>CM043700.1:122232618-122832618 GCA_023935145.1 Bretschneidera sinensis
TTCTTATTGTGGTTGACTAAGTTTACTAGAGATGATCACTTGTAACGTTCCTCCATCTTCAAGGAACACGTACTTGAGGTGACCAGGGAGAGGCTTCGAATCTGGAATAGGGGCCTACAAAATAGAGGGTAAAGGTCTTTCGTTAGAAACTGGTAATGTAATACAAGGGACATTACTTGACTGCTGTAACTTCAAAAAATCATTCAACACTGCAACAGTTTCCTGCAAATCAGTACTCAAGGCTAACTCCTCATTCTCTTCTCAAGATGCTTACTAATGGCAACCTCCAATCCATCATTTCCATCAAGTTAAAAAACTTCCTGTGCTAAAGAATCAATCACATCAATGGAATAAACAGGATATTTCATGGCTTCATAAATATTAAACTTAATAATTTCACCATCAAATTCCATGGTAAGTGTGCCACTATGAACATCTATCTTAGTCTTAGATGTCTTTAAAAATGATCTTCCTAACAAAATAGGAGTAGTTTGATCACCATCCTCCATATCAAGCACATAGAAATCAGCAAGGAAAACCAAATCATTATCTTGTACAAGAACATCCTCAACTACACCCTTAGGATAGGCGTTAGATCTATCAGCCAATTGAATCACAACACCAGTTTTACTCAAAGGTCCAAGTTTCAAAGAAGCATATATAGAATATGGCATGACATTGATAGAAGCTTCTAAATCTAGCACGGCCTTCTCAAATCTAGTGTTACCTATCGTACAAGGGATAGTAAACATACAGGGATTTTTGCACTTTGCAAGGAGTTTTCTTTGAAAAACTGCATAAACATTCTCCCCTACTCTCACATTCTCACATCCTTTAAGTTTCTAATTCCTGTTAATTGTACACAGTTCTTTCAGGAATTTAGCATAACGAGATACTTGTTTAATAGCATCTAAAAGTGGAATATTTACCTCGCATATACAAAAAGTCTCATATAAATCTTTATTTTGCTTGTTTTTTCTAGATTATACTAAAGTCTGAGGAAAATGAGGTACTGGTTTATAATTAGAAAGAGGTGGAAACTTACGCTTAGGTATGTCATCGTCATTGGGAACGTTCCTGTCTACAACAACGTTTTTCTCCTTCTCTTGCTTTGACGATGTTTACTGGAATCTCAACCTCTTTTCCACTTCTCAAAATGATCAAACTTGCATTTTCTCTTGGATTTACTACCATTTGAGAGGGTAATGTCCTCGAACTTTGTGACTCTAGCCGATTAATTGCGTTTGCCATCAGGCTCATCTGATTGTCCAAACTTTGAATACCGGCCCTCGCTTCTTATTGAAATTGTTTCGTCTCCTGTTGAAATTTCAAAGTATTAGTGGCAAGAGACTTAACAATATCTTCTAAAGACATACCAGAATTAGAAGTTTGGCCCGGTTGTTGTCTAGGGGGGTATGGCTGCTTATATTGCGGGCACTTTAGGCGGTTTTGACTCGCGAGCTGATTTACTTGTGGATTCCCATAGCTAAGATTGGGGTGATCCCTCCATCTTGGGTTATATGTGCTTGAATAGGGATCATACTTCCTTTGTGGTTATCCAAAAAAACCACCCGCCGCATTCACTTGCTCAATGGGCTCCTTTTGAAGAGTTAGCCACATATCGGTTGGATGCCCTACTACCGAACAAATCCCATAAGTCTTCGCTGTTTGCATATTACCTACAGCCATTTGACGAACAAGAGAAGTTAGACTCGCAGGTTGTTGTTCAAGGGAGGAAATATTTACCTCATTAACATGATTTGATGGAGGGTCAAGCCTAGTGCCAAATTGTTGAGAATTGGCCGCCATATTTGCAATCAAGTTTCTCACGGCCTCGGGAGTTTTATCCACCAAAGCTCCTCCACTAACGGCATTAGTCATGCTCCTATCAGTGGGTAGAAAGCCTTCATAGAAATACTGAATAAGTAGCTACTCACTAATTTGATGATGGGGGCAGCTTGCACATAATTTCTTGAGACGCTCCCAATATTCATATAGGGACTCTCCGTTGTGCTGCCTTACACCACAAATTTCTTTTCGAATGTTGGCCATCCTTGAAGCTAGGAAATATTTCTCCAAAAATAACCTTTTCATCTCGTTCCATGTGGTAATACTCTCGAAGGGTAGATAATAGAGCCAATCCTTAGCCTAATCCTTCAAAGAAAACGGAAAGGCTCTTAATTTAATTTGCTCTTCAGTCACCTCCGTGGGTTTCATACTCGTGCATACCACATGAATCTCCTTTAGATGCTTGTGAGGATCTTCACCTGCAAGGCCATGAAAAGTGGGCAAAAGATGTATTAGTCTAGATTTTAATTCAAAAGTAGTGGTAGTATCTAAAGTAGAGAACGTTATGCATAAGGGCTATTGATTTAAATCAGGGGCAGCAAGCTCTTTCAAAGTTCGATTTCCAGCCATGACTTCCTCCTCTTCTAAATCAAAATCACTAGCAAATAGAGGATCAAGAGATAGATTGTTCTCTTTAGAATTTTTTTGAGCTTCCCTCCTTAACCCGCGCAAAGTTCTCTCTATTTTTGAATCGTACTGCAAATCAACTTGATTAGAAGATCGAGTTACAGTCATAAACAATCAAGGAAACTCTAATAAACCATGAAAAACAAATTATAAAAAATCTAGAGTAATGAAAATAAATAAAAATTCTATGCTAAAATACAAACAATCACGGTGATTTTGCTAAGTCATGTTTTCACTATCAAATGGTGAAAAAGAGTTTCACTAAATTGCCAAAATTTCCCGTACAGATCAGTCATCTTTACGGATTAAATTGTATTGATTTAGGAAGAACCAGGAGATGATCCATATATGCTTGGAAAGATCCAGATGTCTATTTTCTGGAGAATTTTATGGCTCATAAATATGATTTTTCTATAGAAAGTTAGGGTAGTTTTAGTAGATAAAGGTCAGGCTGTGCGTGATTTCAGTGTGGCAGAAGTGAAAGGGCTATTAAATTCTGATTTTTTTTTGTTTTTTTTCTTCTTAAATTTCAAGAACAAAATAAGAATCATAAGAATAAAAAAAAATCAATTAGAATCACCTCCGGGCAACGGTGCCAAAATTTGGTGTGCTGTCGCAGGCAACCAAAAATAAAACCTATACTCCTAAAAATACATGTAGTAGTGTGAGTAAGGATCATTCCCACGGAGAGTATCTAGCCTAGTTTTATGCTGCGTGAAAAAGGATGGGGGGATATGAGTATAACAAAAACAATTTTAAGAAAAACAACTAATGAACAATTCGAAATCAATCAAAAGAACAAACCTTGGTCTAAGTCAACATCCACCATCGAAATTTTACAATTGATCATCGATGCAAGTATATGTCAATTAACACTTTGAATATTCACCATTGGAATTATTTCCCTATCCCTCCTTAGTCGCAGCTAATTAGAAAACAAGTGTCTAATTAACCCTAACTACTAAACAACCCAAGATAAGCGCTAAAGGTTTAATCTAGTAGCAGCTTTAAGAATTAGAAAGATCGATGAAGCTAAACAACACAAGCACAAGCGGTTGCATTTAATTTAGTAGAGTGTTCTTCCTAAGATCTAATAATTTCTGACGCAACAAATCATTAAATCTTAGTTGCTTCAAAAATTATAGGGATCAAACAATTACAGATTTGATATCTAACCTAGCAGTAGATTGCAACGAATAATAAACTAGTAGGCTTCCTAGTAATTAAACGAGATAATCATGAAAATAGGGACAGAAGAACATCCGATACTCAAAGCATAAATTGAACAATAAAAACATATTAGATCTCACAGTTTTATTGATTTTGAGGCTTCTGTTTCCTTCGACCAATTATAAAAGTTTAGCCACGTAGGGCTATGATGAAAAATCGAAGGAAAAGATTAGAGAAGAGGAGAAAGAGAGGCGTCCTTGGAGTCTAATGATTTCTCCACTCTTATACACGTTATTTTCAGTATTGGAAACCAATAAGGTCTCCTAAAAATATTCTAAATATTATCTTAAAATAGCAATACCCAAATCTGACTAATTTAAGGAAAATATTAAAAATAAAATAAAATCTTAATATAACTAGGAAACTGGTGTTTTCAACATGAATTTTCGTGCACCAGATCTGGAAACTTCCGAAAATAAACCACATCAAATCAGCATATTAGAATGGCAGGCTAAGGGACTTTCCAGAACTGCAACAGTGCAGGTGCAGTAACTTTAAGCTCAATTTCAACCTTGATGCAACTAGTATCTCTCAATACTCAAAATATTAAAGTTGTAGAGCTTTTTCTTGGCGTTCTGTAGCATCTTGAATCATCTCAATTGAAGCTCAGATGAGAGAGTAATGCCCAGATTACGAAGTGATGTCAAAACTATCTGAAATCGCCCAATTAGTTTTGTTTTGCACTTAACGCCTCCATTTGCATCCTAAATCAAAATATAAGAATAATGAGTACATTTAGGCACCAAATGAGTATAAAAAAAACTAAACATTAAGGGGGAAAAATATGACATTTTACATTCTCATCAGTTACCTTCACTGTTCATGTTTCCAAATCTCAACCTATGGCCATAACTAGTATTAAAACATCCTTTATAGACTGGAATTGTTACTTGGGTCACCTTTCCTCTCGCATTCTTCATTATGTTCTCAAATCATTTTCCTTAACTTTTCCTCTACTTCGACTTTGCGATGTGATGCTTGTCAATGTAATAAGAGCCATTGACTCTTTTTTCATATTTCAAGTCTTAAGAGAAATGGTCACTTGGAATTGGTTTACATCGATCTTTGGGGACATGCACCCATCCCTTCTATAGATGGCTTTAATTATTTTATAATCTTTGCTGATCATTTCTCTAAGTATTCTTGGTTATACCCTCTTAAATGTAAATCTAATTTTTCTTTCATTTTCCTAAATTTAAGGTCATTGTTGAGAAATACTTTATTCATTCCATTGTTTTAGTTTATTCTCATAAGGGTGAAGAATATAAAGTGTTGAAAAAAAATATTTTTTCCCTTCCTGGGATTACTCACTATCTCACACCCCCATATACCCCTCAACAAAATGGTACAACTGAGCAGCACCACAGAACAATTGTTGAGATAGGTTCAACTTTGTTGCATAAAGCTAAAGTCCCACTTGAATTTTGGACATATGTATTACAAACAACTTTTTATTTCATTAATAGGGTACAAACTCCTGTGTTAAAATTTCAAACTTCCTTTAAGTGTATTTTCCATGATATGTCCAACTATAAAAAATTTAAAATTTTTGGTTGCTTATGCTATCCTTGGCTTAAGCCTTATGCTCCTCACAAGCTTGCCCCCAAGTCTACTCCATGTGTCTTTATTGGGTATTCTTCATCCCAAAGTGCTTATTTTTGTTTTGATCCTTTATCTACGAAAGTGTATACTTCTTTCCATGTTGTTTTGATGAACAAAAATTTCCTTTTTCCTCTATTGATCAATCTCATTCTCGTGTGCAACCTAAGTCATACCATAAATGGACTTCATGCTTTACTTCTTTAGCAGTCCTTAGTGCAACCCATTTTTCTGTTCTTGATGCCACCATGGTTCATTCACACATGGAATTTGTACTAACTGGGCATTCTTCTCAACAACCTTCAACACTTTCCATAGGCAGCTCACCCTCATCTTCCTATTCAAACTGCGAATCAGATGAGTCCCCATTTTCCTCACCCTTTCCTCTTCCCAAAATCCCACTAATGGCCAAATCCTTTCACTTCCCCCAAATCCACTGTCTCCCTTACCACCCATTCAAACACAACCTACATGCACCCACCCAATGGCTACTCGATCTCAAAATAATATTTTCAAACCAAAGAAAATATTTACTGCCTCTAAATCTCCTAATACAGATGGTGCACCATCTTGTGTAAGTCAGGAAATTCTAGATCCTAAATGTCGTGTTGCCATATTAGAGGAATTTGATGCCTTGGTGCGCAACCACACATGAAACTTAGTTCCTCATACTTTTGCTCAAAACATTGTTGGCTGCAAGTGGGTGTATCGCATCAAATAAAAATCAGATGGGACTATAGATTGTTACAGAGCACAACTCATGGCAAAAGATTGTTGATAACTCTGAATAAATCTTGTTATTATACTGCTTTTAGGCACGTTTTTGGTGTTGATCTTAAGAATTAGAATTATGTTACATGTATTTTTAGCAAATTGAGTTTAGTTTTTCTTACTCTACTAATAAGTTGTTTTAATTGATTTATCAATGCTAAGTCATGAAAATTTATTGTGCAGATACTTGCTAGAGCACTGGAAGGCCAAAATGCACAAAGAAGACAGAAACTCAAGGCTGCAAAGTCGGGATGTTGGCGCTGCAGCGCTGGTAGCTGGCTAAAAGAGACCAATTTGGACAGAAAGTTGGCACTGCAGCACCAGAAAGTTGGAGCTGCAGCGCCAGATTAGGGTTAGAAAGACTTCTTAAAGCTGCAGCGCCGGGAAGTTGGAGCTGCAGCGCCAGCCCGCGGACTCTGAAAAGTTATAAAAAGAAAACCCTAGCTGAACAAGAGGGGCGGCCGTAGAGGAAGAAAATAGAATTTGGAGGAGAGAAAATGCAAAAGGAGAGTTGGAGACACTCTAGGAGGCTACGCATCAAGCTTTTAAATCATTCTTCTCCGGTTTTGTATTATTCTTATCTATCTATGTTGATGTTTTATAATATGAGCATAGGTTGTTTGAATATTATTATGGAGTAGATATTTTTGTGTTAAGGATAGATGGATCCTAAACCTTTATCATGAGTTGTTGTTTGGACGAGTGGAATTTAATGTGTTTTTCAAAGAGTGTGTTTTATTGCTCTTAATGCTTTTTATTATTTTGATTCCTTCTTTGGTCATGGTGATGTGTCAAATAGAGAAGCCATGCTTTAATGAATGGTTGAACTAATAAATATGATATTGGATTGTTATCTATGCAAAGGCTAGGGTAAAACATGCCATGAATGGAATATGAGTAACCGAATAGGGATTCTAGGAAGTTCATGTGGTCCGCTTAAATCGTAACCGAATAGGGAGATTTAACTTAAAGGAATCCATAAACACTTAATGCTTCTTAATTTGAATTAATCTAGAATAGACCTGGAATACGGATATTTGAAGTTAATGATTCTTGAGATTGTGGTTAGACCTGGAATATGGATAACTAATTTATTAGGGATTCTACCATCTTGGAAAACATAGTAAGTGGAACTTGTCCATTCAAAACTCTTGTCAATTATGGTTTAGGTGAAGTCGAGTCCTTAGCACGTTAGTTCATAAGAGTCTTCATTCCAAAGTTTGCAAATCTTCCATTAATTGTTATTGCTTCTGTTTTTCTCTTTAGTTAATTACTAGTAAACTTTTCTCCTACAAATATTCGTTTGCTCAAATAACAGCGATAGTTGAGTCATAATTTCTGTAGTATTTGCTCAGTCCTCGTTGGGAACGATATTTACTCATCATTTTATTACTTGAACGATTAGTGCACTTGCTAGTGTAAATTTCATCGCATAAAGTTTTTGGCGCCGTTGTCGGGGACTGAAATAAAATATTACATTTATTGTGATTCTACTAGTTAATTTGAGAGTTTATTAATTTAGTTTTTAAGTCTATTTTGGCAAGGTTTTTGTTACTAGTGCATGACACGTACTAGTGGGAGAATACTTGCGAAATTGAATCCAAAGATTGAGCACTTTAGCATCTCAAGTAATAACAATCAATATTTAAGAAAATGCAAGGCATGAATTTAAATGTTATTATTATTGGGAACGTCTTCCCACATGTCACCATGTTTTTATCTTAGACTGGCTGCCTTCCCGGTTCTTTTATTCTCATTTAAACCGGTTGCCCTCTCGGTTATTTTATTTCCAGCATATACCGACTGTCATAGTTTTCATTTAGACTGTCAGCCCTCCTGGTTCTTTTATTTTCATTTAGACCAACTGCCTTCTCGGTTCTTTTATTTTCATTTAGACTGACTGTCTTCCCGGTTATTTTATTTCATGCATATGCATATGAATAATGATATGAAATATGCATATGAACAATAATATAGAAACAAGCGTGTCTTCAAACATTCAAATTAGCTATCATTATTATTCTCAAATTATTATTTGAAAGATTTCACTAAATTTCTCTCCTCATAAATCATTTTAAATCATCAACCATAGCTCGTCACGAATTTCATTTATCACCTTTATTATTAAATTGACTCATTACTCTAATAATATTATTTCTCATAAAATAATTCTCTACACATCCATTATTCTTATCATACCTATCAACCAACTTTCATCTATCACCAATTCATAAGTTAATAATTTATTCAAATATTATCACTATGTATTTCATTTTTATCTTGATTACTTAAAGTAAATCTAACTCACCACGTGGCATTTAAAGCTACCCGTGAATCACCTCCTTGTATTCCTGCTTCTCTCAGCAATTTTCTCCGGTTGTTGATCGTCAACACCTGACATAATATTTATATTCAAATTTCTAATTTATTCTTCAATTTTTCCAAAATTCACCCTTTGAAAATTCTCACTTTGAATTCCGGGAAATTTCATATATGCTAAATTTCAAAAAATAAACTCCATGTTATTACCTTCTATTTTTCTTAGAGCTTCTCGTGACTCTCTATAAAACTCTCCCGTAAACCCCTTCAAAATTTTACTCTTTCAATCTTTCTTTCGATCTCCAAGTGTTTAAAGAAATAGAATATTTTGAATTGAGGAAAGGAGAAATCCAAACAGGATTTGGTAAGTAATGAATAAATAAATAAATAAACTATATATATATATATATATATATATATATATATAACTTTATACTCACCGCCCCCTGCCACCATTTCTAATTGTGTTGCTTAGTGTCAAGTGATGCAGCACCTAGACTTCCAGGTGTTGCACGCCCATTTTTTTTTCCTTTTTCCTTTTTCTTTTTTTTTTCCTTCTTATTCTTCCATGTTGTCTTGGACTTTTTTTTTCTTTGTATCCACACTATCACAAGTCCATTTTTTTCAAAAGATTTATTTTATTCAATTAATAAACCTTTCACGTATATATTATTTTATTTTAATTCCATTTCATATTTATCAAATTACTTCTTTACCCATATTTTAAGAACACAGGCATTACACTAGTCCATAAAGGATAATTAGATGAATTAAATAGTTGATCTTGATTTCTTAATTCGAGTACTAGTGTGTAATTGTATACACCTCGTAGGTTGATATTAATTGATGAATTCTATAAGTCTGTTTGAGCAATGTTCTAAAGGTAAAGAGGTGGTTCGAGAGTGAAGGCTTAGCCTCCAAGGTGAGTATCACCTTACTCTTATTAAGCGTGAAAATCTTGAATGAAATTAAAAGTTTAAATTATACTCGTTAGTAAGGACTTAATCATTTCACGCACTATAAAATAAAAGACTTAAGAAGCATGAGATGCATATAGATAATACTTTTGTATAAAATTATATACGTTTGGGGGTGTTGAATATAATTAGTTCATGCAATGTGTATTGAAATATTTTATTACCATGAATGCCTTGTATATATTGTATTACTTTTGTTGTTATTGTGTAATGTGGAATGAATGGATTTATTGAGTAACTATGTAAATCTCACCTAGTAAGGAGTAGGGAAGAGGTGTTAGTGTGTTAAATAATGTAACTCCACCCGGTAAGGGATATTGAGGAGATTCTTGCTTTGGAAGTGGAGACCTCGCTCGGCAAGGGGTAGAGGAGGATCTAATTTATATAAATGGGAGACATCCCAACATTCGTGAGCTACCCAGTTGAAAGAGTAAAGAATTGAAGTGATTGAATGAGTACTTTACGTTGTATTATATATCATGCTTAAGTTGTGTATTTAGATTCCATAAGCCGTGTGAATTACTACTTATTGTATAAAATCTGATTATGTACTAAACTACCTGCAAGAGGTTTTATAAATGGATTTCTTTAATTACTTCAAGTAGTGTGATTACTTGCTGAGCTTTTTAGGTCACCCCCTCCCTCTTACTATTTTGGGAAGATAATTCGAGGACCTTGAATCGTAAGTGAAGAAGCAAAGAAGAGAAGTCTCTAGGTGGGTCAATGTGTTGGCATCCTCATCCAATCCTTTTTATACTAGCAGTCTAGCATTTTTGTACTAAGTTGTATATCTTGAAGTTTACATCTCATGAGATGTTCTATTATAAACTTAATGGATTATATAATGGATCGAAGTTGTACTTATTTACTATGATATACATATGTTTTGCTACATCTGTATTAGATTCTATTCATACCATAATTGTACAAGTGCTCAGTTCTGAAAGGTAAGGACGTCGTCATGAGTAGGGTCTGCTAGGGATAGGTCATTACATTTTTAGTATCAAAGCTTTAGGTTTAAGATTATGTAGACTTTTTGGTTTTAGTATTGTTGTTTCTAAATAATTTCTTTCTTGTAGGGTTCGAGGATGAGACATGGACGAAATAGAGGTAGAGATAAGGGTGTTGAACATGCCCGAGGAAGGGGTAGTGCCCTAATTCAGGGGTGAGGACAACCTTTTTTACGTAGGGTTGAGGTTGATGTGAAACCTAAGGTCCTTGAAGAAGAATATGTTGGTAGTGCAACTGGTGCTACTAATAGGACTACTGAGGATACTACTATAGAGAAGGGTGAGTTATGAGAAGCCCTAGCCCAAGCATTAGAAAGAATTGGGGAATTAGAGAATCGGTTGGATGGGCAAGATAGATAAGCTCCTGAGTTATCTAAAAGTCCATTAAGGACTCTTGAAGAGCATGGTGTCCGAGTAAGGGAGGAAGATCTGAGACAGAAAATAGAGGGAGATTTGTTTGCCCAGTTTAATAAGTTGACACCTCCGGGTTTTAGTAGTACTGCTAACCCCATGGACGTAGAGGAATTGATCAAGAAGACGGAACACCTTTTTAGAGTATTACCAGTTTCTATCAAATTAGTGGGAAGATAATTTACCTAGGTTGAGTGGAGATATGGATCGACCCTTGGATTGGGAAAGGTTTAAGAAAGTATTCCTTGAGAAGCAATTTTCTAAAACTATCAAAGCGTAGCTAGAGAAGTATTTTATTCACTTGAAGCAGTATAGCATGTCGGTGACTCAGTATGATGGAAGGTTCATTACTTTGTCTAGGTTTTCTCCTGAGATGGTGAATACAGAGGAGAAGAAGTGAAAGCGATTTCTTGATGGTTAGAACTATGATATTCGCTCTCCGCTCTCTTGTTTGGAACTTCCCACTTATACGAGATTAGTGGACAAAGCATTGTGGGCAAAGAAAGACATGATGGAGTGGAAATGTAAAAGAGAGGTAGGTCATAAGGTGTTAGAGAGAGGGGTTATGGATTTGGAATCCAAGATAGCCAACCTCCTAAGAGAAGTAGATCAGTTACTCAAGGAGAACAAAATGTGGGGAGTAAACTTTTCATGATGAGTCAAAATCAATATAATAGGCTGATGACATCAGTTGTTTAGAGTTCGAGAGGAGGAAATCAAAGAATTGTAGGATAATCGATACCAATGGGAGCTTAGATCAGAAGAGCGGATACTCAAGGTAGGGGAGGTAGTGTCATCTTCGGATCGGGTTCTAGTGCTTGTTTCCAATGTGGTCAGGTGAGCCAGTTTTCCCAGAATTGCCCAAATGGGTCATGTTATCGTTGTGGCTTGACTCGAAATCGCCCTAGGGATTTCCCTATGATGCATAGTAAAGTACACTTTTTCTGTCGTCAGAGTGATAATGTAGGTTCAGAGTGTTGGTCGAAGTTCAAATCATTCGGTAATGTGAGTACTACTGGGGTCCTGGTAGAGGCCAACCGAGTCGAGGCAGTGGATTTGGAGGTGGTAAGAGTGGGACTCAAGGTTAAAGGGCTCTAGTTGGGAGAGGAATTGCAAGTTAGAATCAGCAGGGACAAAGTCGTATCTATACCATTACCCAACAGGATGCCTAGGCTATGCCCAATGTTGTGACTAGTATGGTTTCTATTTTCGGTAGAAATGCTAGAATATTGATTGATCCTGGAGCAACTCATTCATTTGTATATACTTCATTTATATTATTTGCTGATGCATCTAAAGTATGTTTGGATAACAATTTTATTGTTGAGATTCCTATGGGAGAAAGTGTAGAAATTAAATGGCTGTATCAGGATTGTACCTTGAAAATTGGAGATGGAGAATTTAGGGTGAATTTGTTACCTTTGAAGATGAAAGACTTTGAATTGGGTATGGATTGGTTAGTCGTATATCATACTTGGATGGATTGCTTAAAGAATATGGTGATCTTTCAAATTCTGTGCGAAGAGGATTTTACCTTTCAGGAGGAGAGTAAAATACTTTCTCATTATATTATCTCTGTTATTTTAGCTAGAAAGCTATTGAAGAAAGAGTGTGAGGGTTATTTGGCTTATGTAATCAATTCTAATGAGGAAAGTGTGTAGATAGAAGGAAGGCATATGGTCAAGAACTTCTAAGATGTTTTTCTTGAGGAATTACCTAGTTTTCCACCTAGTAGGGAAGTTGAGTTCTCTATTGACTTAGCTCCCAGTTCCACTCCCATTTTGATGGCCCCTTATAAAATGGCACCAGCAGAATTGAAGGAACTTCAAGTTTAATTACAGGAATTGTTAGATAAGAAATTTGTTCGTCCTAGTATATCACTTTGGGGAGCCCAGTTTTGTTTGTCAAGAAGAAGGACACAACTTTGAGACTGTGTATTAATTATAGGCAATTGAACAATATTACAATTCATAACAAGTACCCCTTGCCAAGGATTGATGATCTATTTGAACAGTTTCAAGGAGCAAAAGTGTTTTCCAAGATAGACTTGAGGTCAGGATACCATTAGTTGCATATCAAGGATTCAGATGTACCAGAAACTGCTTTTCGAACATGGTATGGTCATTATGAATTCTTAGTTATACCCTTTGGTTTGATGAATGCATCCACAGATTTTATGGATTTGATGAATAGAATATTCAAGCCTTTCTTAGATAAATTTGTCTTAGTCTTCATCGATGATATTCTAGTGTATTCGAAGAGTGAAGAAGAGCATGCTAAACATTTGGAAGCTATATTGGGAACTCTTAGAAAGGAGAAACTTTATGAAAAGTTCAGTAAGTGTAAGTTTTGGTTAAATGAAGTAGCATTTCTAGGACATGTAGTGTCGGAAGCAGATGTGGCAGTAGATCCCCAAAAGGTCAAAGCGGTTTTAGATTGGGAGAGACCTAAGAATGTGACTAAAGTGAGGCGTTTCTTGGGATTGGTGGGATATTATCGGAGATTCATCAAGGACTTTTCACTCATTGCAATTCCTTTAACTAAGTTGATGAGAAAGAGAAAGAGAAAGAAGTTCATATGGTTGGATGATTGTGAAAGGAGTTTCCTAATGCTGAAGGAAACGTTGACAATGACACAAGTGTTAATCCTTCCATCACGTAATGAGGGGTATGTGGTCTATAGTGATGCATCACACTAGGGTTTAGGCTATGTTTTAATGCAATATTTGAAGGTCATGGCTTATGCATCTCGGTAGTTGAAGAATCATGAGAAGAGTTACCCCACCCATGATCTGGAGTTAGCAAAAATAGTTTTTGCACTAAAAATTTGGAGACATCACCACTATTAAGCTAGTTGTGAGATATTCACGGATCACAAGAGCCTTAAGTACTTACCCACCCAAAGTGAGTTAAACTTGAGATAAAAACGATAAATGGAGCTAATTAGTGATTATGGCTGTACTATAAACTACCATTCTGTAAAGGCTAATGTGGTGGCGGATGCTTTACGTCAGAACTCTAATAGTAAATTGACCACTTTGAAAACCTATAGTTTAGAAGTAGTAGAGAAATTAAAGAGCTTGGAAGTGAAACTAGAAGTGAATAATGGTGGCGAACTAATAACAAATATGGTAGTGAAATTTCCTATGGTGGATCGTCTCTTAAATGCTTAGGGTAAAGAAGAGGCATTAGTGTCAATAAAGAAGAAAGTTTTAAAAGGTAGACAAACAAATTTTTTGGTGAAAGAAGACGACATGATAATGATGGGAAGTCGAACTTGTGTACCTAGTGATTTAGATTTAAGAAAGGAAATTCTGAAGGAAGCTCATGATATGAGTAGCCGTGGGAAAAAGTAACGATGGACTTTATTATCGGACTTCCTCGTACACAAAGAGTTTTTGATGCTATTTAGGTTATCGTTGATCAGTTATCAAAGTTAGCACACTTTCTCCCAATTAAATAACATGGCCTCCTGAGAGATTGGAAGAGTTATATGTGGCAAAAATTGTGAAACTTCATAGAGTGCAGTTAAGCATTGTATCTAATCGCGATGCGGGATTTCAACAAGCTATGGGTACCTAACTGCATTTTAGTATCGCTTTTCATCCTCAAACAAATGGTCAAGCTAAGAGGATAATTCGAACCTTAAAGGATATGCTATGAGCTTGTGTTATGAGTTTTATGGGTAGTTGGGATGCGTATTTACCACTTATGGAGTTTGCTTACAACAACAATTTTCACACCAGTATCGGAATGGCCCTCTTTGAAGTGCTTTATGGTAGACGATGTAGAACTTCAATATGTTGGGAGGAAATAGGCAAGAAGAAGGTTTTTGGCCCAGAAGTAGTGGAGATCAAGCGTATACGGGAACACCTAAAGACAGCTCAAAGTAGACAAAAAAGTTATGTAGATAAGAGAAGAAGATCGTTAGAATTCCAAGTGGGTGATCGAGTTCATCTTAAAGTTTTTCCATGGAAATGAGTGTTGAGGCTTAGGAAAAAATGGAAGTTGAGCCCTCGCTACACTGAACCTTATGAAATTGTCGAAAGGATTGGACCCATGGCATATTGGTTAGCCTTACCCAGAACTTACCCAGATACATGATGTTTTCCATGTGTCAGTCTTGCGTAAGTACATATCAGATGAATTGCATGTTATTCTATCCCAATCCGTGGAAGTCCAATAAGATCTTTCTTATGTAGAGGCATCGGTAAAAACTTTAGACACTAAGGAGCGAGCCTTACGTGACAAGGTTATTCCCTTAGTGAAAGTACTTTGGAGGAATATATGAGTTGAAGAGGCTACTTGGAAGGGGGAAGTGGATACGAAAAGTCAATACCCCTTCTTGTTCACAAACTTAGGTTAATTAAATTTTGATGAAGAAATTTTTGTTAGAATGGGAGAATTGTAAAGTCCGTCTCCTTCTTTTAATTTAATTATTTTAGTGGCCTATTAAATTTAAATATTGTGTGGGTGTTTATGAGACCTTAATAATTAGCGATGAGTTAACGAGTTTGGGGCTTGTGAGAAGAAAGTTAAATTTGGGGTTCAATTAGAATATTAAAAGGTTTCAAGGGGTCAAGGGGTAACCTAGCCATTTTATTTTGGAGGGTAATATAAATAGGTAAGGATGAGAGAAAGAGAGCTCTTCAATTCAACTCTTCTCTTTTTCCTTTCAAGACACAAAATCTAGCTTCCTCTTTTTATTTTTTCTTTTGATTTTGGTGAATTCAAGTGCAAAAGATTTCAAGTAAGTTGTCTTTCTTCCATATATCTCAAGATTCTTTAGGTTTTTTTTCAAGATTTAGGATTTAAATTGTGTTAAAGAAAGAATTTAAGAAAAAGTTAGGTTTTTGGTTTGAAGAAAAAAGTTTTGTGCTTGGTTGTAGATTTAAAGATTTTAACTTGAAAGAATTGTTACGATAATGTTGAAAATTGATTTAGAGTCTTGGAAAACTTATGTCTTAAAAGGGTTTGGAAATTTATGAAGGTTTGATTTGGTTTTCAAAAGGTAAAAAGTAAGATTTTTGCCCTTTTTTTAGTTTCAAACCTTAGGATAGTTGACTGTCGCGATTGCATAATCGATTGTGGAAGAGGCTGAGAGTTCAGGTCTTTAACATAATCGATTGTGCAAATTAGACAGTGGACTAATCTTTATTTTTTCGAGAGCCCAAAGTCAACTATGGAGTTAAACAGTCGACTGTGAAACTCTCTAGAGGTCCCACAGTCGATTGTGCAAGTATGATAGTCGATTGTCTAACCCTGTTTTCAGATTTTTACATCAAAATTCTCATTTTCTTTCATTTCACAAATCCTTAAGGATAATTAGACAAATTAAATATTTGATAATGATTTCTTAACTCGAGTACTAGTGTGTAATTGTATACATCTAGGAGGTTGATATTAGTCGATGAATTCTTTAGGTGTGTTTAAGGAACGTTCTAAGTGCAATGAGGTGATTTGAGAGTGAAGACTTAGCCTCCAAGGGGAGTATCACCTTACTCTTAGTAAGCTTGAGAATCTTGAATGACATTAAAAGCTTAGATTATGCATGTTAGTAAGGACTTAAGCATGTCATTCACTATAAAATAAAATACTTAAGGAGCATGAGATGCATGAAGATAATACTTGTGTATAAAATTCTATACATTTGTGGGGTTTTGAATATAATTAGTTCATGCAATGTGAATTGAAAGATTTTGTTACAAAGAATGTCTTATATATGTTATATTACTTTCGTTGTTATTGTGTAATGTGGAATGAATGGAATTATTGAGTAGCTATGTAAATCTCACCCAATAAGAGGTAAGGAGGAGGTGTTAGTATGTTAAGTATTGTAACTCCATCTGGTAAGGGGTAAAGAGGAGATCCTTGCTTTGGAAATGGAGACTACACTCGGTAAAGGGCAGAGAAGGATCTAATTTATATAAATTGGAGACTTCCCGACATTCATGAGCGATCAAATTGAAAGGGTAAAAAATTGAAGTGATTGAAGGAGTGTTTTACGTTGTATTATATATCATGCTTGAGTTGTATATTCAATATCAATGAGTCGTATGAATTACTACATATTATATAAAATTTGATTATGTACTAAACTACTTGCAAGGGGTTTTATAAATGAATTTCTTTGATTACTCCAAGTAATATGATTACTCGTTCAGCTTTTTAGCTCACCCCCTCCCTCTTACTATTTCAGAAAGATCATTCGAGGACCTTAAATCGTAAGTGAAGAAGCAAGGAAGACAAGTCTCTAGGTGGGTCCATGTCCAATCCTTTTGTACTAGCTGTCTAGCATTTTTGTATTATGTTGTGTATCTTGAAGTTTACGTCTCATGATACGTTCTTTTGTAAATTTAAAGGATTGTATTATGGATTAAAGTTTTACTTATTTACTATGACATACAAATGCTATCTTATGTCTGTGTTAGATTCTATTCATATAATAATTGTCCAGGTGCTCAGTTTTGAAATGTAAGGATATCATCTTGAGTAGGGTCTGCTCTGGATAGGTCATTACAGCCTACACACTGAGGCTCAGACTGGGAAGTATGCATGTGCACTGAGGCTCGTACTCAAAAGTGTGTGTGCGCATTGAGGCTCGCACTTGGACATGTGCGTGCGCATTGGTCTCGAACTCGAATATGTGCATGTGCACTAGTCCTTGGACTTGAAAGTGTGAACCAGTGAGTGCTCGAACCTCTGTAGTGTGCACCTTATGTCATGGTATGCACCATCGAGAACAGGGTTACCGTGGTGTGCGCGTAATATATGTGTGTTGAGGTACTATGCATTGAGATGTTGGGTGTACGGTTGTTGTGAGTTTTAAATTACTCGCAAGTGCACGAGTTGTTTGCAATATAGTGTTGTGCAAGTGCGAGGTCGAATCCAAAGGGAATTGTATTGTGAAAATATTTTTATCTAAACTAAGCCTATTTTAACCTAGTTCCAAGTTTTGAATTGTCTTTTACAAAACAAATATAAACTAAACTAAATTGATTTAAAGACTAATAATAAAAACACTAAGGTTTCTGAATCCACCCCACCAAAGTAAAGGATATATCTTCATGTTCTATATAAAACTAATTTATCAAAACATTCCATAAATCCAACTTTAAACAAATCACAACAAATATCCCAATTAAACCAAAACAATTCAATGTATCCTCTTTTAAGAAATCACAAAGGATATCCGATTTAATAAAAAACAATTCGATGTATCCATCAGATGAAACATACGGAATATCCAACAGAACAATTTAAATGCAATCAATCATAAGATTTTACTAAAATAATTGAACAGAACATTTATACTAAAAAAACATCAGAATTGTATAAACAAATCTGAAAATATTATGCCAAACAACGGCGAGGCTTCATCTTCAACCTTAGCTGAAGATTTTAGCCACTCATAATCATGAAACTAAAGTTCACAACAACAGTGCTAAACATTAAACTTTAAAACTAACAAAAGCAGTAAATTAAAAACTGACTATACATGGGGAGAAATTTCACTCGCTGTTGGGCGGCGCTTCCCCTCGTGGTAGCAAAGCCTTCGAGATCCACCAGAATGCTAGCAGAAGTCCTCCAGATTGCACACCGAATGATGAAGTGAGATGGGGCTTTTATAGGGGAATTCCCATAGTACAATGTGTTTCAAATTCGATGTGGGATACTACTTGAGTGCGCTCGAGCGCATACTGGTGCACTGCAAAGCATTTTTAACCAATGTGGGATGTGCGAGTGCGCACTTGAGATCGATCGCAAGTCTGGTGCGCTCGAGCGCACTAGACATCTTCAGCTTAACCCTTGTCTACTAAAACTGTCATAACTTTCTCTAAAAAAATCATTTTTACAAGTCGTAAAATTCCTTAGAAAATAGATTTTCGGATCGTTCCAAGCATATATGACTCATCTCTTGGTTCTTCCTGAATCAATATAGTAAAATCCATAAAAATAACTGATCTGTATAGGTAATTCTAGCAATTTTAGTGAAACTCCTTTCCTAGTGCTTGTAAACCTGAAAAACAACGAAAACAACTCAAAGTAACAAATTCCTAAGCTAACAAATATAAATTAAGTGCCCAAAATATGCAATATTTGGCACTCATCAAATACGCCCAAACTTACATTTTGCTAGTCCCTTAGCAAAACAAAATAAAAGACTACATGAAAAACAAAGAACATAAAGATAAGTTAATCACTCATGGTATCCAAAAATTTAAGGAGCACTCAAAACCATGATATTCATTCATGAGCAAGCTTAAAATATATAACCCATCTTCGCAATGACCAAGAATTTAAAACCTAGTTACTTACAAGAGGCAGGCTAAGACATCACAAGCTTGAATCAGTGTAAAGTGAATTAGCATATACATATGAGGTTTCCAAATAACTTCAATGTACAATATCTCCATGTCTCAAGATTCACATAATTTCTCGTCAGAATGAACAACAATGGCATAGTTTTATTTATTTATTTATTTATTTACTATATATATATATATATATATATATATATAAGGCTTTGCTATGATTAGTTCCCTTAAGTTTTCTAAATGACCCACGTAGCGAGTGTTGAGTCAATGACTCCCAAACCAGATGATTTTAGGGCATTAGGTGTAAAGACACCCCTAAGGACTTACTAACTCGAGTCAAAAAGGCTACGAAACTAACCTGGCCTTAATGCTACCAAGCAAAATTTTCACCTTTTGACGTGAACACTCACTGACATGTCTCTCTCAAGACCCTATCACCACTATTGGTAACATGAAATTAAAACCTTTAAAAATTGAATTGGATGAAAATATATGTTTTTTTTTTAATTTTACTGTATAATTTCGTTTAATTCTAATTTTAAGATTGAATTCCAGACTAACAAACGTAATATTAGCTTTTGGAGGTGGCTTCAGGAAATAAAAGTAACTGAAGAAAAGGAAGATGTATATTAGAAGTGTGAATGTGCCTCAATTCTTTCATAGGACCCTTTATACACTAGGAAAAGAACAGCATCATAGTAAATTACAACTATTACTTGTACAAGCAACAATGAAACTACTACTATTCCTATTAAAAAAAGCAAACATAAAATAAAAAAATCACTTTTTTCAAACCAATTAGAAATTATCTTTTTAGGATTTGAACCAAAATCCCAGGATAAAGTAGATGATCTAACATGGAATTTCACTAAACCTAAAGTTTGTGTAGAGTATTTAACTCAAATTATAAATAAAAAATTTATGTCCGCAGCATTTAGAAAAAGAAAAAAGAGTAGAATTCAACCTCGACTATTCAAAAATTCTTTAGAACTAAAGCTAGACTACTTCTCAAGCAAATGCAATGAAAGTTTGACCCTGAATTCATAGAACTCGATATGGATAACAGGGTCTCCAATCAAAGAAAAAAAATATGGATAACAGGGTTAACATGAAGTTGGGTATTCTAATCATGGATAAGTACAAGGCCCAAGCTTGCTTTGCAGCAATACTATCTAAGGCCTGTTATGAAAGAACAGTCAAATTATATGAAACTGGACTATTGTTAGATCAATAAAACCAAAATTAACTTCACTACCTTAACTGGCTCCATGGTAAAGGCTTGGTTGGCAATCCTCTTATGAAAGGCCCATTCCTCACCTATGAGCCCAACAAGTCCTTGTCCAAAGAGCTGCTTAGACAAAGGGTTGAACCCGGTCTTCTCAAACGACCCACCAGAATTCATTACAACCTCTTTGATTATATCCGGGTCGGATGTGGCAAGGCTGGGCTTCGACCCGAACCAATGACCACACGTGGTAAAACGGAGCCAGACGGTGGACGACATTGCGTAGGTCAACGGTAATTGGCTTTGACTGAGCTTCTGCGTACATACGGATGATCCCGGCCGAGTTCCCCATAACCGGACGATATCCAGGGCCCGTTAAGCCTTGCCTCTTGAAGTGGCTCCGGATTCTCCATGGGACCCATAAGACTGAGTATATGAAATTTAAGAGCGAGATAAGAGGAAGAAAAAAAGAAGATTTGTACAAGAAGATGAAGATGCATTGTTAAATGAAATCTTGGAGAGAGAGAGCTTAAGGTAATTTATAAGGATGCGTTAGTTTGGTGATGAGATTCATGGAGCGCATTTATAATTATATTATATTATAAGAAGTCAGTGCTTAGGTGACTCTGCTGGTCAAATAGTGTCTGTGTGCAGTGTAGAGTGGTAAGCGGCTATTATTATTTTAATATATTTGGGATAAAAAATTGCGATTTTTCGTTTTCCACTATGTCATTGTCCAGTACTACAATTTAACTGATAGAGAAAGAGCTGCGGTAAATGAAAAAAGTTATTAATAATTATGAGAAATTAAATAATAATTATTTTAAAATTTTTAAAATTTTAAATATTAAAATTATTATTAAATTTTTTTATAATTATTAATATATATTTTTTTTTATTTTATGATAATTCTCACGAAATTTAAACCGTGATATCACCCGAAAAGAAATTACTATGAAACTTAAAGACTTTAGTACTTGGGTTAATAAAAAAACACAAGATTTCTATAAGAGAGGGGATTGGGGATTATAAGTTTATGATGTTAATTAAATTTTAATCTTATTTTTTCATTTACTTTTTTTTTTTTTATAGACATTGACAAAGAGATGTATCGAATTCCAAAAACCCCTAAATGAAAAATTCTGAAAATGATAACTAGACAGAGAGCCTCAGGTTTCATTTTTACTCTTATTTCGAACGGAAAAAAAGTCGTAAGATAACCATCTCACCTTACTTTTCCTTCTCTTATCAATTTTTTTTTTCTTTATAAACCCCATATTATCCTCTAATACTACTTTTCATTTTTACTCTTATTTCGGACGGAAAAAAAGTCGTAAGATAACCATCTCACCTTACTTTTCCTTCTCTTATCAATTTTTTTTTTCTTTATAAACCCCATATTATCCTCTAATAATACTTAGGTGCAAACTTTTTTTCTCTTCATACTAGGAGGATTGACCTTTAAGCTCTCTCACCATGTCAACCTTTTCTCCCATTTATTTTTGTTGATATCAAAAATCTATCAATCAGTTGAATGGCCAAAATGTGGTATCTATACACACGAAATGAGGAGAAATCCTAAAAGTTAGAATATGATTTTTAATAATATGGAGAGTTGTGGAAAGTAAAGTGTTGTGAATAATAATTGAATGTACATTTTGATGCTAAGAGTCTCTTTATATAATGTCTCTAAGCAAAGTCCAATTAGGAGAGTGATTGATCACTAAGTATCATGATAGGAATGAGATTCCCATAGATCCATTAGATAGGGTTATCTATAAGTTGAATTGCTTAAATAATATTTTATCAATAAGCTGGAGTGTTATAGTAGTGTTAGGATATTGGTGTGAAATTTCCATTATGCCATTTCCCATGTGTAACCATTTGATTGGTTAATCTGTTTGAGTCGTGAAATTTTTTTTTTTTTTTTTGTCCTTAAAGGTTGTCACGTGTCATAACGTCATTGGACAGAAAGTTTTTCTCTACATCAATTTTCATGACCTTTTCCAAAGAGAGCATACACACATTATTAAATCCAACTCGCTGTTAACATTGAAAAATGTATATTTATGACCAATAAACTATTGTACTCATTATTCACTGTTAGGATTTATTTACCTCTTAAACCTTCATTTTATAATACCCATTGAGGAGGTTTTTCTAATATTACTATAAAATAATTGGTTTGCGATCCATTTGTTTGGTTCTCTCATTTCACCTCCACCTAATTTTTCACGCAAGATCCTCCTATCCAACATATACAAGCCCTTTTTGTTCATGGTAGCCTTCAACATTAAGTTTAATCCATTAAAAACTTACTCTTTTCAATATTGTCCACATTTCATGTGTATCTCGTCTTATCAAACACCCACAAATAAATAATATCTATAGTGAGAAAGGAAGCATACTTTATATAGTCGAGTATCTTTATGCTTACACCATGGAGCTTTAACCTGAAACTTCTTTCACCATCAACTGCCTTGTATTTTGCGTATGCAGTAGCAACCATAACATGGGTAGGTTACTTCATATAATCAAAGTACACATTTTTTTTGTTTATTCAATGTTGTCAATAGCTTTTTCTTCATTGCGTTCCTGGTGGTATTCACATTTTCATTACCCTTTATCATTATTACTCTTCTCCCCTCTCATCCTTAATTCTTAAGTACTCTCCTAAATTAGCCTCAATGGCCTTACAATAATATTATATGTCTTTTCTCTACACAATAAAAACTATATATCAGTTAAATCATGGGCCCTTAAAGTAGATCTTGATCTTCCTCCATGTCACTTTAAAGTGCTTTTTCTCTTCATTTGTTTGGCTTCTCATCATTCTTAGTCACAAATGTCACTCATTCCTTGAACATATTTATCATATTTATCTAAAAAATTACCATAGTAACCTCATTAATCTTCAATGTTTCTTACCCATTATTAAAGTTGTGACTATGGTCCTATAGTTTGGTAGTAAAAAAGAAAGCAACGAAAGTATTTTGTTCTCTTATTCAAGCTTGACTTGATAAGTTTATTGAAAGTGCTATGGAGACCCATAACTTCTAACATCTTGACTTCGTAGAGATTCTTCTTCAAGTTTAAACGGTTGGCAAGCAACTTTCTCGTGTAAGTTCTCTTGAGCTTGTCCCACAACCCTCTTAGAGAAGTTTCATCTAGCTCACCATACTTTATTAATATAATGTTGTTCCAAGTACCATCCTTCATCTCTTGTGGTTAGACTAATGAAGTGTCATGTAGAGTCCTTGTGGCATCAACACATCTTTGACATGCGTTTTGCCATAATGAGAAATTGTTTTTCCCATCAATATCAATTTTGTCTATCCTTTTTATTTTTACCATCACAATCACAAATCTGATGCCACTTATTGGGATTTACCTCTTGAATCAACATATAATACTTTAGACAAAAGTAAAACCACACTAACAATTAAATAGGTAAATAAAAATAAATAGCAAACACAAGAATTTGTTAGTAGTATGCCTTACAAGCCAATGACATTTAATGTCTAGGGAAATTATTTGTAAAAAATCTTATTGAAATTGTTACTATAATTAGCGGAAAGTTTTAATTATCATGAATATCTATTTTATTACATTATCATGATTAAGTCCATAGAGTAATAGCAATGGAGATAATATTGTGATGAGATCACAATTTGAGACCTAGTCTTCTTAAAAACTTTTTTCCTAAATGTTTCTGGTCGTAGGATATTAATTGGATGTTAGTAATCCGATTAGACTGATAACACTATGTTTGCTTAATTGGGAGGGTGATTGATCTCAATGTCACTTGTGTGGTACACATTAAAACAATTATGTGGGTGTTCATTAGAGAATGAGTTCACTGAATATGACTCAACTTAAGAACACATATATAGAGTTTTACTTGCCTATCAATAGGTCGTTCTTATGTTACAATTGTGCATGTGATCCTTATACTTGAGGCACTATGGTTATTATCACAGAGGTCAAATTCAAGCTGAAGATGTCTAGTGTGATCGATCGCACTAGACTTGCGATCGATCACAAGTGCGCACTCGCACATCCCACATCGGTTAAAAATGCTTTGTAGTGCGCCAGTATGCGATCGATCGCACTCGGGTAGTATCCCACATCGAATCTATAACTCATTGTGCTCCGGGACTCCCCCTATAAAAGCACCATCTCACTTCATCATTCGGTGTGCAATTTCTGGGCCATTTGGTGTAATCCGGTGGACGTTTGCTAGCATTCTTGTGGATTCTGAAGGCTTTGCTACCATGAGGGGAAGCGCCGCCCAACAACGAGTGGAATTTCTCCCATGTATAGTAATTTATTTCTTTTTATTTAGTTTTAAAGTTTAATGTTTAGCACTTGTATTGTGAATTTTAGTTTCATAATTATGAGAGGCTAAAATCTTCAGCTAAGGTTGAAGATGAAGCCTTTCCATTGTTTAACATTATATTTTCAGATTTGCGCATAATAATTCTGATGTTTTTAGTATAAATGTTATGTTAAATTATTTGAGTAAATCTTATGATTGATTGCTTTTAATTGTTAAATTAGATATTCTTTGTGTTTCATCTGATGGATACATCGAATCGTTTTCGATTAAATTGGATTTCCTTTGTGATTTGTTAAAAGTGGATACATTGGATGTTTTTGGTTTAATTGGGATATTTGTTTTTTTTTTTGTTTAAAGTTGGATTCATGGAATTTTTTTATTACTTTTATATAGAACATGAAAATATATGTTTTACTTTGGTGGGATGGATTCAGAAACCTTAGTCTTTTTATCATTTGCTTTAAACCAATTTAGTTTAAGTTTATATTTTTTTGCACAATATAATACAAAATTTGGAACTAGGTTAAAATAGGGTTATTTTAGATAAAATTATATTTTCACAATGCAATTCCCTGTGGATTCGACCTCGCACTTGCACACACTATATTACAAACGATTCGTGCGCTTACGAGTAATTTAAAACTCACAACATTACAATTGTGCATGTGATCCTTATACTTGAGGCACTATGGTTATTATCACAGAGGTCAAATTCAAGCTCGAATTTTCTGCCCTATGATGGCGTTAGTTTGACCCAAACTAACCAGCCAACTCAATGCACAATCACAAGCGCACACAAGTGTTTATGACCAACTGCCATTTTCTTTGTTTTATTACAAAGAATGAGCCAAAGGCTTACAAGGCGAAGTGTTACTAGCACAACTTCTCTCTCTAGCACTCTTGCTCTCACTCTTCCTTAAGATCTCTCAATGGGAATGAATAAAATTCCTTGGTTATTTATAGCCACCAGCTGATACCCCTAGTTGTTAGGTTTTAGAAGCACCATCTGATCATGACCCATGATCTTATCCACTCATCAAGTAACCACCCATTAACAGTTATCCACACTTTGCACATGTTAATTAACTTAGTCAATCTGCACACCAGACTGGGTCATCAATGTGAGCCACTTGCATCTTGCAATGCCAGGCCGTTTGTGCATGGTCTTCTTGGCTCAACCCGCTACTTATCTTGGTCCAGCTTTGCTTAGCCTGTTAACTATTTTGGTATGGTCTGTGGGTCTTCTTGACTGTTTGGCCCGCGCCAATGCCAGTCCATGCCCGTTAACTTGATAGGGTCTAGATCTTCCATGCATCAGATCTTTTCCACTAGGCTCGCTCCAAAAGCCCATTTTCCTATAACAAGCCCGCCTCAAAAGCTCATTTTGATGGCCTGTTTATATGATCCAAGCCCATCTCTAAAGTGTTTTCCTTTGGCTTAATGTCTGCACACAGCCCGCATGTTTTGTGCCCAACTTCACTGTTCCTTACACAAGCCCATTGTCATGCACACAACCCACACATCTTCTGTCCAACATCCTTGCTTGCCACACAACCTCACTGTCCGTGCACACAACCCATTGTCTGCTTCATCCCGACCCACACTTAGCATAGATCAATTAACCTCTTTCTTGGGTAATTTCCTAAAAGACCATGGCTAACATGGGTGTAAGGCCCTACCGCATGTTTGCATTGCGCATCCTGACTCCAACACTTAGTCTGGATTTATTTATCTTGCTCATTTGGGCATTCTTTTCTTATGCCCATAGCTAACATTGGTGCAAGGCCCCACCACATGTTGCCATTTCCGCCTTTACGAAATTAAGGGGGTAAGACACCACTCCCACCAGAAAAGTCCAATGTCTTTGTTGGAGCCCAATACTTCCTAATCTGGTGCTCACCTTGCCACAATGTGACATCCCAAATTTCTTTTTCACCTCGCCACTTACCCAAGTGGTCAAACCGTCTCTTATTCTTATTCACTCCATGAGCAAAATCCATCTCTAACTCGAGATCCCACTGGTTTCCAATCACCCGGGCAGCTCTTTTGGCTTGATTAGAACCGTCAGCATCCTCATTGAACGGTTTATGAAAGCCCTCCCTGTCTTTAATTGTTGATAACGAACATATAAAGGCCATAAATACCAACCTTTATGTTTCACCCATAGGCAACGATCGCAACATGTTTTCTCTTTCTTTATCTCTATGTCATTTTTCATCTTCGGCCAGCAAAAAGATGTAGACAATAGAGTCAGCATCCTATCCATTCTTGGAGGCCCAGCACACTGAATCTTCTTCAGTTGCTATCTTCGATGTCTCACTCCAATAAAGACATAAGGTCTACCACATTTCTTATCCAACAAACTTTCTCTGATCTGGTACCCCTGTACCAAACCTTCCTCAACCTATTTCTTTTGAACACAAATTGGGGCTCTAAAACGAGCTCTCAAAGGTTGACTGCAATCAACTTGCAACAGCTCCAACTGTTCCCTTGTTGACTCAAATTGAGTCATTATGTAAAAAGTATGCATGGACCCTTCCACTAGGTTCAACCTCAGTTTTGTGTTCCATTCCACATCTCGGATGACCATCCTTTTTTATCTCCACTAAAGTTGCCAGGTAAGTGAGATCATCTTTCTTTAAATCAGACTCAAGCTGCAAAGCGCACACCATACCCACTTCCTGTTTCCTTTTCCTCCTAAAATGATCAAGGTTGACCGTCTTCGCGAACCCTAGTGACTTTTCACTGAGAAAAATCAACCTTCTAATGTATGGTACCACAACTACTTTGGCTTCTATTAGGAACTCCACTTCCAATATGATGTCAAAGTCATCTAAGTGCACTGTTGTAAGACTGCATCTTCCAGCCCATGGACCAACTTTCAAATTAATATGTGCCATCCCCTGGATAGGCTTCGCCTTAGAATTATCTGTCTTGACCCTTTTAGAGTTTTCCTCCAACTCTAAGCCAAGATTCTAAATTGCCCTGTTAGCAACAAAATTATTAGTGGCACCAGCATCAATCATCACTAGTACCTTTTTGCTGTTCACAGTGGCTTCCACATACATCAAGCCATGCGGAGTAGGGCTCTTCATAGTATGAATGACAGATAACAGCTGCAAAGGGCTCATTTGAACCGAGACCTCTGAATCACTATCACTGTTAGGGCTTCCTTCCATTAGTGCATTCAGCTTCTCCCATTTAAGGCACTCTTTTACCTTATGAGGGCCATCACAAATGAAGCAACCAGCGAACTTCCCCTTTTGCCCTATTTGTTACTCACCGTCCTTAGAAGGATTTTGAGATTCCTTCTTCTTGTCATGCTTCTTAGACTTTTTCCTATCATTGGCCTTACCTTTAAAAGAATCTCATTTTTTTCTTCTCAGAATTAGTGGAAGTAGAATTTCAAAAATCCACCAATCCCTCAACTGTAGTAACTGCAGTAGGCAAGTCACGAACATTCTGCCTCATCAAGTCTATCTATGTTCGTGGCTGCAAGCATGATAAGAAGTTAAAGAACTTGTCTTTTTCTGACATGTTCTTGATATCCAACATCAACTAACTGAACTCATTTACATAGTGCCTCACTGTGCCAGAATATTTTAGCTTTTTAAGTGACTCCCTAACCACCTAAGCAGTATTACAAGGAAGGAATTGATCCCTCAACTCCTTACGCAAAGCCTCCCATTTATCAATTTTGGGTCTACACGCACTTGCATCATCCTCTACGTGTGTTCTCTACCACAATTTAGCATCACCAACTAAATACATAGAGGTTATTGTCACATTTTCTGTGTTGGGGATGTGAGCTACCTTGAAGTATTGCCTCATATCCCACAGAAAGTTCTCCAAGTCCTTTGCGTTTCTTGCCCCGCCAAAAGACATTAGTTTGGGGATTTTCAACTTAGAAGACACCAAAATTTTTCCAAAGCTTTCCCCTAGGCTTGTCACTAACCTTTTCAACAAAATGAGCTCATCATTGAACCTTTGGGTATGGTTCCTGAGCTCCTCAGTCAGCAATATAAAGTTGGAATTCAAGTGAAAGATGCTTGCCATCAA
Source organism: Bretschneidera sinensis (assembly GCA_023935145.1). Classification (NCBI taxonomy): domain Eukaryota; kingdom Viridiplantae; phylum Streptophyta; class Magnoliopsida; order Brassicales; family Akaniaceae; genus Bretschneidera; species Bretschneidera sinensis. The sequence goes on from CM043700.1 coordinate 122,261,351, forward strand.
GCCATCCAACTCCTCTTGCACAGCTCGATTATTGTCAACTATACCTTGTTGCACACCTTGCAGCTCGTTGCCTAATGCCTTGCATTGATTTGTAAGAGGCACTACCTCGTCGAACAACGGTGCACTAATAAAATCTTCCAACCGAACCACACGTTCCAACAACTTCGCATTCTAAGCCATTTCCTCGCACCAACCTTTTGAACCAACCTGACTCTGATATCAATTGTCATAGGGGTCAAATTCAAGCTCAAATTTTTTGCCCTATGATGGCGTTGGTTTGACCCAAACTAACCAACCAACTCAACACACCAACAATCACAAGCGCACATAAGTGTTTATGAACAACTGCCCATTTCTTTGTTTAATTGCTACTCATACAATTTACAAAGAATGAGGCAAAGGCTTACAAGGCAAAGTGCTACTAACACAGATTCTCTCTCTAGAAGTGTTTCTCTCTCTAGCACTCTTGCTCTCACTCTTCCTTAAGATCTCTCAATGAAAACGAATTAAATGTCTTGGCTATTTATAACCACCAATTGAAACCCCATCAAGTAACCACCCATTAATAGTTATCCACACTTTGCACATGTTAATTGACTTGGTCAATCTGCTCACCAGACTAGGTCATCAATGTGGGCTACTTCCATCCTGCAATGCTAGCCCGTTTGTGCATGGTCTGCTTAGTTTAGCTCGTTACTTGTCTTGGTCTATCTTTGCTTAGCCCACCAACTGTTTTGGTCTGGTCTGTGGGTCTTCTTTGTTGTTTAGCCCGTGCCAATGCCAGCCCATATCTTTTAACTTGATAGGGTCTAGATCTTCCATGCATCAGATCTTTTCCACTAGGCCCTTCAAAGGCCCGCTCCAAAACCTAATTTGCCTATAACAAGCCCGCTTCAAAAGCTCCATTTTGACAGCCTGTTTATATGATCCAAGCCTATCTTTAGTGTTTTCTTTTGGCCCAATGTCTGCACACAACCTGCATGCTTTGTGCCTAACTTCACTGTTTGCCACACAAGCCCACTATCATACACACGACCCGCTCATCTTGTATCTTGTGCCCAACATCCTTTCTCGCCACACAAGCCCATTGTCTGTGCACACAACCCATTGTCTGCTTCATCCCAGCATGGATCAATTAACCTCTTTCTTGGGTAATTTCCTAAGAGACCATGGCTAACATGGGTGCCAGGCCCCACCACATGTTTGCCTTGCGTATCATGACTCTAACACTTAGCTTGGATTCGTTTACCTTGCTCATTTAGGCATTCCTTCCTTATACCCATGGCTAACATGGGTGCAAGGCCCCACCAGATGTTGCCATTTGTCCTTTGCGACATTAAGGGGGTAATAGTTATCTTGTATGTGACTTATTATATTTTGATTCCATTTAACATGATTTTATCCATAGATAATTAATTAGTAGTAATTGGATATAATGGATTTCATATGGAGGTATGTGAGTGTATAATAAAGGATTTATCACTCCTAAGTAAAATGAGAGAATGTTATATGTGATCCACTAAGATATAATTCGGGAAAGAGTTCTAAAGCAGTGAGAGAATTAGAAAAGAGTTCCTAATTTCACCATTAGAATTATATTTTTGAGATATAGACATATAGTAGTAGATGGTTTGATAGTAATTACATTCCTTAATTAGCTTAATCGGAATATTGTATGATGGAGGGATTGAATTGCACGGTAACTGATAAGGGAAAAGTTCAAGGTTTCACAACCAAATTGATATTATCTAAGTAGTCATGATATGTTGCTAGGTGTTACTCATGATTGTAGAAGCCTTAAAAATTAATTTAATGGACAATTAATTAATTCTTACAAAAGGAAAAATCAAAATGAGTTTTGATTCAAAATAAATTAATAAAATGAGATTTAATTAATTGGAAAAGGTTTTAATTACAATTACATAAAAGTTATAGCCTACAACCAAATTATTTTGAATGTAAGGGGTCACACATAAGAGGGACAATGTGTAATTAAAAAATAACTATAGAGGTTTAGTTTACAATTAATGGTTAATTACAATTAACCCTAATATTATAAATAGTTTATTAGTGTGTAAAAATTTGCTAGCACAAAAATCTACACACAAGTTTCTACTAAAGTTTTAGTTCTTCTTCTTCCCAAAAGAGAAAGCTAATTTAAAGAGAAATCCAAATTCGGGATTTGCCTTTTGTGGATCAACCTTGGAGACCGCATATTTTTGTGGTTGTTGCGAATTCATGAATGCAAGGAATTTTGGATTCAAGCATGGTAGAGAATTTGGCTACAACGTATCCAATGAGTCAATAACAGAACGAATCAAAAGTAACGATTCTATTCTTGAATGTTCTTGATTATTAAATGCTCTATGTAAATCATAAAGTGATTAGGAATTTTAGAAATCAATGAAATTTTTTAAATTTTCACTACGTTTTTCAATATCGATTTCCTTCAAAATTAACTTAGTTCGACACCTTTTTTGCCTATTTTCATGAACAAAGCCACTAGTTTATTATCCTTCAATTACAATTTTAGAAAAATCAAAGTTGCTAAACTCTCACATAGCTCACACCCAAAGCCCTAATATATCAAAACCTTCGTTTGTACCACCTAACTTTTATATAGAAGATGTTTTCTTAATACTACTCAAATAAGTCACTACAAAATAGAAATACTAGTACCACCGGAACAAATAAACAACAAAATAATAAATCAAAACTTTTTCAAACGAAATAGTGAGAATTTGAGAGAAAACCCAACATTCGTTCTATTTTGTTTGTCCATCTTATAGTTTGAAATGTCTAACTTTATTGCCCGTTTTAAAGGATTAATTTATACTAAATTTTTAACTTTATAGATAAAAACATTTTACACTACTTTAAAGGGTAGATTTACATGGGAGTATAAAAATTGAGCATCGTTACCAAGATGAGTAATTTTAGAAACACAATAGTATCTTTTTGAGATACAATGCGTTTATGATATTCCCTTAAAATGTTGAAAGTCCAAAGATGGACAAGCAAAATGGGAAGAAACGGTACTATGTTTTCTTAAGATGTGAGGTACTATTTGGTCTAACTATAGTTAAACACTTCTTGATTAAACAAACGTTGAGCTAAATATTGTTGTGTTTTATAATACAATAGTAAAAACAATTGTTTTGACACAAATCAAATATTTTAAACTCTTTTCTCAACTTGTAGTTCTTTTCAAAACCTTTTTTAGATATATTTAACCTAAATCCTTTTTGTAAAAAATAAAAACCACTTCATAAACTTTTTCAGGTTTTTTTAAATTAACCAAATGGGAAATTCGTGTGATTAAACGTAAAATCCATTTTGTTGCTATATCTGCAATTTTGTCCGTAAAATGCTAAAATTTAATTTGCCCAAAGAACATTTTGTTTGCACAATCGACCGGGCAGGGCCGGCAGCGGGATGAGGTAAAAGCCCAACCCCGTCGGACCATATAGACACAAAATGCATGTGCCAACCCCCCACATTAAATGCATTTGACAGTCTGACGAGGTAGGATCCACAGAAGCCAATTCATGTTTGACTAGAGGAAGACCCCCTCACCCCCTAGACTTGACCAGTATCATTCTTATTCAGAAAAAAGGCACCCACATATCATCATTATACAAACCCACAAAATCATTTTCATAGTCTACTTTGGTGTTCCAATCAGAGACCTTGATTAATGAATTATAACTTGTTTCTTTTTCGTTTTGGTTCTAAATCATTATCGTTTCAACAAATATTCCCATGGTACAGTTTAGGTAAGAGAAGTAGGCCTAGAGTGGTTTAGGCTGCAAGCACAAACCACCAAAAATATGGAATTTTACATTGGGAGAAGAACAACCGTTAAGAAAACAAACTGAGCGCTGAATTAACTACTTTGACTAAACCAATGTTTGTGATGCATATCAGCATACGCTAACTACACTAGTAACTGCAAAAGTTCCTGTACATCTCTCGATTCACATCTCCCATGTTTAATTCAAGGTTTATCCCAAATGGGAAAAAAAAACCCAACAGAAAAAAAAAATTAGCCTTTAGTCTATGATCCTTATCTGACTTCTAATTTTTTTTTTTTGTATTCAAAGATGGAGGGAAAAAAGGACTCATAAAACGAGAAGTTCCCCACTTTTTACACAAATTCCGTGAAGCTAGCTCTAGTGTAAGCTGGCTGGCCCATTCGGCTTTCTCTCAGGTGCACCCTCCCATGTCAATCTAGGTCAGTTCCCTCCTCCTCCTCCTCCTCCATACGACGTAGTAGCCGCTGCTCCAACATTGAATCCACCTCCGAATGAAGTGAGGAGAGCAGAAAGCCCAGTTGTAGAAGCCCCACCAGCACCAATTCCCAGCCCAAGAAGATCAAGTGTGGTGGGTCCTATCATCCCATCACTCAAACCAGAAGTCCCTCCAGAGGGAAGCCCAAGTCCAAGCCCAGCTGTCACTGCGCTCATCCCCTCTGACTTCACATGGCTTATATAATCTTGATGGCCCGACGAAGATGTCGACGATGATGATACTGCAGCCAAGCCGAAGCCACGAAACAACGATGGATTCGAAGCGGCTGCACCCATTTGGGCAGCTTTTTGGAGCAATGCGGTTGCTGACATGGCGGCTGGTTGTGGTGAATTATGAGAGTAGTGGTGGTGGTGGTGGTCTTGCTCAGGTGCCGGGAAGAGGGAAGAGGAGCCATTGTTTGAGAGATAGAGAGATGAAGAGAGAGAAAGGGATGTAGGTTCTATGGCAGTGACTGCTGCTGAAAGAGTGTTAGAAGGTGCAAATATACTAGCAAACACACTGGTGCTTGAGCTTGAGCTTGTTGTGGTTGCACCCGTGGCGTTTAAGCATGTTGCAGCCGGTGTTGGCGATGATAGTCTCATTGGATTTTCAGGCATTTCTGTGAACCATAAACAAAAAAAAAATGAAGAAATTCAAAAAAGAGGATCCAAAAAGAATAATAGCTTTGGTGAGATCCAAAAATTCAGAGAGAAATGGAAGCTAATAATAAAAAGGGGGCTTTATGTTTAAAGGCTTTTTATTGTAAGTTCTGACTATGAAAGCTATGGGAAGTAAAAGGAGAAGCAATAATGGTGCCCTTTTATCTCATTTTTTTTGCTTTTCGATCTTTGAGCTTATTGAGAATACGCAAAGCTAGCATTGTCTGTAGATTACAACTAAGCACCTCATCAAAAGCTTTTCTTTCTCTCTCTCACTCTCTCACCTACCATAGATTTTGTTAGGTTCTCAAAAAACCATAGATTTTGTTAGGTTCTCAAAAACTAGCTAGCTTAATACCCCAAACGAGAACGACATGAAGAAGAGACAAAACACAACCATACAAAAAAACCCAGTAACCCAAATAAATGAACTTACAAGTTTCAACGAGAACAAAGAAATATACAGTAGTAAGTTTTAAAAATAATACATTAATTAAACCTCAAAAAACTTCCTCATTTTAACCTATCGATCCAATTTAACAGACGCCTTTATATAAATAATGGAATACTAACAAGACCAAAGAAGAGAAAAATGATCACCTGAACTTTGCATTGACAAACCAGGAGAGACCACAGTAGTAGACGGAGTAAGTGGAGGAAGTGGCGGTGAAGCAGCAACCACAGCGCTGCTATTCGTTCCATTCCCCTCTCCACACGTAATCCCTAGGGTTTGCTGAGCCCTCACGCTCTCCTCCGCTAATGCATCGCAAAACGCTCTATGCGTCGTAAAACTATCCCTCCTTCACTCCCACCAACACCACCAAAACACCATCACTAAAAATACTACTTACTAGAGCCCAAAAAAAAAGCAAAAAACAAAAACAAAAGGATCGATCCAAAAGAGAACCAAGATAATATTGAAAAACCTGGAGAAAATGGTTCCACAATCGCATCTGTACTCTTTGCTGCCACAGGTCTTCATGTGGGCTTTCCAGTCGGATTGCACGGCGTACTTCTTGGAGCACCTCTCGCACTTCCACTTCTTCTCGCCGTGCTTCCTGCAGAAGTGCTTCTTGATGCCGGTGAGATCTCCGAGAGCTCTCGATGGGTTGTGGTGCACGCACGTGGACTCGGGGCACACGTACACCCGCTTGCGCACTTCCTTGCTTGTTCGCTGCTTCAGCTTCCACGGTAGGTTGTGTCCCCTCCGGTGTAGCTGCAGGTTCTGATCCCGTTGAAACCCTTTGTTGCAGATCTCGCACACAAACCTGTTCGTAGCTAATAAAGTTTTCGGTGATAAAGCGATCACCTCAGCATCTGGATCTGCGTCGAAGTATCAGAAAGAATCCAAACAAGAAAAACATTTATTAATTTTGAGTATTGCTAGAGAATCTCAAATTAATTAGTGGAGTATTTTTATGGGAGGGGAGGGATGGGTATTTTTGTAATTTTACCAGGCATTCCAGGGAGGTTTCGCTTCTTCTTCTGTGGAACAACCATTATGAGTGGGTTTGCTCGAGTCTGTTGATTACCAGAAGTAGATACGCTTGCTTCTCCAGAAGCGGTAGAAAGTGTCATTGGCGACGAACTTTCAAGCTCTCCCATACTATTTTTTTCACCTCAAAATCTGATCTCTTTTTTCTCCTTCTCTTTATAGGTGAATCAAAAAGACTGATAAAGGACGGTTTCTCTCTGTCACTGAGCTCAAAGATAACAGGCAGCGTTTTGATTCAAAGCTCATCTACCAAAAAGAGTACTGAAGAAGCTAGTCAGATATTAGCTACACTTGACGTTCTCAGCTACCAAAAAATTACCAATTTACTTCGAATGGTGCCTGAATGGAAAAAGATTCTGATTGTTTCCCAGGAAAATGAGTGGAAAAATTCTCTGAGAAAGCACCACAAATTGCTTCCAAGATATGCAGAATTCTAGTTATCGATCCTTCAGTAATTCTCTTTCAATGAAACGAAATGAAACACCGATTCAACTCAGTCGGTGACTCATGGCCCGCACAATGGTCACATAAGGCGGCTAGCTTAGCTTCGTATCTGGAGAGAGAGAGATAACAGAGACATCGAAGGAGACAGAGAGAGAGAGAGAGAGAGATTTGAACATAGTGGAAAAAAGTAATTAAAAAATGGTTTAAAGCGGCGTTGCTTGACCATGGTTTAAGTTTAGAAGCAGTACAATTAACCATGGTAAGTGACATACCTGAGCTTCCAAGTCCCTTCTCTGCTGGTTGCGTTAAGCAAATCTGACCGTCCACGTTTCGCAATAAGCGCCCTGCTGACATTTGTCGGAAGAAGTCGGACTAGGCGGTGCTTGTCGTGTAGTGAAAAGGTTCGAACGGAGTATTTCTTTTCCCTTTTCACTGCTCCATCTCTCTTCATATTTTTCTGTGTACCTGTTAAACTCCCCATGAAAAGACAATCACACCCCTACTAATCCGTCGTTTAATCATTGAAGAAATTGACAGTTTGGACTTTTCAATGCACAGAGCAACGTGTGCTTTGTTTAATTAACGGTTATATCACATGGTTGGTTTTGTGAGAATTATTAAAAAAATTATTAATAATTATAAAAATATTAAATAATAATTTTTATATTTTTATTTGTAAATATATTTTTTGAAATAATTAATGTTTAATTTTTTAATATTATTAATATATATTTTTTCAATTTTATGATAAGTACAATAAAATCGAGTAATTTAATTAGCTAAGAGAAAAACATTTAAAAAAGAAAAGAAAAATACGGAATATTTGTTTTTGGTCATAGCTTAAGGTCATGTGCCGTGTTTGATGAAAATATTTTATGTAGACTAACCAACCTCTAAGGCCACTGAACCGATAAGGACGAACGAGGCAATGAAGACAAAAAGTTTTTATCTACTGCTTTACGGTTTGTAAGCATTCTAACTAAGTGGCTTTCTCGTACTTTCATTAAAAACTATGCCCATTCTCATAATACGAATACAGCTGTTTTTTATCTATGAGGCATGTTCCTCGTTCAAAATAGCAATTATACATTTATACCTCCTTTTCCTTATTTTTGTGTAAATTCACAATAGTAGGGCAGATTAGATATATCTTTAGTTCATATATAACTATTAAATATATAATATTATATATATGTGTTTTTTTCATAACGTAAATCAATTATTTATATTTGAATCTTAGATTCAATCGGATTCTAGATTTTTTATTCGAAACCTCTACAAGAATTGGTTTATAGTAATTAGATTATATATACCAAATTCTACCCTCCTCTTTGAACCAACCTCATTATTTATGAATCTTATTTTTTTTTATTCTTTGTTCTTTTTTATTTATTATTATCCCACACGGATACAATCTAAATGGATGAATTCATTAGGTCGAATCATTGCATAAAAAAAACTATCAGTATTTGATTGAACTAAATTGAAATTCATGCAATTTATTGGAAATCACCTTGACAAGATGTCCAGGTATAGCCTACGTCCTCTCGAGTTCCTCCGAACTCTCTGCACTAAATCTCAATAGTTTTTTTATAATCACAGCAACCATCTTTAAGAATCCACAAGTTCTTAAAGGAACAAAGAAGAGAACAAGAAAGACCTAATCACTTTCTATACTAATCTCTCTCTTTACAACCAGCTTTTCTAATGAGTCCCTTTTGTATGTCTGTGTCTTTGCACTCTCACACAATTCTCTCATTCACACACACTCTTGTGTCTTGTCACAATGTCTTTCATATTACATTCTATATTGACATTAAACCTAGGTGATCCTTTATATAGTGCATCAACTTCTTGTTCAATCTTGAGAGTTAATCTCCTTCTTAGATCTTGATGACTACTCAACCATGACCCTCCACCACATGCAAACATTGAAGACGATAAATTATATTGAGAATTTTGATCTCAAAGAATCAACTTTATGAAAGTTGTTATGAATTCAAAATTTTTTTATTAATAATTATAATAATAATTAAATCAAAATTTAAATATTTAATTATTATTATAATTTTTATAATTACCAATAAAAATCTTAAGATAAAACAACACACAACGTAATGTACTCGTCCATTTGTGAAGAATTGTGTTAAAATATTACTCTCTTGATGGTCTCTATGTACAGTATGCGTTTACGTTACAGTACAGTAGTATTGCGCAAATGACAAATGTCCCTGAAGCCCTCCTGTGGTTACAGGCACGTCCTCGACTGTTCATACCAAGTGCTTGATGGTATCGCCCATGTGGGTGCTGTAGATTTCATTCAATCAGAGTTTACCTCTACCGTTAGATCAAGCAGATGCAACTCTAGTTACGAGATAAAGATTTTACTTCAAAAGGTAAAGACACTTTTGTCTTTTTATGTAAGGGGGTATGGTCAGCTACACAAAGGCCACCTCCTTTTCCGAAAGCGCATGATGACCAGAAGGACATTTTAGACTTTTCAGTTGTTACTACACTAGTACTATTATTGTAAACAAAGCACACCACTGGCCTCCACCACCTTTAAAGAGTACGAACTGGTGCCAGACCGTCCACTGCTACTGGGACCACTATTTGTAGGTCCAGATGCTGACGTGAACGGTCTAGATGGATTTAGGGTTATTTAGTATTTGACAATATTTTTTTAAAGCAGTAATATTAAATTAAGATTTAGGTCCAAGTGTTTCTCATAATCCACAGATTATTAGAGCTAAGACAATAATTTAGTGTATATAGATTTGCATGTGCACGCTGCAAGTATGAACACAAATGCCCTTTTGAAGTTTTGCAAATTATGTACTTAAAAGCTTACCTAATAGTAATTATATATATTTGAAATTTTATAGATATCTTAATTGGATGCTAAACCTTATCTTATTACGTTCAACCAAATTATAAGTGGCAAGCCGCCATTAACTTACGCAAAAGCGATTTGGATTTAAACTATAAATTCAAATTTTCTTCTTGTTTTTATTCTGTTGAGCCTTGACCCCTTAGCAAAGCTAATCATGATGGTTCATTTATTCTTACATTAATAATAAGGTGGAGGCATTGTGGCCTTTCAAATACTCTTGGATGCTATTATTAAGTCGTTTGAATCCTCTTAAAATGGTTTAAAATAATTTTTAAAGTAATTCTTATTAGTTATTTTAATTTCTTTTTAAGAGGTTTTCAAACTATCTCTATAATAAAATATAAATTGAGACAAGAAAAACTTTTTTTATTTACAGTTATAAATCTAATTTATTTTTATTTTTAGCTATTCACACATCAATTATAATTATTTATAAAAAAAATATGTTAATATGGATAATTGACTTTAAAACTCAAGGCACTTAAATGATTTTTATTTAGGATGATAGTCAATGAATTAAAAGCTATTGACTTATTTAAATTTAAAGCAAAACCCAAAAAAAAATTAGGAAAAAAATAGAGGTTTGATTATGTTCAAAGGAAACTAACTGCCTACCATGAGAAAATGACTAGGATGAGTAAATGGTTCAACGCGCAAGACAGGAAGGGCAAGAATAATGCTGGCAAAGATTGGTAAAGCACTTTTCTATGTCTTACACTTAGAACAATATTCTACTTTGGATAAGCCAAGAAAATTTCGTATGGGTTCCGCACCAATGAAAACTTCTCCAGCTAGGAACCTGCAGGGGATGGGATTGGATTATAAACACATTTTTTATTTTTGTCCTAAACTCAAGAATTAAGAAGAAAAATATCTCCACTTATGCGCCCTTGAGGTTGAGGAACAAACATGCATTATTAGGATATGCAAATAGAGGTGGGAAATGAGAAGTTTGGTCTGACACAGATAAGGTTTTATGAGTAATGGGTATGGATTAAAAATATTCGTTTTTTAACGAATTTTATTTTTTATGTTTATATTCGTGTTTTAACAAGCGGATAACGAGTTTATAAGGGTATTAAAATTTTTTTCTTATTTAGGTGAAAAAAGAGTGACCCTAACAGGATACGGGTTAAATCTTACGGGTAGTGGGTCAACGGATACAAATTAAAAATGATTATTTCTTAACGAATCTTATTTTTCATATTTATATCCGTATTTTGACGAATGGACTACAGATTAAAAATGGGTACAAGTTAAAAGCTCCACCTCTATATGCAAATCTATGCTTGTAATTAGTTTTTACAACAACGAGGGGATAAGCGATCTATGACGACTTCCCTTAAAACAAGTCACAATAATAATTGTCAACAATAACTGAGATTAAATGTGATGACATAGTTTTTAGAATTTATAGTAATTTTGATTCAATTTGATGGTATATTTTTCAGATTTGATGATAAATTCTTATATATACTTTGTCATAATATATTACATGTAAGAATTTATCATTGAATCTAATCAGACTTGCTAGCAAATGTAACAATTTTTATGGTGACCTGTTTGAAGGCATGTCACTATAGTATCTATAGGTAATGATAAAGTGTATGTTAGCGTAAGTTTAACGATGATGTTTTACTTTAAAATGAAACACAAAAAATGTATCACATTTATTAGTATTTTGGTCAAATTTGATAATAAATTGTTATACTTTATGATAACATCGTTTACTATCATCAAATGTAACTATTTTATAACAAATATGATAATTTTTAGGATGTTTTGTTTGAAGGGAAGGCCAAAAAAAACATGGGTTTATTGTGTTCTTCTAAAACTTCTAGCCAAGGATACTGTGTTAGCAAAATTGATTGGTTGAATTAGGAGTAAATTGGCTTTGTATGTATACTATGAGTCCATGAGCTAAGCTGCTGACACAGAATCCATTAGCTTTTGACATTATTGACAAGGCAACTTATGTTGGCCTAGGCTATGCTCTAGACATGGAAGCATGCCTGTATATGAACAGATGGCTCAAAGAAAAAGGAAAAGAAACTTGTGAAAAAACAGTACTTCTCCCTCAATGGCACAAAGAAGGTGTGCAAATTAAGTATTCTTCATCATATATTACGTTTACCACAACAAAACGAAAAGTTGAAAAGTCGTTTTTAAGATATATGCCATAAGGTTGTCACTCTGTAGAATTGGTTGGCTTTAGACTAAACAGATAATAGATTGTTTAAAAAAGTAGAAATTTAGGGAGTAAGTCATCAAATATATGGAGACCACTTATAAAGCAATATACTTTTGAGTTGAAGAAAAACTGAGCTTTTCCCCATATAATTATGATACTGATTTCTTACTCTTGGGATGTCAAGTTGTAAAAAGATAAGGCTGTGAGTTTATGAGAGGTGCACAAACCCAATGTCAAAAAGGAGAAGATGAGTGACAAGCACATGAGTAATCATCACCAGTTTGATTATCTTTTTAGTTGCTTTTCCTTCTTTTTTTTTTTCTGATTCCGGTTCGCTGCAAAAGGTCCACCATGAATCTTGATGGGGACATATCCCTCTCATTCCCCTTTCTGCTTTACAAAAAAATTGGCTATCTATAAAGACCCAACCTTGCGCTATTATTAATTATATGTATGTGTAAATCGTGGGTGTCAGATACTTACATTGCAAGTGCATGAGTCAATATTGTTTGCAAGGGGTTTGTTAGTCAGCGTACCACTTATTTGTATTTTAAGATTTATTTATTTTAATATTATTGTTTACCAAATTAAAATTGATCTTATTTTGTGATTTATATAAGTCAGTTTTTTATTTTAATTTAATTACTTATTGAAATTTCATAAGTAATCACCGTTTAGAGACTTATTTCACTTTTTTCTTGTTGATGTCTAAAAGTAGATGAGGGTAATCACGATAAGTCTAGTTGTAAGCTGAGGTCAAATCCACGTTAGAGGAGCACAAGGTCACCTGAAAAAGAAAGCTGCCCGAAGTTTTGTTATTTTGAGAGGACATTCTGATACGTAAGCTAATAACCGAGGATGAAGTGAAGGGGTGAAAGTGAGGGCAAGGAGGGATAAAATGGAATATTTGGGGAAGTGTATAATGAAAATGATACTTGTGATAATGAGCTCTTTTGTAGGGTTAAAAATCTTATCATAATAGGAAAAAGGTGGTGGATCCCCTTTATGAAGATACTATTCTGCCCTTTGAGTGGGATGGTGTCTTTGCAAGCCAAATGCACTCTATGTCTTGAAGACCAAGTCTGCAATGAGAAATTACTAACATAACCATAAGGCTTACCAATGAGTGACTTTCTTTGGTCCACTCACTTCGGTATGTGGGGCTTCAATAGGCCCCTGTGAGTGACTCGCTTCGATCCATTCATTTCAGTTTTTAGGGCTTCAATAGGTCTCAATGAGTGACTCTCTTTGATCCACTCATTTCGGTCTTTAAGGCTTTAATGGACCCAATGAATGACCCACTTCGGTTCTTATGGCTTTAGTAGGCCTCTGTGAGTGGCTCACTTCAATCCTTTGGGCTTCAATGAGCCTTGGTGAGTGACTTTCTTTGGTCCACTCACTTCAATTTGTGGGGCTTCAATGAGCCATAGTGAGTGACTCTCTTTGGTCCACCCACTTTGGTCTTTATGGCTTCAATGGTGTAATACTCGTATTCGTAAAGTAAGGTAAAATAGTAATTTAATAAATATGATATGGAATTAAAATAAAATATATATATGAAAGGTTTATTATTTAAATAAAACGATTCTTAAAAAAAACTAAAAGTGTCCAACTTGGAGAGAAGGGAAAAATAAAAAGAAAAAAAAAGTGGCAGCAGATTGCATGTAAGACACAAGCAACTTTTATGGCAAAAATTCAAGGGAGGAGGAATGCTGTGAGACAACTTTTGCAAATATATATATATATATATATATATATATATATATATATATATAATTTAAGTTATAATATATATTCATTTCCAAATTCTGTTTGGTTTCTTTTTTTTATAATTCAAACTATTCTATTTCTCTAAACACTTGGGAACCGAAAGAAAGGTTGAAAGAGCAAATTTTTGAAGGGGTTTACAGGAGAATTTTATAGAGGTCACGAGAAGCTCTAAGAAAACAGAAAGTAATAACATGAAATTTATTTTTGAATTTTTAGCATACATGGAATTTCTCGGAATTCAAAGTGGGAATTTTCAAATGGTGTAAATTATGAAGAATTCAAGAATATGTTAGAGATTTAAAATAAATATTATGTCAGGTGTTGACGATCAGCAACCGGAGAAAATTGTTGAGAGGAGCAGGAAAGACAAGGAGGTGATCTACAGGTAGTTCTAAGTGCTACGTGGTGAGTTAGATTTACTTTAAGTAATCAAGATAAATATGAAATATCTAGTGATAATATTAGAATAAATTATTAACTTATGCTTTGGTAATGGATGAAAATTGGTTGATAGGTGTGATAAGAATAGTAGATGTGTAGAGAATTATTTTATGAGAAATAATATTTTTGGAATAATGAGTTGATTTAATAATAAAAGCGATAAGTGAAATTCTTGATTAGCTATTGTTGATGTTTTGATACGATTTATGAGGAGATGAAATTTAGTGGATCTTGATAAGCGATGATTGATGATTTGATGTGATTTATGAGAAGAGGAATTTAGTGAAATTTTTCAAATAATAATTTGAAAATAATCAGGATAGCTAATTTAAATATTTGAATTCATGTTTGTTTTTATGTCATTGTTCATATGCATATTTCATATCATTGTTCATATGCATATGCATAAAATAAAAGAACTGAGAGGGGGCCTGTCTAATTGAAAAAAATCGTGACAGCCGGTATATGCTGGAAATAAAGAAAAACCTTGACAGTCGGTATATGCTGGAAATAAATGAAAACCATGATAGCCAGTATATGCTGGAAATAAATAATGTGACAGCCGGTATATGTTGAAACAAAAGAACCGGGAGGGAGCCGGTCTAAAATAAAAACATGTCGACATATGGGAAGACGTTCCCTAATAATAATTCATACATTGCATCTGTTTTAAATATTGATTGCGTTACTGAAATGCTGAAATATTGTTTGTTATTGTAAATTTATTTATAAATGAATGGGTCTCACAAAGAGACAGTTATGGTGAGAAAGAAGAATAGAAGTATGATATAATGAAAACCATCTAAATGGTAGATTTTATGTTGTGAACCTCATAACGAGGTAATTATGAGATAATTGATGGTCTTAAGGTGAACTAATATATAAGAAGAAGAGATTGACAGAGAATGAGACTTATGATATGTGTAATAATAGTAGAATGCTATTATCAAGTTGTTTGAGATATAAATGATTAAATATTGAAAGACCATTTATACAAATTGAATACTTCTAGTAAATTTAATCCACTGAGCTTGTGAAGCTTATCCTTCATTGTACAATGATTTCAAGTAGCAGGCAAGACAAATAGTTTGGTGAGTTGAGGTTTAGACGAAATCATTATCTGTAAGTCACGTACGTGTCCACATCCTCAGACTAATGAGAAAATAAAATAAAAATTTGTTTGTAAATATTCATGCATTTTACGTTGTATATAATATTTAAGTGAAAATCAGAATCATTTATCTCTCTTGTTGAGAGTTGAAGATTGATGTAAAAATTTCTATTAGTATTATTTTATTGTTGCATATATGTGTCGTATTGGGATTTTCAAAATGTGATGACACCTTCTCGGGGGTGGCCAACCCTGGATAGGTCGTTACAAATGGGCCTCAGTGAGTAACTTACTTCGGTCCTTAGGGCTTCAGTAGGCCCTAGTGAGTGACTCACTTCGATATTTAGAGTTTCAATGGACCCGATGCGAAGCTCTTATTTGATGAAACTTTTGAGTTTCTCAAGGTAAATTTTTACTCGTTGGGATGACGTGTTTTCCTGGCGGCTAAGATTTTAATGAGTTTTGCCTTTCAATATCTATAATAGGGAGTGTGAGTTTTACTCACATATCCTTATTTTTCTTAAGTAACTCGCTTTGAGAGCTCTCTCCCCACATTAACAATCTTGCTTCATCTATCTATTTTGGCCACTCCAATCATCGACAGGAGGGCATTTGCCGATTGAGTTTACTCGCGCCATCACAGAGGGGAACTACAAAAGAGGAAAAGGACACCATGAGTTTGGACTATGAGTGTAATAACCGCATTCGTAAAGATATGGTAAAGAAGTAATTTAATAAATATGACACAGAAATTTAAAATAATATATTTACGAAGGATTTAGTATTGACTAAAATAATTCTTTTGAAAAAAAAAAATTCTGGGACGTAGACGTCATTAAAAGAAAAGAAGAGAAAAGAAAAATTTGCAAATCAACTGGACATCAAGGAAAAAAAAAATTCAAACTAAAATCGCGGGCAGCAGGTATTTTATTGTGAGGCATGGTGAATGCCTCACAGGTCTTCAAAGTGTGGAAGACTTTGGGCCAAAATTTTCAACGAAAATTGCCAAATATATATGTATAAGATGTTCAGGTAAGTTACACGAAGAAATTTGTTTAGTTCTTTTAACTTAGTTCGTTTTTTTGAAACTTTTGGGGACCTAGAGAAAGGTTGTAATAGCAAAATTTTGAAGGGAGTTATTGTGGAATTTTGTAAAGAATCTAGAATAACTATCAGAAAAACAGAAGGTAATATTATAGTGTTTCTTTTTTGAATTTTTAGCATTTATAAAATTTCCCTGAATACAAAGTGAGAATTTTCAAAGTCAGTGGTTTATAACCAATTGAAGAATAAATTATAAATTTAATATAAATATGATATCAGGTGTTGACGATCTACAATCGGGGGAAGTTTCTGCAAGGAACGGGAAAGACAATGAGGTAATCCACGGATAGTTTTAAGTGCTACGTGGTGAGTTGGATTTACTTTAAGTAGTCTAAATAAAAATCAAATATTTGATGATAATATTAAATTTAATTATTAGAGTATGATTGGGTGGTAGATAAATCTTTGATGGATAGATATGATATGAATTTTGGACATGTAGAAAAATTATTAGGAGAAAAATAATATTTTTGGGAATAATAAGTCGATTTAATAATAAAACGATAAGTGAAATTTTTGATGAATTGATGTTTTGATACAAATTTTGAAAAAATGAATTTTTGTGGATCTTGACAAGCTTTAATCGATGGTTTGAGGTGATTTTGGAATAAGAAGAATTTAGTGGAATTTTTGTTATATAAATTTGAGAATAATGAGGATGGTCAATTTAAGTGTGTTGAATTTATGCTGTTTTTATATTACTGTTCAGAAACATATTTCATATCATTGCTCATATGCATATGCATTTAATGAGAAAAAAAAGAACCGAGAAGGCAGCTGGTCTAATGAAAATGAAAGAACCGGGAGGGCAATCGGTCTAATAAAAATGAAAGAACTGAGAGGGCAGACAGTCTAATAAAAATGAAAGAACTAGGAATGCAGTCGGTCTTATGAGAATGAAAGAACCGGGAAGGCAACCGGTCTAAGATAATAACAACATGTCGATAGGTGGGAAGACGTTTCCATTATAATCATTCATGCATTTGCATCCGTTTTAATTATTGCTGCATTATTGAAATGCTGATATGTGACATGTTATTATGAAATTGTTTATAGACGGTTTGGGCTCACAAAGAGAGACAATTATGGTAAGAACGAAACAGAGAATGATAAGAACTATCTAAAAGATGAACTTTATGATGTGAACCTCATTACGAGGTAATTATGAGAAAATTTATGGTTTTAAGGTGGACCAATGATTGAGAAGAAGAGATTGATAAAGAATGAATCTTATGACATGTGTAATGATAGTAGAGAGTTATCATTAAATATTAAAGAACTATTTATGGAATTTGGAATACTTTTAGTAAATTAAATTCACTGAGCTTGTGAAGCTCACCCCTCATTGTACAATGATTTCAGGTAGCAGAAAGGACAATTAGGTTGGTGGGTCAAAAGTCAGACGGATTTAATTTCTGTAAGCCACGTATGTGTCAATATCCTTAGACTAGTGAGAAAATGAAAATAAATATTTGTAAATATTCATGCATTTTACGTTGTAAATTATATGTAAATTAATATCAGATTTATATACCTCCCTGTGGAGGTTTGATAATAAGTTTTTTTTGTGTTATTTTTATGGTTGCATATATGTGTCGTACTGGATTCTCAAAATGTAATGACACCATCTCGGGTCGGGGGTGGCCAACCCGGGATGGATTGTTACAATGAGAGAGTCCACTATCAGGCCGAGGACAAGATGTGCAACCTATCGGAGAAGGATTTCGAGGAATTTAGAGTAAGGTATTGCTTCCCTGAGGTGTTCTCACTTTGGCTACCTGATAGCGGTGAAAGGGGTTGCACAACAATAATGTAAAATCCTCACCTTAAGGGTGGGGGTAATTTAGTAATTTCATTTTTTATTTAACATTATCATAATCATCATGCATACAAACAATATAAATTGATTATATAAATTTTTGGTGGGACTAATGTGTGTGTGTGTATATATATATATATATATATATATATATATATATATATATATATATATATATATATATGTGTGTGTGTGTGTGTGTGGGGGGGGGGGGGTGTAAAACATATAGACTAATTGTTATGATATACGGTTAATTGTGTGATGTAGTTATTTGATGGTAATGTTATTATCATTGTGCTTGTTTGTATGTGATTATACATACATTATAGGATCACAGAAGAGAAAGGGTGTGATTTGAAAAGGATCAAGTCCATGGAATTCTCTCAAAAACATGAAACTCAATTCTCAAAATCTGCATCTTTAACTGTTAACACCTCCTCTACAAAGTTTATGTAGAATGGCAAATCTTATCTCCATATCTCAGCCCAAAAAATTCTATGTTTTCCTCAACATATCATCTCTCTTGTTCTCTCTTTATATCTCAATTCTCTTCACCAAGACAAAATTGAGCCAATCCACATCACCAGCCACTCTTTGTTCCCCTGTATTTTTACATTTGTAATGTTTGAGTTTAATTTAAAATCAATTTTAAGTTGAAGTTTAGTTTTTAAAATTTATAAAAAATTAAATTAAATTTTATTAAATAATGATTAAACATTAATTAGTAGATTATTTGATTTAATTTAAATAGTTTTTTTGATAAATTTTAAAAATAAGTTTTAACTTAAAATTAACTTTAAATTAAACATAAATATAACCATATCTTATATGTTTGATTACATAAAGTTAAATAAAATTTTATAGAACAAATCAAAGAGTGTGCAAAAAAACATAATGGACTATATGAATATTTAAGATCAATGAATATATGAGATTTATTGGTGAAACAATTGTCTAGAGTTTAACTAAGTAATTTACTTAATTGCCTAGTTAATCAAAGCACACGTTGCTCTGTGCGTTGAAAAGTCCAAACTGTCAATTTCTTCAATGATTAAACGACGGTTTAGTAGGGTTGTGATTGTCTTTTCAAAGAGAATTTAACGGGTACAGAGGAAAATACGAAGAGAGATGGAGTAGTAAAAAGGGGAAAAAAAAATACTCCGTTCGAACCTTTTCACTACACAACAAGCATTGCCTAGAACGACTTCTTTCGACAAATGTTAGAAGGGAGCTTATTGCGACACGTGGACGGTCAGACTTGCTTAACGCGGCCAGCAGAAAGGAACTTGGAGCTCAGGTATGTCACTAACTATGGTTAATTGTACAGTTTCTAAACTTAACTGTGGTTAAGTAGTGTTGCTTTAAACCAGTTTTTAATTACTTTTTCTACTATGTTCAAATCTCCCTCTCTCCTTCAATGTCTCTGTTCTCTCTCTTTCTCTCTGCAGATACGAAGCTAAGCTAGTCACCGCCTTATGTGACCATTGTACAGGTCATGACTCACCGACTGAGTTGAATAGGTATTTCATTTCGCTTCATTGAAAGAGAATTACTGACCGATAGATAACCAGAATTCTGTAGAGCTTGGAGGCAATTTGTACGAGATGCTTTCTCAGAGAATTTTCCCCTCATTTTCCTGGAAACAATCAGAATCTTTTTCCGTTCAGGCACCATCGAAGTAAATTGGTAATTTTTTCGTAGCTGAGAAGTTCAAGTGTAGCTAATATCTGACTAGCTTCTTCACTAATCAATTTTTGTAAGGGTATCTAATGGTTTTTCTTTTTAACTGTTTGCAGAACCTGGAGCACAGAATCCAGACGAGGACGATGAATATTTTTCAAACTTGTCGGATATTTGATTATTGTTACTTTTATTTTAATATTATTATTACATTTAATTTTGTATATTTTAAATTAATTTATATAATTTAACTGATTGAATGATTTGCTTTATTGATAGTAAAACTTGCGATCATAACAATATTTAGAAAGATCAATTTAACAGGTATATATTGAAAAAAAATCACAAATTATTATAATCTGCGATGGAAAATTGTTGCCTTCACATATCAGTCCTAATTCAAGCTCAGAGAGGGCTCCAGAATTATTGCAACAAAGAAGCAATATAGAAGGAAGAAGAAGGAAAAGAAAACAAGGAACTAATTATATTTACTGATTCTTCCTCTCAGATTACAAGTAGTATTTATACTATCAGTCTAATGAATAACAACTCAAGAATGAAATAAGGACTAGTAGTTACTTAGTTTTCTTGAGAGTCTAACAACCATAACTGCTTTTAACTAATTCTTAACCTCTAATTGTCTTGTTACAATTCAACCTTCATAACTGGAAGTCCTGCAACTTGCTAAGCATCCGTATAGTTCTTATAGGCCTCTTGACTCTATTATCAGCTGTTGTAGGTGGTATTTGTACCTCTTTAGGCTGTCTATTTTTCATTTCTTCCCCTGTATCATGTCTTGTGGTAGTAATGTTATCATCATTGCCTCTCTCTTTCAAAAACACCTTGTCCTCAAGGTGATAAGAAGGATGTAGCTTCTTAAACTCATCACAAATTTCCCAAGAAGCTTCCTCCAAGGGTAATTTTTGCCACTGTATCAACCACTGTGGGATCCATTAGCCTTGCCTCTGTACTGTTCTTTCTCCTACAATGGCCAAAGGAGAATATTGAGGCATGATTTCCTTGCTATCAGGTGGCAATGATACTGCAATTTTATGCCCTAAGTCTCATTTAAAAGGTTTAAGTTTACAGATATGGAAAACATGATGTATTTGTGAAGAAGGTGGAAGTTGAAGCCTAAAAGCTACCTGGACAATTTTTTTGTTTATGGCAAAAGGGCCATAGAACCTTTGTGAAAGCTTGTGAAACTTCTTAGTGGCCATTTTACTTTGCCTATAGGGTTGCAATTACCATCACTAAGTCCTCTTCTTTAAACTCCAGCTCAATTCTATGTTGATTAGAGTAAAGCTTCATTTTATTTTGAGCTTGAGCTAAGTGGTGTTTCAACTGACTGAGAATCTCTTCCTTGGTACCTAGATCATGATCCAATGCTTCTAAATGAGTACTGCCTCTGTAATAAGTTGGAATAGAAGGTGGTAATCTCCCATAGATAGCAGCAAAATGAGTCGTGTTTATAGTAGAATGATAAGTGGTATTATAATGCCATTCTACCCAAGGTAAGAAAGAGAACCATTGCTTAGGTTTATCACACACAAAGCTTCTCAAATACATTTCCAGACATCTATTAACCACTTATGCTTACCCATCTATTTGAGGATGGTAAGATGAGCTCATTTGTAGCTGAGTACTATGTAATCTGAATAATTCTTACAAAAAATTGCTAAGGAATATGTTATCTCTATCATTGACAATGGACTTAGGGAATCCATGCAATTTGCAAATAGTGGTCATGAAGACAACAACTACTTTAACAACAGTGTAGGTAATAGGTAATGCAACAAAATAAGAGTACTTAGATAATATGTACACTACCACCAAGATGACAATAAACGCTTGAGAACTTGGTAAATGTGTGATAAAATCCATAGAAATGTCTTCCCAGATTTGTTGAGAGATTGGTAGGGGTTGTAAGAGCCCAAAGTCCTTTGCAACCTGAATGACCACCACTAGGGCTGTTGTGAAACTCTTTTATCAATGACATCTTCCATTGAGAAGCTTCACCTATATAGATTTTATTTTTGAAATATAGGATACCATCTCTTACAGACTAATCCCTAATGTCTTGTGGTATTGCAGCAATATTTTGGAATTAGTTGATTGCTTCCAGGTGAGACTGATGTTCTCTTCTAATATCCTCTATGAAATCAAAAGAAGGCATTGAGAAAGCCATTAGTTCATTCATGTACTCAGCCTCAGTGTGGATTCTAGAAAGAGCATCAGCTGTAGTGTTTTGAACACTAGGTTTGTAAGCAATAGTATACCTGAAGCCAAACAACTTAATTAGATATTGTTATTGCTCTAGTGTTTGAATCACCTGTTCCATTAAATGTTTTAAGCTTCTATGATATGTTAGGATAGTTAAGTGAGACCCTAGCAAGTACTGCCTCCATTTCAGCACTGCAGCAGTAATGGCATAGAGTTCTCTAACGTAGGAAAAAGCTAATTGTAATATGGAACTCAACTTTTTGCTAAAGTAGGCAATAAGATATCCTTCCTATAGTAGGATAGCTCCAATGCCTGTACTTGAGGCATCTGTTTCTACACTGAAGGGTTTGGCAAAGTTTGGTAGGGACAACACATGAGCTGTTGTCATAACTTTCTTGAGGCATTGGAAAGCAGTCTGTGTAGACTTATTCCACATAAAACCATCTTTCTTTAGTAATTCAGTCAAAGGGCCTGCTATGGTAGCATAACCTTTGATGAATCTCTTCCAGTTAATCCTAGGAATCCTCTAAGACTTTTCTAGTTTGTTGGTATAGGCCATTGTAGCATAGCATCTATTTCTCATGTATCAGGTTGTAATCCTTTTGTTGAGATGACATAGCCTAGATATTCCATTGATGTCTTACCAAAAGAACACTTACTTTTCTTTGCAAAATACTACTAGTTTTGTAAACATTAGAGTACTTTTGTAAGGTGTATCACATGGTCTTTGAGGGAAGTGCTATAGATCAAGATATCATCAAAAAATATGATTATAAACTTTCTTAGAAAAGGGTTGAAAGTTTGATTCATGGTGGCTTGGAATGCAGAAGGGGCATTAGTTAGGCTAAAGGGCATAACTACAAATTCAAAATGGCCATGATGGGTTATGAGTGCAATTTTGGGGATGTCTTCATGCCACATCCTAATTTGATGGTAACTCGATCTAAGATCAAGCTTAGAGAATAGTAGCCCTACTCAATTCATCTAGGAGTTCGTCTACAGAAGGTACAGGAAAAAAATCCTTGATGGTTACAACATTAAGAGCTCTATAATCCACAAAAAACCTCCATAAACCATCTTGCTTTTTTACTAATAAAATAAGAGAACTATAAGCATTTGTACTATGTTGAATGACCCCAGTTTTTAACATATCTTCCACAATCTCAATTTTTTTGAAAATGAGGGTATCTATAAGGTTTTACTTTGATTGGTTTAGTGTTTGGTTCTAGTATGATTCTGTGATCAATAGGTTTGTGAGGTGGTAAAGAGGTAGGTTATAGGAACACCTTTTCAAATTGAAGTAATAACTCTACAATCTCCTGTTGTATAGGATCCTGATCGGTTTTCAGCTTCTTTGAGTCCTTCTGTCCAGAAGTGATGGTGACTAATTGGAAGCATGAAGCAATTCCTCATTGCCCAGAAAGCTTTTTAAGGGAGTTATGAGAAATAGGAAGAGCATGTACCATCTTTTTCTCTCTTTGCAGTTGAATTCTTTGTCCTTGCCACTCAAAGTGCATCATAGAGGAAAAGCAGTTTGTGGTGATTGGACCTAAGATTTCCAACCAATGGACTCCCAAAACAATATCAGCTCCTTGTAATGGTAACACAAATAGATCCATATAGAACTGATGACCTTGCAACTCCACAACAACTAGCTTGCATATACCCAAACAACTAAGAAATTCACCACTACCTACTTGCACCTTGAAGTGAGATGTTTGTGATATCTGTAAACCCAAGAATTTGACAATCCTTTCTTGGATGAAGTTATGTGTGCTCCTTCTATCTACTAGGACTTGCAAAGGTTTCTTGTTAACAAAATCTGTTAGTCTAATGGTTCTTGGTGTATGATGCCCCAAAAGAGCATGCAAACTGATTGCAGGTTGAGTATCTTGATAATCTGACCATTCAAAGTGTTCTTCTTGAATCATTTCTTCCATTACTTGTTATAGTTCTGATCCTTCTAAAACCAACAAAGCCCTTGTATTTTTGCATTTGTGACATGGCCCATATTTTTCCTCACAGTTGAAACATAAACCATTCTCTCACCTTTGTTGCTGTTCTACCTGAGTTAATATCTTAATAGGTAGTTTGGAGCTATTTAGAGATTTAAGAAGAAATAGATTTGGAGGATTTCCAAGAAGTGAAGTGGAATGAAGCAGTCTAGATTGCCATGATCTGAAGTTTCTCATTTCCTGTAATTTATCTTCTTGTAATTTGGCAAGACTGAAAGCATGATGAAGATCTTGAGGTTGATGTGCCAAAACCTATATCTTAATATCTGATTTGAAGCCTGATATGTAACATATCTTAAACTGTTCATTGAGGTTGGGAATCTTGCAAGAAGGTTCTTAAAACTGAGACTGGTAATTTGCTACTGACTTTGTTTGTACTAGTTTTGTCAAGGATCCTAATGGATCTGTAAACAAGGAAGGGCCAAATCTTGCTGTTAATTTCCTCTGAAAATTTGCCTAGCTTGTGATCTAATTACTTTGGCTTACCCATTGAAACCAACTAGCTGCTGGTCCATCTAGATGAAATGCGATGACTTCCAATCTTTGATCAACTAGAGTATGATGATAATCAAAATATTTGTTGATTTTGAAAAGCCAATCACTTGGATCTCCCCCATTGAAACGAGGACAATCAAGCTTAATTGATCTGAAAGGAACAAGATGATTTTGATGTTGTTATTGGTTTTGGACTTCCTATAATTCAGGTATGAGTGTGGTGAGTTGTTGCTGAATTAGGGTTAATAACAACATCATCTCTTCTCTGACCAAACGAGAAAAATCAGATTGTGTTTATTGGGATCTTGTAATTTTTTTTTTTTTTTTGAAATAGAGTGACTGTTGTATTCAATTGAGAAAGATCCATAGTCAACTTTTCGATTGCTGCATCCATGTGTTTAAGTCTTGTACCGTCCGCCATTGTGGAAGAAATTAGGAAAGTGAAGTGCAAGAAGAAGAGGTGATGACGAGAATGAAAGATTCTGGTGTAGAGGTGAATGAACTTGTTTTTTGTTGTTGGGGAAACTCAATGATAGCACCAATGTTGCCTTCACAGATCAGTCATGATTCGAGCTTAGGGAGGGCTCCAAAATTATTGCAACAAAGAAGCAATATAGAAGGAAGAAGAAGGAAAAAAAACAAAGAACTAATTATATTCATTGATTCTTTCTCTCAGATTACAAGTAGTATTTATGCTATCAGTCTAATGAATTACAACTCAAGAATGAAAGAAGGACTAGTAGATAGTTAGTTTTCTTGAGAGTTTAACAACCATAACTGCTTTTAACTAATTCTTAACAACTTCTAACCGTCTTGTTACAATTCAACCTTCATATCTGGAAGTCCTGAAACTTGCTAGGCATATTTATAGTTCTTATAGGCCACCTGACTCTATTATCAGTTGTTGTAGGTGGTATTTGTACCTCTTTAGGCTGTCCATTTTCCATTTTTCCCCTGTATCATGTATTGCAGTAGTAATATTGTCATAAAAAATCCATAGCTGATAATGCATAAAACCCATTGCAAATATAGATAATGCGTAAAACCCGGCTCAAATAATATTTATGATAAAAAATTACAACTTATACACTACGAATCATTCGTCGTAGACAAAGTTATTAAAATATGTTTTTTTTTCAAAAAATGATGTTTGTTTGTCAAATGCGACCAACAAATTAGTGATGGATTTTTCGTCATCAAAACCGTCATAAATATTTTTTCTGTGATTAGGTTTTTCTGTCGCACAAAAATTTACTAACAATGGTGTTTTCAACGGTGAAATTTCGTCGTAGAAACTTTTTGCAACAGATTTTATGCATATCAGCAACGAGTAAGTGGTGATTTTTCTTGTAGTGGTTTCTATTCGTTTTCGATGCACTATTTCGAATTTGACAATGTTTTCAAATAAATACTTGTAAAATTAATATATTTCAAAAATATATAATTATAAATATAAATTATAAGAGAACCATCACCATTCAAATATACAAATTAATCAAATCCAAAATTTTGCTATAAAACCAATTATAAATCTTTTTTGGCTATAAATGCAAATTGAAACTTTATCGTACCATCAAATTACATCCTTCAAACATCAAATTATAAAGATAATGTATCACCCACATCACAAAGATAAAGTTGTTCTTTTTCTTTATAGAACTATGCAACTGGATTTGACAAATTCCCAATTAAAGAGAAATAGTAAAATTTTTCAAATTATCCCCTAAAAGTTTTAAAAATATAAAAAAATTAGTGTTATAACATTTTGGTCGAAATATGATGTTTCGATCAAAAGAGTCGAAACAGACCAAAACAAAAAAGCTAAACAAAAAATAAAGTAATTCATTTCAGTTTAGTACTGAAACTGAAACGTTTCGACATTTTTAATCGAAACGAAAATTTATAACAACGATTTGTCTGATTATTGGCATTGTCTTTTTATCAATTGTCAAGCATGCATTTCGTTGCATACATCACAAGTCTAGTTTTGAGGTAATTGGATCGCTCAAATAATAGTCACGTGGATATTTTATTTGGTTAAAAGAGATGATTATTATGGGTTAATTATTCACTCTTCACATATGCAATGTTATCTAAGTCTCTCTTTGTTTTCGGTGGCAATGAAAATAATGCTGTCCTTACAGTCCGTGGGAGACTACCTCTCAAAACATTATCAAGAGGATAATCAAAATACAAAATAGAATTGCTCTTTATGGTGTTTCTTTTTTTTTTTGGTCAAAACGTTAACCACTTTATTGACTTCTCTTAAACAATGTTCAAGTTTCAGATTTTTTAAATACTGAAGGAGAGACCTGCAATAAAAAATCAAAGCTCTATTAGGTTGGTGCATGGTCGACATCAACGTCTCTAAGAAGTGATAAAATGCTTTGGGCATCCACTTGGACCTGAAGGTTTTGGATTTGCATCTCTTTCGTAAGGCGAAGCCTATCTCCCAAGCCCCAAAACTCAATTGAAATGCTATCACTAAACCCCACTCCTCAAGCACATCTAGAAATCCATCTCCTATTGTTATCTCACAAAACACATCCCGAATCGGCAATATGATCATTAAAAAGATTAATGACAATATCAATTGCATTAAAAAAAAGAAAATTAAATTGAGGAATTTGTTCGGATTTCAACCACTTTCGATGAGTATAACTTGGACTTTAAACTTCAAGGTGTAGGGTACGTGGTATGCTGTCTTATCATCGGTACGTTGTATTGTGAGCTTTTTATTTCAAATATTCTAAATTAAAGGCATCACTAACTCAGCTTTAAATTTTGGATATTGTAAATTCATTTTTATATTTTAGTCCTAATTAAAACCAACTTCACTAGTTTATAAATCGGACAATTCAGTCTCGATATACAACATCAACTACATTAAAGTGAAATATCTAAATTGTCAGAATATATATTGATGAACTCAATATGAAAAAAGTGGCACTTTAAATACGTATTTATCATTCTCTACTCCTTTCACCCCTTCTCCTCCGATTATCTTTCTCCATCTTCATATTTCAACATTAGATTTACAAACAAATCTTTATCTTAAAACACAACATAGAATATCTTTTGTAATATATTGGTAGTACCATGTTTATTTTTTAATTTATACTATGTTTATTAAAGAAAGTTTATTAGGAATTAATAGAAAGTAAATCCTTTTTAAAATCAATTTTACAGGTTAACGTATATTAGATACACAAAATCTTTTCAAAAAAACTAATATGAATTTCTATGACACCTAATTTTTCAACACAAAATAATCCGTACAGATTTCTTTATTTATTATTATTTTTAATTTATTACATTATCTATATGTATAATGTCAGTTTGATTTTCAAATGCACACTCATTTATTTTCAAATCCGTATAATGATTTCGTGGAAATAACAGGAATTGATTATGCATAATTATATAAAATATACATCTTTTTCTTGTAACTAATATTTACCGTTTAAATACATCAATGGTGAACATATTGGACTAACCTCCCCGACAACAATTCTTTTTTTTTTCTTCTCAAAAATCAAGATTATCAAGTATGTAGTTGTGTGGATACAGAGATACAAAGTAGAAGAAGACAAATTAAACACCATATGCATAACATAAGATCACTAAAACAAGGGTATTTTGCCATTAAAAATGCTACATCAACATTTTAGGTGTTTTTCTTAACCAAACTTAATAGAAAAAATGATTTGTAAAATATAAATTAAACTTTTAGAGTGAGTTGTTTGAATTACAAACTAGTAGACTGAATTATAATTAAATCTAAAATATAAAAATAAATTTATAATTTACCCTTTTAAATTTTATCTTGCGAGAAGAAGTTCAGCACGGTTTGAACTAAACAAAGCTTTACTAAAATGATCAACTGTTATTCCAAGGTGTACATGTAAACGTGTCTTTCGCATGAGCATCGTCTTGCTATTTTAACGGTGGTTTATTCTCATCTTGGCTCATGTCGAAATCTCACCATTGCACAAACATGCTTGATGATGACTTTTAAACTTTCTCAACTGCCTCAAATAATTCGGTCACTAATATCCAGGATGTAGCATGCCTTGAAAGCAAGGTTTAGAATGCAACCAGCTTCTCCGAACCTTCGCGTGTTAAAGCCGTGAGAAATTAGGCACTTAATAAAATCAAACAACTAGCAATGATATGGCGACGGCGGCTCGGCAGATTGACGACGACGAAGGTCTCTGTAAATCTCCATCTCTCTTTTTTGATTTTGAAAGATCCTCGCTTTTGTAGACTCGCCTGTAAATCTGTAATAATTAGGGTTTTGGAGAGGTCAGTGAGGTATTGGGGATTTCATTACGGGTAGATATAGGGTGTTGAATCTTGGTTGTTTTGAGCCTACGTTTAGGTACATGAATTCTCTTCCGTCTTGACCTTTTTTTTTTCTTTCTTTGTTCTGGTTGTGATCTACTCTCCAGAATCTGTTTTCATCTGCTGTCTCCCTGAAAATTTTGAACAAAAGTTTAAGGATTGAAGCCCTTGGGAGAATCATACTCATATTTTAGAGTAAGGGAATAATCAACCAAAAGTATCAGAAGGTATGGATCCTTTGTGGAACACTGTTCTGCAATCATTTTCTCTATTTTTCATTTTTCAGAAATTTTATTTTCTTCTGCCTTCAATTGTGAACTGTAAAAATTTGTAGTTTTTTTTTTTTTTTTTTTCTATAACTAGTTTGAAGTTTATAATGTGTATTAATTATTCTCTTTATTTTAAAGTTTGAAAGATTGGTTATTGGCATAGAGTGTGGATCCTCTTTGCTTGACTTATAATACTCATCCCGCAATGCTTTGCTGCTAATGTTGAATTTATATTTTGTTTTATTTGAATTGTATTGCCATTGTTAATGTTTGGTTTAGTTTGGTTTGCTATTTAATTTGCTTGGTAAATTGATGTATTGGCAGCACTACAAGTGTTCTTTTGGCTTTTGTTTCTTGTTTTTATGTTTCAGAATTCAATCTGATGAGTCTTTGATGATTAGAGTAATGCTGGTAATTTGTAGTAAACCAGTAAATTGAGCATTTCTCTTCATAAAATATATATATATATATAATTTTCATTTATAATAAAAAATAATATAATAAAAAATCATTCGGTCAAATTAATTAGAGACCCGTTTGAGTTGTACAGGGCACAACTTTATGTTTAATTTGATTATTTATCTGTAGATCTACTTTACATGATCATACTAGCACAGGATAAGATCAATTGATTATATTTTTAATTTTAAAGTTGTTTAAATATCACTTAAAAGATAACTTCAAAATAATTTAATTTTCAAAATGTGAGAAATCATTCTTATACACATCAACATTGTAATCTAAAATTCTAAATAATTTATTCTCTTAAAAGATAAATTATTAATATTTTAATAAAAAAATTTTTAATTAAAAGAATGATAAACATCGTAATTTATATATAAAACAACAAAATACTCAAATCTCAACTGTTTTTTTGGGCACATTTCGAGTAATTGAATCACTTGAAGTAGTTAAAAGCAATTTATCCAATTTATGGATCTGAACTCAGGGCTGATATTTGATATTTTAATTAGCAAATATAGGTCGTGGAATTTGATGGAAATCCTGCCAGGGACAACCAAGAAGAGCCATATCGTTCAAGGTCGAGTTCAATTGGTTGTGAGGAAGTGAAGAACAGCTTTTTTTTTTTGTGTTCATTCTGATGTCTTTTGCACCAGTAGCCGTCTCCAGGAAAATAAAAATGTTAATATTGGTCTGACTTGAGAAAAGGGTTGTTATGCATGATCAATGTAATGCTAATTCATGCTTTGCTTGAAATTTAGGCCAATGACAACCTGCCCTTTCACATTTATTGAGTCACAATCTGGAATTGATTGAGTTTTTTATTTTTTATGAATAAATCAAAACAAAAAAATGTATGGTTAGAGGCTTACAGATAATCAACTTTTTTCTTGAACTTTTCATTAGTTTAACACTTCGACCTTGACCAGGAATGAACCAGATGTGTCAATTGTTCATCATGATAATGACCATCTATCTAAATTTAACACATTGCAAGACCCCACTACGATATAAATTGTTGTCCTAAACCATGAGTATATTTGGCAGTAGGATTCTCAACTTTGATCACAGGGACATTAGCAAACTCACAATCAGGGAAACTTGGGGCATATACATCATAGGATTTTATCAATCGAAGGCATTCTCTGTTTCATTGCTGGACATGGAGTCATCACTATTTCCTATTAAATCTTTCACTACTGCAAATGAGAAGAAATGGCACATGGGGTAATGCTTAATTGTGTGTTTCCTTTTTGTTCCTATCTTACCACAGCACTGTAGCAAAATATCACATCTACCTAAATTAAACTTGAAAATGTTATATCATTAGAAAATGAGAAAAAAAAAACAAACAAAATCATGTAGGAGTAAGATCTTCAGACTTCATTAGCAAATTCAACTTCCCAATTTTGTTACAGGGGGTTCACTCCAATAATATCAATCAGTGTAAGATTGCTAACTAGCTCAAAGGGAAAGCAAATGAGAAGAAACTGAAAATCATTTCATTCTTGAAATTGATCAAAAAGATCAAATAAAGCTTTCTGCACAACCACTGGAAAATAGGAAATCCTGAGACTTATGACCAGAGAATTAAAAGTCATGAACCCTTAAACCAATTCTAACAATTACTATGACTGCACAACTAAATTTTAAGTATGAGACTCTGGTTTTCTTCTTCACAATTTGGCTTCAAAAGGGCCTAGCTCTCATCATCAGCAGGACTACTCTTGGAACCAGTACTGGTTTTCTTGGGTAACAACATTTGCATGTTAGGCAACACACGACCATTACAAATGGGCACATTACCCAATAGCCTGCATAGTTCCTCATCGTTCCTCACTTCCTCACAGCCAACTGGACCTGCCCGGGAACAATACGGCTCTTCTAGTTGTCCCCTGCAGGATTTCCATCCAATTCCAGCACCAATATTCACCCATTAACATATGAGATATCAGCACCCGAATTTAATACCAAGGGAGAGAAAATTTGGAAAGCAAATATTTTGATGAAGTAAAACATTAAAATATTTTAACGGAAAAGAGGGAGTGATTATGAAGATTATTAGTGTGAAATGTTATTATGAAAGGTTTGAATTTCTCATAAACTAATTTCCTTACTATTATATTCTAGGATACACATGCCATTTTTTTGCGGTCTATTTTGTACCATTTTTTTTCCATCTCCGTCGTAGTGCTACAGTTACTGGTTACCCATTTCCAGCACGGTCTGTTTTGGAAGTATTCATTTTCGCTCATTCATTAATTATCAAACCTGATGTCCATCCATTGCTCGCCTATATATTTCGGCCATTTCCATCCTCAAAGTTTAAACCTTTATATCAGTCTGTTTTAGGACTCATTACTAATATCCATCCATTGCCCGCCTATATATTTCGGACCCATTTCCATCCTCAAAGTTTAAACCTTGATATCAGAGTCTGTTTTAGGACTCATCATCCATTGCCCACCTATATATTTCAGACCCATTTCCATTCTCAAAGTTTAAACCTTGATATCCATTGTTCTCCGTCTATATACCCCAAAAAAGGCACCAAGCCTGAGATGTATTTTATGCGTTCTTGCTATTGAGCTCATCTGCATAGTTGTTGGTTCTGCTTTTGCCGTTAAGATGCATGTTCGCCATGTCAAAGATAAGGATCATAAAAATAAGAATGGAGGAAACCAGATAGCTCTTTATACTACCTTTTATGAGTCTTGGTTACGTGGGATGGGTATTTTGCTTAAAATGATATTTCAAGTGCACATACGACATGCACAGTGTCACGGTACACACCATGAGAACAATGCTAATGTGTTGTGCGCGTAGTGTGCGTGCATCAAGGTACTAAGCATCGAGATGTTGGATGTTGAGGTGCTAGAGTTGGCATTATGACACTTTTGTAAATAAGTGGGCAGTGTCGAGCTGCTACTTGTGGAGCTACTTAGAGTTGGCATGATGGTACTTTTGTAAATAAGTGCGTAGTGACGAGCTACTTGGTGTTGACACAGTGACATTTTCGCAAATATGGTTTTAAAAGTGAAATAAAAAATAGTTTTTTTTATGATGTATCATAAAAATACTAGCAGTGTAATGGTGCTTTTGGAATTAGCTTTTGGTAAAAGACTGATTTATTAGAGTCATTATGATGGCTCAAGCATCAAGGATGTTTCCTCTTAACAAAGACTAAAATGACTTTAGGCTCTTTAGAGGGTGAGCTTGGTGCTCATTAGTGTCGAGCTGCTTGCTTGGGTGTCGAGGACCTTCCTGAACGAGACTCTTGTGAACGTTTCTTGGTGGTGACCTATTACCCCAAATAGTGTGTTGGTCGTGTTACTTGCGTATTTATGTATGAATACACTTTGGAGAGGGACGATATGGTGTTGACTCTCCACCATCCTAGTGACGCGCGTGGACACATTGGTTGTCACACATGTGCGCACTAAGTGAGCCACTCAAGGAAACTTGGTGTGTGGGTTCTAGGCCATCTAAATGGGTGATTATAGTCTCCATGAAGCAGGAAGCTTAATGGATAGTTATAGTGTTACGGAAAAGACCAATATTATGCTCTTGTTCTATGGCGGAGGGTTCGACCCTAGATTCGCTATCGGGGTTGTTATTGGATTTTCATTTGTTGTTAAATGGGCAAGCAAGTGTGCGTGCTTAATGAGGCATTGAGGCAATTTGATGGGCTATTAGCTTTGATTATGCTAGTGTGCTAACATGATGGTTAGAAGCATAATGAGGGCTACATTGTGCATCGTTAAGCATGCTATGTTGCATATTATGAGCCTTCGGATGATTTGTTCCTTGGTAGAACTCTTGTGGTTGTTGATTCACGTTCTTGAAAACAACATGATGTTCGACAAAATTGTGTTGGTGAGTGAGTATAGGAAAGAGAGTTCGGGTCCGTGAGCAAGTGGTGCATATAGATGTCAATGATAAGACATTTTTAGTATGCCTTGTTGTTCGAGTGGGGCTTGGCTCTTGTTTTTTGGAAAAAGCAAGCATCCCTCACTTGGGGTCGAATACCTAGGGGCTAATTTGAGATAGTTAACACCCTTTTTTGATCTTATGGTGCTAATAACACATTTGTGTTGGAATGAGTCTTGTTATACGACCTTGGATAAGTGTCGAATACATTGTGTTAACTCGACATATGGTGTGGTTGATCAAGAGGGCTTCTATATCGATCGAGTATGAGGCAATTAATGTGCATGCTTGGTAGCGAACGAGCATCGAGTTAAGCCGTTATCAAATGAGAACGCACAAACGGTTCTTATTAAATGAGAGTGGAGATTCACGATTATACATTCTTTGTGGTCTCTCTAAGTTGTTCTCAACGTGTTCTTGGGGAAAAACGTGGTTTGAAGATAGGCTAACCTTGACTTAAAGAAGTCTTGGTGTCATGCGATCCTTCAGATTTGGGAAAATCCATAGGAACGTGATAGTTGATATCAGAGCCAAACTACTCCATGTGGGACTGGGGTGACGTTGAGGAGTGGCTTTCGATTAGGATTTCGATTGTCTATTCTCGAGGCCTTTGATCTTTTTGAAAAAAAAATGAGCATGTGTGAGCGGATTTTGTGCCTTGATCCGAACTAATGAGACATATTAACCTT
Organism: Bretschneidera sinensis; assembly: GCA_023935145.1. Taxonomy (NCBI): domain Eukaryota; kingdom Viridiplantae; phylum Streptophyta; class Magnoliopsida; order Brassicales; family Akaniaceae; genus Bretschneidera; species Bretschneidera sinensis. The sequence goes on from CM043700.1 coordinate 122,295,675, forward strand.
GTTAAATATGCACATGTGTGTTTTTTAGAGGCACTTTAGAGTTTATGATTGTGTGCTTGTCCAAGAAAATGGATTTGTGCTTGAAGTATTATTATGGGGCACAATGGTTGTGCTTATGGCCCTTGTGTTTGAGTATCATGAAATGTAGTATGCTATTCAATTTAGCTTTATGGGAATTTTTCCATAAAAGTTGGCTTGTTTATTCAGATTTTTAGATTTGAGCTACGTTGTATGAGTCTTTAAAGGTCCAAGATCAAGTCTTGTACGAAGATACTCTGTCATCGTGTTTCCTCGATAAAAGCAAGGTTAACTTGTTGAGTTTGCGATGTGGGTTTCATTAGCCATTGGTTTGGTACTGAGTTGAGAGTTTGGGAAGTAGATTTCATGTGCCATAGATTTGGTGTTGAGATGAGTTGTGGGAGAAAACCAACGGTGTTAAGAAATGGCACATTCAATTTTGAGTTTTGAGTAAGGTCCTTTAGAAATAAAAGGTTTTCTTTGGCATAGTAAGCCCCGAGTTGCGAGTTTGAGTAGGGGAGTCCCTTAAATCTGAAATTAATGTTTAAAATTTCAGTGGAACTAGAGAAGGGTGCCATTAGAGGACAATTGGCTTGCAAGCCATGCCTTAAAAGGTTTTTCCCCACTTGTGTTCTTTGCTAGCCTGTGAGAAGGCGCATTTTGGAAGATTTGGTTGGTGAAAGAAGGGTGCTGCTAGAGGGAGGTTGGCTTATGAGCTACAACTTGAGAGGTGCATCCCACTTGTGTCTTTATTTGATTTTAAAGAAGGAACATGATTAGTTCAAAATGTGTTTTGCAGTATGATATGTGTTACCTTTGAGTGGCAGGTTTACCAAGTTTTGAGATTGAATTTTAGCTCAAGGGAATTTGAGTTTGGAGTAAGCCATATAGCTGGAGCCTAACAACTTCATCTTGGTACATGCACACTGAAGAAAGTTGAAGGGCTGGAGGGAGAGACCTTTGAATAGGGCATAATTGCCTCGTCCAGATGGGTGCACCTAAGAGAGAGTGGTGCTACATAAGTGTGGTTAGTATAACATCCACCTTAGAGAAATTCTCCAATGGGAAAGATTGTTGAGGAGTGTGGTGTTTCTTTTGATGCAAGTTGAAGGGTTATCTATTAGTGTGGTGAAGAAAGTCGCACACCCCGTTAAGAGTTGAGTTTTGTTTGGAGCATAGTGTGGTATCATTATTGAGTCATCTAGGTAGTGTTCCAGTTGACTTCAAGTTGAGATTTGAGGTAGAGTTTTAAGTTGAGCATATTGTTCCTTGTGATAGGAGCAGACCAGAGCTTTGAGTAAAGTGGAAGCTTAAGTGTGAGCGTGCATCTTTGATTGAGTCCATCGTGTTGGACAACGGACTTTTAGAGTCTATAGGTCAGCACATACGGTGCTCCATGAGTAATGCGAAGATGACACTAACCCTTTTGTGGAAGTGTAACTCTAGTTCATATATAATGCGTCGATGAGGGCATCGACATTGTGAGTGGGGGAGAATGTCATGGTACGTGTTGTGCAAAAATCTACCTAAATTAATAAGTAAATATTTAAACAGTTTTACTTGCAAGTGCACAAGGACAATAGTAGCATAGTGTGCAAATGCGAGATCATCTCCACAGGGATTGGTGAATTTTGTTTTAGAATCAGTTTCGCAATATAAAATGATAGATATAAATATTAAGTTTGAATTTGATAATGATAGAAACATCAGCCTTTGATATCTACCACTAATCATACTTTCCCAATAAGTAATGTGCCAATGCTCTAACCCTACTATGAATACCTAATGTTTGTCAAAAGCTTGGTCCCCTCCTTAAGCTATTGATCTCCCTAAGCAGCGAGTTAGGCATGGTGTATACTCTAACTCTTCTCTCTCTTAAGGAATTCAGCATGGTGTATACTGAGTTGTTCCTGAAGAGAGCATAATATTTGTGGAAATCGATAACCACACGAGACCTAGGGCATGGTGTATACTCCCAGTTTCCCATGTTGATTAACCCAAGAACCTGGCGTGGATTTCTTTTGTTACTATTGTCAGACCCAGGACTCGGTCATCCAAATTGATCTAACTGATGAGTGCCAAATATTACATATTTTGGCCACTTAATTTACATTTGTTAGCTTAGGAATTTGTTACTTTGAGTTGTTTTCGTTGTTTTTCAGGTTTACAAGCACTGGAAAAGGAGTTTCACTAAAATTGCTAGAATTGCCTGTACATATCAGTCATTTTTGTGGATTTTATTGTATTGATTCAGGAAGAACCAGGAGATAAGCCATATATGCTTGGAAAGATCCGGAAGTCTATTTTCTGAGAAATTTTACGGCTCGTAAATTTTTTTTTTAGAGAAAGTTATGGCAGTTTTAGTAGACAAGGGTCAAGCTGAAGATGTCTAGTGCACTCGAGCGCACCAGACTGTGATCGAGCACACTCGGGCAATATCCCACATCGAATTTGAAACACATTGTACTCCGGGAATTCCCCTATAAAAGCCCCATCTCACTTCATCATTCGGTGTGCAATCCGTAAGACTTTTGCTAGCATTCTGGTGGATCTCGAAGGCTTTGCTACCAAGAGGGGAAGTGCCGCCCAACAGCGAGTGGAATTTCTCCCAATGTATAGTCAGTTTTAATTTATTTCTTTTTTAGTTTTAAAGTTTAATGTTTAGCACTTTTATTGTTAACTTTAGTTTCATAATTATGAGAGGCTAAAATCTTCATCTAAGGTTGAAGATGAAGCCTCGCCATTGTTTGGCATAATATTTTCAGATTTCTTTATATAATTATGATATTTTTAGTGTAAATGTTCTATTCAATTATTTGAGTAAAATCTTATGATTGATTGTTTTTAAATTGTTAAATTGGATATTTCTTGTGTTTCATCTGTCGGATATGGTGGATCATTCAAATTAGATTGGATTTCCTTTGTGATTTGTAAATTAAACGGATACATTGGATGGTTTTGGTTTAATTTAGGTATTCGCCGTGATTTGCAAACTAGTGGATTCATGGAATTTTTTGATTACTTTTATATAGAACATGAAAATATATGCTTTACTTTGGTGAGATGGATTCAGAAACCTTAGTATCTTTATCATTTGTTTTAAATCAATTTAGTTTAGTTTATACTCCTTGCATAATACAACTCAAAATTTAGAACTAGGTTAAAATAGGTTTAGTTTAGATAAAAATATATTTTTACAACGCAATTCCCCGTGGATTCGACCTCACACTTGCACAACACTATATTGCAAATGACTCATGCGCTTGCGAGTAATTTAAAACTCACAACACTAATTAAGTAATCCATACCACATGCACACGTTGATCAAACAAACACATATGAGGAATTCAATAAAACAGGCATTAATCAATTAAAGCATTATAATACAGCTAATGCAAAGGCAACAATATTCATATAAGGAAAAGTATAATTAGGGCTTCAATCGAACCCTATTAAGAAGTTAGTTACACATGGTGATGATGTTACACATCTTCATAATGTAAACCAAATAGAGAAGAATAAACCCGAAAAATACTGTGGAGAAGAGTCGTCAATTCGTCTCCAAAGCTTACAACTCCAAAGTAGATTCAAAAGTATTGTTTATGTGTTTTACAGGTCTATTTATAAGGTTCTAAAACCCTAATTTCCAAAACAAGACCTGAACTATTCTTTCCAAAACTGGCTTTGCCGTTTCACTGCACGTGTGTGCTCGATCCAATGCTTTTGCACTCGAGTGTAGGGTTGCACGAGTGCTTGTGCACTCGATCAAACTTTTCTGTGCTCGATCGCACTTGGCTGCTTCCAAGCTTTCAGATTTGTTCCTTTGAGTTCCAAAATGCCATCTTTTTCTCCAAGAACCTATAAAAACATAGAAAACACAAAAATGAAGTAAAATAGAATAAAATACGTAAACAAATGTAAATTGAGAGGCTTAATTATGAATATTTAAGCACTTATCACACCCCCAAACTTATATATTGCTAGTCATTTAGCAATACAAAACGAAAAACTAACTGAAAATAATAACAAAGATAAATTCATCATTCATGATAGCTAAAAATTTGGGTTGCACTCAAAACCATGATATTTATTGATAGGAGCTTAAATATTCATATTTAAGCCCCTTAATTTACATTTGTTAAGCTCTTAGTTTGCGTATTTTATTCCATTTTACTGCCTTTTTGTGTTTTATGTGTTTTTTTTATAGGTTTTTGGAAGAAAGAAAGCATTTTGGAACTCAAAGAGCAAAACTGGAACTGGGAGCTGCAGAAGACTGTGATCGAGTGAACAAGCACTCGTGCGCACAAGGAGAAGGCTCGAGCGCAACCTTGCGCTCGAGTACAAACTCATGCGATCGAGCGCACACACATCAGTAAAACATCAAAATGGCAATTCTTATTTTAGAAAGTAGGGTTAGAGACCTGTTTTGGAATTTAAGGTTTCCAAGTATCCTTAGAACCCTATAAATAGACTTGTAAAACACAGAAACAGTATCTCTCTTTTTAGTTTAGTTTTTGTTCGGGGAGGTTAGAGACCGGACGAGCCCGGAGGAGAGATTGTGGAGTCGAATTGACGACTCTTCTCCATAGTGTTTTCGGGTTTCTTCTTTCCTTTGTATTTTATTTTATGATGTTGTTTAGCATCACAACTATGTGTAACCAATTTTCTAGTAAGGGCCTGGTTGAAGCCCTAATTATGTTTAACCAATAATTCAGTATTGGCGCCTTTGCAATATTTATGCTGTGATTCCTTATTTGATTAATGCCTGTTTTTTATTTAAATTCCTCATATGTGTGTGTCTAATCAATGTATACATGTGGTATGGATTAGTTAGTTGAATAAATTTGGATGACCGAGTCCTGGGTTCAACAATAGTAACAAAATATATCTTATCCGGACTCTTGGGTTAATCAACATGGGAAATCAGGAGTGGACCAAGCCCTAGGTCTCATGTAGTTGCTGATTTCTAAAAATCCTATGCTCTCTTAAGGAACAACTCAATATACACCATGCCAAATCCCTTAAGAGTGAAAAGAGTTAGAGTATACACCTTGCCTAACTCGTTGCTTAGGGAAATCAATAGCCTAAGGAATGGACCAAGCCCTTAGGTTGACAACCAGCAGGTATTCCTAGCATGAGCAGAGCATTAGCATATTGTTTTGTTGGGGTAGCATAATTAGTGGTGGATACCAAGTCCCTATGCCTTTATCATTATTATTAATCTAGACTCAACGTTTATTTCTATTTATTTTTACTTTGTGAAATTAACTCTAAATCGAAATTCACCAATCTATGTGGAAATAATCTCGCACTTGCACACTATGCTACCATTGACCTTGTGCACTTGCAAGTAAAACTAGTACGATTATTTGCTTATTAATTTAGGTAGATAAACGTGCAACAAGTTTTTTAGCGCCGTTGCCGGGGATTGCGCTAAATTTCTTTTTGGAATTATTTTTGTTAGTTTTATTTTATTCTGTTATGTTTTTATCAAAAATCAAATTTATTCATTCTTTTCGTTTTCTGTTTCAGGTCTGCAGTAGAGCAAATTCTGGCCTTGCGATTGAGTGCAGGTTGAGGTGCGATCAAGTGCAGTACGCACTTCATATTGCGATCGAGCGCTGTTCTTGGTGCACTCGAGCGCAAATAGTCCAGAGACTACCTGAGCAGCAGTACTGAAGCTGCTGCACCAAAGTCTTCCAGCTGATTCATGCAAGGGCTTTGATCTAGGAAACCTACCATCGTTCCACTCGACATAGAGATTGAGTAGACCATTCGACAGAGGCCTAGAAACAACTTTGAGGAGAACGAAGAAGAATTCGAGGGAGAAGCACCAATGGAACAGCTAGAAAACCAACAACCACCTGAGCGAAGACCTATGAAGCAATTCTTCATCTCACGGAACTTCAACCAGCCATCATGCATTGCTTATCAACCAGAGGCGGAACGTAATTATTTCATGTCTCCACAGATACTCAGTGCATTGACTCACTTTAGGGGTACACCTGCTGAGGATCCACACTTGCACCTTCGAGAATTCCTTGATCTATGCAAGTTCTAGCACATCCAGGGCCTAAACTAAGAGGGAATCAAGTTAATTCTTTTCCCATTTTTATTAAAAGATAATGCTAAATTGTGGTACAATTCATTGCATGCAATTTCGAACAGAAAGATGGAGACTTTTTCCCAGCTCAAAGGATAAGACAAATGAGGAAGGAGATTCAATCTTTCCAACAGAAAGATGGAGATTTTTTCTTTGAAGCATGGGGACACTTCAACGAGCTGCTACTCAAATGCCCACATCACAATCTACCTCAAGATGAGTTGGTAGTAGTCTTTTATGAAGGTCTAAACGACATGAATAAAGGTATAGTTGATTCAAGTTGTGGAGGTGTACTGATGGAAAAAAGTAGTGAAGAAGCCATAGAGCTTTTTGAGACCTTAAGCGAGCACACACAACAATTCTCATCCAGAGATAGACAAGGTGTGAAAAAGAGCATGTATGAGGTGAACCTAAATGGTGGATTTTCAAATCAGATGGCTGATATGGAGAGGAAGCTAGATATGCTTATAAAAGCCATGACTGGTTAGAACATCTCACCTCGACCATAAGCTACACAACTCCAGGTATGTGCTTTATGTTCTCAATTTGATCACACTACTGAGACTTGCCATTTATATTTATCTACAGATCCCGAACAAGCAAACTATGTGGGACTAAACAGTGCATATGCAAATACCTACAATCAAGGAGGGCGAAACCACCCCAACCTCTCATGGAACAATAATTAAAATGCCGTGAACTTTCAAGAGCAGTAAAGGAATTCCCAACCGGAAGCCCAATCAGTTCTAGAATCAAAGCAAAATGACCTTGAGAGTCTTGTAAGGCAGTTGATGACCTCACAAGAACAATTCATAGCAGAAACAAGATAATTTCGGACTAAGCAAAGGGAAACCACTACAAAGCATGAGCAAGCCATTCAAAGACTCGAGGTACAAATGGAGCAATTGGCTAAGGAGCTAAGTGAAAGAAAGCACGGTGAACTTCCCACCCAAGCACTACCTAATCTAAGAAGACATCAACAACTAAATATCGTGATAACTCTCATAAAGGGTAAGATCATAGGAGCTGATAAGCCTGCACAAGCATCTCCAATTACAACATCCACATCAAAGGTAAGTGAATTGGAGAAGTGGAATGCACTACCCTTCCCCCAAAGGTTAATAAAGCCAACAAAAGAAATTAAAATGCATGATATCTTTGAAACTTTGAGAAAAGTAGAAATTAATATTCCTTTATTAGATGCAATTAAACAAATTCCTGCATATGCTAAATTTTTAAAAGATAGTTGCACTAATAAAAGGAAGTTTCAGGAGAATGAAACAATGGCTTTAACCGAAGAGGTGAGTGCGGTATTGTTAAGGAAACTACCACCTAAGCTAAAAGATCCGGGCAGTTTCACCATTCCTTGCAGGATAAGTAACCAGATTTTTGAGCATGCACTATTGGATCTAGGGGCCGGTGTCAACTTGCTGCCATACACTATATTCAAGACACTAGGTTTAGGGGAGCTTCAACCAACCTCCATCACCTTGCAACTGGCAGACAGAAGCATCAAAAGACCAAGAGGTATTCTTGAGGATATCTTGGTAAAGGTAGGTCCATTTATTTTACCTGCTAATTTTATTGTATTAGATATGGAAGAATCTTCTATGCCATTACCCTTGCCCATCATCTTAGGAAGACCCTTTATGAGAACTGCTGATACAAAAATTTACGTGAAAAGGGTATTGTAAGTATGAAGGTAAATGGTGAGAAGGTTGAATTTAAAATATTTAATGCATTAAAAATACCCCAAGATAATACGGAATATTCTAATGAATGTATGATGCAAGGTGTTGTTGAGCAAGCTTTTCAGGTCCATCTCATTGCTCCATTAGAAGCCACCCGCACCCATGGGTTAACAAGATCGAATGTTAAGCCTGCATATGAAGATGTTACTGATGACATCTTTGAGGCTGCGCACCGCCTAGAGTCCCCTCCTAAGCATCTAAGCACCAAATTTGGCATTGAAGCAGTTGCTGATGCATTCAACTTATGTTTTTTTGGGAGGGAATAAGAATATATGGCTGAAGACGTTAAATTTAGCGCTCATAGGAGGCACCCCACAGCTTATCCTTTTATTTTTATTGTTTTTCATATTTATTGTTATTTATTTATTTTTAGTACTTATTGTTTTCCCATATTACGTTAGTTTTTCTTTTTAAGGACAATATGTGCATCCGTTCAAGTTTAGGGGTGTACTATGAGCCATGCCGACCCAGCTAGTTCTCCAACTCCCAGTTAAGATCTTTCCATAATATTCACACATTGGGGGCAATGTGTAATTTAAGTTTGGGGTATGAGAGACACATTCATACACACCTTATCCCAGTTTTATTTTACACATTCACACACACCTTGTCCCAGTTATATTGTATTTATTTTATTATTGTTTAAAAAAAAAGATAAATGCATGTTCATGTTGTTTTGAAAATTTTTGGTTGATTTAAATTATGATAAAACTTCATTAGTAAGCTTAAAATCTAGAACACATAGTCTTGTAATAGGAATTTTAAAAGTTTAGTTACCTACCTCAAGGCACTTAAGAATTCATGAGTTTGATCTAGATCTGACACGAGCACATTTGCATGCATTTGTGTGGGGTATGACATGTAATTTTTATATATATGTTTCCATGACCTAACTGTAATCGGATAACTTGTTAGAAGAACACTTTGGCATAAGAAAAATAAAGAAAAAAATGTCCATCATGTAAAAAGAAAAAGCTTCTAATGATCATTAAAAACTTTCCACTAAGTAACTGGACTTCTTGCCTTAGTAAGCAGTGAGTGTTCACATCAAAAGGTCGGGATGAAGCATTTAACGATCATAAAAATTTTCATTGAGTAACTAGGCCTCTTGCCTCAGTAAACAGTGAGTGTTCACGTCAAAAGGTGGGAATTTCACTTAGCAAGCTTTAAGATCTGTGAGTTCTGTAGCCTTTTTGACTCGAGTTAGTAAGTCCTTAAGGGTGTCTTTACATCTAATGCCCTAAAACTATCTGGTTTGGGAGTCACTGGCTAAATACTCGTTACAAGGGTCAACTAGAAAAGCTTAATGGAACGCAACATGGCAAAAATCTCATGATGAAAGAAAAAGAAAAGAAGTAAACACCATGCCATTTTTGTTCTATCTAATAAGGAATTCGATGAAGGATTGGACACCGAAACACTATACATTAAAATTATTTGGAAGCTCCATCTTCTATGTGCTAATTCACCACACACCAAATCAAACTTGTGATGCCTTAAGCAAACCTTAGGTAAGCAACCTGAATTTTTAAAATCCTTATTCATTGCAAAAATGTGTTTTCATTATAAGCTCACTCATGAACGGTCATCATTGTTTTATGTGCAACCCAAATTTTTATCATGAAGAATGAATTTATCTCTAAATTTTGTTTTGATATTGTCTTTCGTTTTGTATTGCTAAGGGGCTAGCAATATGTAAGTTTAGGGGTGTGATAGGGGCTTAAATATTCATATTTAAGCCCTTTAATTTACATTTGTTAAGCTCTTAGTTTACGTATTTTATTCCATTTTACTTCCTTTTTGTGTTTTATGTGTTTTTTTTATAGGTTTTTGGAAGAAAGGAAGCATTTTGGAACTCAAAGAGCAAAACTAGAACTGGGAGCTGTAGAAAAGTGCGATCGAGCACAGTGCTTGGTGCGATCGAGTGCACAAGTACTCGTGCGCACAAGGAGAAGGCTCGAGCACAACCTTGCGCTCGTGTGCAAACTCATGCGATCGAGCGCACACGCATCAATAAAACATCAAAACTGTAGTTCTTATTTTGGAAAGTAGGGTTAGAGACTTTTTTTGGAAATTAGGGTTTCTAAGTATCCTTAGAACCCTATAAATAGACTTGTAAAACACAGAAATAGTATCTCCCTTTTTAGTTTAGTTTTTGTTCGAGGAGGCCGGAGGCCAGACGAGCCCGGAGGAGAGATTGTAGAGATGAATTGATGACTCTTCTCCATAGTGTTTTCGGGTTTCTTCTTTCCTTTGTATTTTATTTTATGATGTTGTTTAGCATCACAACTATGTGTAACTAATTTTCTAGTAAGGGCTTGGTTGAAGCCCTAATTATGTTTAACCAATAATTCAGTATTGGTGCCTTTGTAATATTTATGCTGTGATTCTTGATTTGATTAATGTCTGTTTTTATTTAAATTCCTCATATGTGTGTGTCTGATCAACGTATGCATGAGGTATGGATTAGTTAGTTGAATCAATTTGGATGACGAAGTCCTGGGTTCAATAATAGTAACAAAAGATATCTTATCTGGATTCTTGGGTTAATCAACATGGGAAACCGGGAGTGGACCAAGCCCTAGGTCTCGTGTGGTTATCAATTTCTACAAATCCTATGCTCTCTTAAGGAACAACTTAGTATACACCATGTTGAATCTCTTAATAGAGAGAAGGGTTAGAGTATACACCATGCCTAACTCGTTGCTTAGGGAAATCAATAGCCTAAGGAGTGGACTAAGCCCTTAGGTTGATAACCAGCAGGTATTCATAGCATGAGTAGAGCATTGGCATATTGTTTTGTTGGGGTAGCATAATTAGTGGTGAATACCAAGTCCCTACGCCTTTATCATTATTATTAATCTAGACTCAACGTTTATTTCTATGTATTTTTACTTTGTGAAATTAATTCTAAATTGAAATTCACCAATCCCTGTGGAAATGATCTCGCACTTGCATACTATGCTACCATTGACCTTGTGCACTTGCAAGTAAAACAAGTACAATTATTTGCTTATTAATTTAGGTAGATAAACGTGCAACATTTATTTATGAGCAGGCTTAAAATACAAACACATCTTCGTAATGAATAAGAGTTTTAAAACCTAATTACTTACTCGAGGCTGGTTAAAGCATCATAAGTCTGACTTAGTGTGTGGTGAATTAGCACAAAAAAGATGAAGCTTCCAAATAACTCCAATGTGTAGTGTTTTGGTGTCTTAACATTCATCGAATTTCTTATCAGACTAAATAATACAGCCATAATTTTATTTATTTCCTTTTATTATGAGATTCTTGCCATGTTGAGTTTTCTTAAGCTTTCTAATTGACCCATGTAGCGAGTGTTTAGCTAATGACTCCCAAACCAGATGGTTTTAGGGCATTAGGTGTAAAGACACTCCTAATAACTTACTAACTCGAGTTAAAATGGCTATGAAACTAACTGGTCTTAATGTTACCAAGCAAAATTCCCACCTTTTGGTATGAACACTCACTGCTTATGGAGGCAAGAGGTCTAGTTACTCAGTGGAAACTTTATTTAATGATCATTATAAGAAAAATTCCCTACCTTTTGACGTGAACATTCACTGCTTACTGAGGCAAGAGGTATAGTTACTCAGTGGAAAGTTTATTTAATGATCATCAGGAGAATTTTATTTTCTCTTTTTGTGCAATTTTTTTTTTCTATTTTTCTATGCCAAGGTGTTATTCTAACAAGTTATTCGATTACGGTTAAGCCATGGAAAAAAACACATAAAAATTATATGTCATACCCCACACAATTATGTGCTAATGTGCTCGTGTCAGATTTAGATCAAACTCATGAATTCTTATATGTCTTGAAGTAAGTAATTAAACTTTTAAAACTTATCATTAGACCATGTGTTCTAAAGTTTAAGCATACTGATGAAATATTTATCATAATATTTGTTTAAATCAACCAAAATTTTCAGAACAATATGAATATACATTTATCTTTTCAATAATACTAAAAAAAAAACTGGGACAAAGTGTGTGAATGTGTTTCCCATACCACCAAAATTAATTTACACATTGTCCCCAATGTGTGAGTGACATGGAAATATCTGACTTGAGAGATAGAGAACTAGATGGCTAGCATGGCTCGTAGCACACCCCCAAACTTGAACTGATGCACACATATTGTCCCTGAAAATGAAAAACAAACATAAAACCGAAAAACAAGAGATACTAATAATAAACAGTTATAAAAGTAAATACTAACAATAAATGTGAAAGAATACTAAAAATAGAAGGATATGTTGTGGGGTGCCTCCCATGAGCGTTAAGTTTTACGTCTTCAGCTAGACGGTGCACCTCTCTCACTGCTGGTCTCCAGGTGTGCAGTCGATAAGGTACCAGAGATGGGAGGTAGTCTATCAAGAATGGCCTGGAGTGTCGCCTCCTACCTCGTAAAGTGTGCTTCTAAGCCATTGATGCGCTGATGCACTAGTAATGTTGCTTCCCTATCCTCCCGGCAAATGTCAGAGAGCTCACACCGAAAAGAGGACATCTCCTTGAGAATGTGCTAGTACTCAGTGGGCTCCATCTTTGGATAGTCCTCCTCCCAATTATGGCTCGCTGTAGGATGCTTAGTCTCCATGGAATCATCCTCCACTCTCTCAGTAGCAGGTGCATGCCCTCAGGGTCCTCTAGGCATGTGCTACTGGCTCAGGGTCTATTGAATCTTCCTAAAGAATGGGTGGTCATTCACCAGTCCATCAATAAAGGAGCCTTTAATCCCCTTTATCTTGAATATGTAGCTGAGGAGGAACGGGAAGGGGAACCCTCATGCATTCACCATGGTGGTCTGGCGGGCATGGATATGGTCCTAGAACTTATGGAGCTGGCTCCAGATGATAGCTGGGATAGAATACTAGTGGCCTCTGTGGATTGCATATAAGGCCTATAGGAACTGCTCCCTCATCTGGGTCTTGTGCCCCAGTGGGCACACATTCTGTTAGAGGATGGAATCCACGAGCTAGAGTCGTGGAGGTAACTTAGACTAGCCCCCAACGTTGTTGTGCCGATCGGCGTACTGGACAGCACACATGTCCTCAATGATAGAGGACAAGGGGTAAGACTCTGGCTGCTCCTCCATCTGGGTGTCCTCAGGAGGGGATTCATCACAGCAATAATGATCAGCAACTATATCAGCAGTGGTCACATCTATGATAGGTTCTCGTAGAACTGAACCACAAATGGGGTGTATGCAGTAGAACAAATAGGCTTAAACAGCCTCTTCAAACCCCGGTGCTTGAACTCTTGGACTGCCCATTGAGTGGCTTCCAAGTTCTTGAAGTCAGCTTCAATGTTAAATATAGTTTCGAACAAGATCTCTCTTTGTTTGAAACTGGGTCGGGATAACTGGGCATGGCTGCCCGAGGGACAGGAGTTGGAGGCACCTTGTTTTGGCATCCTGGTCAAGTTTCTATAGAAATTTCGCTCGATCACACTCTCCTGCACTAGATTGCACTTGGCCTATGCGCTCGATCACAGCCTTCCTTGTGCTCAAAGTGTGACTGAGGACTTTGATCGAACAGGTTGTGTGCTTGTGTAGACCAAGTTAGGGCTTTTTCACTGCAAAAATTACTCAACCCCCTGCAAAAGGACTAGATACAACCCAAGAGCATAAGAGAGAAGATATATATGAATTCAATTTATTAAAAATAATAAGTAAATCAAAGAATATCCAAAAATGGGGGATATGAGAATTTAAGGGTCAAAATGGGAATGAGTGAATACCTGGTGTGCAGTGGTGTAGGGGGGTCCGGACGGTGGTGTGGAGGTGATGTGGTGGTGAAAGATTGGGTGGTGAGGGTTATGGTGCCATGCGAGAGTGAGAGTGTTGTGGATGAGTGTTGTGGGCGAGTGAGAGTGCGAGAGAGAGAGTGTGTGTATGTGAGTGAGAGTGGATGTGAGGGAGAAACAATTTGACTTAAAATATGCATGTGAATTTCTGCCTCGAGTGCGCTTGATCGCACTTGTGCGCAAGTGTGTGTATTGGTGTGGTGCATTCGCGAGCCATAGAGCTCAAGGCAAGAGTGCGCTCGAGCACACTGTGTAGTGCGCTCAATCGCAAGGGCAGAAAGTGCTGACAACTAAATAAACTATAAAAAGGACTAAAATATTAAAAATAGTGAAAACAATTAGCAAAAATACAACTGTATCATACTCAGTACCACTGACCTCAATAAAGGCACTTGAGCTACACATTTATCAAAGTCTGAACTACTCAAGTGCTCTTTATAGTAGCTTCATTGTTACTCTCTTGAAATGAGGCACTTAAAGTCCACCTCATGTGACTCAAGTGCTCTCGGTTTTGCTGTATACTGGACAGTTTGAAGTGCCAAATCTTTATCTTTTGGTGGTAAGTTGATTTCAAGGTATGGCTTGACTCTGTGTCCATTCGTCGTGAATAGTTTATTGCCGTTGGAACTATGGATCTCCAAAGCACCATGAGGAAAGACCTTGGTGACCACATAAGGACCAGACCATTGCGACTTGAGTTTGCTTGGGAACAGTCTTAATCTTGAGTTGTAGAGCAACACCTTTTGTCCCATATGAAATTGTTTCCTAACTAGTTGTTTATCATGATAGGCTTTATTCCTTTCTTTGTAGAGCTTGGCGTTCTCATATGCATCATACCTTAATTCTTCCAGCTCATTTAAGTGCAACTTCCTCTTCTCTCCCGCTTGCTTCATGTCAAAATTAAACTGTTTTATGGCCCAATATGCTCGATACTCTAACTCCATCGGCAGATGGTATGCTTTCCTAAACACTAAGTGGTATGGAGATATGCCAATTGGTGTCTTGTAAGCTGTCCTATATGCCCATAGAGCATCATTTAGACGCAAAGACCAATCATTCCTACTAGGATTCACAGTCCTCTCCAGGATGCCTATGATTTCTTAGTTACTTATCTCCACTTGGCCACTGGTTTGAGGATGATATGGAGTGCCAACTTTATGGGTGATCCCACATTTTTTGATGAGTGCGGCAAAAGAGTGATGATGAAAGTGGCTGCCGCCATCACTGATGATTACTCTTGGAGTCCCAAACCGAGTAAAGATGTTATCGTGTAGAAACTTCACAACCACTTTGTGATCATTAGTTTTTGAAGGGACAACCTCGACCCATTTGGAAAAATAATCCACACCCACAAGAATATATAAATAACCATAGGAGTTAGGAAATGGACCCATAAAATCAATGGCCCATACATCAAAAAGTTATGCTATATGAATATTTTGTAAGGGCATCTGATTTTGGGATGAGATGTTACCTATCCTCTGGCATCTATCACATGAGCTGCAAAATGAGAAGGCATCTTTAAACAAATTAGGCCAATAAAAACCAGATTGTAATATCTTAAGAACTGTTCTCTTAGCCCCAAAATGTCCTCCACAAGCAAACTGATGGCAATGTTTTAATAAGCTCACATGCTCCCCTTCGGAGACACACCTTCTGATGATTTGATCGGGACAGAATTTGAATAGGTAGGGGTCATCCCAATGGTAGTGTTTAGACATAGATATCAACCACTTTTTTTCTTGACTGGTCATACATGGAGGAAAAACCCTAGCAATTATATAATTGACAATATCAACATACCATGGGAGTGTTACCTCTAGTGCGAACAATTGTTCATCGGGGAAGTTCTCATTCAAAAGTAGCTCATTTTTGTCATCCTCATAAGGTAGCCTTGATAAGTGGTCCATGTTATGCGTTTATCTACCTAAATTAATAAGCAAATAATCAAACTCGTTTTACTTGCAAGTGCATAAGGTCAATAGTAGCATAGTGTGCAAGTGTGAGATCATCTTCGCAGGGATTGGTGAATTTCATTTTAGAATCAGTTTCATAGGATAAAATGATAGAAATAAATATTGAGTCTAGATTGATAATGATAAGAACACAGGGCTTTGATATCCACCACTAATAATACTTTCCCAATAAGTAATGTTCCAATGCTCTAGCCCTACCATGAATACCTAATGGTTGTAAACCTAAGGGCTTGGTCCGCTATTGTGACAGTTATCTACCTAAATAAATATGCAAATAACCGTACTAGTTTTACTTGCAAGTGCACAAGGTCAATGGTAGCATAGTGTGCAATTGCGAGATCATTTCCACAGGGATTGGTGAATTTCAATTTAGAATTAGTTTCTTTCAAAGTAAAAAGAGAAATAGCTGTAGAGTGTGAGATAATAATAATGAGAACATAGGACTACGATATCCACCACAAATTATACTTTCCCACTAAGTAAGGTGCCAGTGCTCTAGCCTTATCATGAATATTTAATGGTTGCCAACCTAAGGGCTTGGCCCACACCTTAGGCTATTGATCTCCTTATGCAACGAGTTAGGTATGGTGTATACTCTAACTCTTTTCTCTCTTAAGAGATTCAAAATGGGGGTTTATCGAGTTGTTCCTTAAGAAAGCATGAGAGCTATGGAGATCGGCAACCATACGGGACCTAGGGCTTGGTCCACTCTCGGTTTCCTATGTTGATTAACCCGATAATCCGGTGTGGATATCTCTTGTTACAAATGTCGAACCCAGGACTCGGTCATCCAAATTGATTCGACTAACTTATCCATACCACATACATACGTTGATCAGACACACACATATGAGGAATTTAAATACAAACAGGAATTAATCAAGTTAAATATTCTAACAAGGCTATAGCAAAGGTAATCAATGAATAAATATGTGGAAAAACATAACTAGGGCTTCAATCGAGCCCTATAAAAGTTTAGTTACACATGCTGGTTAAACTAAACATTCTAGACATAACGAAATAAAACAGAAAAATAAAACCAAAGAAGACTCGGGAGACGAGTCGTCAATTCCTTTCCTAAGCTTGTAACTTCAAGTCTAAAACAAAAGGTGTGGTTTATGTGTTTTACAGGGCTATTTGTAGGGTCCTCAGGGTGTCTCGAAATCCTAATTTCCTATTTGGAATCCGAAGACTTCTTTCCATATCTGGCCCTGCCACCTCTAGAGTGTTTGCGCTCGATCGTATGTGAGATGCACTTGAGCGCATGTGTGCGCTCGAGCATTCTTCAAGTGCGCTCGATCTCAAAGGAGGTGCGCTCAAGCACACCTTGCTGGATGGCAGAACTTGACTTTTACTCCAAAAAACTCCAAAATATCACCTTTTTGTCCAAGTCCTATGAAAAACACATAAAACACGAAAATGAATTAGAATCTACTGAAATAGATAAATAAAGAGCCTAACAAGTGTAAATTAAGGGGCTTAAGTATGACTATTTAAGCACTTATCACACCCCCAAACTTACATATTGCTAGTCCCTTAGCAATACAAAACAAAAGACTATGTTGAAACAAAATGTAAGATAAATTCATTTTCATGAGATTAAAAAATTTGGGTTGTGTGTAAAACCATGATAACCGTTCATGAGTAAGCTTATAATAAAAATACATTTTGGTATTGAAAAAGGATTTTCAAAAGCTCACGTTACTTACCTAAGGTTGGCTTAAGGCATCGCAAGTTTGATTTGTATGTGATGAATTATCACATATAGGATGGGGCTTCCACATAATTTTAGTGTATAGTGTTTCAGTGCCCAAACCTTTATCGAATTCCTTATCAAAGAGAACAAAAATGGCATAATGCTTGTTTTTTTTTTCTTTTATCATGCGATCTTTACCATGTTGAGTTCCATCGAGCTTTCTAATTGACCCTTGTAACGAGTGTTTGGCCAATGACTCCTAAACCAGATGGTTTTAGGGCATTAGGTATAAAGACACCCCTAAGAACTTATTAACTCGAGTCAAAAAGGCTACGAAACTAACAGGTTTTAATGCTTCTAAATGAAATTCCCACCTTTTGACGTGAACACTCAATGCTTATTGAGGCAAGAGGCCCAGTTACTCAATGGGTTTTTTATTTATTTATTATTATCATTAAAGGCTTACTTCCCACCTTTTGACGTGAACACTCACTGCTTACTGAGGCAAGAGGCCCAGTTACTCAGTGAAAAGTTTTTAATGATCATTAGAAGCTTTTTATTTTCTTTTTGCACGATGAACATTTTTCTTTATTTTTCTTATGCCAAAGTGTTCTTTTTTAACAACTTATCTAATTATAGTTAGGTTATGGAAACATATACAAAAGAATTATATGTCATACTCCACACCAATGCGTGCTAAATGTGCTCGTGCAAATCTGGATCAAACTCAATTCTTAGGTGCCTTGAGGTAGGTAACTAAAATTTGTAAAATTCCTATTACAAGACTATGTGTTCTAGATTTTAAGCTTACTAATGAAGTGTTATCATATTTTAAATCAACCAAAAAAATTTATTACCAAATGAACATGCATTTATCTTTTCTATAAAAAAAAAAAAAAACTGGGACCTAATGTGTGCATGTGTTTCAAGTGTGTGCGTAACAATATCTCCCACTACCCCCCAAACTTAAAATACACATTGTCCCCAATGTGTGTGTGGCATGGAAAGATCTGACCTGGGAGATTGAGAACTAGGTTGCTTGCTTTGCTCGTAACACACTCCCAAACTTGAACTGGATGCACACACTAAGTATCTGACAAAGAAAAAGAAACATTGTTCCGGAAAACAAGAAACAAGGATAATGTAAATATAAATATAAACAAAAGAAAAGTACTAAAATGAAAAGGATATGTCTGGGGTACCTCCCATGAGCGCTAAGTTTTATATCTTCAGCCAGACGGGGTATCCTCTCACTGCTGATCATCAGTGGGTGCAGTCGAAGAGGTACCGGGTGCAGGAGGTAGCTTTTGGTGTAAATGCGCTCGATTGCAAGGGTTATATACGCTCAATCGCAATTTATCAAATATTAACATTATGTGCTGCAGAAACTGGGATTTCAAATGGTTCAGGTGTCCGAGGATCAGCTATATATTGTACAGTTTGAAGTGTTAAGTCCTCGTCCTAAGGAGGTATGGTGAGATCTAGGTATGGCTTAACTCGGTGTCCATTGACTGGAAATGTCTGATTACTATTGGAGCTATGAATCTCTAAGGCCCCATGTGGGAAGACCTTGGTGACCACATACGGTCCAGCCCAACGGGACTTGAGTTTGCCTGGAAACAGCCTCAATCTTGAATTGTAGAGTAGCACCTTTTGTACTACGTGAAACTCTTTTCGCACTAGTTGTTTGTCATGATAGGCCTTTTCCCTTTCCTTGTAAAGTTTGGCATTCTCATAAGCATTATACCGTAATTTTTCTCGCTCATTTAAGTGCAGCCTCCTTTTTTCACCTGCTTGTTTCATATCAACGTTGAATTGTTTAATTGCCCAATATGCTCGATGTTCTAGCTCTACGGGTAGATGGCATGCTTTTCCAAAGACTAAGCGGTAAGGGGACATCCCAGTTGGTGTCTTGTAAGCTGTCCTATATGCCCACAGAGTATCATTGAGTCGTAAAGACCAACCCTTTCGACTAGGATTTACGGTTCTCTCCAGGATGCTTTTAATTTCTCGATTACTGATCCCTACTTGGCCACTAATCTGAGGGTGATATGGGGTTCCAACTTTATGGTTAATTATGTATTTTCTGATGAGTGCGACAAAAGAATGATGATGGAAGTGGCTTCCGACTAGGATTTACAGTTCTCTCCAAGATGCTTTTAATTTCTCAATTACTGATCTCCACTTGGCCACTAATCTGAGGGTGATATGGGGTGCCAACTTTATGGTTAATTCTGTATTTTCTGATGAGTGCGACAACAGAATGATGATGGAAGTGGCTGCCTCCATCATTGACGATTACTCTTGGTGTTCCGAACCGTGTAAAAATGTTATCCTGTAGAAACTTTAACACCACTTTGTGATCATTAGTCTTTGAGGAGACAACCTCGACCCATTTAGACATATAATCCACACCCACAAGAATATATAAATTACCAAAGGAATTAGGGAATGGTCCCATGAAATCAATGCCCTATACATAAAAAAGCTACACTATGTGGATATTTTGAAGGGGCATTTGATTTTAGGAGGAGATGTTACCTGTCTGTTGGCATCTATCACGTCTTTAAACAGATTAGGCCAATAAAAATCGGATTGTAGTACCTTAAGTGCTGTTTTCTTGGCCCCAAAATGTCCTCCACAAGCAAACTGATAGCAGTGTTGTAATAAGCTCAAATGCTCTTCTTCCAAGACACACTGTCGAATGATCTGATCGGGACAGAATTTGAAAAGGTAAGGATCGTCCCAATGGTAGTGTTGAGACATAGATATCAACCGCTTCTTTCCTTGTGTTGTCATACCTGGGGGAAAAAATTTAACAGTTAGATAATTGACAATATCAGCATACCATAGAAGTTTTACCTCTAGTGCGAATAATTGTTCATCAGGGAAATTCTCATTTAAGGGCAGCTCATTTGTATCATTCTCATAGGGTAGCCTTGATAAGTGATCTGCAACCACATTCTCACTGCCCTGCTTGTCTGTGATTCCATATCATAGGGTAATGGAATAGGGCATTCCTCCATATCTAACACAATGAAATCCGCAGGTAGAATGAACTCACCTACCTTCACAAGGACATCCTCAAGAATACCCCTAGGTCTTTTTATACTTCTATCTACCAACTGCAAGGTAATGGAAGTTGGTTGTAGCTCCCCTAATCCTAGGGTTTCAAATACTGTGTATGGTAGTAAATTTACACCTGCTCCCAAATCTAGTAATGCTCGCTCAAATAACTGATCACCTATCCTACAGGGAACAGTAAAACTACCTGGATATTTCAGTTTTTGTGGGAGTTTTCTCAACAGCACTGCACTTACGTCTTCAGTTAAGGCTACAGTCTCATACTCTTGAAAATCTCTCTTATGAGTGCAACAATCTTTTAGGAATTTAGCATAGGCAAGTATTTGTTGAATTGCATCTAACAAAGGAATGTTTATTTCAACTTTCCGCAAGGTTTCAAAAATATCAAGTAATTTAGTCTCTTTATTTTGTTTTACTAATCTTTGCAGGAAGGGTGGTGCATTCACCTTCTTCGTCTCACTTACCTTTGATGCTGATGGGTTTTCTTTGGATACTGTTGCAGATTCATTGGTCCCTATCATCTTACCATTTTTTAGGGTCGCGATAGCTTTTAGTTGTTGATGTCCCCTAGGGTGTTGAGCAGGAATCTCTCGTTGCTTTTTGTCACTTAACTCTTTAGCTAATTGTCCCATTTGTACTTCTAGCCTTTAGATGGCTTGTTCAAATTTTGCTGTTGTTTGCCTTAGTTCAATCCGAAATTACCTTTCTTCTGCCATGAACTGATTTTGTGAAGTCATGATTTGTTGCTGCTGAGATGCCAATTACCTCACAAGACTTTCGAGGTCATTCTTCTGTATCTCGGGAGCTGAATAGGTTGCTGGTTGGAAGTTTCTTCGCTGCTCTTGGCCGTCCTGATTGTTGCTCCACGAGAAATTTGGGTGATTCCGCCATCCAGGGTTGTATATGTTTGCATAAGGGTTGTTCTTCTGCGGATAATTATTTGGTCCCACAAAGTTTGCTTGCTCATGATCTACAGATGAATATAAGGGACATGTATCAATATTATGATCCAATTGTGAGCAAATGGCACATACCTGAAGTGGTGTAGCTGGTGGGTTAGATGAGGTGTTCTGGACAGCCATAGCTTTAACCAATAGGTCCAGCTTCCTCTCCACAGTAGCTATTTGAGGAGACGATCCTCCATTCAACTTTACCTTATACATACCCTTACTCTTGGTTATAAGTCTACCTCGAGAGGAGAACTGCTGCGTGTGTTCACTTAGGGTTTCGAAGAGTTCTATCGCTTCTTCGCTGCTTTTCTCCATCAGCACTCCTCCACAACCTGAATCCACAATATTTTTGTTAGTGTCATTCAAACCTTTATAGAAAGCTTGTACCAGTTCGTCCTGAGGTAGGTTATGGTGTGGGCATTTGAGTAGTAGCTCGTTGAATTGTCCCCAAGCTTCGAAGAATGGATCTCCATCCTTTTGTTGGAAGGATTGAATTTCCTTCCTCATTTGTCTTGTTTTTTGGGCTGGGAAAAACTTTCTCAGGAATTTGCTAGCCAACTCCTCCTAAGTGTGGATAGAAACTGCAGGCAAAGAATTATACCATAATTTAGCATTATCTTTCAAGAAAAAAGGGAAAAGAATTAACCTTATTCCTTCTTAGTCTAAGTCTCGGATGTGCTGGAATTTACGGAGGTAAAAAAACTCTCGAAGGTGCAAATGTGGATCCTCACTAGGTGTACCCTTAAAGTGAGTCAGTGCACTGAGTATCTGCAGAGATATGTAGTAGTTTCCTTCTGCCTCAGGTTGGTATGCAATGCACAATGGTTGATCGAGGTTCTATGGGATGAAGGATTGCTTCATCGACCTCCACTCAGGTGGTTATTGCTCGGCTATCTGTTCTGCCATTGGTATTTCTTCCTCAATTCCTTCTTCTACCTCTCTTGAATTGTCTCTAAGCCTTTGTTGGATATTCCACTCAAGCTCAGTATCAAGGGAAAGGAATGCTGGATGCTTGGATCAACGTCTGTGCATGAATCGGTGGTAGTTGTGTAAGTGCAGCAGTCAATCACTGTTGCTCGGGTAACTCTCTACCTCAATTACGCTCGATCACATAGGAGGGTGTGCTTGATCGCAAGTGGCACAAAAAGCTCTCCTGGAGTACCTGAAACATAGAAGAAAGAAATTGTTTAGGGTTTTAATGAAATGAAGAATAAGATAGAAACAAAAACTTAAAAATTTATTTAAATAGGAATATAATAGAATAAAAAGAAATAACAATAATTAAAGTAAACAAAAAATTAATTCTAAAAGAAATTTAGCACAATCCCCGGTAAGGACGCCAAAAACTTGTTGTGACGGTTATCTACCTAAATAAATATGCAAATAACTGTACTAGTTTTACTTGCAAGTGCACAAGGTCAATGGTAGCATAATGTGCAAGTGCGAGATCATTTCCACAGGGATTGGTGAATTTCAATTTAGAATTAGTTTCTTTCAAAGCAAAAAGAGAAATAGCTATAGAGTGTGAGATAGTAATAATGAGAACATAAGACAACGATATCCACCACTAGTTATACTTTCCCACTAAGTAAGGTGCCAATGCTCTAGCCTTATCATGAATATTTAATGGTTGCCAACCTAAGGGCTTGGCCCAGATCTTAGGCTATTGATCTCCCTATGCAACTAGTTAGGCATGGTGTATACTCTAACTCTTTTCTCTCTTAAGGGATTCAGCATGGGTGTATACTGAGTTGTTCCTTAAGAGAGTATGAGGGCTGTGGAGATCGTCAACCACACGGGACAGGGCTTGGTTCGTTCCCGGTTTTCCATGTTGATTAACCCAAGAATCTGGTGTGGATATCTCTTGTTACTAATGTTGAACCCAGGACTCGGTCATCCAAATTGATTCGACTAACTTATCCATACCACATGCATACGTTGATCGGACACACACATATGAGGAATTTAAATACAAACAGGAATTAATCAAGTTAAACATTCTAACAAGGCTATAGCAAAGGTAATCAATGAATAAATATATGGAAAAGCATAACGAAGGCTTCAATCGAGCCCTATAAGAGTTTAGTTACACATGCTAGTTAAACTAAACATTCTAGACATAATGAAATAAAACAGAAAAATAAAACTGAAGAAGACTCGGGAGACAAGTCATAAATTCCTCTCTTAAGCTTGCAACTTCAAGTCTAAAACAAAAGGTGTGGTTTATGTGTTTTATAGGGCTATTTATAGGGTCCTCAGGGTGTCCCGAAACTCTAATTTCCTATTTGGAATTCGGAGACTTCTTTCCATATCTGGCTCTGTCGCCTCTGGAGTGTTTGCGCTCAATCGTATGCAAGATGCGCTCTAGCCTTCTTTAAGTGTGCTCGTGTGCCTGTGTGCTCGATCTCAAAGGAGGTGTGCTCGAGTGCACCTTGCTAGATGGCAGAACTTGACTTTTACTCCTAAAAGCTCCAAAATATCACCTTTTTGTCCAAGTTCTGTGAAAAACACATAAAACACGAAAATGAATTAGAATCTACTGAAATAGATAAATAAAAAGCCTAACAAGCATAAATTAGGAGGCTTAAATATGACTATTTAAGCACTTATCATCCGCTCCTTAAGCTATTGATCTCCCTAAGCAATGAGTTAGGCATGGTGTATACTCTAACTCTTTTCTCTCTTAAGGGATTCAACATGGTGTATACTGAGTTGTTCCTTAAGAGAGCATGAGGTTTGTGGAAATTGACAACCATACGAGACCTAGGGTATGTTGTATACTCTCGGTTTCCCATGTTAATTAACCCAAGAATCCAGCGTGGATTTCTTTAGTTACTATTGTCAGACCCAGAACTCAATCATCCAAATTGATCTAACTAACTGATCCATACCACATGCATACGTTGATCAGACACACATATATGAGGAGTTCAATAAAACAGGCATTAATCAATTAAAGCATCATAACATGGCTATTTACAAGGGTAATCGATGATTATATATATGGAAAAGCATTATTAGGGCTTCAATCGAGCCCTATCAAAGAGTTAGTCACACATGTAGTTTTTGATAAACATCATTATAACATAAACTAAATAGAAAAATAAAACCCGAAGAATACTATGGAGATGAGTCGTCAGTTCCTCTCCAAAGTTTACAACTTCAAAGCCAAAATCAAAAAGTGTGTTTTTTAAGTTTTTCAAGTCTATATATAGGGTTCTCAAGGTGCCTCAAAACCCTAATTTCCAATTTAAGATCTGGAAACTTCTTTCCAAAACTGGTTCTGCCACCTCTCTGTGCGTGTGCACTCGATCGCGTGCTTCTACACTCGAGCGCATGGGTGCGCTCGAGCCTTCTAGATGTGCGCACGAGTGCTTGTGCACTCGATCACAAGGGAGGTACACTCGAGCGCACCTAGCTAGTTTGCAGATCTTCACTTTTTCTTCTTTAGAGCTCCAAAATGTCATCTTTTCTTCAAAGACCTATGAAAAACACAGAAAACACAAAAACGAAGTAGAATCTACTAAAATACATAAACAAAAAGCCTAACAAGTGTAAATTAAGGGGCTTAAATATGACTATTTAAGCACTTATCACACCCCTAAACTTACATATTGCTAGTCCCTTAGCAATGCAAAATGAAAGACTATATAAAAACAAAATCAAAGATAAACACATTTTTGCAGTGAATAAGGGGTTAAAATTCTAATTACTTACACAAGACTGGTATAAGGCATCACAAGTTCGTCTTAGTGTGTGTGAATTAGCACATAAAAGATGAAGCTTCCACATAACATTTAATGTATAATGTTTTGATGTCTTAACTTTCATCAAATTTCCTATTAGAATGAACAATAATGGCATAGTTCTATTTCTTTTCTTTTTCTTTTTATCATGAGATTTTTTCCACGTTAACTTCCATTAAGCTTTCTAATTGACCTGTGTAGTGAGTGTTTAGCCAATGACTCCCAAACCAAATGGTTTTAGGGCACTGGGTGTAAAGACACCCCTAAGGATTTACTAACTCGAGTAAAAAAGGCTACGAAACTAACTGGTCTTAATGCTACCAAGTAAAAATCCCTACCTTTTGACGTGAACACTCATTGCTTACTGAGGCAAGAGGTCCAGTTACTTAGTGGAAACTTTATTTAATGATCATTATATGCATAATTTCCACCTTTTGACGTGAACACTCACTGCTTACTAAGGTAAGAGGTCCAATTACTCAGTGGAAAGTTTATTTAATGATCATTAGGAGCATTTTATTTTCTCTTTTTGCATGATAAACATTTTTCTTTATTTTTCTATGCCAATATATTCTTCTAACAAGTTATTCGATTACAGTTAGGTCATGGAAACATATACATAAAAATTATATGTCATACCCCACACAATTGTGTGCTAATGTGCTCCTGTCAGATTTAGATCAAACTTTGTGAATTTTTAAGTGCATTGAGGTAGGTAATTAAACTTTTAAAACTCTTATTACTAGACTATGTGTTATAGATTTTAAGCTTACTGATGAAGTTTTATCATAATAATTATTTTAGATCAACCAAAATTTTCAAAACAAAATGAACATGCATTTATCTTTTAAAAAAAACTGGGACATAGTGTGTGAATATGTCTCCCATACCCCCAAACTTAATGTACACATTGTCCCCAATGTGTGAGTGACATAGAAAGATCTGACCTGGGAGATGGAGAACTAGATGGCTGGCATGGCTCGTAGCACTCCCCCAAACTTGAACTTGATGCACGCACTATGTTCCTGAAAAAGAAAAACAAATGTTGTGCCAAAGAATAAGAAATATTAATAATAAATAGTTAAATAACAATAAATACTAACGATAAATAAAATAAAATACTAGAATGAAAGGATATGTTGTGGGGTGTCTCTCATGTACGCTAAGTTTTACGCCTTCAGCCAGACGGGGTATCCTCTCACAGTTGGTCGCCAGGTGGTGCAGTCGAAGAGGTACCGGGTGCGAGAGGTAAGCGATCAAGGATGGCCTGTCGTGCAAATTGTGCCTCCAAACCATCTATTCGCTGATGGATCAATAGGGTCGCCTCCCTATCCTCCCGGTGGATGTCGGAGAGCTCACAGCAGAAGGAGGACAACTTCTCTAGAAGGTGCTGGTACTCTGTGGACCCCATATTTGGCTGGTCTTCCTCCCAAGTAGGGCTCTCAGTGGGTTGCTCGATGTCCATAGGATCATCCACTACAGGCTTATCAACAGGAATATGCTTCCAGGGTCTTCGGGGCATATGAGACTGGCTCAAGCTCCACTGGCTCCTCCTAAAGAAAGGGTGGTCGCTCACTGGTCCGTCAAGAGAGGAGCCCTTGATCCCATTCTTCTTGAAGATGTGGCTGAGTAGGAAGGGGAAGGAGAGCCCCCATTCATTAGCCGTGGTGGTCAGTCGATCGTGCACATGGTCCTAAAAATTGTGTATCTGGCCCCATATGACTGATGGAATGAAGTATCAGTGTCCCCAATGAAATGTGTATAGGGCATGTATGAACTGGTCCCTCTTCTAAGTCTTGTGCCCCAAAGGGCACACATTGCACTGGAGGATAGAGTCTACTAGCCATAGTCGGGGAGGCAACTTCGACCGGCTCCTCACATTGTTGTGCCGGTCAGCGTACTGGCCCGTATATATATCCTCATTGATGTGAGGCAGGGGAAATGGGTCTAGCTGCTCCTCCATATGGGTGTCATCTAGAGGGGACTCATCGCAGTAGTGGTGATGTCAGCGGTGGTCAGCTCAATAAACTTACCCTGGACTAAGGAGGGTAGGATCTCTGGTCTGGTGCAGCCATAGAACCGGTTCTCATAAAAGCAGACTACAAATCGAGTGTAGGCCATCGAGCAAACAGGTTTGAACAGCCACCTAAGTCCTCGGGCCTTGAATTCTTGGACCGCCCATCGAGTGGTGTCCAAGCTCTTAAAGTCCGCATCAATATTGAATGTAGTCTCGAACAAGATTTCTCATTGTTTGAAACTAGGCCGGGAGGATTGGGAATGGCTGCTGGAGGCTCGGGAACTAAAGCTCCTTGTTTAGGCATTGTGGTGTAGCTTTTGGTGTAAATGCACTCAATCAAAAATTTAGATGCACTCGATCACAATGAGTAATGTGCGCTCGATCACAAGAGCCTGGCACTCGATCACAATAGTTCAGGCAATGTGTCGAACAGGTTATAGGTGACAGAAGCTAGAAACTGTGGAAATCACATGAACTCGATCTCAACCTCTTATAAACATGAAAGAAAACAACCAAAACACAAGGTAAATACATAATAGGAGTAAATTATAAATCAAAACAAACCGTGTGTGATGGTATGTAACCAATTAGAAACAAAAATGGGTATGGGTATACCGTGTGTACTTGGGAAAGTGAAGGGGAGTGTGATAAGGGAAGTAGGAGGAGGGTACTGGTGTTAGGGTGGTTTAAATGGTAGGGTGGTGTACAGTGGATTGTCGGTGGTGAAAGGGAGGCTTGAGGCAGATATTGTGCAGGACGAGGGCGAGTGTGACAGATAAGGGGAGGGAGTGCGCTAGAGTGTAAGCAGAGATAAATGGGTATTAGGAGCTAAGTGTGATTAAAAATAATCACGTGCCTTCTCTACATTTGTTAGGTCCTTATTTACGTTAATTTTATCTCTTTTACTCCATTTGTGTGTTTTACATGTTTTTATAGGGTCTTGGAGAAAAAGAAACAGTTTTGGCACTTAAAGGAAGAAGCCTAGAATCCTTGGGGTAGTCTCTGGACAAACTGCGATCGATCGCAATATGCAATGTGATCGAGTGCACATGTACAGGCGTGAACAGTAACTTCAGAACCCTATTTTGGAAATAAAAGAGTTTTATTTTAAAAAAAGTTTTAGGAACTCATGGGCCTCTTAGGACTTCTCAAAGACCTATAAATACACCTGTAAAACACACACAATTGACCACAACTTAGAGAACACTTCTCTTAGCTTTTACTTGGAGTTGTAAGCTTGGGAGAGAATTGACACCTATTCTCTCGGGTTTATTCTTCTCTTTATGTTTAGTTTATATATGATGTTTCTAGACAGCATGTGTTACTAACTTTTTTATAGGGCTCGATTGAAGCCCTAGTTATGCTTTCTCATATATTTATGCATTTATAAAACTTTGCCAATAGCCTTTATTATGTTGCTTAACTTGATTAATGCCTGTGCTTATTTAAGTTCCTCATATGTATGTGTATGGCCAACGTATGCATGTGGTATGGACCTGTTAGTTAGATCAATTTGGATGACCGAGTCCTGGGTCTAACATTAGTAACAAGGGATATCTTATCCGGATACCCGGGTTAATCAACATGGGAAAACGGGAGTAGATACAATGCCCTAGGTCTCATGTGGTTGTCGATTTCCATAGTACTTATGTTTTCTTAAGGAACAACTCAAGTAGATACCATGCTGAATCCCTTAAGGAAGAAAAGAGTTGGAGTAGATACCATGTCTAACTCATTGCTTAGGGAAATCAATAGCTTAAGAAGTAGATACCATGCCCTTAGGTTGGCAACCAGTAGGTATACATGATAAGGCTAGTGCACTGATACCTTATACAATTGGGAAAGTATGACTAGTGGTGGATATCAAAGCCCTATGTCTTTATTATTATCAAATCACACACAACAGTTATTTTATTTCTTTTTACTTAAAGAAACTAATTCTAAAAACCGAACTTTACCAATCCCTATGGAGATGACCTTGCTTTTGCACACTATACTACACTGTTGACCTTGTGCGCTTGCAAATAAAAGTAGTACGATTATCTGCTTAATTATTTAGGTATATAATCGCTCAACAAGTTTTTGGCGCCGTTACCAGGGATTGCGCTAAAAGTTCCTTTTAGGATTAATTTCGTTTAATCATTATTATTATTAATTTATTTTTACCATCTTTGTTTTATCAAAGCCTAATCAATTCATTTTCTGTTTCAGGCACATAAAACCCTAAATCACACTTTCTGTGGTATTTGCGATCGATCGCAACCTCCTGTGCGATCGAGTGCATTTAAGGCAGAGAGTTACCCGAGCAGCAGAGTTGCACTGCTGCACTGAAGCCGGTTTTCCTAATTTATGCATGGACTATGATCCCGACATCCAACATTCTTTCCCCTTGATCCCGAGCTTGAGCGGACTATCTGATAAAAGCTAAGGAACAACTTCGAGAAGAACAAAGAAGAAGTCGAGAGCGAAACACAAATGGCGGAACAGCTTGAGAACCAGCAACCACCTGCACGAATACCGATGAAGCACTCCTTCATCCCTCGGAACATTGATCAACCATCATGCATTGCATATCAACCTGAGGCGGCGGGAAATTATTACATATCTCCGCAAATCTTGAATGTTTTGACTCATTTTAGAGGCACTCCTAACGAAGATCCACACTTGCACCTCTGAGAATTTTTCGATCTTTGTAAGTTCCAGCACATACAAGGACTAGACCAAGAAGGAATAAGGTTGATTCTGTTCCCTTTTTCCTTAAAAGATAATGCTAAACTTTGGTATAATTATTTGCCTGTAGTTCATGAAGAAGTTCTTTTCAGCCCAAAAGACAAGGCAAATGAGGAAGGAGATCCAGTCCTTCCAACAAAATGATGGGGACCTCTTCTTCGAAGCATGGGGACACTTCAACGAGCTGCTACTGAAATGCCCACACCACAACCTTCCTCAAGATGAACTGGTACAAGTATTTTATGAAGGTTTAAATGATACTAACAAATGTTTTGTTGATTCAGGTTGTGGAGGAGTACCTTCGAAACCTTCAGCGAGCACACCCAGCAATTCTCCTCTCGAGGTAGACATGTAACCAAAGGTAAAAGTGTCTATGAGGTAAATCTGAATGGAGGATCTTCCCCTCAAATGGCAGCAATGGAGAGAAAACTAGATACGATTGTAAAAGCCATGACTACTCAAAATGCCTCATCCAGCCTACCATCCACCCCACTCCAGGTATGTGCAATTTGTTCTCAATACGACCATAATACTGATACGTGTCCTTTGTACTCATCTGCAGATCCAGAACAAGCCAACTATGTGGGGCCTAACAACTATCCACCGAAGAACAACCCATATGCCAACACGTACAACCTTGGATGGCGAAATCACCCAAATTTCTCATGGAGCAACAACCAGAACAATCAAGGACAGCAATGAAACCCCTATCCCATTACTCATGCTACTCCCGAACCAAAGAAGAACGACCTTGAAAGTCTAGTAAGACAACTGGTGAATTCATAAGAATAGTTCATGACTCAGCAAAAACAAACCACTGCGGCACATGAACAAGCAATTCAAAGACTAGAGGTATAAATGGGACAACTAGCTAAAGAGCTCAGTGGTAGAAAGCAAGGGGAGCTCCCAGCTCAAACATTACCCAACCCTGGGGGCCATCAACAACTAAATGCTGTGACAACCTTGAGAAATGGCAAGGTAATAGGGTCCAATGAATCTGCAACAGCATCCAAAGAGACACCATCGGCAACAAGGGTAAGTGAGATGGAGAAGGTGAATGCACCACCCTTCCCGCAAAGGTTGGTAAAATAAAAGAAAAACAATAAAATAATCGATATTTTTGAAACCTTGCGGAAAGTTGAAATCAACATTCCTCTGTTAGATGCAATCAAACAAATACTTGCATATGCTAAGTTTTTAAAAGATTATTGCACTAACAAAAGAAAGTTCCAAGAGCATGAGACGGTAGCCTTAACCGAAGAGGTAAGTGCTGTACTTTTAAGAAAATTACCACCTAAACTACAAGATCCGGGTAGTTTTACTATTCCTTGCAGGCTAGGTGACCAGTTATTCGAGCATGCACTATTAGATCTAGGAGCGAGCATCAATCTGCTACCATACAGTGTGTATGAGACACTAGGTTTGGGGGAGCTTCAACCGACCTCCGTCACTTTACAATTAGCTGACCGAAGCATCAAACGACCGAGAGGTATCCTTGAGGACGTGTTGATAAGAGTAGGTAAATTCATTATACCTGCTGATTTTGTAGTATTAGATATGGAAGAATGTACTTTACCATCACCTCTCCCCATTATCCTAGATTGCTTCTTTATGATAACTGCTGATACTAACATTAGTGTAAAAAGAGGAGTAGTCACTATGAAAGTAAATAATGAGGAGATAGAATTTAAAATATTTAATACATCAAAATCAGTCAATGAGGAAAATGAATATTCTAATGTGAGCCTCATGCAAGATATTGTTGAGGAAGTTTCATAGGTCCATCACACTGTTCAATTGGAGACTATTCCCAACCATAAGGACACAAGAGTGGACATTAGGCCGGAGGAGGACAATGTGATTAAAGACGTCAATAAAGCTATGCACCTTTTCAAGAACACACCAAGACCTTTAAGTAAGTATGGTATTCAATTTGAACCTCATGCACTTACTGATACTACCTTTCCTTACTTTATTAACCAAGCATCAAAATGGGAGATGAAGCAACCATCAAAAGCACTTGAACCACCAGATGTGGGCTCGAAGTGCTTCCTTCCAAACAACTAGAACTGTAGCTCGAGAGTGCTTAAGCGAGTTCATTTCAATTATTCATACAGCTCAAGCATCTCTACAGAGGTTAGTGGTACTGAGGCCACTAACACATGGTAAGGTTGTACTATTCCAAAATTATCATTTTTAGCTGAGGTAAGTTGTTATTTTTGCCCAGACACACTACTTGCGATCGATCGCATAATCTAGTGTGATCGAGCGTAAGTGTGCGATCGAGCGTGTCCTTACATATGCTCGAGCACGCAAGTGCTATCGAGCGCAACCCATGTGCGATCGAGCGCACTCGCGGCAGAAGGTTTAGATATAAATCTGTAAATTTTCATTCACACTCACTCACTATCTTACTGTTCACTCACTCCCTCTCGCACAAGACTCATACTCTCACACTCACACACTCAGCCATTCTCACTCACACTCTCCACTTCACAATCACCTCCATCCTCACTCCCCATCACCACTGATATCCACTATCACCATCGTCATCAGCCATTTCCGCCACATACACCCTCCCCATTACCCATTACATCCATACACAAGGTACCCATTTCGATACACACACACAAATTTTTAATATGTTTTAATTACTTTTCAAGTATAAATAGATGTATTTTGTGAATGATTGGGTGCTTGTCTGTTTGCAGGAGGTTGGGATCACATTCAAATCCTCAATACCATAGCTTGGTCTTTTGGTGCACATAAGCTGTTCGAGGAAAAGCCTGATCGTGTGCAATCGAGCGCACAACATTTGTGATCGAGCACATAACCAGTGTGCGATCGAGCGCACCTCCTTAAGATCGATCGCAAATCAGGCAGAAACTACAGAAAAGCATGTCTAGACCGTCAGTTTCCACTTCTAGCGCATCCAACAGTCGTGCCTCGTCATCCCAGCCCAACATAGAGCAAAGAAAGCTTTTATTCGAGACCTCTTTCGCCATCGATGACGTATTCCGGCACATGGATGCCACTCAATGGGCCGTCCAAGTATTCCGACATCGAGGGTTGAAGAGGCTGTTTAAGTCGGTCTGTTCCACTGCTTACTCCCACCTCATAGTCTAGTTCTACGCAAGCCTATCATTTGACTGCAGCAGACCAAAAGTTCTCACTTTTTCAGTTTGGGGCACACCCGTCGAGGTAACTAGTGCCGATATAGCCGCTGCTCTTCATTGCACCGACGAGTCCCCTCCTGAGGACACAGATATCGAGGAACAGTTGGAGTCCTTTGCCCTGGCTGAGATCATCACAAACATGTGCGCTAGACATTATGCCGACAGGCATAACAATACAGCCAGCCAGTCCAAGCTGCCTCCACGACTGTGCCTTGTCGACACGATCCTGCAGTGTAATGTGTGTCCATTGGGGCACAAAACACAATGGCGAGACTAGTTTCTCCAGTCCTTATATGCCTTCCATAGAGGCCACTGGTACTCCATCCCAGCTATCATTTGGAGCCAACTGCACAAGTTTTGGGATCACGTACATGGCCATCAGACCACCACGGCCAATGCTTGGGGCCTCCCTTTCCCGTTCCTACTCTCCTTTATCCTCAAGAAGAAAGGGATTAAGGGGACCCACAGTGATGGGCCAGTGCGAGAGCATCCCTTATTCGGGAAGGCTCAGTGGACACACAGCATCTCGCATATGCCACGAGGACCCCCAGTACCTGCTCCAGTAGCTGAGCGAGTTGAGGAGGATCGTATAGAGATCGAGCCCCCAGTTATTAGCCCAGTACAAGAGGAGGACCATTCGGACATGGGACCCACCGAGTCCCAGTACTTTCTAGCTGAGCTATCCTCCTTCCGATGTGAGGTTTCTGCTGTTACCACACTCGTGCATCAACGCATGGATAGTTTGGAAGCACGGTTAGCAAGATAGGAGGCTATGCTGCAGGCCATTCTTGATCGCCTACCTCTGACACTTGGTACCTCTTCGACTGCACCACCTGATGATCAGCAGTGAGAGGATACCACATCTGGCTGAAGACGTTAAACTTAGTGCTCATAGGAGGCACCCCAAAGCATATCCTTTTTCTTAGTTTATTTCATTTTATTATTTGTAGTTTATTTTTTTGTCTGTTTATTATTATGTGTTTTCCATATTATGTTTGTTTCTCTTTCTTTTTCAAGGACAGCGTGAGTGCATCCAGTTGAAGTTTGGGGGCGTACTACGAGCCATGCCAGCCATCAGTTCTCCATCTCCCAGGTCAGCTCCTTCCATGCTATTCACACATTGGGGACAATGTGCAATTTAAGTTTAGGGGTATGTGGACACATTCACACACTCACTATGTCCCACTTTTTTCTGTTTTGTTGCTATTTTCATAAATAAATGCATATTCATTCTGTTCAATAAATTTTTTGTGATCTAAACAGAACTTTATGATTCAACTTCATCAACTAACTTAAAACTTTGAACATATAGGCCAATAATCAAGTTTTGAACCTAGATCACGGCCTTTTAGAGATTTAAAGATTCACAAGTTTGACCTAAACTATCACAAGCACACTAGCACATAGCTGCGTGGGGTATGGCATGTTATTTGGATGTGTATATTTCTTTTGCTTAACTGTGAACTAGATGACTTATTAGATTGAAATTTTGGCATATAAAAATTGAAAATATTGATTAGTGCTCAAAAGAAGAAATAAATGCTCCTAATGATCAATAAAACTTATTTTTTGCTGAGTAACTGTCCCTCTTGCCTCAGTAAGCATTGAGTGTCACGTCAAAAGGTAGAAAATTCTAAGTGGTAGCATTAAAACCAGTTAGTTTCGTAGCCTTGTTGACTCGAGCTAGTAAGTCCTTAGGGGTGTCTTTACACCTAATGCCCTAAAACCATCTGGTTTGGGAGTCATTGGCTAAATGCTCGTTACACGAGTCAACAAGAAAGCTTAAGGGAACTAACTTGGCAAAAATCTCACAAATAAAAGTCTATGCCATATTTGTTGACTCTAATAGGAAGTTTGGTGAATCTTGAGTCATCGAAACACTACACGTTTGAACTTCTTGGAAACCCAATCTTTTATGTGCTAGTCACCACACACTAAAGTCAAACTTGTGATGTCTTAAAATACCTCATGAAAATGATTTACGTTCAAAACTCTTATACATTGCAAAAATATGTTCATACTTGTTAAACTTGCTCATGAATGCGCATCATAGTTTTGTGTAAAATCTAAACTTTTGATTGACACCATGAACATTGGATTTATTTGTGTTTTTCGTTTTAGTTTTTAATTTAGTATTGCTAAGGGACTAGCAATATGTAAGTTTGGGGGTGTGATAGGTGCTTAAATATTCATATTTAAGCCCCCTTATTTACATTTGTTAGGTCCTTAATTACGTTAATTTTATCTCTTTTACTCCATTTGTGTGTTTTACATGTTTTTATAGGGTCTTGGAGAAAAAAAAGCAGTTTTGGCACTTAAAGGAAGAAGCCTGGAATCCCTGGGGCAGCCTCTGGACAAACTGCGATCGATCGTAATATGCAATGCGATCGAGTGCACATTGCGATCGAGCGCACATGTACGAGCGTGAACAGTGACTGCAGAACCCTATTTTGGAAATAAAAGAGTTTTGTTTTTAGGAAAGTTTTAGGAACTCATGGGCCTCTTAGGACTTTTCAAAGACCTATAAATACACCTGTAAAGCACACACAATTGACCACAACTTAGAGAACACTTCTATTAGCTTTTACTTGGAGTTGTAAGCTTGGGAGAGAATTGACGCCTCTTTTCTCGGGTTTATTCTTCTCTTTATGTTTAGTTTATATATGATGTTTCTAGACAGTATGTGTAACTAACTTTCTTATAGGGCTCGATTGAAGCCCTAGTTATGCTTTCTCATATATTTATGCATTTATAAATCTTTGCCAATAGCCTTTATTATGTTGCTTAACTTGATTAATGTCTGTGCTTATTTACCTCATATGTATGTGTATGGCCAAAGTATGCATGTGGTATGGACCTATTAGTTAGATCAATTTGGATGACCGAGTCCTGCGTCTAACATTAGTAACAAGAGATATCTTATCCGGATACCCGGGTTAATCAACATGGAATACCGGGAGTAGATACCATGCCCTAGGTCTCATGTGGTTGTCGATTTTCATAGTACTTATGTTTTCTTAAGGACCAAGTCAAGCAGATACCATGCTGAATCCTTTAAGGAAGAAAAGAGTTGGAGTAAATACCATGCCTAACTCATTGCTTAGAGAAATCAATAGCTTAAGGAGTAGATACCATGCCCTTAGGTTGGCAACCAGTAGGTATACATGATAAGGCTAGTGCACTGATACCTTATACAATTGGGAAAGTATGACTAGTGGTGGATATCAAAGCCCTATGTCTTTATTATTATCAAATCACATACAAAATTTATTATATTTCTTTTTTCTTAAAGAAACTAATTCTAAAAACCGAACTTTACCAATCCCTGTGGAGATGACCTTGCTTTCGCACACTATACTACACTGTTGACCTTGTGAACTTGCAAGTAAAAGTAATACGATTATCTGCTTAATTATTTAGGTATATAATCGCCCAACAATGAAGTTTTATCATAATAATTATTTTAGATCAACCAAAATTTTCAAAACGAAATGAACATGCATTTATCTTTTAAAAAAAAACTGGGACATAGTGTGTGAATATGTCTCTCATACCCCCAAACTTAATGTGCACATTGTCCCCAATGTGTGAGTGACATGGAAAGATCTGACCTGAGAGATGGAGAACTAGATGGCTGGCATGGCTCGTAGCACGCCCCCAAACTTAAACTTGATGCACGTACTATGTTCCTGAAAAAGAAAAACAAATATTGTGCCGAAAAATAAGAAATATTAATAATAAATAGTTAAATAACAATAAATACTAATGATAAATAAAAAAAAATACTAGAATGAAAGGATATGTTGTGGGGTGCCTCTCATGAACGCTAAGTTTTACGTCTTCAGCCAGACGGGATATTCTCTCACTATTGGTTGCCAGGTGGTGCAGTCGAAGAGGTACCGGGTGCGAGAGGTAAGTGATCAAGGATGGCCTGGAGCATTGCCTCTTGTCGTGCAAATTATGCCTCCAAACCATCTATCCGCTGATGGATAAATAGGGTCACCTCCTTATCCTCCCGGCAGATGTTGGAGAGCTCACAGCGGAAGGAAGACAGCTTCTCTAGAAGGTGCTGGTACTATATGGACCCCATATTTGGCTGGTCTTCCTCCCAAGTAGGGCTCTCAGTGGGTTGCTCAGTGTCCATATGATCATCTGCTACAGGCTCATCAGCAGGAATATGCTTCCGGGGTCCTCGGGGCATATGAGACTGGCTCAAGCTCCATTGGCTCCTCCCAAAGAAAAGGTGGTCGC
The DNA here is from genome assembly GCA_023935145.1 of Bretschneidera sinensis. Taxonomy (NCBI): domain Eukaryota; kingdom Viridiplantae; phylum Streptophyta; class Magnoliopsida; order Brassicales; family Akaniaceae; genus Bretschneidera; species Bretschneidera sinensis. Next base: position 122,333,002 of record CM043700.1, read on the forward strand.
TCATTGGTCTGTCAAGAGAGGAGCCCTTGATCCCTTTCTTCTTGAAGATATGGCTGAGTAGGAAGGGGAAGGGGAGCCCCCATGCATTAGCCGTGGTAGTCTGTCGATCGTGCACATAGTCCCAAAAATTGTGTATCTGGCCCCATATGACTGATGGAATGAAGTACCAGTGTCCCCAATGAAATGCGTATAGAGCCTGTATGAACTGGTCCCTCGTCTAAGTCTTGTGCCCCAAGGGGCACACATTGCACTGGAGGATAGAGTCCACTAGCCATAGTCGGGGAGGCAACTTCGACCGGCTCCCCGCATTGTTGTGCCGGTCAGTATACTGGCCCGCATATATATCCTCGTTGATGTGAGGCAGGGGAAATGGGTCTGGTTGCTCCTCTATATGGGTGTACTCTAGAGGGGACTCATCGCAGTAGTGGTGATGTCAGCGGCGGTCAGCTCAATAAACTTACCCTGGACTGAAGAGGGTAGGATCTTTGGTCTGGTGCAGTCATAGGACAGGTTCTCATAAAAGCTGACTACAAATCGAGTGTAGCCCATCGAGCAAATATGTTTGAACAGCCACCTAAGTTCTCGAGCCTTGAATTCTTAGACCGCCCATCGAGTGGTGTCCAAGCTCTTAAAGTCCGCATCAATATTGAATGTAGTCTCGAACAAGATTTCTCATTATTCGAAACTAGGCCAGGAGGATTGAGAATGGCTGCTGGAGGCTCGGGAACTAAAGCTCCTTGTTTAGGCATTGTGTTGTAGCTTCTGGTGTAAATACACTCAATCAAAAATTTAGATGCACTCGATCACAATGAGAAATGTACGCTTGATCACAGGAGCCTGGCACTCGATCACAATGGTTCAGGCAATGTGTCGAATAGGTTATAGGTGACAGAAGCTAGAAACTGTGGAAATCACATGAACTCGATCTCAACCTCCTATAAACATGAAAGAAAACAACCAAAACACAAGGTAAATACATAATAGGAGTAAATTATAAATCAAAACAAACCGTGTGTGATGGTATGCAACCAATTAGAAACAAAAATGGGTATGGGTATACCGTGTGTACTTGGGAAAGTGAGGGGGAGTGTGATGAGGGAAGTAAGAGGAGAGTACTGGTGTTAGGGTGGTTTAAATGGTAGTGTGGTGTACAGTGGAGTACCGGTGGTGAAAGGGAGGCTTGAGGCAGATATTGTGCAGGACGAGGGCGAGTGTGACAGATAAGGGGAGGGAGTGCGCTAGAGTGTAAGCAGAGATAAATGGGTATTGGGAGCTAAGTGTGATTAAAAACAATCACGTGCCTTCTATGCCCCGAGTGCGCTCGAGTGCATGGTGAAGTGCGCTCGAGTGCATGGTGAAGTGCACTCAATCGCACTTGTGTGCATGTGTGTGGTGGGGTGCGCTCGCATGCTGTGGAGCGCAGGCTGAGGGTGCGCTCGAGCACATGGTGTGGTGTATGTTGGAACGATTATCTACCTAAATCAATATGCAAATAACCGTCCTAGTTTTACTTGCAAGTGCACAAGGTCTGTGGTAGCATAGTGTGCAAGTGTGAGATCATTTCCATAGGGATTGATGAATTTCATTTTAGAATTAGTTTCTTCAAGTTAAAAAGAGAAATAGCAAATTTAATTGTGAGTAAATAATAATAATGAGAACATAGGACTACGATATCCACCCTAATTATATTTTCCCACTAAATAAAGTGTCAATGTTCTAGCCTTATCATGAATATCTAATGGTTGCCAACCTAAGGGCTTGGTCCACACCTTAGGCTATTGATCTCACTATGCAACGAGTTAGGCATGGTGTATACTCTAACTCTTTTCTCTCTTAAGGGATTCAGCATAGGTGTATACTGAGTTGTTCCTTAAGAGAGCATGAGGGCTGTGGAGATTGGTAACCACACGGGACTTAGGGCTTGGTCCGCTCCCGATTTCCCATATTGATTAACCCGAGAATCTGGTGTGGATATCCCTTGTTACTAGTGTCAAACCCAGAACTTGGTCATCCAAATTGATTCGACTAACTTATCTATACCATATGTATACGTTGATCAGACACACACATATGAGGAATTTAAATACAAACAAACATTAATCAAGTTAAATATTCTAACAAGGCTATAGCAAAGATAATCAATGAATGAACATGTGGAAAAGCATAACTAGGGCTTCAATCGAGCCCTATAGGAGTTTAGTTACACATACTAAATAAACTAAACATTCTAAACATAATGAAATAAAAACAAAAAACTAAAACCGAAGAAGACTTGGGAGATGAGTCATCAATTTTTCTCCTAAGCTTGCTACTTCGAATCTAGAATAAAAGGTCTGGTTTATGTGTTTTACAGGGCTATTTATAGGGTCCTCATGGTGTCTTGAAACCCTAATTTCCTATTTGGAGTATGGAGACTTCTTTCTATATCTGGCTCTGCTGCCTCTAGAGTGATTGCGCTCGAGCGCAGGTGTGCGCTCGAGCCTTCTTCAAGTGCGCTAGTACTCTTGTGCACTCGATCTCAAGGGGGGTGCACTCGAGCGCACCTTGCTGGATGACAGATCTTGACTTTTGCTCCTAAAAGCTCCAATTTATCATCTTTTTGTCCAAGTCCTATGAAAAACACATAAAACACGAAAATGAAGTAGAAACTACTAAAATATATAAATAAAGAGTCTAACAAGTGTAAATTAAGGGGCTTAAATATAACTATTTAAGCACTTATCACACCCTCAAACTTACATATTGCTAGTCCCTTAGCAATACAAAGCTAAAGACTATGTTAGAACAAAATTTAAAGATAAATTCATTTCCATGATACTCAAAGATTTGAGTTGTGCATAAAACTATGAGAACCGTTCATGAGTAAGCTTATAACAAAAACATATTTTTGTATTGAAAAAAGATTTTCAAAAGTTCATGTTACTTACCTAAGGTTAGCTTAAGGCATTGCAAGTTTGATTTGTGTGTGATGAATTAGCACATATAAGATGGGGCTTCCACATAATTTTAGTGTATAGGGCTTCGATGCCCAAACCTTTATCGAATTCCTTACCAAAGAGAACAAAAATGACATGATGCTTGCTTCTTTTTCTTTTTCTTTTATCATGCGATCTTTGCCATGTTGAGTTCCATCGAGCTTTCTAATTGACCTTTGTAACGAGCGTTTGGCCAATGACTCCCAAACCAGAAGGTTTTAGGGCATTAGGTGTAAAGACACACCTAAGGACTTACTAACTCGAGTCAAAAAGGCTATAGAACTAACAGGTTTTAATGCTTCTAAATGAAATCCCCACCTTTTGACGTGAACACTCACTGCTTACTGAGGCAAGAGGCCCAGTTACTCAGTGGAATTTTTTTTTTATTATGATCATTAAAGGCTTACTTCCTACCTTTTGACGTGAACACTCATTGCTTATTGAGGTAGGTAACTAAACTTTGTAAAATTCCTATTACAAGACTATGTGTTCTAGTTTTTAAGCTTACTAATGAAGTGTTATCATATTTTTAAATCAACCAAAAGTTTTGTTTACCAAAAGAACATGCATTTATCTCTCCTAAAAAAAAAAACTGGGACTTAGTGTGTGCATGTGTTTCAAGTGTGTGTGTAATAGTATCTAGTATCTCTCACTACCCCCAAACTTAAAATACACATTGTCCCCAATGTGTGTGTGACATGGAAATATCTAACCTGGGAGATGGAGAACTAGGTTGCTTGCTTGCTTGTACACGCCCCCAAACTTGAACTGGATGCACGCACTAAGTACCTGACAAAGAAAAAGAAATGTTGTTCCGAAAAACAAGAAATATAATAAATATAAATAAAAACAAAAGAAAAGTACTAAAATAAAAAGGATGTGTCTGGGGTGCCTCCCATGAGCGCTAAGTTTTACGTCTTCAGCCAGACGGGGTATCATCTCACTCCTGATCATCTGTGGGTGCAGTCGAAGAGGTACCAGGTGTAGGAGGTAGCTTCTGGTGTAAATGCACTCGATTGTAAGGGGTATATGCATTCGATCGCAATGTCTCAAATAGTGACGTTATGTGTTGCAGAAACTGGGATTTCAAATGTTTCAGGTGTCCGAGGATCAGATATATATTGTACAGCTTCAAGTGTTAAGTCATTGTTTCGAGGAGGCATGGTGAGATCGAGGTATGGTTTGACGCAATGTCCATTGACTATAAAAGTCTGATTGTTGTTTGAGCTATGAATTTCCACAGCCCCATGAGGAAAGACCTTAGTGACCACATACGGACCAGCCCAATGGGACTTTAGTTTGCCAGGGAACAACTTTAACCTTGAATTGTAGAGTAGCACCCTTTGTCCTACATGAAACTCTTTTCGCACTAGGTATTTGTCATGATAAGCCTTTGCCCTTTCCTTGAAAAGCTTGGCATTCTCACATGTGTTATACCGTAACTCTTCTAGCTCATTTAAGTGCAACCTTCTTTTCTCACCCACTTGTTTCATATCGAAGTTGAATTGTTTAATGGCCCAATAGGCTCTATGTTCTAGCTCGACGGTATTCCCACAGAGCATTGTTGAGTCGTAAGGACCAGTTCTTTCGACTAGGATTCACGGTTCTCTCCAAGATACTTTTGATTTCTCGGTTACTTATCTCCACTTGGCCACTAGTCTGAGTGTGATATTGGGTGCCAACCTTATGGGTGATTCCATATTTTCTGATGAGTGTGGCAAAAGAATGATGATGGAAGTGGCTGCTTCCGTCACTGATGATCGCTCTTGGTGTTTCGAACCGAGTAAAAATGTTATCTTGTAGAAACTTTAACACCACTTTGTGATCATTAGTCTTTGAGGGGACTACCTTGACCCATTTAGACACATAATCCACACCCACAAGAATATATAAATTACCAAAGGAATTGGGGAAGGGAACCATGAAATCAATGCCCCATACATCAAAAAGTTTTACTATGTGGATATTTTTTAGGGGCATTTGATTTCGGGATGAAATGTTACCTATCTGTTGGCATCTATCACATGAGCTGCAGAATGTGAAGGCGCCTTTAAACAGATTAAGCCAATAAAAACTGGATTGTAGTACCTTAAATCCTGTTTTCTTGGCTCCAAAGTGTCCTCCACAAGCAAACTGGTGGCAGTGTTGTAATAAGCTCAAATGCTCCTCTTCCGAGACACACCATCGAATTATCTGATCGAGACAAAATTTGAAAAGGTAGGGATCGTCCCAATGGTAGTGTCGAGACATAGATATTAATAATTTCTTTCCTTGTGTTGTCATACCTGGGGGAAAAACTTTATCAGTTAGATAATTGACAATATCAGCATACCATGGGAGTTTTACCTCTAGTGCGAACAATTGCTCATCAGGGAAGTTCTCATTTAAGGGCAACTCATTTATATCATTCTCATAGGATAGCCTTGATAAGTGATCTGCAACCACATTCTCACTGCCCTTCATTTCTTTGATTTCCAAATCGAATTCTTACAATAGGAGCACCCATCTAATCAACCTAGGCTTTACATCCTTCTTAGAAAACAAATATCTCAAAGCAGCATGATCAGTGTATACAATAACTTTAGAGCCAATAAGATATGATCTAAACTTTTCTAAAGCAAAAATAACAGCTAACAATTATTTTTCAGTAGTAGAATAGTTAAGCTGAGCATCATTTAAAGTTCTAGAAGCATAGTAAATAGCATGACGTACCTTATTGACTCTTTGACCTAGGACAGCTCCCAAGGCGAAATCACTAGCATCACATAATAATTCGAATCGAAGGTTCTAATCTGGTGCCATCATTATTGGGGTGGAGGTTAGAAGATCCTTTAGTGTGTTGAAAGCTGTCATACAATTATCAGTCCACTCGAATTTGGTATCTTTAGCTAACAATGCACACAGAGGTCTTGAAATCTTGGAGAAGTCCTTGATGAATCTTCTATAAAAATTGGCATGCCTGAGAAAGCTTCTAACACCTTTGACTGTGAGAGGGGGAGGTAGCTTTGAAATAATGTCTATTTTAGCCTTGTCTACCTCAATACTTTTGTTGGAGATGGAGTGACCCAACATAATGCCTTGTTGAACCATGAAGTGACATTTCTCCCAATTCAGCACTAAGCTACTTTCTTCACATCTCTTTAGGACACTTTCCAAATGACTTAGATATTCATCAAAATTGGTACCAAAGACACTGAAGTTGTCCATGAATACCTCAATGTATTTCTCCACCATATCAGAAAATATGCTCATTATACATCTTTGAAAAGTGGCTGGTGCGTTGCATAATTCGAATGACATCTTCTGATAAGCAAACATACTAAAAGGGCATGTGAAGGTGGTCTTTTCTTGATCTTCAAGTGCTATGGCAATCTGGTTGTATCCACTGTACCCATCCAAAAAGCAATAGTAGCTGTGGTCAGTTAATCTTTCTAACATTTGATTAATGAATGGCAAGGGGAAATGATCTTTTCGAGTAACTTTGTTTAATCTTCGATAGTCAATACATACTCTCCAACCAGTTTTTTTTTCTTGTGGGTATGAGCTCTTCATTTTCATTCATCACTACTGTGATCCCATTTTTTTTAGGAACTTGAACCGGGCTTACCCACTTACTGTCGGAAATAGGGTAGATAATGCCAACATCTAAGAGTTTCAATATCTCGGCTTTTACTACCTCTTTCATGTGTGGGTTAAGTCTTCTTTGAGTGTCTCGAGTGGGCTTTGCTTTATCCTCAAGGTATATATTATGCATGCACTTGGACGGACTTATTCCATTAATGTAAGTAATGGTCCATCCAATGGCGGATCTATGCTCCCTTAGAACTCTTAATAATTTGTCTTCTTCTCCAATACTCAAATTTGCAGCCATAATTACTGGTAATGTTTTCTTCTCTCCCAAGTAGGCATAAGTTAAATGTTCTGGCAGCTACTTTAATTCCAAAGTAGGTGTCTGGACAATAAAAGGAAGAAGAGTGGTATTAGTAGGCATGAGAGTTTCAAATGGAGGAGCATACTTACTTGAATGTTTTGGAGAAGCCTCAAGAAGGTGCACAGTTTTCATAATGCTATTAGTGATATCTTCCGGTTCTTGCTCAATATCCACAGTTGTAAGGCTATGAGTAAGAGTAGTCTCCAAGGGATCAACGTGCTGGACCTAAAAAGCTTGCTTAACAAAATTGTGAATCATACATACATTAAAGCATTCCATATCATCTTGAGGTAATCTTAGTGCATCAAATATTTTGAATTCTATTTTCTCTCCATTCACCTTCATACTTAATGTACCGTTTTTCACACAAATCTTTGTATCGGCGGTTCTCATGAAGGGTCTTCCTAAAATAAGGGGCAAGGGTAATGGCATAGAACATTCTTCCATATCTAACACAATGAAATTCGTAGGTAGAATGAACTCACCTACCTTCACTAGGACATCCTCAAGAATACCCCTAGGTCTTTTTATACTTTTATCTGCCAACTGAAAGGTAATGAAAGTTGGTTGTAGCTCCCCTAATCCTATGGTTTCAAATACTGTGTATGGTAGCAAATTTACACCTGCTCCCAAATCTAATAATGCTCGCTCAAATAACTGATCACCTATCCTATAGGGAATAGTGAAACTACCCGGATCCTTTAGTTTCGGTGGAAGTTTTCTTAATAGCACAACACTTACATCTTCTGTTAAAGCTACAGTTTCATGTTCTTGAAACTTTCTTTTATGAGTGCAACAATCCTTTAGAAATTTAGCATAAACTGGTATTTATTGAATAGCAGCTAACAAAGGAATGTTTATTTCAACTTTTCGCAAGGTTTCAAAAATATCAAGTAATTTATTCTCTTTCTTTTGTTTCACTATCCTTTGCGGGAAGGGTGGGGCATTCACCTTCTTCATCTCACTTACCTTTGATGCTGTTGCAGATTCATCGGACCCTATCACCTTATCATTTCTGAGGGTCATGACAACTTTGAGTTGTTGATGTCTCCCAGGGTGTTGAGCTGGAATCTCCCTTTGCTTTCTGCTACTCATCTCCTTAGTTACTTGTCCCATTTGTACCTCTAACCTTTGGATGACTTGTTTATGTTTTGCTATGGTTTGCCTTAGTTCAGTCCAGAATTGCTTTTCTTCTGCCATGAACTGATCTTGTGAAGTCATGAGTTATTGTTGTTGAGATGCTAGTTGCCTCACAAGACTTTTAAGGTCATTTTTCTTTGGTTCAGTAGTAGATTGGGCTGCTGGTTAGAAGTTTCTTTGCTGTCCTTGACTGTTTTGGTTGTTGCTCCATAAGAAATTCGGGTGATTCCCCAATCCAGGGTTGCATGTGTTAGCATAGTGGTTGTTCTTCAATCGAGCTCTATAGGAGTTTAGTTACACATGCTAAATAAACTAAACATTCTAAACATAATGAAATAAAAATAGAAAACTAAAACTGAAGAAGACTCGGGAGATGAGTCGTCAATTCTTCTCATAAGCTTACTACTTTGAATCTAGAACAAAAGGTCTGGTTTATGTGTTTTACAGGGCTATTTATAGGGTCTTTATGGTGTCCCGAAACCCTAATTTCCTATTTAGAGTCTGGAGACTTCTTTTCATATCTGGCTCTGTCGCCTCTGGAGTGATTGCGCTCGAGCGTATGTGGGATGCGCTCGAGCGCAGGTGTGCGCTTGAGCCTTCTTCAAGTGTGCTTGATCTCAAGGGGGGTGCACTCGAGCGCACCTTGCTGGATGGCAGATCTTGACTTTTGCTCTTAAAAGCTCTAATTTATCATATTTTTGTCCAAGTCCTGTGAAAAACACATAAAACACGAAAATGAAGTAGAAACTACTAAAATATATAAATAAAGAGTCTAACAAGTGTAAATTAAGGGGCCTAAATATGACTATTTAAGCATTTATCAGTGCGCTTGAGCGCAAAGCAGCATGTATGGAAAAATTTAACCTTACCAAGACTTAAGAGGATAAAATAATGAGCATGAGTTCAGAACAATACAACCATACTGCACTTTAGTAGCCTCAGTACCACTAACCTCAATAGAGACACTTGAGCTATATGGTTATGAAAGTGGGAATTGCTTAAGTGCTCTCTATGGTAGCTTCAGTGCTACTCTCTTTGAAGGGGGCACTTAGGGCCCACCTCATGTGGTTCAAGTGCCCTTAGATTAGCTGCATATTAAACAGTTTGAAGTGCCAAGTCCTCATCTTTAGGAGGCATGTTAAGATCAAGGTATGGTTTGACTCTGTGTCCATTGACTGTGAATGTCTGATTGCCATAGGAACCATGAATCTTCAAAGCACCATGAGGAAAGACCTTGGTGACTATATAAGGACCAGACCATCTGGATTTTAGCTTGCATGGGAACAGTCTTATTGATTCTCTGACCTAAGACAGCTCCCAAGGTGAAGTCGCTGGCATCGCACATTAGCTCGAATGGAAGATTCCAATCTGGTGCCATCATTATTGGGGTGGAGGTGAGCACATCCTTCAATGTGTTGAAGGCTGTCATATAGTTATTAGTCCATTCAAACTGGGTATTTTTAGCTAACAATGCACATAGAGGTCTAGAGATCTTGGAGAAATCCTTGATGAATCGTCTATAGAATCCAACATGTCCAAGGAAATTTTTGACTCCTTTGACTATTAAAGGAGGAGGCAGCTTTGAAATGATATATATTTTAGCCTTATCTACCTCAATACCTTTATTGGAGATGGAATAACCCAACACAATGCCTTGTTGGACCAAAAAGTGACATTTCTCCCAATTAAGCACTAAGTTGCTCTCTTCACATCTCTTTAGGACACTCTCTAAACGATTTAGGCATTCATCAAAATTGGAACCAAAAAAACTGAAATCATCCATGAATACCTCAATGTATTTCTCTACCATATAGAAAATTATGCTCATCATACATCTTTGAAAGGTGGCTGGTGCGTTGTATAAACCAAATAGCATCATTCGATAAGCAAATGTACCGAAAGGACATGTGAAGGTAGTCTTTTCTTGATCCTCAGGTGCTATGGCAATCTGGTTGTACCCATTGTACCTATCCAAGAAGCTATACTAGCTATGGCCAGCTAATCTCTCTAACATCTGATCAATGAATGGCAAGGGGAAGTGATATTTTTTGGTCACTTTGTTTAATCTTCAGTAATCAATACATACCCTCCAACCAATTGTTTTTATTATAGGTATGAGCTCCTTATCTTCATTCTTCACCACTGTGATCCCACTCTTTTTAGGAACAACTTGGACTGGACTTACCCATTTACTGTCTGAGATGGGGTAGATAATGCCAACATCTAATAGTTTTAATACCTCAACCTTTACTACCTCTTTCGTGTGTGGGTTAAGTCTTCTTTGAGCATCTCGAGTGGGTTTTGCTTTATCCTCAAGGTAGATATGATGCATGCATTTAGCTGGACTTATCTCTTTTATGTTAGCAATGGTCCATCCAATGGCAGATCTATGCTCCCTAATAACTCTCAATAGTTTCTCCTCTTCTCCAATACTTAAATTGGCAGCCACAATCACAAGTAATATCTTATTTTCTCCCAAATAGGAATAAGTTAAATGTTCTGGTAGCTGTTTCAATTCCAAGTAGGTGCCTAGATAATAGAAGGGAGAAGAGTAGTATTAATAGGTATGAGTGATTCAAATAGAGGAGCATACTTACTTGGATGTTTTGGAGAGGCCTCAAGGAGGTGTACAGCTTTGATGATGTCATCAGTAACATCTTCAAGTTCTTGCTCAATATCCATTTTTGTGAAGCTATGGGTAATAGTGGTCTCCAATGGATCAATGTGCTGGACCTGAAAAGCTTGCTCAACAAAACTTTGCATCATACATACATTAAAGCATTCCATGTTATCTTGAGGTAGTTTTAATGCATCAAATATTTTAAACTCTGTTTTCTCACCATTTACCTTCATACATACTATACCTTTTTTATGCAAATCTTTGTATTAGTAGTTCTCATGAAAGGTCTTCCTAATATGATGGGCAGAGGTAATAACATAGAGCATTCTTCCATATATAACACAATAAAGTCAACAAGAAATATAAACTCACCTACCTTTACCAGGACATCCTCAAGAATACCTCTAGGTCTTTTGATACTTTTATCTGCCAACTGCAAAGTGATGGGGGTCGGTTGAAGCTCCCCCAAACCTAGGGTTTCGAATACTGTGTATGGTAGTAGATTGACATCCGCTCCTAAATCTAGTAATGCCCACTCAAACAGCTAGTTACCTATCCTATAGGGAATAGTGAAACTACCTGGATCTTTCAGTTTTGGTGGTAGTTTTCTTAATAGCACAGCACTTACCTCTTTAGTTAAGGCTACCGTCTCATGTTCCTGAAACTTCCTCTTATGAGTGCAACAATCTTTTAAAAACTTAGCATAAGCAGGTATTTTTTGAATTGCATCTAATAAAGGAATGTTTATTTCAACTTTCCGCAAGGTTTCAAAGATATCAAGCAGTTTATTTTCTTTCTTTTATTTAACTAACCTTTGCGGAAAGGGTGGTGTATTCACCTTCTTTGTCTCACTTACCTTTGATGCTGATGGTTTCTCTATAGATGCTGTTACAGATTATCACCTTACCATTTTTTAGAGTTGTGACAACTTTCAGTTGCTGGTGTCCCCCTAGGTTTGGCAGTGTTTGAGTTGGAAGCTCACCCTGCTTTCTGCCACTCAATTCTTTAGCCAGTTGCCCCATTTGTACCTCTAGCCTTTGAATGACTTGTTCGTGTTTTGCAGTGGTCTGTCTTAACTCAGTCCAAAATTGCCTTTCATCTACTATGAACTGATCTTGTGAACTCATCAACTGTTGTTGTTGGGATACCAATTGCTGTTGCTGAGTTGCCAGTTGCCTCACAAGACTCTCTAGATCATTTTTCTTTGTTTTGGGAACTGAGTGGACTGCTGGTTGGGAGTTCTTTTGTTGCCCTTGATTGTTCTGATTGTTGCTCTAAGAGAAGTTGGGGTGATTTCGCCATCCAGAGTTATAAGTGTTTGCATATGGATTGTTCTTTGGTGGATACTTGTTTGGTCCCACATAATTTGCTTGCTTAGGGTCTGCAGATGAATAAAAAGGATATATCTCAGTATTATGATCAAATTGAGAACATGTAGCACATACCTAGAGTGGTGTAACTGGTTGACTCGGTGAGGCATTATGAGTAGTCATGGCTTTCATAAGTAGATCTAGCTTCCTCTCTATAGCAGCTATTTGGGTAGAGGATCCTCCATTTAGGTTCACCTCATACATCCTTTTGCTCTTGGATCTATGTCTACCTTGTTGGAAATCACCTTGATAAGATGCCCTGGTGGTGATCTTCCAAACGCCCAAGTCTAGAATGACTTGTAAAGAAAAGATACAGCAACCAAAGCAAGAAAAAAAAGAAGACAAGCGATTTGTTATCGAGGTTCAGCAATAGCCTACGTCCCCGTGAGTTCCTCTGAACTCTCTGCACTAAATCAATGGTTCTTTAATCCAACAACCCTCTTCAAGAAACCTCAAGTTTTTGAAAAAACTAAGAAGAGAAAAAAGAAGATGATAAGAACTATTACAATGCTCTCTATCAAATCTATACTACCCTCTCTTTACAACCAGCCTCACTACAATGAGTCCTTCTTGTATTTTGTGTCTTTGCACTCTCACACAATTCTCTCTTGTATTGTGTCTTGTCACTCTTTACAATTGATCTCAAATTATTTCATAATGTTGATGAGAATGTAGCTAGGTGACCCTTTATATAGTGCACCAACTTCTTGTCCAATCTTGAGAGTCAGTCTCCACCTTTAGATCTTGATGACCACTCAACCATGGCCCTTGATAAATCATTAGTGATCCTATGCATTTTGGACATGTCTCCACATACTTAACAAAGGCTGAATCAAATGGACTATGTGTGCCTTCAAGGTGCGGCCAAAAACAGGGTACACTTACTGCCACTCTATGCGCCGTGGCCTAAGGTAGGGTGCGCCGTGGCCTGGCCTTCCTCTAGCATTCCTCTATGTTGTGCGCTATAGCCTGGACAATGCTGGGCCACAGCCTGACCTGATGCACATATTTTTCAGCTTGTGCGCTTAGGCGCACACATTAATGTGCCTACCTTTGCCTTGCTCCAAGGTACCGCGCACACTTGTGTGCACTTCTTTAACATGCTGAAATTTATTCTTCCAACCTTGGTTTAAACTTTAACCTTGTTTAAACCTTAGAAAAATATCAACATACCTTGAGAGGAGAATTGCTGGGTGTGTTCACTTAAGGTCTCGAATAGTTTCATGGCTTCTTCGCTGCTTTTCTCCATCAGCACTCCTCCATAACTTGAATCCATAATACTTTTATTAGTATCACTTAAATCTTTATAGAAAGCTTATACCAGTTCATCCAGGTAGATTGTGATGTGGGAATTTGAGTAGCAGCTCGTTGAAGTTTCCCCATGCCTCAAAGAACAGGTCTTCATACTTTTGTTGGAAGGACTGAATCTCCTTCCTCATTTGCCTTATCTTTTGGGCTGGGAAAAACTTTCGTAGGAACTTACTGGCCAACTCCTCCCAAGTATGGATCGAAACTACAGGCAATGAATTGTACCACAGTTTAGCATTATCTTTTAAGGAAAAAAGGAAAAGAATTAACCTGATTCCTTCTTGGTCTAGGCCCTGGATGTGCTGGAACTTGCAGAGATTGAAAAATTCCTGAAGGTACAAGTGCGGATCCTCATTAGGTGTACCCCTAAAGTGAGTCAATGCATTGATTATCTGCGGAGATATATAGTAGTTGCCTTCCACCTCTGGTTGATAAGCAATGCAAGATGGCTAGTTGAGGTTCCGTGGGATGAAGGATTGCTTCATAGGTCTTCGCTCAGGTGGTTGTTGATTTTTGATCTGTTCTACCATTGGTGCCTCTTCCTCGATTTCTTCCTTTACCTCTTCAGATTTGTCTCTAAGTCTTTGTCGAATAGTTCGCTCAAGCTCTGTATCGAGGGGAAAGAAAGTTGGATGCTTGGATCGAAGCCCTCGTATGAATCAACAAAAATCACTTTAGTGCAGCAGTTCAGTACTGCTGCTCGGGTAGCCTCTACCTCAAATGTGCTCGATCGCACAGTATTGTACTCGATCGCACAAGGTGTTACGCTCGAGCGCAGTGTCACAGAGAGCTTCAGCTGTAGTGCTCGAAACAGAAACAAAAAAGAAAATAGATTAGGTTTTTGATGAAACAAAATAAAAGTAACAAACAGAAACTTAAAATTTTTAGATTCTTGATAAAAATAAAACAAAATAAAATAAACTAAAAATGACTAAACTAAACGAAAATAATTCTAAAAAGAAATTTAGCTCAATCCCTGGCAACGGCGTTAAAAACTTGCTGCGTGTTTATCTACCTAAATTAATAAGCAAATAATCGAACTCGTTTTACTTGCAAGTGCACAAGGTCAATAGTAGCATAGTGTGCAAGTGTGAGATCATCTCTACAGGGATTGGTGAATTTCGTTTTAGAATCAGTTTCACAAGGTAAAATGATAGAAATAAATATTGAGTGTAGATTGATAATGATAAGAACATAGGGTTTTGATAAACACCACTAATAATACTTTCCCAATAAGTAATGTGTCAATGCTCTAGCCCTACCATGAATACCTAATGGTTATCAACCTAAGGGCTTGGTCCGCTCCTTAAGCTATTGATCTCCCTAAGCAATGAGTTAGGCATGGTGTATACTCCAACTCTTTTCTCTCTTAAGGGATTCAGCATGGTGTATACTGAGTTGTTCCCTAAGAGAGCATGAGGGTTGTGGAAATTGACCACCACACGAGACCTAGGGTATATTGTATACTCTCAGTTTCCTATGTTGATTAACCCAAGAATCCGGTATTGATTTTTTTTGTTATTATTGTCAGACCCTGGACTTGGTCATCCAAATTGATCTAACTAATTGATCCACACCACGTGCATGCGTTGATCAGACACACACATATGAGGAGTTCAATAAAACAGGCATTAATCAATTAAAGCATCATAACATGGCTATTTGCAAGGGTAATCAATGATTATATATATGGAAAAGCATAATTAGGGCTTCAGTCGAGCCCTATTAAAGAGTTAGTTACACATGTTGTTTTTGATAAACATCATTATAACATAAACTAAATAGAAAAATAAAACTCGAAGAATACTGTGGAGACGAGCCGTCAATTCCTCTCCAAAGCTTACAACTTCAAAGCCAAAATCAAAAAAGTTTGTTTTCTGAGTTTTACAAGTCTATATATAGGGTTCTCAGGGTGCCTCGAAACCCTAATTTCCAATTTAAGATCCGGAGACTTCTTTCTAAAACTGATTCTGCCACTTCTCTGTGCGTGTGCGCTCGATCGCGTGCTTCTGCGCTTGAGCACATAGGTGTGCTCGAGCCTTCTAGGTGTGAGCACGAGTGCTTGTGTGCTCGATCACAAGGGAGGTGCGCTCGAGTGCACCTAGTTGGTTTGCAGATCTTCACTTTTTCTTCTTTAGAGCTCCAAAATGTCATCATTTCTTCAAAGACCTATGAAAAATACAGAAAACACAAAAATGAAGTAGAATCTACTACAATACATAAACAAAAGCCTAACAAGTGTAAATTAAGGGGCTTAAATATGATTATTTAAGCACTTATCAGTCCGCAACCACATTGTCACTGCCCTTCTTGTTTTTGATCTCCAAGTCAAACTCTTGCAATAGGAGTAACCATCAGATTAACCTAGGTTTTGCATCTTTCTTAGAAAACAGATATCTCAAAGAAGTATGATCAGTAAATATAATAACCTTAGAGCCAATCAAGTATGATTTAAACTTCTCTAAAGCAAAAAATAACAACTAACAATTCCTTTTAAGTAGTAGAATAGTTTAGCTGAGCATCATTTAAAGTCCTAGAAGCATAGCAAATAGCATAAGGTACCTTATTGACTCTCTGGCCTAAGACAACTCCCAAAGCGAAGTCACTGGAATCACACATCAGCTCGAATGGAAGACTCTAATCAGGTGCCATCATTATTGGTGTGGAGGTGAGCATGTTCTTCAATGTGTTGAAAGCTTTCATACAGTCATCAGTCCAATCAAACTTGGTATCTTTAGCTAACAATGCACAAAGAGGTCTAGAGGTCTTGGAAAAGTCCTTGATGAATCGTCGATAGAATCCAGCATGTCCAAGAAAACTTCTGACACCCTTGACTGTTAGAGAAGGAGGCAAGTTTGAAATAATGTCGATCTTAGCCTTGTCTACCTCAATACCTTTGTTGGAAATGGAATGACCCAACACAATGCCTTGCTGAACCATAAAGTGACATTTTTCCCAATTTAGCACTAAGTTGCTTTCTTCGCATCTCTTTAGGACACTCACCAAATGATTTGGCCATTCATCAAAATTAGATCCAAACATACCAAAATCATCCATAAATACCTCAATAAATTTTTCTACCATGTTGAAAAAAATGCTCATCATACATCTTTGGAAAGTGGCTAGGGCATTGCATAAACTGAATGATATCCTTCTGTAAGCAAATATGCCGAAAGGGCAAGTGAAGGTAGTCTTTTCTTGGTCCTTAGGTGCTATAGCGATTTGGTTGTAACCACTATACCCATCCAAGAAACAATAATAGCTATGTCCAGCTAATCTCTCTAACATCTGATCAATGAAGGGCAATAGGAAATGATCTTTTCTGATCACTTTGTTTAGCCTTCTGTAATCAATGCATACTCTCCAACCAGTGGTTATTCTAGTAGGTATTAACCCATCATCTTCATTCTTCACCACTGTGATCCCACTCTTTTTCGGAACAACTTGGACTGGACTTACCCATTTACTGTCTGAGATGGGATAGATAATGCCAACGTCCAACAGTTTTAAAACCTCTGCTTTTACTACCTCTTTCATGTGTGGGTTAAGTCTTCTTTGAGCATCCTAAGTGGGTTTCGCTTCATCTTCAAGGTAGATATGATGCATGCACTTGGCTGGACTTATCCCCTTGATGTTAGCAATGGTCCATCCAATAGTAGATCTATGCTCCCTAAGAACTCTCAATAGTTTCTCTTCTTCCCCAATACTTAAATTGGCAGCAACAATCACAAGTAATGTCCTATTCTCTCCCAAATAGGCATAAGTTAAATGCTCTGGCAGCTACTTCAATTCCAAGTTTGGTGCCTGGACAATAGAAGGGAGAAGAGTAGTATTAGTAGGTATAAGGGATTCAAATGGAGGGGCATACTTACTTGGGTGTTTGGGAGAGGCCTCAAGGAGGTGCACAGCTTTGATGATGTCATCAGTAACATCTTCAGGTTCTTAGTCAATATCTAATTTTATGAAGCTATGGGTAAGGGTAGTCTCCAATGGATCAATATGATGGACCTGAAAAGCTTGCACAACAAAACTTTGCATCATACATACATTAAAGCATTACATATCATCTTGAGGTAATTTTAATGCATCAAATATTTTGAACTCTATTTTCTCACCATTTACCTTCATACTTACTATACTCTTTTTCACAAAAATCTTTATATCAGCAGTTCTCTTAAAGGGTCTTCCTAAGATGATTGGCAGAGGTAATGGCATAGGGCATTCTTCCATATCTAACACAATAAAATTAGAAGGTAAAATAAACTCACCTACCTTTACCAGGACATCCTCAAGAATACCTTTAGGTCTTTTGATGCTTCTGTCTGCCAATTACAAAGTGATGGAAGTCGATTGAAGCTCCCCCAAACCTAGTATTTCAAACACTGTGTATGGCAGCAAATTGACACCTGCTTCTAAATCCAGTAATGCTCGCTCAAATAGCTAATCACCTATCATGCAAGGAATAGTAAAACTACCCCGATCTTTCAGTTTTGGTGGTAATTTTCTTAATAGCACAACACTTACCTCTTCTGTTAAAGCAACTGTCTCATGTTCTTGAAACTTCCTCTTATGAGTGCAACAATCTTTCAAAAATTTAGCATAAACAGGTATTTGTTGAATTGCATCTAATAAAGGAATGTTTATTTCTACTTTTCGCAAAGTTTCAAAAATATCAAGCAGTTTATTTTCTTTCTTTTGTTTTACTAAGCTTTGCGGGAAGGGTGGTGCATTCACCTTCTCCATCTCACTTACCTTTAATACAGATGGTTTCTCTAGAGATACTTGTGTAGACTCATCGGTTCCTATGACCTTACTATTTTTGAGAGTTGTAACAGCCTTCAGTTGTTGGTGCCCTCTTGGATTAGGTAGTGTTTGAGCTGGAAGCTCACCTTGCTTTCTGCCACTCAGTTCCTTAGCCAATTGGTCCATTTGTACTTTGAGTCTTTGAATGGCTTGTTCATGTTTTGTAGTGGTTTGTCTTAGCTTAGTCCGAAATTGCCTTTCATCTGCCATGAACTGATCTCGTGAGGTTATCAACTGTTGTTGCTGAGTTGCTAATTGACTCACAAGACTTTCTAGGTCATTTTTCTTTAATTCGGGGACTGAGTAGGCTACTTGTTGGGAGCTCATTTGCTGCCCTTGATGGTTCAAGGTATTCTGATTGTTGCTCAAAGAGAAGTTGGGGTGGTTTCACCATCTAGGATTGTAAGTGTTTGCATATTAGTTGTTCTTTGGTAGATAGTTGTTTGGTCCCATATAATTTGCTTGCTCTGGATCTACAGATGAATATAAAGGACATGTCTCAGTATTATGATCAAAATGAGAACATATAGCACATACCTAGAGTGGTGTAGCTGGTGGATTAGGTGAGCATTCTGAGCAGTCATGGCTTTAATATATAGATCTAGTTTCTTCTCCACAACAGCTATCTGATTAGATGATCCAACATTCAGATTCACCTCATACATACATTTGCTCTTAACTCCTTGTCTACCTCTAGAGGAGAATTGCTGGGTGTGCTCACTTAATATCTCAAACAGCTCTATGGCTTCTTCGCTACTCTTTTCCATCAGCACACCTCCACAACCTGAATCCACAATACTTTTATTAGTATCACTCAAACCTTCATAGAAAGCTTGTACCAGTTCATCCTGAGGTAGATTGTGATGTGGGCATTTGAGTAGCAGCTCGTTGAAATGTCTCTATGCTTCAAAGAACAGGTCTCCATCCTTCTGTTCGAAAGATTGAATCTCTTTTCTCATTTGTCTTATCTTTTGAGCTGGGAAAAACTTCCTTAGGAACTTACTAGCCAACTCTTCCTAAGTGTGGATAGAAACTGCAGACAATGAATTGTACCATAGTTTAGCATTATTTTTTAATGAAAAAGGGAAAAGAATTAACCTGATTCCTTTTTGGTCTAGGCCCCGGATATGCTGGAACTTGCAGAGATCAAAGAATTCCCGAAGGTGCAAGTGTGGATCTTCAGTAGGTGTACCCCTAAAGTGAGTTAATGCACTCAGTATCAACGGAGATATGTAATAATTTCCTTCCGCCTCCGGTTGATAAACAATGCATGATGGCTGGTCGAGGTTCCATGGGATGAAATATTGCTTCATTGGTCTTCGCTCAGGTGCTTGTTGGTTTTCTAGTTGTTCCGCCATTGGTGCTTCTCCCTCGAATTCTTTTTCTACCTCATCAACATTGTCTCTAAGCTTTTTTTTAATGGTCCGCTCAAGTTCTGTATCGGGGGGAAAGAAAGTGGGATTCCTGGATCGAATTCCTTGCATGAATCAACTGAAATGCTTTAGAACAGCAGTTTCAGTACTGCTGCTCGGGTAGCCTCTGCCTTAAATGCGCTCGATCGCACCAAGGAGTGCGCTCAATCGCAGTGCCACAGATGCAACTGTTGTAGTACCTGAAACATAACAGAAAATGAAAATAAATTAGGTTTATGATGAAACATAATAAAAAAAATAAAAATGAATGAAAAATAATTCTAAACAGAAATTTAGCGCAATCCCCGACAACGGCGCCAAAAACTTGTTGTGCAAAAATATACCTAAATTAATAAGCAAATATTTGAACAGTTTTACTTGCAAATGCACATGGTCAATAGTAGCATAGTGTGCAAATGCGAGATCATCTCCACAGGGATTGGTGAATTTCGTTTTAGAATTAGTTTCGCAATATAAAATGATAGAAATAAATATTGAGTTTGAATTTGATAATGATAGAAACATAAGGCTTTAATATCCACCAGTAATCATACTTTACCAATAAGTAATGTGTCAATGCTCTAACCCTACTATGAATACGTAATGTTTGTCAACCTAAGGGCTTGGTCCGCTCCTTAAGCTATTGGTGTATACTCTAACTCTTCTATCTCTTAAAGGATTCAGCATTGTGTATACTGAGTTGTTCCTAAAGAGAGCATAAGATTTGTGGAAATCGATAACCACACGAGACCTAGGGCATGGTGTATACTCTCGGTTTCCCATGTTGATTAACCCAGGAACCTGGCGTGGATTTATTTTGTTACTATTGTTAGACCTAGGACTCGGTCATCCAAATTGATCTAGCTAACTAATCCATACCACATGCATACGTTGATCAGACAAACACATATGAGGAATTCAATAAAATAGGCATTAATTAATTAAAGCATCATAATACAGCTAATGCAAAGGCAACAATACTCATATAAGGAAAAGCATAATTAGGGCTTCAATCGAGCCCTATTAAGAAGTTAGTTACACATGGTGATGATGTTACACATCTTCATAATGTAAACTAAATAGAGAAGAACAAACCCGAAAAATACTATGGAAAAGAGTCATCAATTCGTCTCCAAAGCTTACAACTCCAAAGTAGATTCAAAAGTATTGTTTCTATGTTTTACAGGTCTATTTATAAGGTTCTAAAACCCTAATTTCCAAAATAAGACCTGAACTATTCTTTCTAAAACTAGCTCTGCCGTTTCACTACACGTGTTCGCTCGATCCCATGCTTTTGCACTCGAGCGCAGGGTTGTGCTCGAGCCTTCTATGTGTGTGCACGAGTGCTTGTGTGCTCGATCACACTTTCTTGTGCTCGATCGCACTTGGCTGCTTCCAGGCTTCCAGATTTGTTCATTTGAGTTCCAAAATGCCATCTTTTTTCTCCAAGAACATATAAAAACATAGAAAACACAAAAATGAAGTAAAATAGAATAAAATACGTAAACAAAGAGGTTAAAAAATGTAAATTAAAGAGCTTAAATATGAATATTTAAGCACTTATCAGTACGCACCATGAGTAGTGTGCGAGTTGTGCACACAGTGTGCATGTTGTTGCAATGTGCTGCGTCAAGGTACTAGGCATTGAGATATTGGATGTCGAGATGCTAGATGTCCAGGTTCTAGAGTTGGCACGATGGCACTTTTGTAAATAAGTGTGCAATGTTGAGCTGTTACGTGCCGAGCTACATAGAGTTAGCACGATGGCACTTTTGTAAATAAGTGTGTAGTGTCGAGCTGCTACATGTTAAGCTACTTAGAGTTGACGCAATGGCATTTTCATAAATATGGTTTTAAGAGAGAGATAAAAAATGAGAATTTTTATGGTGTATCATAAAAATACTAACAGTGTAATGGTGCTTTCGGAATTAGCTTTTGGTGAAAGGTTGATTTATTAGGGCCATTATGATGGCTCAAGCATCAATGATGCTTCCTCCCAACAAAAGCCAAAATACCTTAAGGCTCTTTAGGGGGTGAGCTTAGCTGTAATACACGTGTTCTTAAAGTATGGGTAAAGAAGTAATTTGATAAATATAACATGAAATTAAATTAATATATATATATATATACACACACACACACATACACACACACATGAACGATTTATTATTGACTAAAATAATTATTTTAAAAAAAATGAACGCGTGGTGGTGTAAAGAAAAAGAAAGAGAAAACTGAATCGTTCAAGTTTGGAGGATAAAAGAAAAAGAAAAAAGAAAAAAAATAAAAAGGAAAAGGAAAAAAATGGACGGAAGCATCCAGGTGTAAGAAGGTAAGAAAAAAAGAAGAAAAAAAAGGGTTAGACAACAAGTGGAGTCCACGTGTTGTCACAAACCACACTGCATTGTTGCATGTTTGACAACAACAATGCTGTGCATCGTTAATATATATATATATATATATATATATATATATATATATATATATATATATATATATAACACACACACACACATACTTTTTACTTTATTTTAATTATTCTTATAAAATCCTGTTTGGTTTCCTTCTTTCTTCAATTCAAATTTCTCTCTTTCTTTAAACACTTAAAGACTGAAAGAAAGGTCAAAAGAGTAAAATTTTGAAGGAATTTACGGGATTATTTTTAAGAGAGTCGAGGAAAGCTCTAAGAAAAAAACAAAAGGTAATAATGTGAATTTTATTTTTGAAATTTAGCGTACATGAAATTTCCCAGAACTCAATATGAGAAATTTTAAAGGGTATAAATTATGGAAAAATTGAAGAATAAATTAGAAATTTTAATATAAATATTATATCAGGTGTTGACGATCAGTAATTGGGCGAAATTGCTGAAAAGAGCAGAAAAGACAAGGAGGTGATCCACATGTAGCTTTAAGTACTACGTGGTGAGTTAGATTTACTTTTAATAATCGAGATAATTATGAAATATATAGTGATGATATTTAAATTAATTATTAACCTATGATTTGATGATAGATGAAAGTTGGTTGATGGGTATGATAAGAATAATTGATATGTTAGAGATTTATTATATGAGAATTAATATTATTGAAATAATGAGTTGATTAAATATATAATGAAGGGATAAATGAAATTCTTGACAAGCTATGATTGAAAATTTGATATGATATATGAAGAGAAAATTTAATGAATATGATCAAATAATATTTTTAAGAAAAAGCTGGATAGTTAAATTGAATGTCTGAATGTATGCTTGTTTTTGTATTATTGTTCATATGCATATTTCATATCATTGTTCATATGCATATGCATGAAATAAAAGAATAGAGAGGGGGTCGGTCTAAATGAAAGCTATGACAGCCGGTATATGATGGTGATAAATGAAAACCGTGACAGTCGGTATATGCTGGTGATAAATGAAAACCGTGACAGCCAGTATATGCTGGAGATAAATGAAAACCATGACAGCCGGTATATGCTAGTGATAAATGAAAACCGTGACAGCTGGTATATGCTGGTGATAAATAAAAACCGTGACAGTCGGTATATGCTGGTGATAAATAAAAACTGTGACAGACGGTATATGCTGGAGATAAATGAAAACCGTGACAGCCGGTATATGCTGGTGATAAATGAAAACCATGACAGCCGGTATATGCTGGTGATAAATGAAAACCGTGGCAGCCGGTATATGCTGGTGATAAATGAACCGGGAAGGTGGCCGGTCTAAGATAAAAACATGTTGACATGTAGGAAGACGTTACCAAATAATAATAACATTTGCCTTTGCTTTAAATGTTGATTATTATTGCTTGAGATGCTAAAGTGTCAGTCTTGATTGTAAATTTATTGATAGACAAATGAGTCTCACAGAGAGACAAATATGATGAGAAAGAAATATGAAATTATGATATGATGAGAATTTTCCGAGTGATTGATTATATGTTGTGAACCTCATAACGAGGTAATTATGAGATAGAATCGATAGTCTCAAAATGATTAAATATATGAGAAGAAGAGATTGATAAAGGATGAGGATTATGATATGAGTAGTGATAATAGAATGCTCTTATCAAATTACATGAGATATAGATGAATGAATATCGGAAGACTATTTATACAAATTGAATACTTCTAGTAAATTTAATTCACTGAGCTTGTGAAGCTCACCCCTCATTGTTAAATATTTTCAGGTAGTAGGCAGGAAAGACAGATTGAAGAGCTGATATTCAGACTGAGTCATTACCTGTAAGCCACGTGGTCCACATCTTCAAACTAATGAAAAGAAAAAAAATATTTGTAAATATTCATGCCTACTATGTTGTATACACTGTTCAGTTGAGAACTTAATAATGTAACTCCCCTGTTGAGGGTTGAGGATTTATGTATGTAGATAATTTCAATTGGTATTTTTTTTTATATTATTGCATATTTGTGTCGTGTTGAGATTTCAAAAAGTTATGACATCGTCTCAGGGGTGGCCAACCCAGGATGGGTCGTTACAATTTTGGTATTAGAGCGTTAAATTTTATGATTCTGTAGACTGCATAAAAAGTAAGAAAGTGGAAGATTAAAACAAATTATATTCTAATGAATAGTTTGAAGATAACATGTGGACGTGTTAGAGCTAGAATTAGAGCTGTTGACTTGAGAGAGCGTGGTAGGCCCCAATCTTTAAACGAGTTGAGGTTGAGACGAAAGTTGAGTCTGAGTCTATGGTTCTTAAAAAGGAACGAGTTGACAGTATAATTGATATTAGTTGGGGTATGAGAGAATCTAGAGTTGAAAAAGATGAGCTAAGAGAAGCACTTGCTCATGCTCTTAAGAAAATGAATGTAACAAATGATAGAGTTGATAGTCTATAGTATAGACTTGATGAACAGGCTAGAGCGGTGCCTGAGGTTGTTGTGAATCTAGAAATGGTAAACATTTAAAAAGGGAAATGTGAGTTTATGCATGAGATGCAGAGAGATTGTTTTGTTAGATATATTAAGTTGAATGTTTTGTTGTTTAAAGGATCTATGAATCCTTTTAAGCCTGAGTTTTGGGTGAAACATGTAGAGAGATTATTTGGTATTTTACCAGTGACTGACAGGCAGAGGGTCGCCTTTGCTACGTTCAAATTAGAATGAGAGGCTTTAGAATGGTGGGAGGATACTCTTCCTAGGGTAAGTGCATATGTTGATAGACCCTTAACTTGGAGTAGGTTTAAGAAGGCTTTTTCTTTTATTAATATTGCTCATATACTTGTAGAGCCTAACCAAAGAAAGATTTCATTTATTTAAGGTAAAAATGTGTTGATTGTGGCTCAGTCTGATAGCAGATTTGTGGCCTTGTCAATGGTTGTATTAAAAATAGTAGACATAAATGAGAATAAGTGTAAGAAGTTCCTAGATGGACTATATTTTAATATTGATCGAAACTATCTTACATGAGGCATATAAATTATGTTAGGTTAGTGGATATAGCATTTCAGATTGAGAAAGATGTGATAGAGTTTAAAGGGAAGAGAAAAAGTGGTTAAAGAGGCTTAGACATGAAGGTTCTAGAGGTAGTGGTAGTATGAGTGTATAGGGTGAGAGACCACCCCAGATAGGGCGTTCCTTGGTATAGGGAACAATAATATAGAGCCGGAGGCAAGCAGAATCTGTTGCTTCTGTAGGTCAAAGTAATGTTGGTGGGACCCCTAGATTTGGTAAACAGTCTGTGGGAACTGGAAGTTATGGTAGAGATGGGAGTGTACTACCTAGAGGATGTGGTAATGTGATAGAAATACTAGAACGTGTTATAGATGTAATCAAATAAGATATTTCTTCCAGAATTGTCCTAATTTGAAGTGCCTTATATGTAGAAAATGTGGACATATCAATGTTGGTTGATCCTGGTGTAACCCATTCTTTTGTATCCAATGTATTTATGAAGTTTATTGATGCACGTAATAGTCCTTTGATGCATAATAGTATTGTTGAAGTTCTCACTAGAGATAAAGTGATAATCATAAATGTTTATAAAGGTTGCGTGATTCGTATCAGTGATAGAGAATCTGAAGTTGATTTATTATCTTTGAATATGGTTGATTGTTTTTGAAAGAATGTGATGTTCAAGATATCAGGACAATAGGAGTTTAATTTTCAGGGAGAATGTAAGATACTTGCAAATTGTCTTATTTCTGCCTGACTGCTAGTAGCTAGTTGAATAAGGGTTGTGAGGAGTATTTGGCATACATAATGGATTCTAAAAATAGAAATAGGAAGTTAGAAGAAATCTTAGTCATGAAAGATTTTCTTGAGGTGTTTCATTAAGAGTTGTCTAGATTGCCTCCCAGTAAGGAGATTTAGTTTTCTATAGATGTGATTTTGGGTTCATCGTATATATCTATAGCACCCTACAGAAGGGCACCCGCTGAGTTGAGAGAGTTGAACGTACCGTTTTAAGAATTGTTAGATAAACAATTTATCAAACCTAGTGTGTTTGGGGAGCCTCTGTATTGTTTGTGACGGAAAAAGATAAAACGATGAGATTGTGTATAGACTATAGACAATTGAATAAGATCATTATTAAGAACAAATATCCTTTATTCAGGATAGATAATTTGTTTGAACTGTTGTAGAGAGCGGTGGTGTTTTCGAAGATAAACCTGATATCAGGTTATCACCAGTTAAAGACGAATGAGAGAGATGTGCCTAAGACTACTTTTAGGACACGTTATGGTCATAAGTTTCTTGTGATGCCATTTGGGTTGACTAATGCTCCAGCAACATTCATGGACTTAATGAATAAAATGTTTAAATCATTTCTTGATAATTTGTGGTTGTGTTCATTGATAACATCTTGGTATATTCTAAGACTAAGGAAGAGCATGTAAAACATTTAGAAATTGTTTTGGAGATTTTGAGCAGAGAGAAATTATATGCAATAATTTCCTAAATGTGAATTTTGGCGGAATGAAATAAATGTATTGGGGTATGTAGTATCTGGAGATAGTATAGCAATTGTTCCATAGAACGTAGAGGTAGTGTTGAGTTGGGAATGACAAACTAATGTGACTGAGATCAAAAGCTTCTTGGGGTTGGTTGGTTATTATAGATGATTTATCTATAATTTTTTTCTATTATTACAGTACTATTGACTAGATTGACTAGGAAAGAGGTGAGACTTGTATGGTCTGGGGAGTGTGAGAAAAGTTTCCAATTACTAAAGGAGAAATTGACTACAGCTTCAATAATAGTATTTCCTTCTGGTGATGAAGGATTTGTGGTGGATAGTGATGCATCCCATCAAGAGTTGGGATGTGTGTTGTACAACATGGGAAGATAGTGGCATATACTTCTAAGCAACAGAAGAATCATGAAAGAAATTACCAGACCCATGACTTAGAGTTGGCTACCATAATGTTTGCTTTGCAGATTTGGAGACATCATCTGTATGGAGCCACTTGTGAGATATTTATTGATTACCAGACTAACTTTAGGTGGCTGTGTGTCATGGTCCTAGAGATTTTCCACAAATCTGGAAGATTGCGTGGCACCAAGACTTTTTTAAGTCAAGGTCAGCCGATTTTTAAATCGCATTTCGCCCTAAGAACGTGCTAAGAACAACTTAGCGAGACCACAAAGAACGCATAATTCTTTCATGAATCTTCACTCTCATCTAATAAGAACTGCTCGTGTGTTATGTGACTTATATTTTGCATTTGTCGTGATGGTGAGTCAATTTTTTTTTGGAAGGTATCTATGCTTTGATAGTACCTATTTGTATGACTGTCAGTGCCTTAAGTGTTAGACTTGAAGTTTTAGATCCATACTGTAATATTCATATTCAAAAAATAAGGGAAAAATTAATTTTACATATATCATATTGAATTAAATTATCCATAAATAAAAGATTTAATATTGATTTGAAATAATATTTGAAAGATAAAATTAAAAATTTTGTTGAAAAGAGTTAGAAATTTTTGAAGAAAAAAGTACTGAAAATTTCGAAATTTAAAGTTAAAATGAAAGATTTTTTACGAAAAGTATGGGCTGAAGTTGAGGAAAATAATTAAAAAAAATTGGAAGAAAATATAATTTTATATTTTTCTATCATTTTTATAAATTTTTCGGAAGGAAGAAAAGATGAAAATTTGATTTTTTAAAGGGAAAATGGAAAAATGGTAAATTTTAAATGATGGTAGAATTGTAAATAATTGATGGCAAATATGTAAATTAAAAAAAGGAAGAGGCAAATGGTGAAAGGGATGATTTTGTTCACTTGAACATAATCATTAGTTTTAGATTTTTTTAATTTTTTATTATTAATAAAATGTCTTGCAAAGTTTCTAAGTCTCTCAAGCTCAGAGACATTATTTTTTTCAAATTCTCGTTTGGTTTCTTCTTCTTTCAATTCAAATTTTTAACAAAAATTTATAAAGAAAATTTCTTCAATATTAGAAATAATTACAATCATCCAAACATAATAGCAAGATTTCATTACATTTGAGGTAAATTTTCAATAAGACTCATAACCAAATAATTATATTGTTTGAATTAAGTTATGAAATAGTAAGATTTATGAAGGTTTTTGATTAGGTATTGGTGATCTGCAATCCAAAGAAATTGCTGAAAGGAGTAGGAAAGGTAAGGAGGTGATCCACGGGTAGCTTTAAGTGCTACGTGGTGAGTTAGATTTACTTTCAGTAATCGAGACCAATAAAAATATGAATTTATGATATTTGAATAAATTGTTGAATTATAATGATTGGATGATGTATTTTCTTTTATGTATGATAATTGATTGATTTATTGATTAGGAATTAAATAATATGTTAAAAATTAATTATATAAGAATTTATATTTTAAAAAGGATGGATTAATGAAAAATATGCTGAGAAGATATGAAATTTTTGAAAAATATGATTGAAAAATTGATATTATATATGAGAAAACAATTTAATAAATATGATAAAAATAATAATTTTGAGAAAGAGATAGTTGAATTTAATGCTTTGATATATGCTTGCTTGCATGTTATTGCTCATATGCATAAAAAAAGAATACCAGGAAGGCAATTCGTCTGGCTAAGAAGACTAAGAAGGTAGCTGGTATAGCTAAAACATGTTGACAAATGGAAAGACGTTCCCAGATGATAGTATGAAATGATCTAATGAGAAATAAAAAAAGACAATTTAAATTCATGCATTATATTTGTTTTAAATATTTATTATTGATGGTTGAGATGCTAAAGAATCAATCTTGATTATGAAATGATTAATAGACATATGAGTCTCATAATGAGACAACTTTGATGATAAATAAATAGATATGATCGATTGTTTGTATGATGTGAACCTTATGATGATATTAAATTGATAAAATATATGAGATATATGTATTGAAAGAGGATAGTGTGATAATTTATTTATTAATAGATTGACAAATAATTGAATTAATCTGTGAGTAGAGTTAGATGATTAATTATGTTGATTTAACAGTATTGAATATAACTAGAAGTATACAAATCGAGTACTTCTAGTAAATTTAATTAAGTGAGATTGTGAAGCTCACTCCTCATTGTTAAATAATTGAAAATTTTATATATATATGTATATATATATATATATATATATATATATATATATATATATATATATATATATATATATATATATTCAGTCGATGTATGTATATATATTATTGCATATATATGTCGTGCTGGGATTTCAGAACGTGACGACACTGTCTCGGGGGTAGCCAACTTGGGATGGGTTGTTACAATTTTGATATCAGAGCATTAGGTTTTTATGATTATGTAGACTGCATAAAAATTTAAAGAAGTAGAAGATTTAAATAAACTATATTTTAATATAGAGTTTGAGGATGACACGTGGACATGGTAGAGCTAGAGCTAGAGTACTGAACCAGAGAGGATGTGGTAGACCCCCAATATTTAGAAGAGCTGAAGCTGAGATGGAGGTCAAGTTTGTGGTTCATGCAAGAGAACAGGTTGCTAGTACAACTGGTACTAGTAGAGGTGTGATAGAATCTGATATTAAGAGAGACAAGTTGAGAGAAGTTCTTGATCGTGCTATAGAGAGAAGGAATGTAGTAAAAGAAAGGGTTGATAATTTACAAAGGAGACTAGAGGAAAGGGCTAGAACAGAACCTGATGTGATGAGACAAGAGGTTTATGAGGGAGAGGGTGTGTTTGCACATGAGATGCAAAGGGATTGTTTAGTGAGATTTATTAAATATAAACCACAATCTTTTAAAGGATCTGTAAATCCTATTGAGGCTTGTTGTGCAAAAATCTACTTAAATTAATAAGCAAATAATTGAATAGTTTTACTTGCAAGTGCACAAGGTCAACATAGTAGTATAGTGTGCAAATGCGAGATCATCTCCACAGGGATTGGTAAATTTTGATTTAGAATAAAATTCGCAATATAAAATGAGAGAAATAAATATTGAGTTTGAATCGATAATGATAAAAGCGTAGGGATTTGATATCCACCACTAATCATGCTACTACAACAAAACAATATGCCAATACTTTAATCACGTCATGAATACCTAATATTTGTCAACCTAAGGGCATGGTGTATACTCCTTAAGCTATTGATTTCCCTAAGCAATGAATTAGGCATGGTGTATTGTTGTGAGTTTTAAATTACTCGCAAGCGCACGAGTCGTTTGCGGTATAGTGTTGTGCAAGTGCGAGGTCGAATCCACAGGGAATTGCGTTGTGAAAATATATTTTTAATCTAAACTAACTCTATCTTAACCTAGTTCCAAATTTCAGAATTATATTGCAAAATAAATTAAAAGTAAACTAAATTGATTTAAAAACTAATAATAAAAAGCACTAAGGTTTTCGAATCCACCCCACCGAAGTTAAGCATATATGTTCTAAAAATATAGCCTATCAAAACATTCAATGAATCCAACTATAAGACAAAAAACAAAGAATATCCTAACTAAACCAAAAGCACCCGATGTATCCGCTCTTAACAAATCACAAAGGGAATCCAATTTAATCGAAAAGCATTCAATGTATCCATCAGATGAAACACAAAGAAAATCCAACAGACAATTTAAACTCAATCAATTATAAGATTAACTCAAATAATTGACAGAATATTTATACTAAAAATTGTCAGATTTGTACAAGCAAATCTGAACTACAACGCTAAACAACGGCGGGGCTTTATCTTCAACCTTAGCTGAAGAGTCTAGCCACTCATAACTATAAAACTATAATAACAAGTGCTAAACATTTAAACTAAAACAACTGAATATAAAGAAATAAATAAACAACTTTACATGGGAGAAATTCCACTCGCTGCCGGGCGGCACTTCCCCTCATGGTAGCAATGCCTTCGGGATCCACCAGAATATTGGCGGACGTCCACCGGTAAACACCAAAGTGGCTCAGGAATTGTACATTGGATTATGAAGCCAAATGGTGTTTATATATGGGGAGACCCGGAGTAAAACAGGTTGCAGAAACGATGTGGGATACAGGCCCGTGTGCGCTCGATCGCAGTGTGGTGCAATCGATCGCAGGTACGATCGATCGCATGTCTTGTGCGCACTATCTCATGTGCGCTCGATCGCATGTCTGCTGCGATCGATCGCAGATGCACTGAACTTCAAATATTTCGATGTGGGATGTTGACCTTGCGCTCGTTCAAAGGCAGGTGCGCTCGATCGCATATCTGTTGCGATCGAGCGCAATGTCTCCAGAAGCTTCAAATCAACCTGAAATGCTGCACTTTCTCCACAAACATGTAAAAATACACAAAACACAAGAAAAACGTAAAATAAAGTAAAATACTACTAACTAAGAGCATAACAAATATAAGTTAAGGGTTTAAAATATGCAATATTTTAGACTCATCATGTATACTCTAACTCTTTTCTTTCTTAAAGGATTTAGCATGGTGTATAGTAAGTTATTCTCTAAGAAAGCATAATATCTGTGGAAATCGATAAACACACGAGACCTAGGGCATGGTATATACTCCAAGTTTCCCATGTTGATTAACCAAAGAACCCAGTGTGGATTTCTTTTGTTACAATTGTTAAAACCCAAGACTCGGTCATCCAAATTGATTTAACTAACTAGTCCATACCATATGCATACGTTTATCAGGCAAACACATACGAGAAATTCAAAAAAACAGGCATTAATCAAGTTAAGCATCATAATATAACTATCACAAAGGAACCAATACTGAATTATTGAGTAAACATAATCAAGGCTTCAATCAAGCCCTTACTGGTACATTAGTTACACATGAGTTTGATGTTAAACATCTTCATGAAATAAAATAAAGGGAAGAAGAAACCCGAAAATACTATGGAGAAGAGTTGTCAATTCGTCTCCAAAATCTCTCTCCAAATCCTTCTCTCTTTTCTATTTTATAGGCCTATTTATAGGGTTTAGAAACATTTGAAAACCCTAAACTCGTAAATCAAAACCCTACCCCTACTTTCCAAAATAGGTTCTGTCGTTTTACTATTCACTGATGCACGTGTGCGTTCGAGCCTTCTTCTTGCGCGCGCGAGCGTGGGTGCGCTCTATCATTGGCTTGGGCGCTTGAGTGCTGATGAGAGTTATAAAATGCATCTTAATAGTACTTAATTGTTAGCATTTTTAGAGTTGATCTAGGTTATAATTACACTTTTATATGTTAACAACTCTAAAGAATCATTCCTAGATCACTTATTTGTTTTGATGCATTTTCAGGTATTTTGAGTCTTAAAGAGATGAAAAAGTTATTGTTGAATGAAGCACAAAGATTCCATGTATACTGGAGCAATGGAGGGCTTTCGAAATGGCTAAATAAAGAGATCCAAGTATGTGCCCCGCACCCTGGATGGAGCTGGGGCGCACCCTCCAGATCATAGGCCAAAACAAGCAAAGAAAACCATCAGGTCAAGGCGCGCCCTGGATGGAGCTGCACTGCTTCCTGAGGTGTGTGCCGCACCCTGGATGGAGCTGGGGTGCACCTTCCAGAAAGTTTACAAGGCTTGCCTAAAACCAAGCCTCGACGCGAGAAAATCCAAGCCTAAGCGCAGACACGAATTTTGCTCTCCGAGTTAGGTCTGAATTAGGTCTTTAATGATTGTTTAAAACCCTAAAACACCCTTGGACCCTTGTATTATAAATAGATCACTTAAGGTTTGATATTAGAGATTGATTAAGCTGGAAAACTCAAGGAAGAAGCGACTTCTCCTCCATCAAAGAGTTCAACCATGAGCCCCATGGCTAACTAATCTCCAAGCAAGGCGAAAGGATGAATCCCTAGGTGTAGTTGTTCCTATTTTCCTTTATTTGATTCAGTTGTAATAGAGCTTTATCGTTAAGATATTGTTATGATTTACTTTTTAATCTAATTATAAGATTTCATCTAATCCGGTGATTGTATCTTTCTCCTTGATATAAATTTAGTCATACTTTCCTTAGGTCAAGATTGTTTAGGTATGATTGAGTCTGGTAAGTTTATCCTTTAGGCTTGTCTATTACTGCAATATTGTCATAAAAGATATATTGTCGTTTCTTGATAAACCTATAGGATAGATCATGTGTGCATGAATTGAAAATAAAAAGTATTTCATAACAATCAAATTAGGGTTTATACATGTTCTCATTGAATATTTGCCGATTGCATGTTTGGGATGTGAAACGTGCAATCGAGATAAAAACAACTGAATCAAGTTAGGATTAGGGCAACGAACCTAGGGAAGATTCCCGGATCCTTGTTGTCCCTCTATTATATTTTACAAACTACACAATTACTTCATCATCAATTTCAAATTCTCTACTTATTCTGATTATATCGTCTCATATTAAAGTTTACATCTTTCTTTATAGTTAACTTGTCTCCCTGTGGAATCGACACCCCAAAGCCGTGCTACAACTACCGCATTACTGTTTTGGGCGTAATCAAATTTTGGTGCCATTGCCAGGGAGACGCGCTTACATACAAAGAAGTTTGTCAACTCTAAGACAAGATGGTACTATCGTTCTTTTCTTTAAGTTTTTGATTTTTTTCTGTTCTATTTATTTCTTTCAAAATCAGTTGGTGTATGCTTAGAACGAGAGATTCACGAGGGAGATTTATTAAAGGACCCGAAATAGATATACCTTTCCCTTCCAAGTCCGTTAGTGAAACCTTGCCTAGATCAAACCCTAGTATACACCCACCCAAAAATTTAGAAAATTTTGATAACATAGCTGAAAACCCTAATGAAAATGTTGCTAGGACACTTCAGGATTACTTACATCCTAGCCGAACAGCCACACCATCATGCATTATGTTTCCAGCCAACACTCACCGTCAAGACTTTAAAACAGGGATGATACAATTACCCTTTACTTTTCATGGCTTGGAAAACGAAAACCCATATGTGCACATTAGAGAATTTGAGAAAGTAGTTGCGACTTTTTATAGTCAAGATGCAACGGATGATATCGTGAGACTCAAGTTTTTTCCTTTCTTTTTGAAGGATAAAGCTAAAAGTTGGTTCTACTCATTGAGACCACGATCAATTGGGTAATGGAATGAGATGACCCAAGTCTTTTTTAACAAATCCTTCCCTCAACATAAGACTAATGCTTTGAAAGGACAATTCTCTACCTTTGCACAAAAGGAAAACAAGACTTTATATCAGTCCTGGGAGAAATTTAAAGAGCTGTTAAGTATGTGTCCATATCATGGGTATGAAAATTGGCGTTTAGTGAGCTATTTTTATGAGCGTCTTACCTATAGAGAACATCAATTTGTAGAGATGATGTGCAATGGTGAATTTCTGTAAAAAGACCCTGATGAGGCTATTGAATACCTCAATGAGCTTGCTGAAAAAACTCATACTTGGACTGGACCTAGTGCTACTGAAAGCACGAATAGGTCACGACCTATAGGCAACCCTAGTAGTGGAGGAATATATCACCTTAGGGAAGAAGACAACTTGAAAGCTAAGGTCGAATTACTCACTAGAGAGTTAGAGGCATTAAAAACTAAAAAGCCAACACACGTGGTTAATCAGGTCGAACCTTTGGAACCATGTTTTGTGTGTGGCAGGGTATATCATCTCGCCCAAGAGTGCTCCATATTTGTTGATATGAGAGGGCTGTATGAGGAACAATGTAATGCCTTAGGCATGTACAAGAAGCCTCAAGCACCCTTCTCTAACACTTATAATCCGGGATGGTGAAATCACCCCAACTTCAATTGAGAATATGAAAATCAACAGCATGCACAGCACCATTTCTTGTAGGATTTTGCACTATAATTGTAGATTTTGGTTGAGAATCTCTCCAAAGAAAAAAGCTTGGTACAAGAAGATTTTGGGTTCATCAAGCAAAACTTCAAGTTGGTGGTTAATCTTCTTCTCTCAAATTTTGAGTATCAAGTAAGCAAAAATTCTTCCCTTTATTATTCAATTGTGCTATTTGAGTGGTTGATTTTGACTTTATTTTATTATTCTATACACTTGATTCAAATGGCACCCAAATTCAAGAGACCAAGAGAGAAACAACCTCAAGAATATGATGAGAGCAAGTTTTTTAGTTTTGAGGCTAGTGGGAGATATAATAGCTTGTTAAATGCTAGGAAAATCTTTCCTTAGAGAGGATTCAATATCACTGAGAGGGGAAGTCCATTCTTATTTAGAATGATTATTGATAGAAATTGGGATACCTTTTCAAGACAACCGTCTAATTCTCTCCCAAATATAGTTCGAGAATTCTATGCCAATGCCGATGAACATAAGAATGGTAAGGTCTTGGTGAGAGGAAAAACAATCTCTTTTAGCCACTCATCCATTAATAGGTTCTATGGGTTACCCGACATAGAACACAGTGAGTATCTTGCATATGTATCTAATATTCATTATGATAAAATTTGCAATACTCTCTGTATTTCGGGCACAACTTGGAAAATGACGGGTAATACACATAAAACCTTGCCCGGTGCATCTTTGAATGTCAATGCTCGGGCTTGGAAATATTTTGTGTGTCAAAGAATGATGTCTGTTTTACATTATAATGACTTGACTGTTGAGAGAGCTGTTTTGATATATGCCATTTTGATGGGTATGACCAAAGATGTAGGCGTAGTAATAGTCAATTCTATCTTACACACTGTGCGACATAAGCTTGGATTATACTTTCCTTCTTTGATTACCCAACTATGCATCCAAGCTGATGTCCCTTATAGTAGTATTGAGGAAAACCACCCACCCAGGAAACCCATTGATGATGGCCTGCTCACTCTAATTAGAGCCTTAAGGCCACCAATTCTGGAAGAGCAGGCCGTGATTACTGCCCCCTCTCCTTCCTTTAGGAATTTCACTGTTGTAGAGCACCTTGAGCATTTAGAGAATCGTTTTGACGAGCACTATAAACTGTTATTTGATAGGTTAGATCGTCAAGAACGATTCTTGGCTAGGCAAGCTGATTATCAAGCGGGGGTATACTCATCTTTTGGTCAAATGTACCACCACCTTGCCTCCGCTACTAGTTGTAATATGGATCACTTTCCTACTATGTCGCCCTATCCGAGTTCATCTTTTGATCCCACTCAAGGGGCAGGTGAAGAAAATGAGGAAGAGAAAGAGAATGAGGATGAGGCTGCAGATATCGATGATTAAATTTGGGTCCTATCTTGTTTGTCTCCTATTCTTTTTATCAGCTCACTATTCTATCTTTAATTGTGTTTTCTTTTTCACTATTTTCCGTACTTTATTTTCATTTTTAGTTGTTTCTTTCCATTTCATGTGCTAACATACGGTGAGAATCTTAATAGTACACCGCAGTTGCTTTCTTTTTGTTTGTTCTATCTTGCATATCAGCCTTTTAACAAAAAGTATAGCATGCAGATCACATGGAGGTGCACAATTTTCAGCTACTGTGCGCTTGTACATACAAAGGGAGTTTCCTTTACTTTCTTTTTCACATTGAGGACAATGTAATTTTTCAGTTGGAGGTGGAGGAAACATATTATTTTTTCTTTCATTAAACTGTTTGGTGTCATTTTCCTTTATTGTTTGTGTTTAGCATGCTTTGCGTTAGCCTTAGAGTTAATTCACATGTCAATGATATGAACTTGATTGAGATAGCATACAACATTTAGAAGAAGTTAAATCTTACTTCAGTTTGAGAATAATTTAAGTGTCAATCTTCATTTGGTTTGAGACTCTAGTTTGTGGTAAGATGGTATGATTAGTCTATAACATCTAGAGAAGTTTTATGTGTGATTGTTATGTGAATACTTTTGCGGTCTCGACAAGCTCTAGAACTTACTTGATAACCACCTGAGGCGAATTCCTAGAATGCACATTACTTAGGATATGATATAGGCCATTTTTGAATCGTTTGAGCATTTCAAACTTACCATTGCTATATTTATCGCTAGTCACCTATTTGAGCCTTTTCTTGAAAAGAATTTGAGCCTTGTTTCTTTCAAAAGCCCATTCACTTACCTTATGAGCCTAAAAATATTTTATTCTTACCTTTCTCTTAAAAGAACTTAGCTATACACATTTGTTGAGAAGCACTTAAAAGGAGTAAGCATGGAAATATGAGAAAATATCACTACCATAACCCAAGTACATTAAAGGAGATAAGTTGGAGGTTATGGAAAAGAAAAAAAAATGAAAAAAAGAGGTGAATGGTCTTATGCCAAATACAAAAGAAAAAAAAAAGGAAAAGAGAAGTGAATTATGGCAAAGAAAGAAGAAAAAAAAAAGTGGTGATTTGAGAAAAATGCTCAAAAAATGGTTGAAAAAAGTTGGGTGTTGAAGTAAGGTTATATAGTGCTTAAAAGTGGTTGTGTTTAAAGCTAAAAGATTGAGTTCTTTTACTTGTGAATCTTTCCCATTCTTTCTTAACCTTTACCTTAGCCTAACATTACAAGCTTATTAAAGACCTATTGATCCAATGTAATGTGATTTTTCTACAATAGTGGAGAGTGGCTTGAAATGTAAGCCTATGGAGCTTGTTTTTGTGATTGATGTCACGCAATTTATCATGTTTTAGAGGTCAAGACTTGTATTCACAAACGTTATGCATAAAATCATCCGGATGATCGGATTAATGGATTATGGTAAGATGGATGTAAAGAGTCAATAACGATCTTAAGATTGATGTTTGGATTACTTTTGGACTTGGGTGAAATTTAATAATTCTATGTGCCATATATTAAGTGCAATTTTTGAGACAAAACTTGGATTACTCTTGGTTAACATTAGTATTGCTTTAATTTGCCTTGATTCCCACCGTAGAATTCATCTCCTGTTTTCGCTTGAATTGCTAGGGACTAGCAATAAGCTAGTTGGGGGTTGTGATGAGAGTTATAAAATGCAACTTAATGGTACTTAATTGTTAGCATTTTTAGAGTTGACCTAGGTTATAATTACACTTTTATATGTTAACAACTCTAAAGAATCATTCTTAGATCACTTATTTGTTTTGATGCATTTTCAGGTATTTTGAGTCTTAAAGAGATGAAAAAGCTATTGTTGAATGAAGCACAAAGATTCTATGTATATCGGAGCAAAGGAGGGCTTTCGAAAAGGCTAAATAAAGAGATCCAATATGTGTGCCGCACCCTGGATGGAGCTGAGGCGCACCCTCCATATCAGAGGCCAAAACAAGCAAAGAAGACCATCAGGTTAGGGCGCGCCCTGGATGGAGCTGCGCTGCGCCCTGAGGTGTGCACCGCACCCTGGATGGAGCTGGGGCACACCTTCCAGAAAGTTTACAAGGCTGGCCTAAAACCAAGCCTAAGCACGAGAAAATCCAAGCCTAAGCGCGGACACGAATTTTGCTCTCCGAGTTAGGTCTGAATTAGGTCTTTAATGATTGTTTAAAACCCTAAAACACCCTTGGACCCTTGTATTATAAATCGATCACTTAGGGTTTGATATTAGAGATTCATTAAGCTAGAAGACTCAAGGAAGCAGCAACTTCTCCTCCATCAAAGTGTTCAACAATGAGCCCCATGGCTAACTAATCTCCAAGCAAGGCGAATAGATGAATCCCTAGGTGTAGTTGTTCCTATTTTCCTTTATTTGATTTAGTTGTAATAAAGCTTTATCGTTAAGACATTATTATGATTTACTTTTTAATCTAATTATAAGATTTCATCTAATCCGGTGATTGTATCTTTCTCCTTGATATAAATTTAGCCATGCTTTCCTTATATCAAGATTGTTTGGGTATGATTGAGTTCAGTAGGTTTATCCTTTAGGCTTGTCCATTACTGCAATATTGTCATAAAAGATATATTTTTGTTTCTTGATAAACCTATAGGTTAGATCATATGTTGATGAATAGAAAATAAAAAGTATTTCATAGCAATCAAATTAGGGTTTATACATGTTCTCATTGAATATTTGCCGATTGCATGTTTGGGATGTGAAACAGGCAATCGAGATAAAAATAACTGAATCAAGTTAGGATTAGGGCAATGAACCTAGGGAGGATTCCCGGATCCTTGTTGTCCCTCTATTATATTTTACAAACTACACAATTACTTCATCATCAATTTCAAATTCTCTACTTATTCTGATTATATCGTCTCATATTAAAGTTTACATCTTTCTTTATAGTTAACTTGTCTCCCTGTGGAATCGACACCCCAAAGTCGTGCTACAACTATCACATTACTGTTTTGGGCATAATCAAGCGCTGTTGTGCTTGATCGCACTAGGCAAACTCCAGCTTTTGCTCTTTAAGCCCGACAGTTCCAAAATGCTTCCTTTTCTCCAAAAACTTATCAAAACACAGAAAACACATAAATTAAAAAAAAATAGTATGAAATAACACAAACTAAGAACTTAATAAATGTAAATTAAGGGGATTAAATATGAATATTTAAGCATTTATCAAGTCTGAGCAATAGATTAAACATGTTGAGAAATATTTTGAAGTCTTACCAGTGACAGATAGGCAGAAGGTTGCCTTTGCTTCATTTAAGCTGGAAGGTGAGACTTGATGAGTGCAAAATATTGCATATTTTGGCCCTTTAATTTACATTTGTTAGCTTAGGAATTTGTTACTTTGAGTTGTTTTCGTTGTTTTACAGGTTTACAAGCTTGGAAATAAGTTTCACTAAATTGCCAGAATTGCTCGTGCATATCAGCCATTTTTGAGGATTAAACTGTATTGATTTAGGAAGAACCAGAAGATGAGCCATATATTCTTGGAAATATCCGGATGTCTATTTTCTGGAGAATTTTACGAATCAATAAAATGATTTTTCTAGAGAAAGTTATGGCAGTTTTAGTAGACAAAGGTCAGGCTGTGCATGATTTCAGCGTGACAGATCAGCCATTTTTTAGGATTTAACTATATTTATTCAAGAAGAACCACGAGATTAGTCATATAGTCTTGGAAAGATACCGATGTCTATTTTTTAGGGAATTTTACGAATCAATAAAATGATTTTTCTAGAGAAAGTTATGGCAGTTTTAGTAGACAAAGGTCAAAGAGCAAAAACTGGAATCTGCAGTATCCCACATCGGATTGGAAGCATATTGCACTTGTGATATTTCCCTATATAAGCCCTTCTTCACTTCATCTTTAATGTACAATTCCTGAGCCACTTTGGTGTTTACCGGTGGACGTCCGCTA
Source organism: Bretschneidera sinensis (assembly GCA_023935145.1). Taxonomy (NCBI): domain Eukaryota; kingdom Viridiplantae; phylum Streptophyta; class Magnoliopsida; order Brassicales; family Akaniaceae; genus Bretschneidera; species Bretschneidera sinensis. The sequence continues at coordinate 122,373,183 of CM043700.1, forward strand.
GCATTCTGGTGGATCTCGAAGGCTTTGTCACCACGAGGGGAAGCACAGCCCGTCAGCGAGTGGAATTTCTCCCATGTAAAGTTGTTTATTTATTTCTTTATATTCGGTTGTTTTAGTTTAAATGTTTAGCACTTTTTATTATATTTTTATAGTTATGAGTGGCTAGACTCTTCAGCTAAGGTTGAAGATGAAGCCCCGCCATTGTTTGGCGTAGTAGTTCAAATTTGCTTGTACAAATCTGACAATTTTTAGTATAAATGTTCTGTCAATTATTTGAGTTAATCTTATAATTGATTGATTTTAAATTGTTTGTTGGATATTCCTTGTGTTTCATCTGATGGATACATTGAATGCTTTTTGATTAAATTTGATTTCCTTTGTGATTTGTTAAGAGCGGATACATTGGATGCTTTTGGTTTAATTGGGATATTCTTTGTTTTTTGTCTTATAGTTGGATTCATGGAATCTTTTGATAGGCTATTTTTTAGGACATATATGCTTAAACTTTGGTGGGGTGGATTCGGAAACCTTAGTGTTTTAATTATTAGTTTTTAAATCAACTTAGTTTAGTTTATATTTCTTTTGCAATATCATTCAAAATTCGGAACCAGGTTAAGATAGAGTTAGTTTAGATTGAAAATATACTTTCACAACGCAATTCCCTGTGGATTCGACCTCGCACTTGCACAATACTATGCTGCAAACGACTCGTGCGCTTGTGAGTAATTTAAAACTCACAACAAGTTTTTGGCACCGTTGCCGGGGAATTGTTTGGTTTGTGAAATTTTTTTGTCTGAATTGATTTTATTTTTCTACTAGTTAGTTATCCAAAAAAAAATTTATTTTAAAATTTTTTGTTAGCTCATTTTGTGAGTAGTGTGTTTGCTGTTGTGCAGTTATTTTATTTTATTCTGCAAGTTTCTGCTGGTTAGTTTACTTTAGTGCTTTTTCTGTTGGTGTATGCTTGGTCGAAGATCCTTTGACTTAGATCTGATACATTTAGATCCCGACTTAGAAAGAACTCTTAGGAGACAGAAAAGAGCGCTAGTTAAGAGAGAGACTGTTGAGATAGCAGATTAGTTTTATCATAAGTTTTTCCCAATGTCTAGAGTGAATGAGTGCCGAAAGGAGATTAGTTCTTTCACTCAAGATGAGGATGAAAAAAATTTTGAGAGTTGGGAGCGCTTCAAAGAGTTACTGATCAGATGCCCTCCACATGGATATGAGAAGTGGAGACTCGTTCAATTCTTCTACCAAGGGTTGACTCAACCCAACCGTAGCATGATCGAGTCTATGAATGGGGGGGTATTCTTGAGTCTGACAGGAGATGAAGCATATATGGCGTTGGACAAGTTATCCGACAACTCGCAGCAATGGGATTTTTCAAGCTGTCGAGATAAGTCCATTCGTGCTCCTAAGAGGGGAGGCATCTATGAGGTCAGGGAGGACGTTGATTTGAGGATAAAGTTAGATGCCCTCACTAAGAAGATTGACGCTCTCACTGTGAGCCAATCCATCAATGCTGCCAACACATTCAATGTTGAAAGCTGTTCCATCTGTGTTAGTCCCATGCATCTAGCACCGAATTGCCCATCAATGCCTGCTTGTGCCGAGTATCCTATGGAACAAGTAAATGCTTTCAATGACTTACGAAGGCAGTCAAATGGATTGTACTCCGAGACATACAATCCAGGGTGGCGGAACCACCCAAATTTTTCATGGAGGCAGAACCAACCAATGAATCAGGGAGGAGCCCCAAATCATGCTCAAAATCAAAATCCTCCCGGATTTGCCCCACAAATTCCTAATCATGGTCGTTCTGCCCATCCAGCACCTTCACCTGCTTACCACGCACCCACTCAAACACCAGTGCCAGTTTTACAGTCGCTAGAGGACACCCTTAAGGAGTTCATGAAGGCGACTAGCCAAAATATGAGTGATGTGAGGAGTGCAATAATGGTAAACACCCAAGCAATTGCCAAGCTGAAGAGTCAAATAGGGCAAATTGAAAGTCACTTGGGTGAGAGAAAGAAGGGGAAGTTCCCCAGTCAGCCCGTGCCCAACCCGAAAGGACAATATATAGTTGAGAGTTCATCAACTCCTACACACGGGGTGGAACAAGTATAGTCGATTGTCACACTGAGGTCTGGGAGACAGGTGGACAATCGAGTGGAAGAGATCCCTGCTATGCAGCAAGGGCAAGGAAGTGGCAACACGGAGAAGAGAGATGCTGAGCCATCTACAGCCACACCTACTGAGAAGGACCCTCCTAGGTCATTTGTACCTAGAGCGCCTTACCCCGAGAGAATACAGGCGCCGAAGAAATGAGGGAAGTATGAGGAAATTCTGGAGGTATTCAAGCAAGTCCAAATCAATATCCCATTTTTGGATGCCATCCATCAAATGCCATTATATGCTAAGTTTCTAAAGGACTTGGTCACTATCAAAAGGAGGACGAATGTCCCAAAAAATGCATTTTTGATCGAGTAGGTCAGCTCAATCCTTCAGTATAAGCTACCCATCAAGTATAAGGACCCGGGGTGTCCTACCATCTCTTGCACGATAGGAGTCAGCCACATTGAGAGGGCTCTCTTGGATCTAGGGGCCAGTGTGAATCTTCTACCCTACTCAGACTATTTACAATTGGGGTTAGGAGAATTGAAGCCCACATCCACTACGCTTCAATTGGCTGACAGGTTAGTGAAAAGACCACGAGGAATAGTTGAGGACGTTTTGATAAAATTGGATAAGTTTTATTTCCCCGTGGATTTTATTGTGCTTGACACAGAGCCGGTTCAGAATGTAGGGATTCAAATACCGGTTATTCTAGGGCGACCATTCTTAGCAACGGCTAACGCCGTGATAAATTGTAGGACAGGGGTGATGAAGATCTCCTTCGGAAATATGACAGTGGAGTTGAATATTTTTGATATCACTAGGCAACCACATGAATATGATGAAGTGAGAAATGTATGCTTGATAGAGGAGATTCATGAGGAGACTGTGAATGAATCAAGCACTAAGGACACCCTAGAGGTATATTTTGCTCAATTTGGAGAGGATTTGGATTTAGATAAATTACTTGAGCAAGCAAATACCATTTTGGAGTCTCCTCATCGGGAGAGCAGTAAGACGGAGGAGATTGTGGATGACTCCCACACTGAGGACCCCCTAGAGGCATGCTTTGCTCAATTTGGAGAGGATATGGATTTAGATAAATTACTTGAGCAAGCGAATGCCATTTTAGAGTCTCCTCCTCAGAAGAGCAATAAGACGGAGGAGACCGCCGCACCTGAAACCCCCAAGATGGAACTTAAGCCTTTACCAGATAATCTTAAGTATAAGTTCCTAGGTTCAATCGATAGTTTGCCTGTGATTATACCTTCAGATCTGGGTGATGCTCTAGAGGAGAAATTATTGGACGTCTTAAGAGAGCATAAGGAAGCTATAGGCTGGACCATTTAGGACATCAAGGGGATCAGCCCCTCGGTGGTGACGTACAGGATACATTTGGAGGAGGATGCTGAGCCATCAAAGGAGCCACAAAGAAGGCTCAACCCTGCTATGCAAGAGGTTGTGAGGGCAGAAGATATTAAGCTGTTAGAGGCAGGGATCATTTATCCCATCTCTAATAGCAAGTGGGTGAGCCAGATTCATGTTGTGCCCAAACGTGCTGAATTAACGGTAGTGCAACATAAGGACGACGAGTTGGTTCCAACTCGTGTTCAGTCAATTTGGAGAGTGTGTATCAGCTACCGTAAATTGAATGCTGCTACTAGGCCTGATCATTTTTCATTTCCATTTATTGATCAGATGGCGGAGCGTTTCGTTGGGCACGATTACTAATGTTGGGTCTGGCTGAAGAAGTTAAACTTAGCGCTCATGGGAGGCACCCCACAGCTTATCGTTTCTGTTTATTTATTATTTCGTATTTTTATGATTAATGTTTGTTTCCAGTATTTTTTGTTTTCCAGTTTTTTTTATTTTTCAGGGACAATGCGTACTTCAGTTCAAGTTTGGGGGTATGCTATGAGCCATACCAGTCCAGATAGTTCTCTATATCTCAGGTCAGCTCTTTCCATATTAGTCACACATTAGGGTCAATGTGTAATTTAAGTTTGGGGGTATGGGAGACACATCACACACTTTGTCCTAATTTGTTGTCTTTTCGTCGTAGAGATAAATGCATGCTCATGTTATCGTGAAATTTTGGTTGATCTAAACATTTTATGTGATGTGATGTCATTGGTGAGCTTAACATTTTGAACACATGATCTGGTGATAAATTTTTAAAATTTAATTACTTACTTTAGGCATTTTGAGAATTCACATGTTTGATCTAATCTAACACGAGCACATTAGCATAAATAATGTGAGGTATGACACGTGATTTTAATGTATATTTTTCCTTATCTTAACTGAAACTAGATGACTTGTTGGATGAACTCTTGGGTATAGGAAAGCATAATAAAAAAAAATTTTAAAAAAATTCATTATCAATAAACTTTCCGCTGAGTAACTGGACCTCTTGCCTCAGTAAGCAGTGAGTCTTCACGTCAAAAGGTGGAATTTTGTTTGGTAGTATTAAGGCTGGTTTAATTTCGTAGCCTTTTTGACTCGAGTTAGTAAGTCCTTAGGGGCATCTTTACACCTAATACCCTAAAACCATCTGGTTTGGGAGTCATTGACTCAACACTCGCTACATGGGTCAATTAGAAAGCTTAAGGGAATTAAGCATAGCATAGCCTTTTATATAAAATAAAAAAAAAAAAAAAAGATAAAAACTATGCCATTTTTGTTCATTCTGATGAGAAATTTGGTGAATCTTGAGACATGGAGACCTTACACATTGGAGTCACTTGGAAGCTTCATTTCTATATGCTAATTCACTTTACACAGTGTCAGACTTGTGATGCCTTAACCTGCCTTTTGTAAGTAATTAGATTTTAACTTTTCTTTTCATTGCGAAGATGGGTTTATCTTTTTAAGCTTGCTCATGAATGAATATCATGGTGATGTGTGCTCCTTAAATTTTTGGATACCATGAGTGATGAACTTATCTTTATGTTCTTTGTTTTTCATTTAGGTTTTTTTTTTATTATTTTGTTTTGCTAAGGGACTAGCAAATTGTAAGTTTGGGGGTATTTGATAAGTGCCAAATATTGCATATTTTGGCCCTTTAATTTACATTTTTTAGCTTAGGAATTTGTTACTTTGAGTTGTTTTCGTTGTTTTACAGGTTTACAAGCTTGGAAAGAAGTTTCACTAAATTGCCAGAATTGCTCGTGCAGATCAGCCATTTTGAGGATTAAACTGTATTGATTTAGGAAGAACCAGAAGATGAGCCATATATGCTTGGAAAGATCCGGATGTCTATTTTTTGGGGAATTTTACGGATCAATAAAATGATTTTTCTAGAGAAAGTTATGGCAGTTTTAGTAGACAAAGGTAAGGCTGTGCATGATTTCAGCATGACAGATCAACCATATTTTAGGATTTAACTGTATTGATTTAGGAAGAACCATGAGATGAGCCATATATTCTTGAAAAGATCCCGATGTCTATTTTTTGGGGAATTTTACAGATCAATAAAATGATTTTTCTAGAGAAAGTTATGGCAGTTTTAGTAGACAAAGGTCAAAGAGCAAAAACTGGAATCTGTAGTATCCCACATCGGATTGGAAGCATATTGCACTTGTGATATTTCCCTATATAAGCCCTTCTTCACTTCATCTTTAATGTACAATTCCTAAGCCACTTTGGTGTTTATCGGTGGACGTCCACTAGCATTCTGGTGGATCTCGAAGGCTTTGTCACCACGAGGGGAAGCGCCGCCCGTCAGCGAGTGGAATTTCTCCCATGTAAAGTTGTTTATTTATTTCTTTATATTCAGTTGTTTTAGTTTAAATGTTTAGCACTTTTTATTATAGTTTTATAGTTATGAGTGACTAGACTCTTCAGCTAAGGTTGAAGATTAAGCCCCGCCATTGTTTGGCGTAGTAGTTCAGATTTGCTTGTACAAATCTGACAATTTTTAGTAAAAATGTTCTGTCAATTATTTGAGTTAATCTTATAATTGATTGAGTTTAAATTGTCAGTTGGATATTTCTTGTATTTAATCTGATGGATACATTGAATGCTTCTCGATTAAATTGGATTTCTTTTGTGATTTGTTAAGAGCGGATACATTGGACGCTTTTGGTTTAATTGGGATATTCTTTGTTTTTTGTCTTATAGTTGGGCTCATGGAATCTTTTGGTAGGCTATTTTTTAGGACATATATGCTTAAACTTTGGTGGGGTAGATTCGAAAACCTTAGTGTTTTAATTATTAGTTTTTAAATCAACTTAGTTTAGTTTATATTTCTTTTGCAATATCATTCAAAATTCGGAACTAGGTTAAGATAGAGTTAGTTTAGATTGAAAATATACTTTCACAACGCAATTCCCTGTGGATTCGACCTCGCACTTGCACAACACTATACTACAAATGACTTGTGCGCTTGCGAGTAATTTAAAACTCACAACAAGACTTCTCAATGGTGGGGTGATATTCTGCCTAGATTGAGTACACAAGTATATCAACCCTTAACTTAGTGTAAATGATGTGTTCTTTGATAAATATTTTCCAGATATGTTTCAAGCACAACAGGAGAAAGATTTTATTCATTTAAGGCAAAATACTTTATTTGTGGCTGAGTATGATAGTAGATTTATAGCCTTGTCGAGGTTTATACTTGAGTTAGTAAATACAGATGAGAAGAAATGTAAGATATTTTTAGACGAGTTACACTATGAGATTTGAACTAAACTCTCTTATATGGGTATTGTGAATTATGCAATAATAGTGGATAAAGCATTACAGATTGAGAAAGATGTGATGGAATTTAAAAGTATAAGGGATTAGCTGAAAAGGTCTAGATTTGAGGGACCTAGAGATTGTAGTTGTATGAGTGTGCAGGGTGGGAGACCACCCAAAAGGAGGCATTCCTTATCACAGGGAATTATGATGCAAAGTCAGAGGCAAGCAGGATCTGTTGCTTCTATAGCTCAGAGTAATATTGGTGAGACCCCTAGATTTGGGAGACAGGTAATGGGAACTAAAGATTATGGTAGAGAAGTAAGTATGCCACCAAGGGGAAATGGTAATCTGATATATGATCAAGAGAAAATATTTTGCTATAAATGTAATCAGATAGGGCATCTATCTCAGAATCTTCCTACTCTGATATGCTTTGTATGTGGTAAGGGAGGACATATTAGTTTAGTTTGTCTAGTGGGAAAATCTATTGAGATAAGTGCTAGAGGTGTTAGGAGAAAACAGGTGGAGAGAGGTGGTGGATTAGGGAGTATGCGGGGCAAAGGCAGATGACTTGTAGTTGAGAGGGGACACGGTAGTCAGTTACATCTCAGAGACAGCAGAGTCTATGCCTTAACCCAACAAGATGCACAGGCCACTCTTGATATGTAATGGGTATGGTATCTATTCCCAATAGACCTACTAGATTATTGATTGATCCTGGTGCAACCTATTCTTTTGCATCTAGTTTTTATATGAAATCTATTGATGCTTGTGTTAGTCCTTTGATGCATGCTGTTATTGTTGATGTTCCTACAAGGGATAGGTTTATTATCAGGACTATTTATCGGGGTTGTGTGACTAGTATGACTGATAGAGAATTTGAAGTTGATTTGTTACCTTTAGATATGATAGATTTTGATTTTATTTTGGGGATGAATTGGTTATCTGCATACCATGCTTGGGTAAATTGTTTTAGGGAAAATGTAAAGTTCAGGATACCAGGACAAAAGGATTTTAAATTTCAGGGAGAACGTGAAGTAGGACATAATAATTAGTATTTTATTTTGTTTTCCTTTTCTTATTAAGATTAACTTTAATTTCTCTAAAACTATTTTTCATTATTAGTATTAGGTATGTTTACTTTTCTACTAGGACTAGATTTACTTCTTTTTTTTACAAGGAATAGGATTTTCCTATCACTATAAATAAGTGATCCCATTATTGTATTTTCAGAACTTTGATCAATAGAATTATTAATAGAATTTCTCTTAAAACTCTGTGAAGTGCTATCTTTTGCAATCTGCGGCTTGGTGTTCTATCTTTGGGTACGAAACGTTGTTTTCTTCTCTATTCTAGGGTGCGCCCAGAAGAAAAGGGTTGAAGATGCTATTCTTTTTTCTTCCTTGGTATGCTAAGGTTAAACTCAAGTCTTCTGCTACGTTAGTTGGTATCAGAGCAGGTTTTATCTTGATCATGGCCGACCAACATAACGAGGACAACCAGCATAACGACGACGTTTATGACAAGGAGGCTCCTTCGAGAGTCGAGTTCCAGAATCTCTAGCAGTCCATTCAACGGTTGCAAGAGACTTTGGAGCAGATACAGCTTGGGTTCAATCAACATCACCAGGACTATAACTCCTGGGATAACGATGGAATCCGGGTAAGGCCAGCCCACCGCTTTTAGCCTAGGCCCAGAGGCAATCCAATCCATGACGACAACAGTGATGATGAAGATTACGCTGATGGAGTCTTTGGTATCAGAGCTAGAGGTGGTACAAGGTGTGGAGGTCATGGGCGCAATAGTGCTGGTTATGTGGGTAACACCTATGATGGTGGCTATGGGGATGCTTATGAAGAGCACCCTAGGCATCAGGATTATGGTAGGGATGATTCCAGGGAATACCGAATGAAGATAAACTTGCTTTCGTTCAATGGACATCTTCACATTGAAGATTTCTTAGATTGGGTAACGGAGGTAGAGAGGTTCTTCAAATACATGAGTATTCCTGAGGAACAAAAGGTCAGGTTGGTGGCGCATAAGTTCATAGCAGGAGCATCCACTTGGTGGGAACAGTTGTAAGTTTCTCGATCCCAACAAGAGAAGGAACCCATGACTTCATGGCTAAAGATGAAACGGCTTTTTAAAGCTCAATTTCTACCACCCGACTTTAAGCAACGATTGTTCCAGCATTATCAAGAGTGTCGCCAAGGGATCCATACAGTCTAGGTATATGTTGATGAGTTTTATAGACTATCGGCCAAGAATGATCTTATGGAGACCGAAGCTTAATAAGTGGCTAGGTTTATTGGTGGGTTGCTTATGGCAATCCAAGATAAGGTGTCTATACAACATGTCTTCACTCTTACTGAAGTTATTAGCCTAGCCACCCAAGCAGAGAAACAATTGGAGCTTCCAAAAGCTTCAACCTGGGAGTGAAACCTGAGTGATTCAATGCGATTTGCACAGTCTCGGGGAAAACAACCAATGGTCATTCTCGAGACCACCACTTAGTCCCTTGTCCCAGGAGGGAAGGCAGCCAATGGCAACACTAATGGACTGAGATAATCAGGGACCATTCCCCCTTCTAACAACCTTTATGCACAACCCAAGCCAGACAAGTGTTTCAAGAGTAACCAACCGAGGCATAGATCCAGTCATTGCCCGTGAAGAAAAATGGTGAATTACATTGACATTGAGACTAGTGAGGTGATAGAGTATGAGGAGTTTGAAGATGAAGATGCTCTCAGGGAAGAGACATCCGAGTACCAAGAAACAACAGCCAATGTCGATGAATGAGCTCTCATTTCCCAGTCCTTGGTTATCCAACGAGTACTCCTATCCCTGAGACATAAAGACCAATCACAGAGGCATAATATCTTTCGCACAAGATGCACCATCAACCAGCGAGTATGTTATGTGATCATTGATGGGGGCAATAGAGAGAATATAATGTCCCAAGTGATGGTGATGAAGTTAGGCCTAAAGATCGAGAAGCACCCAGCACCTTACAAGATTGGATGGATCAAGTAGGGCACCGAGACACCAATTACCGAGCAGTGTCGGTTCACCTTCTCAATCGGTAAACACTATTCAGACCCCATTCTTTGTGATATTGTTGAGATAGATGCTTATCAAATAATTTTAAGGAGACCATGGAAATTCGACATGGATGCCTAACACAAAGGCCGTGACAATGTCTATATTATCTTCCGAGAGGGTCGGAAGTTAATATTTAGACCATTGAAAGAAGGCTTGGTTGGGGTACTGATGCGATGAAATTGACACTAGCAAGTGCACTAATCGTTCAAGTAATAAAATGATGAGTAAATATCGTTCCCAACGAGGACTGAGCAAATACTACAGAAATTATGACTCTGCTCTTATTGTTATTTGAGCAAACGAATAATTGTTGGAGAAAAGGTTACTAACAATTAACTAAAAGGGCAAAACAGAACGCAATAGTAAATAAAGGAAGACTTGCAAACTTTGGAATGAAGACTCTTATGAACTAACTTGCTAAGGACTCGACTTCACCTAAACTATAATTGACAAGAGTTTTGAATGGACAAGTTTCACTTACTATGTTTTTCAAGATGGTAGAATCCCCAATAAATTGGTTATCCATATTCCAGGTCTAACCACAATCTCAAGAATCATTAACTTCAAATATCCGTATTCCAGGTCTATTCTAGATTAATTCAAATTAAGAAGCATTAAGTGTTTATGGATTCTTTTCAGTTAAATCTCCCTATTCGGTTATGATTTAAGCGGACCACATGAACTTCCTAGAATCTCTAATCGGTTACTCCTATTTCATTCATGGCATGTTATACCCTGGCCTTTGCATAGATAATAATCCAATATCATATTTATTAGTTCAACCATTCATGAAAGCACGGCTTCTCTATTCGACACATCACCATGCCCAAAGAAGGAATCAAAATAATAAAAAGCATTAAGAACAATAAAACACACTCTTTGAAAAACACATTAAATTCCACTTGTCCAAACAACAACTCAAGATATAGGTTTAGGATCCATCTATCCTTAACACAAAATTATCTACTCCATAATAATATTCAAACAAACCATGTTCATATTATAAAACATCAACATAGATAGATAAGAATAATACAAAACCAGAGAAGAATGATTTAAAAGCTTGATGAGTAGCCTCCCGGAGTGTCTCCAACTCTCCTTTGGCTTCTCTTCTTCTCCAAATTCTGTTTTCTTCTTCTATGGCTGTCTCCAACTTGTTCAACTAGGGTTTTCCTTTTATAACTTTTCAAAATCAGCGGGCTGGCGCTGCAGCGCCAACATCCCAGTGCTGCAGCGCCAAGACATAACAAAAACCCTATTCTGGCGCTGCAGCTCCAACTTTCTGGCGCTGCAGCGCCAACTTTCTGTCCAAATGGTCTCTTTTAGCCAGCTACCAGCGCTGCAGCGCCAACATCCCAGCGCTGCAGCCTTGAGTTTCTGTCTTCTTTGTGCATTTTGGCCTTCCAGTGCTCTCCAGCGCTCTAGCAAGTGTCTGCACAATAAATTTCCATGACTTAGCATTGATAAATCAACTAAAACAACTTATTAGTAGAATAAGAAAAACTAAACTCAATTTGCTAAAAATACATGCAACATAATTCTAATGCTTAAGATCAACACCAAAAACGTGCCTAAAAGCAGTATAATAACAAGATTTATTCAGAGTTATCACACCCCCAAACTTACGTTTTTGCTAGTCCTCGAGCAAACTAGAATAAAATTCTATGCACACACATCCTAAGAGTGCGAGATGGTTTGATTAGATTTGATATAACATGCCTCAAAGATTGCATATAAATCATAACGCAAGAAAACTTTCCAAATGCTGCAAATGTCTAGAATTTCAAATTTATTAGCAACTTTATCTTACATCAAATTCTTTAAACGTGTGTGTGCGTGTAACACCTTTATAAACTTAATCATCTTGCCACTATGATCGGTTTATGCAAGCAAGTAGGATAATGTCAATCTTTCAAAATCCATAAGCTTGCTTTTCACACCACTCTCCACTAATGTAGGCCATGACAATACCCGAGATCACCAGGACTTTATTCTGCTTATAAATTTGGCTAAGGTTAAGGTATGGTAAAATATTGATTTGAGGCTCACATCATCTTAAGCACATCAACCAATAAAAATTTTATTTCGAACTTTCCCTCAGTTATCATGGAATACTTCCAATACTTTTGCTATTATCATATCTTCTTCTTCTTCTTCTTCTTCTTTTCTTTTTCTCTTCTTTTTTTTTTCATATGCTTATACTATAGTAGCACTAGTCTTTATTTCCGTGTGCATTACTGAAACTATAGCATAGCATGTATACGACGATCAAACACAACTTTGTCGGCTGCCTGTGATAGGCAGAATACAACTTGATCAAATAATTCATGTGGTAAACCTTTTTAACTTCGATCTTTCCCTTGGTCACTCTCGATGGGAAATATGTAATACTTATCATAGCCAAGTGAAGACCGCTTCCTCTTGCTCAATCCTCTGTCACCACTTAAGAGAATAGTCCCTTTATTAATCAATGTGCTTACAGGTGAAAGGTGGAGATATATATATATATATATATATATATATATATATATATATAATTTTTTTTTTGAAAGGGAAATAGGTTATATGATTGGGTGACAAAACAACATGTATCCAAGCTCAAAAGGGGAAAATTAAGGATAATCACATATCAAGGGTTGGCTAGAAAGGCTCAAACTTTCCAAACATGCCCTGGATCTTTTCTTTGGTATAGTACTACCTAGGATTTCACCTCGAGTGATCTTCAAACAAGTTCTAGAGTCCAAGAGATTATAAGACTACATTGCTCACATAAACGCTCTCCAAAACGGCAAGACAACAAAGTGCTTAGGTGTACGTGCTCATTGAGTTCAAAGAGTTGATGTAAAATAAATCCCACAACAAATTCAAGCACACAGACAAACGCAAAATTTTTCAAATTTTCAATGGCTATAATCAAGTTAATCGATTTCTCATCATTGGAAAAATCAAAACCAAACACAAATAAAAAAAAAAGCACTCAGATAAAACAAATAGAAAAATAACTAGAAACATGAGCAGTGCACAACACTCAGATAAAGTTCCCACCCCCAAACTTAAATGATACATTGTCCGCAATGTATAGAATTTGAATTTATAAAGTAAGAGAAGGGAACTCCCCTGATTAGTCGAAGGCCGAATCAATCGTCTTTATCAATGTCCTCATCCTCATAATCACTGCTATGATCGGGATATGGTGGAAGTGGAGAGGGAGAGCAGCTGGAAATTAAATTTTAGAGTGCCCTAACTGTGGAAGGGCTGTGCATTTAAATGTCAGCTTGCAGCCTGGCGCTGCAGCTTCCACTTTCCAGCGCTGCAGTGCTGGATTTCTAGGCAGATTTAACGTGCGTGAGTGCAAAAACAGCTTGTGTGCACAGGTCCTGGAGCTGCAGCACCAACATTGTGAGGCTGCAGCGCTAAATCTCTAACCTGGACAGCATAAAAATGAAAGACCTGGTGCTGCAGCGCTAGAAATGTGAGGCTGCAGCGCTGGATTGCTGTCCTGACTTCAAGTAGGGAAAGTAAGAACCAAAATGGTAGTTCTAATTTATAGTCTTTAGCTTGACTTTCTATTTTATGGCTCTTGGAGAATGGTGGTGGACGATTTAGGGTCAAAAGTCTCCGTAATGTAGTGCTTCAATCTGTGCCCGTTAACCTTGAATATCTCCTTGTTTTTCTCGTGTCGAACCTCATCGGCACCAAAAGGTGAGACACTTATCACGGTATACGGTCCAGTCCACCGAGATTTCATCTTTCCCGAAAATATGTGCCTTCTTAGGACTTCTAGCAACCGTTCTTCCATTTTACCTGTCAACGAAGAAGATATTATCACAGGGAAAATATTTTTCTCTAAATAAGCATATTTTAAATGAGCAAGTAAAGTTTTCAATTAAGTTATTATTATTTTTTCTTCTGGCACTTCTTTTCCCATTTCAGACTCCAAGTTCCTTGCTTCTTCTTCGATGATGAGTTTTTTAGTGGTATTAGTTCCTGATTCCATGATGCATCCCTTCAAAGTATCTTCATTTAATGTTTTCTCCTGAAACTCCTCAATGAGGTTATCAACAATATCCACATGAAAACAAGAAGAAATAGAAAAGCCAGAAGGGTATTTCATAATTTTATACATATCAAAAACTACTTGCTCATCAGTGACTCTTAAAGTCAATTTCCCTTGTTATACATCAATTAGGGCTCTCCCTGTAGCAAGGAATGGACGTCCAAGTATAAGAGGTACCTCACGATCCTCTTCCATGTCGAGAACAATGAAGTCTACAGGGAATATAAATTTATCAACCTTTACCAGTACATCTTCTATAATTCCCCGTGATCTCTTAATAGATCGATCAGTTAATTGCAATGACATTGTTGTTGTTTTGATTTCTTCTAATCCAAGTTTCCTAAAAATTGAAAGAGGCATAAGATTGATACTTGCACCAAGGTCACATAAAGCTTTATCAAAAAATGAATTTCCTAAAGTGCAAGGTATAGTAAAACTCCCTAGATCTTTTAATTTTGGAGGTAGCTTGTTTTGCAGTATAGCGCTGCACTCTTCAGTTAATATTACCGTTTCATGTTCCTCGAGCTTCCGTTTATTAGACAAAATTTTCTTTAAAAATTTAGTGTAACTAGGCATCTGTGCTAATGCCTCTACAAATGGAATGTTAATATACAATTTCTTGAAAATTTCTAAAAAATTTGAAAATTACTTATCTAATTTTTCTTTCATAAATCTCTGAGGATAGGGAAGAGGTGGCATATATTTAGTTTCAGGGTTAGAATCGATCAAACCTTTACCAGTACATTTCTTTGCTGAAACACGTTTCTCCTCTTGCTCAGTCTCTTCTTTCTCACCTTCTTGATGAGTGATTTCTTTAGGTTGTGGCTCTTCCAATTGTGTGCCGCTCCTTAGTGTTATGGCCATGACATCCTCCTTAGGATTCTTTTCTGTGTTGCTCGGGAGGGAACCTTGTGCACGTCCAGAAATTATGTTCGCTAGTTGAACGACTTGAACTTCTAGATTTTTTATGGATGCTTCTTGATTTTGGAATCTTGTTTCTGCTGTACTTAAAAATTTAGCCATCATATCCTCCAAGTTGGACTTCTTTTCTTGAGGGGTATATTCAGGATGACGTTGCTTTGCATTGCTTTGATTCCACGAGAAGTTTGGATGATTCCTCCATCCCGGATTATATGTGTTGTTGTATGGATTGTTCTGCCTATGAAAATTTGAAACAAAATTAGCTTGTTCAGCAGATGAATTATATGCAAACTGATTACCTGCTTGACAGTTACTGCTATGGTGGCCACTACCACCATATAATTCACATATAACATGTGTAGTAGGATAAAGTCCATCTATCTTCTTGGTGAGAACCTCCATTTGTGCTGTTAAAGCTGTAACAGCATCTATATTATGCAATCCTGAGGTTTTGTTTACAAGTAACCTCTCAACTGGCCATTGATAAGAATTTGTGGCCATCTCTTCTAGCAATTCAAGAGCCTCTTCTGGAGTTTTTCTCATGATCGTGCCACCTACAGCTGCATCAATCATATTTCGGGTTGCACTGGTTAAACCGTTATAAAAAGTTTGTACCTGCAACCAAGTGGGCAACTCGTGATGAGGACATCTTCTCAACAGGTCTTTAAAGCGCTCCCATGCCTCATAGAGTGACTCTCGATTGACTTGCAAAAACATAGTAATTTCATTATGTAACTTTGCGGTTTTTGCAGGAGGGAAGTATTTCCCTAAAAACTTTTGTGCCAATTCTGCCCATGTTGTTATAGATCCGGCAGGCAAAGAAGTCAACCAGCTTTTTGCTTTATCCCTCAATGAAAATGGGAAAAGCCTTAAGCGAATTGCATCCTTCGATACTCCGTTATGCTTAAATGTGTCACAAATTTCCAAGAAATTCTCCAAGTGAACATTTGGATCTTCTTGCGATAAGCCCCCAAATTGTACTGAATGCTGAATCATCTGAATGATGGCGGGCTTAATTTCAAAATTGTTCGCTTGTATAGGTGGTCGCCGAATGCTAGATTCAACACCATCCATCTTTGGCATGGCATAATCCCATAGTGCACGTTGCACCTCTGCATTGTTTCCTTCTGCCATTGTATTAATTGTTACTGGTGCTGCTCTTCTCAAAGAGTGAAACGTGCGCTCAATCTCTGGATTAGGTTCTGCAAGTATTCTCCCACTAGTACGTGTCATGCACTAGAAATAAAAGCCCTGCAAAATAAACTTAAAAACCAAATTAATAAACTCTCAAATTAACTAGTTGAATCACAATTAATGTAATATTTTATTTCAGTCCCCGGCAACGGCGCCAAAAACTTGATGCGATGAAATTGACACTAGCAAGTGCACTAATCGTTCAAGTAATAAAATGATGAGTAAATATCGTTCCCAACGAGGACTGAGCAAATACTACAGAAATTATGACTCTACTCTTATTGTTATTTGAGCAAACGAATAATTGTTGGAGAAAATGTTACTAACAATTAACTAAAAGGGAAAAACAGAACGCAATAGTAAATAAAGGAAGACTTGCAAACTTTGGAATGAAGACTCTTATGAACTAACGTGCTAAGGACTCGACTTCACCTAAACTATAATTGACAAGAGTTTTGAATGGACAAGTTTCACTTACTATGTTTTTCAAGATGGTAGAATCCTCAATAAATTGGTTATCCATATTCCAGGTCTAACCGCAATCTCAAGAATCATTAACTTCAAATATCCGTATTCCAGGTCTATTCTAGATTAATTCAAATTAAGAAGCATTAAGTGTTTATGGATTCCTTTCAGTTAAATCTCCCTATTCGGTTATGATTTAAGCGGACCACATGAACTCCTTAGAATCCCTATTCAATTACTCCTATTTCATTCATGGCATGTTGTACCCTGGCCTTTCCATAGATAATAATCCAATATCATATTTATTAGTTCAACCATTCATGAATGCACGGCTTCTCTATTCGACACATCACCATGCCCAAAGAAGGAATCAAAATAATAAAAAGCATTAAGAACAATAAAACACACTCTTTGAAAAACACATTAAATTCCACTTGTCCAAACAACAACTCAAGATATAAGTTTAGGATCCATTTATCCTTAACACAAAATTATCTACTCCATAATAATATTCAAACAAACCATGTTCATATTATAAAACATCAACATAGATAGATAAGAATAATACAAAACCGGAGAAGAATGATTTAAAAGCTTGATGCATAGCCTCCCGGAGTGTCTCCAACTCTTCTTTGGCTTCTCCTCTTCTCCAAATTCTGTTTTCTTCTTCTATGGCCTTCTCCAACTTGTTCAGCTAGGGTTTTCTTTTTATAACTTTTCAAAATCAGCAGGCTGGCACTGCAGTGCCAACATCCCAGCACTGCAGCGCCAAGATATAACGAAAACCCAATTCTGGCGCTGCAGCTCCAATTTTCTGGAGCTGCAGCGCCAACTTTCTGTCCAAATGGTCTCTTTTAGCCAGCTACCAGCGCTGCAGCGCTAACATCCCGACGCTGCAGCCTTGAGTTTCTGTCTTCTTTGTGCATTTTGGCCTTCTAGTGCTCTTTAGCGCTCTAGTAAGTGTCTGCACAATAAATTTCCATGACTTAGCATTGATAAATCAACTAAAACAACTTATTAGTAGAATAAGAAAAACTAAACTCAATTTGCTAAAAATACATGCAACATAATTCTAATGCTTAAGATCAACACCAAAACGTGCCTAAAAGCAGTATAATAACAAGATTTATTCAGAGTTATCAGGTACCTACCTGAACGAAGAAGAAGCATGTTTTGTTGACCGAGGGGGTTGAGTTCCTAGAGGAGTTCAAGGAAGCCTGAGAGATCATTGCATTGGTAGCTGAGAGAGCCACTATGCCTATATCACAAACCATTCCAGAGCCAGTGCAAGAGATGCTGAAGAGTTTTGGGACATCATCCCCGAGGAGATGCTTGACCGACTCCCGCCCATGAGATACATCCAGCATTATATTAACCTTGTGCCTGGAGCTAGTCTACCCAACCTTCCACACTATCGGATGAGCCCTAAGGAGAATGAGATCCCACAAGAACAGGTAGAGAGACTAATATGGAAGGGAAACTTGCAGGAGAGTATGAGTCCATGTGTCATACCAGTTTTGCTTGTACCAAAAAAAGATGGTAGCTGATAGATATGTGTGGACAGCCGAGCTATCAACAAGATCACAGTGAAGTACAGGTTCTCTATTCCTCGGATATGTGATATGTTGATATGTGATTACACCCAAAACATACGCGGTTGTTGTAGCACAGCTTTGGGGTGTCGATTCCACAGGGAAACAAGTTTAACTATAAAGAGAGATGTAAACTTTAATATGAGACGATATAATAAGTAAAGAATCTGAACTTGATGATGAAGTAATTGTGTAGGTTTGTGAAATATAATAGAGAGACAACAAGGATCCGGGAATCCTCCCTGGATTCGTTGTCCTAATCCTAACTTGATTCAATTGCTTTTATCTCGATTGCACATTTCACATCCCAAACATACAATTGGCAAATATTCAATGAGAACGTGTGTAAACCCTAATATGATTGTAATGAAATACTTCTTATTTCTGATTCATGCATGTATGATCTATCCTATAGGTTTATCAAGAAACAACAATATATCTTTATTGATAATATTGCAGTAATGGACAAACCTAGAGGCTAGACTTACCAGACTCAATTATACCCAATAATCTTGACATAAGAGAAGCATGACTAAAGTTATATCAAGGAAAAGATACAATCACCGGAATAAATAAAATCTTATAGTTAGATAAAGAAGTAAATCATGACAATGTTTGACAATAAATTCTTATTACAACTGAACCAAATAAGGATAGATAAGAACAACTACACCTAGGGATTCATCCCTTCACCTTGCTTGGAAGTTAGTTAGCCATGGTATTCATGGCTAAACTCTTTTGTGGATGAGAGTTGCTATCTTCAACTTCTGGGTCTTTGCTCACAGCCAAGATGTCTTCTCTTAAACCCTAAGTGTCTTATTTATAGTACAAAAGACCAAGGGTATTCTTGGGTTTAAACTAGTGTTTAAAAACCCTAATTAAAGTCTAACTCGGAGATGTAAATACGTGTGCGCGCTGCGGTGCTGCTAGGGAACACCTCGGCGCTAGGCATAAGCTGGAATAGGCGACCTTTTAGGCGTCGTGGTGCTGTTGAGGAGCACTGTGGTGCTGGCTGGTGGGTCATCATATGTATGTTTCTAGGCGCTGCGGTGCTGCTGAAGAGCATCGCGGTGCTAGCCTTTTTGCTGACAATCTTCATGCTTTGCCTCTCCATAGCCATTCTTCTGCTTCGTCGTGCATGGACCCTTGGTGCTTTTAAACAACGATCGCTTCTTCTCTTCTTTAGACTCAAAACATCTGAAAATATACTTGAATACGTTAGTAGTCCAATGATATTACTTAAGAGTTATCAACACACAAGAGTGCAATAAAGACCGAGAAGAATCATAAAATGCTAACAATTAAATATCTTTGAGGTGCATTTTATGGCTCTTATCACAACCCCCAACTAGCTCATTGCTAGTCTCTAGCAATTCAGGCGGAAACAAGAGATGAGTTCCATGGTGGGAATCATAAACAAAGTAAAGCCCTACTAGTGTTAACCAAGAGTAATTCACTTTTGTCTCAAACATTGCACACAACATACAGCACAAAGAATCATTAAATTTCACCCAAATCCAAAAGTAATCCAAACATCAATCTTAAAATCGTTATTGACTCTTAACATCCATCTTACCACAATCCATTAATCCGAACACAAGGATGATTTTATGCATAACAATCATGAATACAAGTCTTGGCCTCTAAAATATATTAAATTGCGTGACATCAATCATAAATCAAACTCCATAGGCTTATTTTTCAAATCACTCTCCACTATTGTAGAAAAATCACACTCATTAGATCAATAGGTCTTTAATAAGCTTGTAACGTTAGGCTAAGTTAAAAGTTAAAAAAGAACGGGAAGGATTCAACAAGTAAAAGAACTTAATCTCTTAGTTTTGAACACAACTTTTTAAGCACTGGATAACCTTACTTCAATACCCAACTCTTCCAACCATTTTTCGAGCATTTCTTTCAGCAAATCACCATTTTTTTTTTCTTTCTTTCTTCTTTCTTTGCCATAATTCACTTTTTTTTTTCTTTTTTTTATTTTTTTTTTGGTATAAAACCATTCACCTCCTCTTTCATTCTTTTCTTTTCTTTTCCACAACCCCCAACTTATCTCTTTTAATGTACTTGGGTTATAGTAATAATATTTTCTCATATTTCCACCCTTACTCCTTTTAAGTGCTTCTCACAACATGTGTATAACTAAGTTCTTTTAAAAGAAAGGTAAGGATAAAATATTTTTAGGCTCATAAAGGTAAGTAAATGGTTTGTCGAAAGAAAAAAAGGCTCAAATTCTTTTTCAAGAAAAAGGCTCAAATGGGTGACTAGTGATAAATATAGCAATGGTAAGTTTGGAAGGCTCAAACGGTTCAAAAATGGCCTATATCATATCCTAAGTAATGTGCATCCTAGGAATTCGCCTTAAGTGATTGTCAAATAAGTTCTAGAGCTTGTCGATATCGCAAAAGTATTCACAAAGCAATCACACATAAAACTTCTCTAAATGTTTTAGATTAATCATACATTCTTACCACAAACTAGAGTCTCAAACCAAGTGAAGATTGATACTTAAATTAATTTCAAACCGAAGCAAGATTTAACTTCTTCTAGATGCTATATGTTATCTCAATTAAGCTTATATCATTGACATGTGAATTACATCCAAGGCAAACACAAATCATGCTTAAAACAAAAGGTAAGGGAAGGTAACACCGAATAATTTAAAGAAATACGTTTCCTCCATCCCCAACTTAAAACTAGCATTGTCCTCAATGTTTAAAGAGAAAGTAGAGAAAACTCTCTTTTTGTAAACATAAGTGTACAGGTGCTGGAAAATGTGTACTACTAGGTGAAGTGCTTGCCATTCCTCTTGCTGAAATTCCAATCTACAACATAGAACAAGACAACAAAGAGAAAACAACTTTGGTGTGCCCTTGGGATTCCCACCATATTTTAGGTTAGCACAAAAAATAAAATAAAAAGAAATAAAGGAAAAAAGAAAGATAAAAGAGATGAAAACACACTAAACAAGCAAAATAAACAAACAAAATAAATAAACAAAACAAACAACTAAAACAAAGGACCGAAAACTAATCCTCTAAATTCTCATCATCCTCATCATTTTCTTCACTCTCCTTATTTTCTTCATTCTCCTCACCTTCCTTAGTTGTGGGATCAAAAAATGAACCCAGATAGGGTGGCATAGTAGAAAAGTGATTCATATTACAACCAGAAGCGAAGCCAAGGTGGTGGCACATCTGACCAAAGAAGAATAAACCTCGGCTTGATAATCCCTGCTAAGCCAAGAATCTGTCTTGCTGAGCCAATATTTTGTCTTGACGATCTAACCTATCAAGCAACAATTTCTGATGCTCATCAAAATGAATCTCTAGACGCTCAAAGTGCTCGACCACAGTGAGAGGCCTAGAGGAAAAAGGACGGTCAGCAGAGGCTGCTCCCTCTCCCGAAATGAGCGGCTTTGAAGCTTGAATCTGTGCTAGCAAGCTATCATCAATGGGTCTTTTGGGTTCCTGGGCCTCTTCATCAGGGCTGTATTGGACTCCGACTCGGATGCACAATTGGGTTATCAAAGAAGGAAAATATAATCCGAGCTTTTGTCTAATAGTGTGGTTGATTGAATCATGTATGACTTGGCCGACATCAATAGTCATTCCCATTAAAATTGCATAGAACAACACAGATCACTCAACAGTTAAGGCACTATAATGTAAAACAGGCATCATCAGTTGACATATAAAATATTGCCAAGCCCTAGCAGTGACATTGAGAGAAGTACCGGGCAAAGTGACCGGGAGATCACCCGTCATTTTCCATGTAGTGCCCGGAATACAAAGGGTATGGAAAATCTTGTCATAATTGATAGTAGACACATATAAGCTATACTCACTATGCCTAATGTCAGGTAATCCATAGAAGTTATTAATGGATGTGCTGCTAAAAGAGACTAGTTGTCCTCTCACTCTTACTTCACCATTCCTATGCTCGGGTGCATTGGCATAAAATTCTCTAACCAAATTTGGGACGGAGTGAGAGGGTTGTTGTGTAAATGTGCCCCAATTCCTATCTAGAATCATTCTAAATAAGGTCGGATTTCCCCTCTCAGTGATGTTGAATCCTCTTTCGGGAATGGGTTTTCGACTGTGCAACATACTAATATATCTCTCACTCGCTGCCAAACTCACAAATTTGGTCTCATCATATTCTTGCTGCGGTCTCCCCCTAGGTCTCTTGGTCTTAGGTGCCATGGAAACAAATTTTTTAAAATAATAGATTTAAGGCAAAGTATAATCACTAATTAGCACAAATGCATAATAAAATGGAAGGAAGTGGTCTTACTTGATGTCCATGGTGGAGAGAAGAAAGACTATCTACTTCTTGGAGTGTTCTTGATGATCCCAATGGTCTTCTTATAACCAAGCTTTTGAAGTAGAATGTTAGCAAAATCAGCAACAAGAGTGAGCAATTGAGTAAGAAATGATGGTGCAATAAGAAATTTTGAGTTCAAGTGAGTGTGCAAGTGGAGAGAGGAGGGAGTGTGCAGCTGGTTTTGTGAAAGAAGAAATGAGGAAGAAGGGGGAAAATGGCTTTTATAGTGCAGAATTTAGGGTTAGGTTATGCTGGGATCGGGCTAGCACCATGCCGTGTGCTGCGGCGCTGGGCCTGGCGCTACTAGGCTCGGTACTGGGCACCGCAGTGCTGGGTCCGACGCTGCAGTGCTGGGCTCGGTACTGGGCACCGCGGTGCTGGGTCTGGCACTGCGGTGCTAGGCCTGGCACTTGCTGGGCTCGGTACTGGGCACCGCAGTGCTGCTGAGGAGCACCGCGGTGTACACTGGTGCCTAAAAAAATTATGTCCTTGGTTGCCAAGTGAAAAATAAAATTAAATTAAAAAATGAATCTAAAAATTTAAATTGAAAAAAAAAACTAACAATTTGAGAGTGAATAAAATTTAATTAAAAACAAAATAAACAAATCAAAAGAAAAATAAATGAAAACATACCTGTGTGGTAAAGTTAAGGGAAATAGACCGGATCCATAAGTGGAATGACTTCCACTTCTGGATTTGGCCTATTGATTAAGATCTTAAGGTGCTGACTATTCACTTTAAAAATTCAACCGTCCTTAGTGTCCTCAATTTTCACCGCTCCATTCCCAAAAACACATTTTACTATGAAGGGACCGGTCCATCTTGATCGAAGTTTTCCTGGATGCTTATGGAGTTTAGAATCGTACAAGAACACCCGATCATTGGGTCTAAATGTTTTCCTCAAAATGTTTTTATCATGGAATGCTTTCATCCTAGTCTTATAGATCCTAGAGTTCTCATAAGCATCGCTTCTTAATTCTTCTAACTCGGTCAGTTGATACTTCCTAATCTTAGCCACCTCTCCTATGTCAAAATCAAAAGACTTGATGGCCCAGTAAGCTCTATGCTCGAGCTCCACGGGTAAGTGGCAAGGCTTTCCAAAAACAAGCCTATAAGGTGACATGCCTAAGGGTGTTTTAAAAGCAGTACGGTATGCCCAAAATGCATCAACAAGTCTCAAAGACCAATCCTTGCGATCCGGGTTAACCGTTTTTTTTAAAATTTGTTTGATTTCCCTATTAGCGAGCTCTACTTGTCCACTAGTCTGAGGATGATAAGCAGTATAAATTTTGTGTAACACCCCATATTTTCGCAATAAAGCTTCAAAAGAAGGGTTGCAAAAATGTGTACCTTGATCACTAATTATAGCACATGGTGTACCAAATCGAGATAACACATTTTCTTTGAGAAATTTGATTACCGTTCTATTATCATTTCTTCGGTAAGCTGCGGCCTCCACCCATTTAGATACATAATATATTGCCACAATAATGTATTGGTATCCAAAGGAAGGAGGAAAGGGTCCCATAAAATCGATGCCCCAACAATCAAAAATTTCAATTACTAAAATAGGGTTTAAGGGCATCATATTTCGACGGGACACAGCTCCTAACTTTTGACACCTTTCACATGAGCGACAATAGGTGTTTGCGTCTTTAAACAAGGAAGGTCAATAAAATCCACACTACGAAATTTTTGTAGCAGTTTCTTTCATTGAAAAGTGGTCTCCACAAGCTTGTGAGTAACAAAAGTCTAAGGCACTTGCAATCTCTTCATTAGGGATGCAACGCCTTAGAATTTGGTCAGGGCAATACTTGAAAAGATAAGGGTTATACCAATAGAAATTATGTACCTCATATAAGAATTTCCTCTTGTCTTGAGCACTCCAATCCATTGGTATCTCACCTGTAGCCAAATAATTTACGATGTGAGCAAACCAAGGTAGAGAAGTGATGGATAGTAATTGCTCATCTAGAAAATCATCCTTGATTGGCATGTCATCACAAGTGTCCTCAAAAGTAAGTCTTAAAAGATGATCAGCCACTACATTTTCCACTCCTTTTTTGTCTTCGATGGTGATGTCGAATTCTTGTAGGATGAGGATCCATCGGATCAGTCGTGCTTTAGCATCCTTCTTTGTAAGAAGGTACTTGAGTGCTGCACGATCTGTAAAAATAAGAATAGGGGAACCAATTAAATAAGCACGAAATTTATTTAAAGCAAATACTACAGCTAGTAATTCTTTTTCAGTTGTAGAGTAATTCATTTGAGCACTATTTAAAGTTTTACTAGCATAGTAAATGACAAATGGTTTTCCCTTTCTTCGCTGTCCAAGAACAGCACCTACAATGTAGTCACTAGCATCACACATAATTTCAAAAGGCAAGGTCAAATCTGGTGACTGCATTATAGGTGCGGAAGTAAGCTTGCCGATTAGCATTTGGAACGCTTCTTGACAAGCTTCTGTCCATTCAAGGGGAGTGTCTTTAACTAAGAGGGCACATAGTGGTCTAGATATGCTTGAAAAATTTTGTATGAATCTCCTATAAAAACCAGCATGACCAAGGAAGGACCTCATATCCTTTATTGTCTTAGGTGTGGGCAATTTAAATATTAATTCAATCTTAGATTGATCGATCTCTATTCCTTTAGAAGAGACAATATACCCTAAGACAATGTCGGATGATACCATGAAATGGCATTTTTCTCAATTTAAAACCAATTCTTTTTCCTCACAGCGAATTAATACTCCTTCTAAATTCATTAAGCATGCTTCAAATGAAGATCCAAAAATATTTAGGTCATCCATAAAAACCTCCATGCAACTTTTAACCATGTCACTAAAAATACTTATCATGCAGTGTTGAAAAGTGGCAGGAGCATTACATAATCCAAATGGCATTTTGCAAAAAGCATAGGTGCCAAAAGGACAAGTAAAAGTGGTCTTTTCTTAGTCTTCTAATGCAATTTCTATTTGATAATAACCATAATAACCATCTAGAAAACAGTAAAAGGGATGACCAGCTACACGCTCAAGAATTTGATCAATAAAAGGGAGTGGGAAGTGGTCTTTCTGGGTGGCAGCATTTAATTTTCTGTAATCAATGCACATATGCCACCCGGTCACAAGTTTGGTAGGGACTAGCTCTCCTAGGTCATTCTTTACTACCGTGACTCTGGACTTTTTAGGGACAACTTGTGTAGGACTTACCCATTTACTATCAGCTATGGGATATATAATACCCGCATCTAACAGTTTCAGCACTTCATTTTTCACTATTTCTTTCATAGCGAGGTTAAGCTTACGTTGAGGGTCTCTACCAGGACTAGCTCCTTCATCCAAATTTATTTTATGGGAGCAGATTAGGGGACTAATTCCCTTTAAATCAGACATGCTCCAACCTAGGGTTGATTTGTGTGTATTCAAAGTTTGAAGTAGTTTCTCATCTTGGGTCTCAGATAATTCAGAAGAAATAATAACAGGAAAGGTATCACGTGGACCGAGAAAAGCATGCTTTAAGCCCTTAGGTAGCGGCTTTAGTTCAACCTTAGGTGCTTCCACACTTGAGGGGACTTGTGTCTTGCTTCTTTCGAGCAGCTCCTCAAACCTTGGTTGCCATGCCCGATTGCTATAATCCTGAGATTTGTCAAAAACAACACAAATATTAATCATATCAGTTTTATCATCAAATAAATCTATCTCAGAATTAACAAGAAAACTATTAAGAGGATCATAATTATGAGTTAAAGAGACTCCCTCATTGATGAGCGACTCAATCATGTAAAGCTAATGGTTTTCGTCCTCTTCTTCGGGCTGCTTTGCAACATTGAAAATATTTATTTCAAGTGTCATGTTGCCAAAAGACAGTTTCATAAGTCCACTCTTACAATTTATTAGAGCATTTGCAGTAGTAAGGAAAGGTCTACCCAAAATCAAAGGGATTTTAGAGTTAGGATCACCAGTAGAAGTAGTATCAAGAATTAAGAAATCAACAGGATAGTATAATTTATCAATTTGAATCAAAACATCCTCTACCACACACCGGGGTACTTTGACTGAACGGTCAGCCAATTGCAATACCACGCCGGTTGGTTTGATTTCTCCTAACCCTAGCTGTAAGTAAATGGAGAATGACATTAGGTTTACACTAGCTCCTAAATCTAGCAAAGCTTGTCCTACGTCATGATTTCCAATGCTGCAAGTAATGGTAAGACAGCCTGGATCTTTGTATTTTGGGGGAATTCTTTATTCAATTAATGCACTAACTTGCTCAATTAGGAATGTCGTTTTCTTGACATGGTGTTTCCTCTTAATGGTGCATAAATCCTTGAGAACTTTTGCATAGGTAGGGACTTGTTTAATCACATGCAAAAGAGGAAGATTAAGTTTCACTTGCCTTAAGTTCTCAAGGATTTCATTATTTATTTCCATATTTTTTTTGGATTTTAAGACTTGGGGGAATGGTGCCTTAACAGGATTTTTTGTCACTTCAGGGTCTTTAAGCAACTTGGTTTCACTATTAGTTTGACCCTTTTCCACATCCTCAGATTTATTCATTGGTGGGATGTGCAGTGACTTGCCACTTCGGGTCACAATGGCATTTACATCTTTCAAATTTTCTTGTGCCATATGTTGACCGTGAGGTATGGACTGAGCTTGGGAAGGAAACTTACCTCGCTCAGTCACACTAAAGGAGCCCATCAATTTAGACACTTGGCTTCTTATTTCTTTGTTTTCCTTGACCACTTGTGTAATTAATAACTTGTGTAATTAATGCCTCACACCTCTGGTTTGTTTTACTTTGTGCTTCTATGAAAGCATGTAAGGTGTCTTCTATAGAGTTTCTAGAGGCCGAGGGTGCATGATAAGGTGCTGGGTATGATCTAGGAGGCTGTGCATGCTGTTGGTTTTCAGATTTCCAGCTGAAGTTGGGATGATTTCTCCACCTCGGATTGTAAGTGTTAGAGAATGGTGCTTAAAGCTTCTTATACATGCCTAAGGCATTCTATTGTTCCTCGTACAACCCTCTCATGTCAATAAATGTGGGGCAATCTTGAGCACGATGATCAATCCCACCACACACAAAACATGTTTCTAAAGGTTTGGCTTGATTAACCATGTGTGTTGGTTTTTTAGTTTTCGGTGCCTCTAACTCCCTAGTAAGCATCTCGACCTTGGCCTTAAGATTATCTCTTCCTTAAGATGGTAGATTCCTCCACCATTAGGGTTTCCTATAGGTCATGACCTATTTGTGCTTTCAGTAGCACTAGGTCCAGTCTATGTGTGAGCTTTTTCAGCAAGCTCATTGAGGTACTAAAAAGCCTCATCAGGGTCTTTTTGCAGAAATTCACCATTGCACATCATCTCGATAAATTGGTGCTCTCTATAGGTAAGACCCTCATAGAAATAGCTCACTAAGCATCATTTTTTGTACCCATGATGTGGACACATACTTAACAGCTCATTAAATTTCTCCCAAGACTGATACAAAGTCTCGTTTTCCTTTTGTGCAAAGGTGGAGATTGGTCTTTTCAATGCATTAATTTTATGTTGAGGGAAGTATTTGTTGAAAAAGACTTGGGTCATCTCATTCCATGACCCAATAGATCATGGCCTCAACGAGTATAACCAACTCTTAGCTTTATCCTTCAAGGAGAAAGGAAAAAACTTGAGTCTGACAATATCATTAGTTATATCTTGACTATGGAAAGTCGCAACTACTTCCTCAAATTCTATAATGTGCACATATGGGTTTTCGTTTTCCAAGCCATGAAAAGTGGTGAGTAAATATATCATCCCTAGTTTAAAGTCTTGATGGTGGGTGTTAGCTAGAAACATAATACACGATGGTGTGGCTGTCCGGCTACGATGTAGGTAGTCTTTAAGTATCCTAGCAACATTTTCATTAGGGTATTTAACCATGTTAACGAAGTTTTCTAAATTTTCTGTAAGGTGAACACTAGAGTTCGATCTAGGCGAGGTTTCACTAACGGACGTGGAAGGGAAAGGTATCACTATTTCAGGTCCCTTAATGAATCTCCCTCGCGAATCTCTCTGTCTAAGCATACACCAACTGATTTTAAAAGAAATAAATAGAACATAACAAAATAAAGAAAAAAATCAGAATATAAAAGAAAGATAGTACCGTCTTGTCTTAGAGTTGACAAACTTCCTTATAAGTAAGCGTGTTTCCCCGGCAACGGCGTTAAAATTTGATTACACCCAAAACATACGCGGTTGTTGTAGCACAGCTTTAGGGTGTCGATTCCACAGGGAAACAAGTTTAACTATAAAGAGAGATGTAAACTTTAATATGAGACGATATAATAAGTAAAGAATCTGAAATTGATGATGAAGTAATTATGTAGGTTTGTGAAATATAATAGAGAGGCAACAAGGATCTGGGAATCCTCCCTGGGTTCGTTGTCCTAATCCTAACTTGATTCAGTTGCTTTTATCTCGATTGCACGTTTCACATCCCAAACATGCAATCGGCAAATATTCAATGAGAACATGTGTAAACCCTAATATTATTGTAATTAAATACTTCTTATTTCTGATTCATACATGTATGATCTATCCTATAGGTTTATCAAAGTAATGGACAAACCTAGAGGCTAGACTTACTGGACTCAATTATACCCAATAATCTTGACATAAGAGAAGCATGACTAAAGTTATATCAAGGAAAAGATACAATCACCGGAATAGATAAAATCTCATAATTAGATAAAGAAGTAAATCATGACAATGTTTGACAATAAATTCTTATTACAACTTAACCAAATAAGGATAGATAGGAACAACTACACCTAGGGATTCATCCCTTCGCCTTGCTTGGAAGTTAGTTAGCCATGGTGTTCATGGCTAAACTCTTTTATGGATGAGAGTTGCTGTCTTCAACTTATGGGTCTTTGCTCACAGCCAAGATGTCTTCTCTTAAAGCCTAAGTGTCTTATTTATAGTACAAAAGACCAAGGTTATTCTTAGGTTTAATCTTGTGTTTAAAAACCCTAATTAAAGTCTAACTCGGAGATGTAAATACGTGTACGCGCTGCGGTGCTGCTGGGGAGCACCTCGGCGCTAGGCATAAGCTGGAATAGGCAACCTTCTAGGCGCCGTGGTAATGTTGAGGAGCACCGCAGTGCTGGCTGGTGGGTAATCATATGTATGTTTCTGGGTGACGCAGTGCTGCTGAGGAGCACCGCGATGCTGGCCTTTTTACTGATAATCTTCATGCTTTGCCTCTCCGTAGCCATTCTTCTGCTTCGTCGTGCATGGACCCTTGGTGCTTTTAAACAATGATCGCTTCTTCTCTTCTTTAGACTTAAAACACCTGAAAATGTACTTGAATACGTTAGTATTCCAATGAT
The DNA here is from genome assembly GCA_023935145.1 of Bretschneidera sinensis. Taxonomy (NCBI): domain Eukaryota; kingdom Viridiplantae; phylum Streptophyta; class Magnoliopsida; order Brassicales; family Akaniaceae; genus Bretschneidera; species Bretschneidera sinensis. The sequence goes on from CM043700.1 coordinate 122,403,027, forward strand.
ATTACTTAAGAGTTATCAACACACAAGAGTGCAATAAAGACCGAGAAGAATCAAAAATGCTAACAATTAAACATCTTTCAAGTGCATTTTATGGCTCTTATCAATATGCTAGCAGGAGCTAAGATCTTTTCGAATATCAATTTGAGGAGTGGTTATCATCAGATATGTAACCGACCGGGAGGTGAATGGAAGACTACATTAAAGACTAAAGAAGAACTCTACGAGTGGATGATGATGTCATTCAGACTTTCTGATGCACCGAGTACATTCATGCGAGCTATGCACCAAGTATTGAAACCCTTCATCGATAAATTTGTTGTAGTTTATTTTGATGACATTCTTATCTAGAGTCACAACCCGAAAGACCATATAAGTCACATAAGGCATGTAATGGAGACACTTCGTGAACACAATCTCTTTATAAACTTGAATAAGTGCACCTTTATGATGGACCAACTACTCTTTCTCGGATTTATAGTTAGTTCATATGGGATTCGGGTTAATGAGGACAAGATGAGAACAATATAAGAGTGGCCCACACCGAGGACTATCAGGGAGGTCAGAAGCTTTCACAGGTTAGCAACCTTCTATCGGAGGTTCGTTCAAAATTTCAGTAGCATAGTAGCCCCTATCATCGAGTTCATGAAGAAAGGTGGTTTCTATTGGGGTGAAAAAGTCGAGAAGAGTTTTGAACTAATCAAAGAGAAGCTATTACAGCACCGGTACTAGCTCTACCTGACTTAGACAAATTGTTTGAGGTTGAGTGTGATGCGTCAATTGTAGGGATTGGAGCCGTATTGACTCAAGAAGGAAAAGCCCATTGAATTTTTTAGTTAGAAGCTCAGAGAGATGAAATAGAAATGATCAACATATGAGCAGGAACTCTATGCTATTCTGAGAGCATTGAAGGTATGGGAGCACTACCTTATTCAGCGAGGGTTCATCCTTTACACTAACCATCAAGCTTTGAAGTTTATCAATAGTTAGAAGAATCTGAATCGAATGCACGCCCGGTGGATATCTTGCATTCAACTATTCACTTTCTCCCTTAAGCATAAATCAGGGAAACTGAACCGAGTAGCTAATGCATTGAGCCGTCGAGCTACACTATTGGTAAGTTTACAAGTTGTAGTAACAAGATTCGAGTGCATCAAAGAGTTATGTGAAACAAATAAGGATTTTGAAGAGCATTGGGATCGTTGCAAATCTGGGACACCTATACTTGAGATGCATATCTAGAAGGGATATCCCTTCCGGGGAAATCAGCTTTGCATTCCAAGAAGTTCTTTTCAGGAGCAAGTCATTCGAGAGCTGCATGGTGGAGGTTTAGGTGGACATCTTGGGAGAGACAAGACTATTGCATTGGTAGAGGATCGGTATTATTGGCTGCAACTGAATAAGGATGTTGGAAACGTCGTGAGCAAATGCCAAGTATGTCAAGTAGCTAAGGGCCAAACGCAAAACACTGGCCTTTATATGCCTTTACCTATACCCAAGGCACCATGGGATGATGTGTCCATGGATTTTTTGTTAGGACTTCCAAGAACCCAATGAGAAGCTGACTCTCTTATGGTGGTAGTGGACAGATTTTCCAAGATGGCACATTTTATTTCTTACAGGAAAACTTTCGATTCTGTCCAGGTAGCCAACCTATTCTTCTGAGAAGTGGTAAGATTACATGGGGTGCCAAAGTTAATTACTTCTAACCGAGACACCAAGTTTTTATCCCAGTTTTGGAGAACTTTATAGAGGACGTTTGACACAGCCTTAAATTTTAATAGCACTAGCCATCTGTAGACAGACGAAAAAACTGAGGTTGTGAACTGCACATTAGGCAACTTGCTTCGTTGTATTGCAAGAAATAAGCCAAAATAGTGGGACCTGGCTCTAGCTCCGACCGAGTTTGCCTATAATAATATGGTGAACAGGTCTACTGGAAAGACACCGTTTGAGGTCGTGTATGGAAGAACTCTGAAGTTTGTTGTAGACTTAGCAAATCTGCCCAAGTTACCCGGGGCTAGTCTAGCAGTGAAGCATTTGGCCGAGAGGGTGAAGACAACTTATGAAGAGCTTTGTCGGCATCTCGAGGATACTTATTCTAAGTATAAGGAAAAGTTAGATAAGGGTCGGAGATCAAAGGTTTTCCGAGAGGGAGATCTTCTACGCAAGGGGCTGCTACTGACTGAAACATCGGGAAAACTACGAAACAAGAAGTTTGGACCTTGCAAAGTTCTCAAGAAGATAAATGATAATGCCTATGTTGTTGATCTTTTGGAGGACCTAGCAATTTCTTTGACGTTCAATGTGGCGGACATTTTTGAATATTTTCCACCAAAAGGGGACAGAACCTAACTCGAGGACGAGTTATTTTCAAGAAGGGGAGACTGATGTAGGACATAATAATTAGTATTTTATTTTGTTTTCCTTTCTTTATTAAGATTAACTTTAATTTCTCTAAAACTATTTTTCTTTATTAGGATTAGGTATGTTTACTTTTCTACTAGGACTCTATGTTTACTTTTCTTCTAGGACTAGATTTACTTCTATTACAAGGAATAGAATTTTCCTATCACTATAAATAAGTGATCCCATTATTGTATTTTTTAGAACTTTGATCAACAGAATTATTGCGAGAATTTCTCTCAAAACTCTGTGAAGTGTTCTTTTGCAACATGCGGGTTGGTGTTCTATCTTTGGGTAAGAAACATTGTTTTCTTCTCCATTCTAGGGTGCACCCAGAAGAAAAGGGTTGAAGACGCTATTCTTCTTTCCTCCTTGGTGCACTAAGGTTAAACTTAAGTCTTCTACTATGTCAAAATGTAAGATACTTGTCAACTATCTTATTTTTGCCCTGACTGTTAGTAGATGGTTGAGGAAGGGTTGTGAGGGGTATTTGGCGTATGTGGTGGATTACAGAAAAGAGATTAGGAAGTTAGAAGAAATCTTAGTAGTGAAAGATTTTTCTATGTGTTCCCTGAGAAGTTGTCTGGTTTGCCTCTGAATAGTGAGATTGAGTTTTCTATTGAAGTGATTTCGGGATCAGCACCCATATCTATAGCACCTTACAGAATGGCACCAGTTGAGTTGAGAGAATTGAAAGTTCAGCTTCAGAAGTTATTAGATAAACAATTTATTCGTCTTAGTATATCGCCTTGGGGGTGTTGTTTGTGAAGAAGAATGATGGAACGATGAGGTTGTTCATTGATTTTAGACTGTTGAATAAAATCACCATCAAAAATAAATATCCTTTACCTAGGGTAGATGATTTATTTAAGCAGTTGCAGGGGGCTAGGGTATTTTCTAAGATAAACCTAAGATCAAGTTATCATTAGTTGAGGATAAAAGAGGATGATGTGCCTAAGATTGCTTTTAGGACACGTTATGGCCATCATGAGTTCCTTGTAATGCCATTTGGGTTGACTAATGCTCATGCAACATTTATGGACCTAGTGAATCGGATGTTTAAACCATTCTTGGATAGATTTGTAATTGTATTTATTGATAATAGTCTAGTGTATTCTAATAATAAAGATGAGAATGTGAGACATTTAGAGATAGTGTTGAAGATTCTAAGGAGAGAGAAATTGTATGCAAAGTTTTCTAAGTGTGATTTTTGGCTAAATGAAATATCTTGGGCATGTTGTATCAAGAGATGGTATAGCAATTGATCCACAAAAAGTGGAGACAGTGTTAAATTGAAAAAGACCAATTAGTGTGACTAAAATTAGAAATTTTTTGTGATTGGCTGGTTATTATAGAAGGTTTATTCAGAATTTTTCTATTATTGTTGTACCATTGACCAAATTAACCAGGAAGGAAGTGAAGTTTATATGATCAGAAGAATGTGAAAAGAGTTTTCGGTTGTTGAAAGAGAAGTTGACTATTACTCTGGTATTAGTGCTTCCTTCTGGTGAAGAAGGATTTGTGGTATATAGTGATGCGTCGCATCAGGGGTTAGGATGTGTGTTGATGCAACATGGGAGAGTTATAGCTTATACTTCTAGGCAATTGAAGAACCACGAAAGAAATTACCCGACCCATGATTTAAAATTGGTTGCCATAGTTTTTGCCTTGAAGATTTGGAGATATCATCTATATGGAGCCACTTGTGAAATTTTTACTAATCATAAAAGTTTGACGCATTTAACTACCCAGAGATAGTTGAATTTAGGCATAAGAGGTGGATGGAGTTGATTAGTGACTATGACTGTACAATTTACTATCATCCAGGGAAGGCTGATGCATTGAGTAGAAAGTCTACAGGGAGATTAGCTGCTATTGGGAGTCATTATATTAGCTTGATGGTAGAATTGAGAGAAATGAGAATGTAGTTGAGTATCAGTGATAAAGGAGTATTGATGGCAAATATGGTGGTATAATATTCTATTATTGATTGCTTGTTACAGATGCAGAGTAGAGATGAAGGGATAGAGAAAATCATATATGAAGTATTGAGTGGGAAGCCGACTGAGTTCAGAATTAGAGAAGATGGTATGGTGGTATTGGGACATTGAGTTTGTGTTCCCAATGATGTTGAGATGAGAAAGGAGATACTAAGAGAATCTTATAATTCTGTGTATTCTATGCACCAGGTAATAATAAGATGTATAGGGGGTCGAGACAGAACTATTGGTGGTCAGGGATAAAGAAGGATGTAGCTGAGTATATTTCTAGATGTTTGATTTGTCAACAAGTGAAGTGTGAGAATAGACATCCAGCAAGTTTATTACAGCCTCTTCTAGTACCTGAATAGCTATAGGAGAATGTTAGTATGGATTTTGTTTCTGGTTTTCCCCATACTCAGAGAGGTCATGATGCTATATGGGTTATAGTGGATAGACTTTCTAAGTCTTTGCATTTCCTTCCTACTATAACTACCTGGAGTCTTGAAAAGTTTACTGAGTGGTATATAGCGGAGATTGTGAGATTAGATGGAGTACCTTTGAGCATTGTATCAGATAGAGATTCTAGATTTACTTCTAGATTTTGCAGGGGTTTTCAAAAATCTATGAGTACACAGTTGCAATTTAGTACAGCTTTTCATTCTCAAACTGATGGGTAGACAAAGAGGATCATCAGAATACTTGAGGATATGTTGAGGGCAAGTGTATTGAGTTTTTTTAGTGAGCACAGATGCTTATTTACCTTTGATCGAATTTGTATACAATAATCAATATCAAGCTAGTATTAGATGGCACCTTTTGAGGCTTTATATGGTAGAAGGTGCAAAACTCCAGTGTGTTGGGAAGAAGTTGGAGAAAGAAAGATATTTGGTACAGAAATGATAGATTTGACTATTGAGAGGATCAAACTGGTTATAGAGAACCTTAGAGTAACACATAACAGAAAGAAATGATATGCTGATAATAGAAGACGACATTTTAAGTTTCAGGTTGGTGATTGGGTGTATTTGAAGATATCTTCATGGAAGGGTGTATTGAGATTTAAAAAGAAAGAGAAATTGAGTTCAAGATTTATGGGGCCCTATGAGGTGATTGAAAGAGTTGGATTAGTAGCATATAGATTGGATTTTCCTCTGGAGTTAAAGCAATTGCACAATGTGTTTCATATTTCACTTTGGAGAAACATGAAAGATTTGACCTTTATGCAAGTACCAGTCAGAATTCTAAACCAAAAAGAACAAGTCTTGCTTAATAAAGTTATTCCTTTAGTTCAAGTGTTATGGCAGAACAAAAATGTTAAAGAAATTACTTGAGAGAATGAGGAAAGAATGATGAAAGAGTACCCTCAGCTTTTTCATAAGTTAGGTAAGGAAATTTTGGGGACGAAATTTTTATAAGGTGAGTAGAATTGTAATATTCGTATTCATAAAATAAGGGTAAAAAATTAATTTTACATATATCATATTGAATTAAATAATCTATAGATGACAGATTTAATATTGATTTGAAATAATATTGAAAATTTTGTTGAAAATAGTTAGAAAGTTTTGAAGAAGAAAGTACTGAAAATTTTCGAAATTTGAAGTTAAAATGAAAGATTTATAAAGAAACATTATGGTCTAAAGTTGAGGAAAATAATTTAAAAAGATTTTAGAAGAAAATATAATTTTTTATAAAATTTTTGGAAGGAAGAAAAGATGAAAAATTGAATTTTTTTTAAAGGGAAAATGGCTAAACAGTAAATTTTAATTGATGATAGAATTGTAAAAAATCGATGGCACTTATGTAAATTTTTAAAAAAGGGGGGGCAGGCATGAAGATATTCACGTGAAGGTAAAAACAAAAAATATGTATAATTTTTTTTTTTAAAAAAAAAAGAGGCAAACAGTGAAAGGGATGATTTTGTTCACGTGAACATAATCATTAGTCTTAGATTTTTAAAAATTTTATTATTAAAAGAATGTCTTGCGAAGTTTATAAGTGTCTGAAGCTCAGAGACATTATTTTCTTTCAAATTCTCGTTTGGTTTCTTCTTTCCTCAATTCAAATTCTTAGCAAAAAGTTATAAAAAAAATTTCTCCAATATTAGAGATAATTACAGTCATCCAGTCACAATAGGTAGATTTAACACATTTGAGGTAATTTTCAATAAGACTCATAACTAAATAATTATATTGTTTGAATTAAGTTGTGAAATAGTAAGATTTATGAAAGTTTATGGTTAGGTATTGGTGATCAGCAATCCCAAGAAATTGCTGAAAGGAGCAGGAAAGGAAAAAAAGAGATCCACGGATAGCTTTAAGTGTTATACAGTGAGTTAGATTTACTTTTAGTAATCGAGACCAATAAAAATATGAATTTATGATATTTGAATAAATTGTTGAATTATAATAGTCTATGCTCCCAAAAAACTACATGACGAGATGCGAAGACGACGAAATACAGGATCATAGCACCGATAGCTTTTTTGTTCAGTTCCATATCCAAGAAAGCAACACACCCGAGAATGAAGCTCGAGTTTGGTGCGCTCATGGGGTTGGAGTAAAACAAAACAAGCAGAACAAAAAACATGAAGATGGTGATATGAGGGAACAGAGCCAAAAAACCACTCGTAAGGAGAACAATTATCAATGATAGGGGTAGGCAGCCTATTGATCGTGTAGATAGCCGTGAGAGTGGCTTCACCCTAAAATGGGGTAGGAACATATATGAAAATGAGGAGGGCGCAAACAGTTTCTAAAATGTGCTTAAGTTTATGTTTAGCTCGACCATTTTGTTGTGAAGTGCCAGAACATGACAAGTGAGGAACAGTGCCATAATTTTTTAGGATGCCTTAAAAAGTATGTTGAGTATATTCTAAAGCATTATCAAAATGAAAAGCTTTGATGGGTTTTGAAAATTGGGTTTCAACCATTTTGGCAAAAGTACAATAAATATCCAATAATTCAGAACAAGATTTCATTAAAAATACTCAAGTGTAACGAGAGAAATCATCAACAAAAATTACAAAATAGCGTGAACCACTCATACTAGCAATAGGAGAAGGTCCCCAAACATCAAAATGAATTAAATCAAATGAAGCAGTCGCATGAAACTCACTATTATTACTGTTTTCCAAGTTGACACGAAATACAATCAAAAGAACTTTTAGACACTGACCCTAACAAACCCTTTGAAGCTGATAGTTGTACCTGAGATACAGATGCATGACTAAGACGTGAATGCCAAAGTGCAAGGGATGGTGGTGACAAGGAGGCAGCAACAGAGACGTTGGAGGCGAGAAAGTGTAAGGACGAGAGTTCAAACATGTGCCTAATTCTACGCCCGATCCCAAGGGTCTGACCAGTATGAGGATCCTGCACAGTCACACCAGAAAAGTCAAAGACAAGTCTATATCCAAGTTCACACATTTGCCCAATGGAAAGAAGATTATAGGATACTTCTGGCACATGAAAAACTTCAGGAATAGAAAAAGAACGACTATTGATGGTGCCTATAGTCTTGGCAGTCATAGTGGAGCCATCAGCTGTGCGAATGAATGAGGAATAAGGTGAAGGTGTAGATGTGGTAAATGAAGCTGGGAAAGGTGTCATATGATTGCAACAAGCGGAATCAAAAAACCAAGAGGCAGAATTACCTGGCAGGACTAAGAGGGCAGAGGAAGATGCATTACCAGAACGATCTGGATGACCTAATTAACTATTGCCTCGAAGTTAGCTGCAGATAAGGTGACAGTAGATCCTGATGACCTGACAGGGGGTGCAACTGAAGATGTAGCTGTAGCTAGAGGTGGATATGGAACAACTGAACGTAAACTTTTTCTGCCATCTAATATAGACTGAACATGATGAAAAATATCTTTTTCTACCATCTACAAATGCCAAAAGCACAAACAGACCATAAAAATTGAATTCGAGAAAAAAAACTAAGAAAAAAACACATGGTCAAATCTGGATGCTGGTGGTTCCGTCGAAAATTGAGCGGCGGATGCAGCCGTTAGCGGAAGCAACAGTGACAGAGGACCAAAAAATTTGGGCGGCGCTTGAGGGAGCGTGCAAGCTCTGATGGAGCTGTACTTGGCTGCTCTCGAACGATTATCTTCTGATGTTTCGACCGGTGTTGACACCTGCAAGAAACAATGAGAGAAAGATGAAGAACCACATGAGATAGAGTAATAAACTTACCAAAAAATGCTAACTTATGCCAAAAAAAGAGAGAACAAAATTTGGGTTCTGGTGATTCTAATTTCAAAAGCAAAGCTCTGATGTCATGTTGAGACAGATATTGTATTAGAATCACACACTAATTGATATACAAGGGAGTCCTATATATACAAGCCAATAAGAGAGGCAAAGCTATACAGAACCAATGTGGGACTAAATTAACTAAGCAATAACTAAGCTATACATAATCTAACAGAGACAATCAAGAGGCTACCATTTTAACACAATTCTTCACAAATGGAGGAGTATAGTTCCAAAACTGCCACTATGATGTTACTTTTGAACGAGGAACATGCCTTATAAATAAAGGGGATAATTATATTAATCACTCTGAGTTTTGATCAGTGTTTTCAAAGGCATTTTTGGGTCACACCCAGAGGCGTTTTCGGGCCAAAACGCCCCAGAGAGTGAATCCTAGGGTGAAAGTATTACTGGGCGTATGTAATTCAGGTTTGGGCGTTCGCTCATACCCGAGGCGTACACCTTTGACGCCCTAGGTGTTTGGGCGTATGCCTAATATTACAGGTTGCTTACTCTTCTTTACGACCTGCAAGAGTCTAAATCTCACATAAAACACTATAAAACCAAGACAAAATCTGAATTATTTAGAGAAAACTTCAGACAAGAGAGGTAGATCTGGAAAAATTTTCAACAAATCAAAACGAGGCAGAAGATAGACGGATCTAATAACCTAAGCATACACTAAAAAAACACAAATCAACCAAAAATAAGAAATTAACTCCTTGGATTCCAAATATGCGGTCGACTCCTCTGGAGTGTCGTCCTCCTTGTCGCCCCACCGCTTCGGTCCAACCACAGCAGGTTTAGTCTCCGGATTTCGGAATAGGCGTTGGCAAGAGAGGTAGATCTGCTTGTGTTGTTTTGAGGATTTCTCGGTCTTTTCATCGTCTGATGAAAGAGCTCTCGCTGTTTCTTGCTTTTTTCTTGGGGAAAAGAAGGGATTGAGTGTTTGTTGGATGGAAACCAGAGAAAAATATTTCTCTGCCCTCTCTCTCTCTCTCCTCCTCTCTTTCTCTCGCTCTCTTGAAATTTCTAGAATCTGCGGCATCTGTCTTCTGTAAAATGTAAAATTGTAAATAACTAAATATATATTTTGGCAGATTTTTTTAATTATTATGAGCTGCGGTCCTTTTAAGTTTTAACTGGGCTAGAAAATTGTGCTAGAAGCCTGGTTGGTTTTGGTCCAATATCTATAGCCTTTTCTTTTTTAGTTGATATTTGAGACAGAAGCAAGCAATTGGTCCAACTTAACTGGTTTTGGTCCCACATGAAAGTGTGAAACCCAATTTCTTAACTGGTTTTGGTCACTTTATTTTCTTAATTAGTTATTTGCAGTGACTCACTTTTAACCCAAGTCAGGGTTGGTTTCTAACCCAATTCATTTTTCTCTACTTCTATAATTTTCATCAAATTGTTTGATATTTGTGTAAAAATATTTTGATAAATATTCATTCATAGATCTTAAGTTAGTAAAGTTTATTGATAATTAATTTGTTTATATTATTTTAATTTTTTAATATTTTTATAATTTAATTAATATTATTTTATTCAAAACGCCCTAACGTTTCAAAAGGCTTACGCCCCAAAGCCTCGGAGCTTATGCCTAGCCTTATTGAGGTAAAACGCCTCGCCCAACGTCTTCACCTTTGAAAACACTGGTTTTGATTGTATTTGTTAACCTTTGACGGAAAATATAAAAATATCATATTACTTTTATATACAAGTTTCAAATGAAACTGTTAGATATTTTCTTGCTTGCTTTGTCTGTCTTTTTTATCTTCTCTTTTTTTTTTTTTTTGGTCTCTTTTTCAATGTCGGTTATCTCTTCCTGTAAATTTTTGAACAAAAAGTTTGAGCAATTTCACTGTTTTTTTGCGATTTATCTGTGCAAAATTCATGGGTTTCTTAATTTGCTTGTTGGGAATTCAAAAATTGAGAGATTTGGGATCTGAGTAGTTGTGAACATGCTTTTTTTTATTAAAAAAAAAAAAACACAATTACTTTACTCTTTAAAATAGAAGAAACTACTATACTTTAAACATAGACCTGAACAACCTCCATCTACGGGATTAGGAGGATTTTTAGTGCACCTTAAATTGCTATAAGTTTGTTGTTTGATATAGTTTCCTATGATAAAAAAGACGAAACGTTGCTTGCGAAGCATGTGATGAGTTGGTTCTATGGGTTTGGTAGTGGGGGACTGGTGGGTTGTTGTTGAGAGATGCGATTCTGTTTGGGTTGTTTAGTTTTTATGAATTTTTTTTATTTCAATAATGATTCTTCAGTTCTAGAAACACCAATTAAAGAAAAAAGGTTATCAAATTTAGTATGTCTTTTCTAATTTGTTTCATATGATGTTCAATTCTTCATTGTAGATAAGGTGGATTCGAGCCAAATCGAACACGGATACTAAGATATCCGAGCTCGGCTCGAGTTTAAATGAATAAGCTCAAGTTCGAATGGAGCTCGAAAATTAGTTTTTTTTCATGGGTGCAGATTTGAGGCAGATCTATTGTTGCATGGAGACATGGAAGAAGATAGAAGAAGGTAGAGGAAGAAGAAGGGTAGTTTGGGTTTACAAAAATATTTGTTGAGTTAGATTTAACTTTTGACTAAAATCTACCAGGCTGATTGATGGAAAACTTTACTGAAGAGGTTTATGTTTAAAAAATATGAAAGTCGAATAAGATAAATGAGGTTTATTTCATTTTTCAAATATTATGGAGGTAATTGAAAAGGGACCAAAACTCAAGGTGGTTTATGTAATTATCCTAAATAAAAACAGTTTTATTTATATTACGAGAGTGGACGGGTCGACTTCCATTCTTTACCATCTTTTCAAATGACATTTCATTTTTCTTTTAATAAAGAGATGAGACATCACTATTTGAAAAACCAAAGGCAATAATTTAGCCACGTTCTCTAAATCATTAAAAAAAACGTAAATTACAATTTTATGCTTAAGTTGGGGGTAATTATAGAAACATATATGTGGTATTAAAAATGATTGTTTAATACCTAAAATTTATTAATAACATTACAGAAACATATCTCCGTTATTAAACTCGTTAATCAAACGTGAAAATTTTAATCAAATGTCAAACTACGTTATAAAAACTTTTGAAAACCTCATAATGCCGCTCAAAGATGTACAATGCCATTCTTTATCCCAAAGATTCTGTCAACGCTGTACAATCTCTCTCTCTCTGTCCCCAAAGTCTCTCTCATTTTTGTCAAAGTCTCTCATTTCTTCCCAACCGTAATACCAGCTTCCAATACCTTTACCTTCACGTGCAGTTAACAAAATAAATAAAGACTGATAAAATAATTTGTATAGTTCGCTTAATTTAATTTTCATTTTCTATAAATAATATTCATATTAGACCCAAACAATCAAAACCTAAAATGACACTAAGATTTCTATTCTTTCTTTTAGCTTTCCGTCAAATTCTTAGTAACCAAACCGAAGGCCATGACAGACAAACTTGGTTCGCTAATTCAGGCATTTTATTTTCTTAGAACAAGAAAAACAAGCATTATAAAAACAATTGATGACATAATGACTACTCCAAACAAAAAGCAAAACAAAATATGACCTTACCAAACAAAAAGCAAAAATTGAAACGAACACCCATAATGCCTTTATCACATACATAACCAGTCACTTCCAAACCTAGACAACACAACTCACAAATCTGAAATCTTTTCCCCTCCTGTCACCTAAATTTCCCCAGCAAACAAACATATAATGAACTAAACAATCCGCCCACTACACTGCAAAATTGAACTCCACAAAACCATAATAATTTAATGCAAAAGCTTATGCCATAATAAAAAAAATGAACGAACCACCCAAATCTCCAGTTTGGTTTCCCCCACTTTCCTTCCATTTCTCTTTTATTTTGTCCTCCGTACCTCGAAATCACCTCTACAACCAAACCCACATCACGTGGTTGATGACTAGCGATTTCGATGATGGGTCAGTGGCTGAGGCGGAGCGTAGATAGAGAAGAATGTTGAAGTGTTGTTGATTGAGGCAGGTGTTTTAGGAGATAGAGGAGTCGTAGAGGGCGATTGCGGCGGAGAAATCTTTGGATTTGGAGCAGAATTGAGTTTCGAAGGGTGAAGGGAGAGACCGTGAGAAGAGAGAGTGAATATGTCACGTGGGATAATAAAATAATTTAAGGTGGGGCAATGTCCATATTTTTCATCATGTTCCGTTAAAATTTAATGAATTCTATAAAATCAATATTTTGATAGGTATTAAATAGTTATTTTTAATATTATATATATGTTTTTATAATTACTTCTTAAACTCATGTATAAAAATTGAGTTTCGAAGGGTGAAGGGAGAGACCGTGAGAAGAGAGAGAGTGAATATGTCACGTGGGATAATAAAATAATTTAAGGTGGGGCAATGTCCATATTTTTCATCATGTTCCGTTAAAATTTAATGAATTCTATAAAATCAATATTTTGATAGGTATTAAATAGTTATTTTTAATAATATATATATGTTTTTATAATTACTTCTTAAACTCATGTATAAAAATGTAATTTATCTTAAAAATCAAAATTACTTGCAAATCTCTTTATTATTTTTTTCAATTTTTTATTATTTTAACATTAATTAATATGATAAAATAATAACCCATCATTGTAAGAAATATTTGGAACTAAAACTGTTTTATATTTAATAAAATATCTGTAAAAAGAGCTTTTTATACAAATTTTGATTTATATATTTTTTTTACAATTTTTAATTCTTTGTAAAAACCCTTTTTACAGCCATTTTATCAAATAGTTATAAAAACTCTTTCTAAATAGCCATTAAAACTATTTACCTTCTGTCATTGAAAAAAGAATCTCTTTACTTTTAATTATACAGAGACACATCATCAATTTAAATAATCAATAGTTAAGATTTATTTACAAATATTATATGGACCAAAATATCCTTTTGCCACGTCAACAAGGTTAGAGTATTTTAGAGAAATCATATTTTTTAGAAATTTAAAAATAAAAATAACAAAATCAGACAATTTTTGTTCACCGAACTTATCATTCACTCGCATGAGAGTTGTTGGCTCCATCGAAGGTAGTGCTTATGGGTCTCATTTGATAGCTCTTAGCGAGAGCTTTCAAACGATACCTGTGGTGCATTTTTTTTTACCTCTGATTATCCCAATATCACCAAAAAAACTTTGAGAATGAAAAATTAAATCAATAATTTGTTCATTTACCAAATTATCTCATATTTATGTAGATCTCAACCATTAATTTTTGAAATGCTGATGTGTTTTCTTGTGATTAAAAGAAAATGATGTTTCCTTTGATAAGGGGGTAAATGATGGAAGCTGAACCAGAGAATAGAAATAGTTTTTAAAAAGAATTACCAGAAATAAGGTTTTGGAAGAGAAGAATTGTATTAAAGAGCCATATATAGCTAAGTGTAAATTACGCAAGTAATCAAAACCTAATTATAATAAGAATAAAATTTCCTAATTATATTCTAAAACTACCTTCAAATTCAATGTGGTAGAGTGCATGTTGTTGACCCTCGCCCGTATTTTAATGATGGCAAAACACAACTGTTATTTAACTAACATGTTTAAACTAAGTTGTATTAAGGATCAAACACATTCAACCAAGGAACAAAGTGCAAAAACTCGAACCAAATCAAGTATCAAGTGAAGACTGAAGATCTAGTATAGGTCTTAAGGTTTAGAACCAATGTAAGTCTCACTCATACATTGTATTAGCTTGTTTAATGGCTCAAACACAAATGGTTTTTTTAAAACCATTAATTTTAAAATGTTTTTAATGAAAAACAGAAGAAAAACTGGGTTGGAAGACAACCCAGTCGACTGGGTACATATACCAGTCGACTGGTATATGGGTCAGAAGGTACCCAGTCGACTGGATGAATTAACCCAGTCGACTGGTACTTTGACCAGTAATATCCCAGTCGACTGGATGAATCAACCCAGTCGATTGGCAAAATGGACAGAAAGTCCCCAGTCGACTGGATGATATATACCAGTCGACTGGATACTCAGAAGGTCTGAAAACGTATATTTTTCAAGTGAACCCAGTCGACTGGTATCTCGACCCAGTCGACTGGTAGTTCAAAAATATGACCGTTGGACTCCAAATCTGAACGTTTTAAAGTAAATCTTTTTCAAATTAAAGTCCAAAACGGCCATATTAATTGATTGCTATATAAACCCTCTCAGCAAAGCATTCAATAACAAGCAGCACATATTCAAAAAGAGTTGATCTCATATAATCAAGTTTTTATACTCTTGAAACACAAAAAGCTTTGAAATAATCTTATTGAGCCATTTCTTCAAGCTTTACTTTGAAAGAGAGACATTTCTGTTGTAATAAGCTTTCATTTGTTGTCTCTCTACCTTTTACTTTACACCATCTTTGTAAAGGGATTACTTCCGAGAGGAAGGGGAAACTTCCGAAAGGAAGGGGATTTTTCGGTTTAAGCAATTCCTGTAAATTGCTTGTGTACGGTTTGTGCAACACCCGGCTAAGTTGTGCGACTAAGTTTTCTTAGTGGATTACTTCAAGGAGTTCCTTGAAGAGAGTGGACGTAGGGTCGGAACGAATCCGATATTGCCGAACCACTATAACTGTGTTTGCATCCTCTTTCCTTAAACTCTTTATTTACAGCTTTCTACTTGTATCTATTATTTGTTGCTTATCAGTTTTTATAAACTTGTATAAATTCCGTAAAAGTTTTTAAAAACCCAATTCACCCCCCCTCTTGGGTTGAAACCTCGAGCTACAATTGGTATCAGAGCCTCGTTCTCTTTATAAGGCTTAAATTCCTAGAGTTGATCCAATGGCAGCAAATAGCTACTCTGAGGGACACTCTTATACTAGACCTCCATTGTTCAATGGATCAAATTATAACTACTGGAAAAATAGAATGAAAATCTTCGTCGAAGGACAAGATTACAATCTATGGAGAATTATAGAAGAGGGACCTAAAATTCCCTCAAAAGAAATAGTTATTGGAGAGACTCTTCATACAATGCCTAAACTCAAAACTGAGTTTACTGACGAGGATTGTAGAACGATGTCTCTCAATAGCAGAGCAACAAGCATGCTACATTGTGCTTTAGATATTTCTGAATATAACAAAATATCTGCATGCGTTTCTGCTAAAGAAATATGGGACAAACTGCAAGTCACATATGAAGGAACAAGTGAAGTAAAAAAGTCTAAAATTTACATGCTAATTTCTGAATATGAATCTTTTAAGATGTCTCCTAATGAAACCATTTCTGAAATGCACTCACGATTTACTACTATTATAAATAGTTTAAAATTGCTTGGCAAGAATATTGAGGAAGTTGAACTAACCAGAAAAATCTTAAGATCTCTACCTCCAGAATGGAAACCAAAGAGGACAGCCATTCAAGAGGCCAAAAATCTTGACAAGCTTGATGTTGAGACGCTGCTTGGGTCATTATTGACATACGAGATGGAAGAAATGACTCCCATCGTCAATGATGATGAGAAGAAGAAGAAGCAAATTGCTCTCAAAGCTTCTACGAGCAACAAAGAAAAGGAATTAGAACAAGAAGCAGAGAGCAGTGAAGAAGATGGTGAAATGGCTTTAATCACCAGACGATTCCACAGGTTCTTGAAGAAAAGCAAGAAACCTTACTCAAAGGATCCCACCTCAAAAAGGGAACCACTTATGTGCTATGGCTGCAAGAAGCCAGGACATATAAAAGCTGACTGTCCGGTTTCAAGCAAACCATACAAGGGCTTCAAGAAGAAAGCTATGGTAGCAACTACCTGGAGCGATTACGAAGAAGATGAGTCATCAGACAAAGAAATTGGATACGAAGAGATTGCCAACCTCTGTTTAATGGCAATCGATGATGAAAGTGAGATTTGCCTTCACACCAAGGAGAAAGGTAACTGTTGGTACCTTGATAGCGGTTGCTCGAAGCATATGACCGGTGATAAAAGCGTATTCAAGGAGCTAACTCTAAGAGATGGTGGACTTGTGACCATTGGAGACAATACTAAAATAAAGATCATAGGGCATGGAAAAGTCGGTAATGATTTCTCAACTTTAGATAATGTATTGCTAGTACAAGGCTTAAAGCCAAATTTACTTAGCATTAGTCAATTATGTGACAAAGGATATAAAGTTACATTTGAAACCTCTCATTGTCTAGTTATAGACATCAAGAGCAACAAGATCAAATTCATTGGCCATAGACATGAAAATGTCTATATAGTTGATTTGAAATTCTTACATTCCAATAATGAAAAATGTTTTCCTGCTTTTAGTGAAAATCAATGGCTATGGCATAGAAGGCTTGGTCATGTAAACATGAACTTGCTAAAAATTGTTTCAAGAAAAGATTTAGTTATTGGTCTTCCTAAAATCAATTTTGAGAAAAACAAAATTTGCAATGCTTGTCAAATGGGAAAACAAACTAGGATATCTTTCAAAGCAAAAAATTTTGTCTCAACTACTAGACCTTTGGAACTTTTGCATATGGACTTATTTGGTCCAATAAGTACCATTAGTCTAGGTGGCCATCAATATGCTCTTGTTATTGTTGATGACTATTCAAGATATACCTTTGTTATTTTTATTGCTTATAAGGATGAAGCTTTCAAAGGATTTGAAAAGTTTTGCAAAAAGGTACAAAATGAAAAAGGAATTTGTATTTCAAGCATAAGAAGTGATCATGGCAAAGAATTTGAAAATCAAAGCTTTTCAAAATTTTGTGATGAAAATGGAATTAATCACAACTTTTCAGCTCCTAGAACTCCTCAACAAAATGGAGTTGTTGAGAGGAAAAATAGAGTTCTAGAAGAATTTTCAAGAACAATGCTTTGTGAAAATAATTTACCAAAATATTTTTGGGCCGAAGCCGTGAATACTTCTTGCTATATTTTAAATAGAATCTTGATAAGGCCCCTGCTTGATAAAACTCCTTATGAACTATGGAAAGGGAGAAAGCCAAATATTTCCTATTTTCGTGCCTTTGGTAGTAAGTGCTTCATCTTAAATAACAATAAAACTAACTTGGGTAAATTTGATTCCAAGACCGATGAAGGGATATTTTTAGGATATTCTACTACTAGTAAGGCTTATAGAGTTTTCAATAAGAGAACTCTAGTAGTAGAAGAATCTGTGCATGTAACTATTGATGAATCTAACCCAATGAGTAGTGGAGAAGTTTCCTTTAAAGATGATGCAGATTTTATTCCAAGAATGGAAACTTCTACTCCCATTGTTGACCCAAAAGTGAGTTCTTCTCAAACAAATGAAGGGATGGCAACTCCAAATTTAGACCAACCATCCTCAAGTCAACAAGAGGAAAATCTACCCAAGGATTGGAGGTATGTAAATCATCATCCAATTGATCAAGTAATTGGTGATCCTTCACAAGGGGTAAGAACTCGCTCTTCCATTAGAAATACTTGCAATTTTGCAGCTTATTTGTCTCAAGTAGAACCTAAGACATTTATAGAAGCTGAAAAAGATAATGATTGGATAATTGCAATGCAGGAAGAGATAAATCAATTTGAGAGAAACAATGTTTGGGAACTAGTTCCAAGACCTAAAGATCATTCAATTATTGGAACTAAATGGGTATATAGAAATAAAATGGATGAAAATGGTATAGTAACTAGAAATAAGGCTAGGCTAGTTGCTAAGGGATATAACCAAGAGGAAGGAATAGATTTTGATGAAACCTATGCTCCCGTAGCTAGATTAGAGGCTATTCGAATGTTATTAGCCTTTGCATGCTTTAATAAATTTAAACTGTTTCAAATGGATGTGAAAAGTGCCTTTTTAAATGGCTTTATAGAAGAAGAGGTTTATGTTGAACAACCTCTTGGTTTTGAAAACCCTAGTCTTCCAAATCATGTCTACAAGCTTTCTAAGGCTTTATATGGGTTGAAGCAAGCTCCAAGGGCATGGTATGAAAGACTAAGTAAATTTTTGATTGATAATGATTTTGTAAGAGGAAGAATAGATACAACTCTCTTCACAAAAACTTACAAAAATGACACTTTGATAGTTCAAATATATGTTGATGATATTATATTTGGTGCTACTAATGAATCTATGTGTGAAGAGTTTGCTAAGTGCATGCAAGGTGAATTTGAAATGAGCATGATGGGAGAACTTACCTACTTCCTTGGACTGCAAATCAAGCAACTAAAAGGAGGTATCTTCATCAATCAACAAAAGTACATCAAAGATCTACTAAAGAGGTTCGGGATGGAAAGCTCAAAGCCAATTGGAACGCCTATGAGCACAATCACCAAACTTGATCTTGATAAAGGAGGTAAAACTGTAGATTCTAAATATTATAGAAGCATGATAGGTGCTTTACTGTACTTGACTGCAAGTAGACCTGATATAATGTTCAGTGTATGCATGTGTGCTAGATTTCAATCTAATCCTAAGGAATCACATGTAGTTGCAGTAAAAAGAGTCCTTAGATATCTACAAGGGACTCAGACCATAGGATTATGGTATTCTAGAGAATCATCTTTTGAGCTAGTAGGATATTCGGATGCTGATTTTGCTGGATGTAGGTTAGATAGAAAAAGCACAAGTGGAACATGCCAATTCTTAGGTGCTATGTTAACTTCTTGGTTCTCCAAGAAACAGAATTCAGTTGCACTATCAACCGCTGAGGCGGAATATGTAGCAGCTGGCAGTTGTTGTGCCCAAGTACTATGGATGAAACAACAACTAGAAGACTATGGCATGAGTCTCAAAAATATTCCTATATTTTGTGATAATACTAGTGCCATCAACCTAACCAAAAATCCTATTCAGCACTCTAGAACCAAGCATATAGAGATTAGACATCATTTCTTAAGAGACCATGCTCAAAAAGGTGATATAAGATTAGAATTTATACCTTCAGAAGATCAAATAGCTGATATTCTTACAAAACCCTTAAGTGAAGCTAGTTTTTGCAAAATAAGAAAGTTGATGGGATTGCTTGATTTTGATAAATTGAATGTTTGATTGCATCTCATTTCATCATTTGCATGTTTGACATTGAGTGATAGAGTATTAATCCATGTTTAATTATTCCCTTCACTCAAAAATGTCATAGATAAACAAATTCGTGCTATAAATTCAAGACTGGAAATTTTACTAATGGTCCAGTCGACTGGTAAGTCACTGCCTGATTGGCCAGTCGACTGGTAATTTTAACCCAGTCGACTGGTAACTCTCTGCCAAAAACTCCAGACGACTGGTAAGTCTTCTCCAGTCGTCTATAAAATCAAATCATGCTTGGAGCCAAATTTTTTTCATTTTTTTTGAACCCCCAGTCGACTGGTATCGATAGCCCAGTAGACTGGTATCTCACTGTCAGTTGATCCAGTCGACTGGTACGTTTACCCAGTCGACTGGTAAAAGAAACTGTTCATCTTTTCAAAGGGGCCCAGTCGACTGGTAAGTTTACCCAGTCGACTGGTATCGCGATTCTATAAAAGGGACTGTTCATTTTCGCCCTTCTTACGCCATTTTCAAAGAGCCCAAGCTTTCTCTCTCTAAAAAAAATTCATCTTTTTTATCTAAAAACCATCCAAATCCCTTCTAAACACACCGATCTACTCATTCCTAAAGAGATTTTTAACTTTCTACGGTTAAAATCTCTCATTTTTACCAAATTTCCTTTTTCCAAAAACTTCAAATTTCTCGAAAATGAGTGACAAAATCCGTATAAAACTCACAACAAGTGGACCTAATGCGCCCAAAAAGCCTAGGTCTTCAAAACCTTCGGCTTCGGAATCAAAAGGGAAGGGAGTAGCAGGGTCATCCAGCAAGGAGCCCAGAACAGAGTTGGAGCAGGCTCTGTTTTTCAGCCCAGCTGCTCATAAGAGGTATAACTCTATAATCCGTCACAAGAAAATCATGACGGGTAGAGTCGTTGATTTCGACTCCATTCGTCATGGTAATTTCGATATTCTACCAGCCTTTGAGGCAATAAATCTGACCCCACTGGTCAGTATTCATGAAAAATATTACCCGCGACTGATTCACCAGTTCTATGCGAACTTGGTGAAACCCAGTCCTCTGGCTCTGAGATTCAGAACCAGAGTTAGCGGTGTGGAGTTTGAGGTCAACACTGACCTCTTGATGAGCATTCTGAGAATCCCTATAAGGGGGGTTCAATGGAGTCTGGATGGATGGCCAGACAACTTTGAAGTTGAGGTGGCCTGTCGGATAGTCAGGGGCGACCCTAACTATGTGTACAGACCCACTACATTTCACACATGTAGTGACTTGCCCCTCGACTCAAAAATGTTTCAATTGATTGTCAGTTGGACCATCCACCCGAGACTCGGGAGTCGAGGGTATCTATCTAAAATAGATACGGTATTGATTTGGTGCCTAAAATCTGGGCACCACTTCAATATATATCCTCTGCTGCTCGCCAACATGATAAACGGTGAAGCAAACGACTCCGGGTGTCTTCCTTATGGGATGCTCATTACACTCATCCTCCAGCACTTCCGGGTACCTTTGCCTGCCTCCGAGGCTCAGGATATCGGATTGACGGATATCATCAACATCTCATCTCTAAAGAAGATGGGATGTACTGTTCGTGAAGGGTTTCTCTATCCTAAGGCTGGAAAGCGCCTAAGGATTCGAGAGGATGCGAGTGACAGTGATGAGGATGCTGATACGGCTGCTGAGATGGAGACAGATACCCGAGCACCTCCCATTGGTGACTCGAGTACTGGTCAGACTGGATATGGTGACATCCTACGAGCTATCGCGAGTCTTCAGATGACGATGGAGTCTGGTTTTCAGTCCATGCAGTCCGATTATCAGAGGCTGAGCTCCTCCATAGACCACCTACGGGATGACTTCGAGTTACATCGAGAGCACACCGAGGGTTCCCTAGCTGAGATTAGGGAACTTCTTCGTGACAGCTCGGACTCTCCCGCACCATGAGTCTCTCAGTTCTTAGCACTTTTCCAGTTTTTGTCACATAGCACGGACATCTCATGTTTGTTTTTTTTTGTTATGGCTCTATGAGGCCCTACTTGTATTGACTTTTTCTCTATGATAATGTAATACTATTAAACATATTTATTGCATTTATTTACGCTATTTGTGATATGTTAGAACTGTTTTAAATATCTGTTTAGTCACTAAATCTGATATAAAATGCTTATATGCTTGAAAAACTTCCGGTTCTTCCCGGGAAGGCTTCTGAAATTCAAATGAAGACACATCTTCGCGTACATATTTGTATTCTTATAACCTATTTGACTGTATTGGCTAATTAGCTTATTTTTTATGTTATGCCCCCTTTGGTTGCTGTTGTCAAAACGGGGGAGAAAAATGAGAAAAACGAGAAAATCTAAGTAAAACACAACCAATGCATAGATTTAGGGGGAGCATTGCTCCATATCTGTGTAAAAATGTTTATTGATTGGTTGAGTTTAATTTTAGATTGGTTGAAAGAAATATAAACTGTGTTTGCTTGTTTACAGGGTGGTTTTTCTCGAAAAACAGAGGAGACTCTGTCCAAATTTTTGTAAAATCTTAACACTTAGTTTTTAAAACTGTTTTTACATTATTAGTTTTGTCATCATCAAAAAGGGGGAGATTGTTGACCCTCGCCCGTATTTTAATGATGGCAAAACACAACTGTTATTTAACTAACATGTTTAAACTAAGTTGTATTAAGGATCAAACACATTCAACCAAGGAACAAAGTGCAAAAACTCGAACCAAATCAAGTATCAAGTGAAGACTGAAGATCTAGTATAGGTCTTAAGGTTTAGAACCAATGTAAGTCTCACTCATACATTGTATTAGCTTGTTTAATGGCTCAAACACAAATGGTTTTTCTAAAACCATTAATTTTAAAATGTTTTTAATGAAAAACAGAAGAAAAACTGGGTTGGAAGACAACCCAGTCGACTGGGTACATATACCAGTCGACTGGTATATGGGTCAGAAGGTACCCAGTCGACTGGATGAATTAACCCAGTCGACTGGTACTTTGACCAGTAATATCCCAGTCGACTGGATGAATCAACCCAGTCGATTGGCAAAATGGACAGAAAGTCCCCAGTCGACTGGATGATATATACCAGTCGACTGGATACTCAGAAGGTCTGAAAACGTATATTTTTCAAGTGAACCCAGTCGACTGGTATCTCGACCCAGTCGACTGGTAGTTCAAAAATATGACCGTTGGACTCCAAATCTGAACGTTTTAAAGTAAATCTTTTTCAAATTAAAGTCCAAAACGGCCATATTAATTGATTGCTATATAAACCCTCTCAGCAAAGCATTCAATAACAAGCAGCACATATTCAAAAAGAGTTGATCTCATATAATCAAGTTTTTATACTCTTGAAACACAAAAAGCTTTGAAATAATCTTATTGAGCCATTTCTTCAAGCTTTACTTTGAAAGAGAGACATTTCTGTTGTAATAAGCTTTCATTTGTTGTCTCTCTACCTTTTACTTTACACCATCTTTGTAAAGGGATTACTTCCGAGAGGAAGGGGAAACTTCCGAAAGGAAGGGGATTTTTCGGTTTAAGCAATTCCTGTAAATTGCTTGTGTACGGTTTGTGCAACACCCGGCTAAGTTGTGCGACTAAGTTTTCTTAGTGGATTACTTCAAGGAGTTCCTTGAAGAGAGTGGACGTAGGGTCGGAACGAATCCGATATTGCCGAACCACTATAACTGTGTTTGCATCCTCTTTCCTTAAACTCTTTATTTACAGCTTTCTACTTGTATCTATTATTTGTTGCTTATCAGTTTTTATAAACTTGTATAAATTCCGCAAAAGTTTTTAAAAACCCAATTCACCCCCTCTCTTGGGTTGAAACCTCGAGCTACACATGTCAACTTAAGTTTGTTAACTAACTCATGAAAACGGTCAAGCAACTGAGCCTTATTGAAGATATCAACAATCTGATCACCATACCAATTGTCTTCCTAGTCTTTTTAGCCAGACCAGCTGTCTTCATGGCTTTTTCTTTTATGCATATGAGCAATAACATGCAAGCAAGCGCACATCAAAGCATTCAATTCAACTATCTAGCTCTTTCTCAAAATTATTATTTTATCATATTTATTAAATTGTCTCCTCATATACCATATAAAATTTTTAATCATATTTTCAGAAATTTTATATAACTTCTCAACATATTTTTCATTAATCCATCCTTTTTAAAATATAAATTCTGATATAATTAATATTCAATATACTATTTAATTCATAATCAATAAGTCAATCAATTATCATATATAACATAAAATACATCATTAAATCATCATAATTTAATAATTTATTCAAACATCATAATTTTATATTTTTATTGGTCTTGTTTACTAAAAATAAATCTAACTCACCATGTAGGACTTAAAGCTACATGTGGATCACCTCATTGCCTTTTTTGCTCCTTTTGAGATTGCTGATCACCAACACCTAATCATAAACTTTCATAAATCTTACTATTTCATAACTTAATTCAAACAATATAATTATTTAGTTATGAGTCTTATTAAAAATTTACCTCCAATATGATGAAGTCTTGCTATTATAATTGGATGATTGTCCTATCTCTAATATTGGAGAAATTTTATTTATAACTTTTTCCTAAGAAATTTGGATTGAAGAAAGAAGAAAACCAAACGAGATTTGGTAAGGAATAACAAAACAAAGACTTAGAGACTTGTAAACTTTTTTTTTTTTTGTTTATTAAGTGTCTTGCATAGCAAGGCACTTACCTTTCCCATTTCTCCATTCTACACCTGGACGCTTAGCGTCCAGATGTTTGCCTTCTTTTTTTTGTTTATTAAATGTCTTGCTGCATGCAAGACACTTACAGTTCCTATTTCTCCCTTCTACACCAGGACGCTTAGCATCCAAGTTTTTTTATATTAATAGTAAATCTTCTATGTATATATTATTTTGATTCCATGTAATATCTATCAAATTACTTTTTTATCCTTACTTTAATAACACAGGTATTACAGAAACATAAACCATTGGTAGAGCGTCAATATGTTGGATCCCTAGCTCAATCAGCATCAGAATAAGCATGTAACTCAAGAGAATCCTATGAGGAGAAAAGCAAACCATGAAACAAAGTATCTTTGGCATACCGAAGGATGCGAAGAGCAACAACAAAATGAGTGGTATAAGGTGTAAACATAAACTAAGTAACGATATGAAAAACATGAGCAAGATCAGGACGAGTCACAGTGGGATAGACCAAGCTCCCAACCAATTGACGATAAAGTGTAGGATCACTAAGAGTTTGACCATAAGTATAAGTGAACTTGACATTGGCCTTAAGATGAGTATAGACAACCTTGTTATCTATTAAACTGGTTTGAGTAAGAAGATCGAAAGCATACTTAGCTTGAGATAAATAATAACCACTGGAATCAAAGGATACTTCAAGGCCCAAGAAGTAGCTAAAAGAACCCAAATCCTTCATTTCAAATTCTTGACTAAGAAAACCTTTGAGCACAAAAATACGTTGTATATCACCACTTGTCATGATCATATCAACATATAAGAGGAGAAAAATATAGCCTCATTCAGTTTTCTTGAGAAAAATGGCTATATCATAGAGGCTTGAAGTGAAACCAAACCGGCTGACAATAGAGCTAAATTTTACAAACTAAGCTCGCAGAGCTTGTTTAAAACCATACATAGATCGTTGTAGACAACACACTTTATCAGGTGAGTAATCATAACTAAGAAGGGGTTGCATATAAACTTATTCATCACGATCACCATTGAGAAAGGCATTTTTTACGTCCATTTGAAACAAATTCTATTTCCGTACTGCAACAATAGCAAGCAAACTATGAATAGATGTAAGATGAGCAACACGAGCAAATGTTTCTTCATAGTCAATACCATATTCTTGAGCATAACTCTTAACAGCAATACTAGCTTTATAGCGTTCAACAGGCCCATCAGAACAAGCTTTGATTTTATAAACCAACTTACAACCAATTGCAGTTCTACTAGAGGGTAGATCAACCAAGTCCTATGTATGAATTTTAGCAAATGCTTGAAGCTCGTCATTCATTTCTTGTTGCCAAAGAGAATCAGAACTAGCTTCTTAATAGGATTGAGCTTCATATAAAAAAGCAATGATAGAAAAACAATGATAATCGCGAAAGATTAGCAGGTAGCTTACTTACTTGAGAAGAAAGACAATGAACAATCAAGTTCGAAGACTCGAGAAAAGCTAGACTAGAACCATCAGAATGAGCAAACTCTACAGACTGAGCCATAATAGTGTCAAAAGAAACCTATAGGAGTTCAATTAAATTGTTTGAAATACTATCATCAGGAAATAATTCAACAGAAGAATTGAAAAAAAAAATAATAAAACAAAACTACTGAGAGAGGATGAAAAAAAAGGATAAGGAAGAAAACATCTTATGTTCCCAAAAAAACAACATGACGAGAAATATGAAGTCGATTAGATATAGGATCTCAACACATGTAACCTTTATGCTCAATGCTATAGCCTAGAAAAATAACAAAGTCTAGCATGAGGTTCTAATTTGGTGCGTTCATAGGGTTGAAGGAGAACAAAACAAGCACAACCAAATACTTTAGGAATGGTATAATTTGGGGGAGTACCATATAAGAATTCGTATGGAGATAAATGTTGAATGATAAGTGAAGGAATATAATTAATGGTGACAACAGTAAGAGTTTCTTCCCCTAAAAACACTCAAAGCAAAAGATAGAAATAACTAAGGCACGGATAGTTTCAATGATATATCTATGTTTGCGCTCAGTGCGCTCTTTTTGTTGAGAAGTGTCAGGACAAGAGCGATGAAGAATAGTACATTGGCTCTAAAGAAAAGCAAGAAAACCATATTCTAAATATTACATGGCATTGTCAGCATGAAAATTTTTAATGGAACAAGAAAATTGATTCTTAAATAACAGTAAAGTTTTGATAAATTTGTAGTAATTCAGAGTGAGTGTGCATAAGATACAATCAAGTGTAGCGAGAAAAATCATCAACAAAAATGAAAAAGTATTTTTATCCCCCATAATGGCATTAGGAGAGGAACACCAAACCTCATAATGAACTACATCAAAAGCAGCAGATGAAACCAAAATACTATTATTAAAAGATAAAGCAGTTTGTTTAGCAAGCTGACACATAAAACAATCAAAATTGTCATCCTTAATCGAACCTAAAGAACCAATAGAAAGTAACTGACGTAATTGACTAACAGAAGCATGACCCAAACATGAATGCTAAAGACTCTGAGGAGAAATATTTGATGCTAAAACTGAAGAAAAAATGAGAGGTGGAATATGAAGGTTGATGAGCTCAAAAAAGCATCTTCCTTTACGATTGATCCTAAAAGTTTGTCCCGTCTGAGGATCCTGTACAACACAAGTTTGATCCCAAAAAAAGAACATGAAAGCTAATATCATAGAACTATCCAATAGAAATAAGATTGAAAAAAAAAATCTTAGGAATTAAAAAGATGTTAGGTAACGATAATATGGGTGTTGAAATGTGACCAATGTGACTGACATGCATATAAGACCTATTAGTAGTATAAATGACAAGGGTAGAAGAATCAGATATTTTCGAAGAGAAAAGAGAAGAATTAGCAGTCATGTGATTGTAACATGTAGAATCAAAATACCAAGGGGAAGTAGGGTGGTAGACATAGTAGTAACAAGTTGTGTACTAGAGTTAGACAAAACTTGTTTTAGGATGACTTCAAGATCATTGACCGAAAAAATAGGTGTAGAGGAACCATTCTGAGAACTTTTAGAGGTAGTAGTAATAGTGAACTGAGATCCATAGTTGAAGGTAGACTCCACGCCTAGTCTAGACTGATTGCCCCGAGGAAAATGACCTATTGGTAGTTGGATGGGATAATTTGCAAAAAAAAGACCATTTTGATGACAATACCGATAAATTTTATTTGGAGAATCTGCAACAAAATGTCCAGATTTTAGACAATAGCGATAAGTCTTCTAATTTCGAGAAAAACAAACAATAGGGGTGGCAAGTACAGTATCGATGTGCTAATATTGCAATGTACCAAGACGAGTTTTCTCAAAAATCAATTCAAAAACTGCACTTTCAAGAGTAGGAAGAGATGTGCGATGAAGAAAATAGGCTCCCATTGATTCAAAATCATTAGTCAAAGATATCAAAATCAAATGCATGTTATTACAATAAACCCTAAACTTATCAGCATCAATTGCATTAGTCCAAAAAGGCTTTAAAAGCTCTAATTGATCACACACATAATGCATCTCTGTAAGAAAATCAGTTATAGATTGTCTAGGGGTTTGTTTCATAGTACGGAGCTTACCCAAAAGTTGGTACTAATGAGCAAGATTTGTTGTTGTATAACATTGTGCTAACAAGCTCCAAACCTCTTTAGCAGTTTCATAATGACCAAACTGACCATCAATGGATAGGAGAGAGGTGTTTCAGAACTATGTAATTATTTGATGATTCTTACTATCTCAATCTTCCAACTGTTCAACAAATTTTTCAGCAATCTCTATTTCTTTACGAAAAGGAATTTGAATATCACCAGTAACATATTACTAAAGCTTGCGATCTTTAAGAAAACTATGCATAGTATGCACCCAAGTATAATAATTAAATTCATTCAAAACAGTATGTATATGTTATACAACATCAGATTTTTCAATAATGAGAGTCATAGTACCTTAACAAAGAGAATTGAATAATGAGAGAATAATTTGAGGAAAATACCTCAAAATCGAAAATAACATATCGAAAAACCTTTGAAACCGATCTAACTAAGATAAGCCAATAAAAAAAAAAGCCAAAAAAATCAAAATGCAAAACCGAACCAAATAAACCCAAGCCAATGGATCAAATTACAAGAACGCAATCCGATTGTTCAACTAACAAATTGAAGTAGTCAAAAAAATTTGTAATTCCCAGAACCTTTGTCACCAATAGTTGCTCATAATTCCCAAATAAAAAATGGACCAGTAAATTCTAGAACTCTACTTTTTTTATAAAAAAAAAAAAAAAAAAACAAACAAACAAACAAACTTCTCTGCGCCAAACTAGCCATTATTAATAGAAAGAATCCAAGCTTAAAAAATATAGAAACAAAACCAAAAGATTCCAAGCACTAAACTAGTATCACCAAACTAGAAACCTAATCAATCACGTAAATATGAAGAGCAAAACCAAGCCACATGAATAGGAACAATCTAAGGATGGCAACGGTGGAAAAAGAGAAATACTAATTTGGCTCTACCACCATGATAATAAATAAGAGAGAAATATTGTTTTGAAATAGAAGAATTGTATTAAGTATATTGAATTTATAACCATAAAGGGTATATATAGTGATACAAAGAGTCATATATAGCAAGTATAAATTAAGTAAGTAATCAAAACCGAATTATAATAGGAA
This sequence comes from Bretschneidera sinensis, assembly GCA_023935145.1. Taxonomy (NCBI): domain Eukaryota; kingdom Viridiplantae; phylum Streptophyta; class Magnoliopsida; order Brassicales; family Akaniaceae; genus Bretschneidera; species Bretschneidera sinensis. Next base: position 122,432,153 of record CM043700.1, read on the forward strand.
TATAATTAGAAATTATATTCTAACATGTATTATGAGAATGGGCATAGTTTTTAAAAAGAATTACGAGAAAGCCAATTAGTTAGAATTCAGACAAACCATAAAACAATACTTAAATTTTGTCTTCATTGTCTTGATTTTCCTTATCATTTCAATGGCCTTAGTCTACATAAATTATTATCAACACACACAACACATGATTTTAAGCTAAGAACAAAGACAAATATTCAATATTTTAATTATTTTCCTCCATCCAAGAGAAGAGTTTGTATTAAGCCGGCATATGGGGAAACATCCTTGATACCTATATCAGAGACTGATATAGATGCCTATATCAGAGATTGATATGGATTAAAATGAAATAAAATGATTTGTGATGAGATATGATGTGTTTAATGGAGATGTAAGAAGTAAGATGATATTGAGATGAAAACTGTCCATATGCATTCATTTCATATTCTCATTATTTCATTAAGATGTTGATAAATCAATTACATTGTGAAATTCTATGATGTTTAATGAGAAGAATGATATTGAACTAGATATCATGAGTGTATTATATCAACTATATTTGACTGAAATTCTTGAAATATGATATGATATGAAATATGATGATTAAATGAAGTATAATGACTTGTAAATCAGTTGTAAATAAAATTATAAATTGAACTATACAAATCGAGTACTTTTAGTAAATTGAAACTTTACTGAGCTTTGTAATGCTTACCCTCTCCATTTTTATTAAATTTCAGGTTGAAGGCAGAAAGATTGATAGAGTTCTGTGATACGAGTTCTATTTGTGGCCATTTAGGTGGGTTCACGTGGTCAGCATCCTCAAGAAACATTTTTGTTTTATTTGTAATCGGGTTCTGTACTTAATCATGCATAGATATGTTTACTTTTATGTATCACTTCGAGAATGAGTTGAGGTGTATATGATGTAAATATGTTTTAAGTTATGGAATTTTTGCATATAAGTATGTGCTTAGTGTTAAAAGGTGATGATTCTGTCTTGGGTGGCCCCGTCCAGGATGGGTCGTTACAGGTAGGCCTTGGGCTGCCCTTCAAGATGGTTTACTTCTTGGATCATCTTAAAGCCAATCTTAGGTTTCTTTTGGATTCGTACGTGGTTCGACTGATTAATCACTTCAAGATTTGCCCCGCTCAACCACCACCAGACACAATCAGGGTTGTCATCGACTTCGTAATAAGATTGAGGATACACACTTGGTATGTCCACGGGGATAACATCAGAAAAAATGAATTTTTCAATTCCTTTTACACAATCAAGAAGCATTCCGAATTCAGGAGGTTCAAATTTCATCCAATGAATGATAGAAAGATCCTTTAAGTACCATCTTCCATAAAAAAAATTGGAAAAACAAATACTTTTTTGTTTGAGAACCCATGCCCCTTATGATCATGAGGGAGTAAGACTACAAGTTATTTAATTCCCAAAGAAAGTTCTATGTCCTTGAGGTCGAGGAGGAGAGAGTCGTCAAGGCTATCCTGGAGGCCAAACAGAGATTAACATACCATTACTTCGAGAACAAAGTTCTATTAAGGCAATACTGCCTGGGCATAACAGACGACGGTAAATTGTTGCTGCTATCTATGTCAAGATTTGTTTTCTTAGGTTTTTTCATGGTTTCTTTTTTATCTAAGTTGTTTTTGATCATTCTTTGATTTCTTTTGCAGCAACTATGTTTAGCAAGAACCAGCTGTTGCAACGGCGCAAACAGCAAGTCACTTCTAAGGATGTTACTTCATTGCCCACTTAGAGTAGCAAACAACCGTGAAGAGAGACGTCCAAAGGGAATGAGATCGATGAATCCCCTCATGATAGGACAGTGGTACTTGAGGTAAGGGCTTTTGGCTCCACACCTCGCGATCCTTCCACGCCCACCCTTCTTACCAACATCGATGCTTCCTCGAGCTCTGATGTTTTTCAAGGGCAGTGGGGGGTTCAGGTCAGGGACTCCACACTTGGAGAAAAGTATATTATTATTTCCCTTCTGAAGGAGAGGTATCCTCTAGCTAACGCAATGAAGATTAAAGACTATTTGCTTGAGATGCTGGCCTTGACCCTGGCTTAGTCCGCCCAGATGGTAAGGTGTCTTACACTCATACTTTTTGTTCAAAATTTAACTTTGGAGGCAATCTGACTGACGAAAGGTTGATGTTGGTGTATACCGAGATACTGGCCTTATTTGCGATGGACTAGATTATGCAGATAGACAAATCTATCATCGATCTTCGTACCAATGAGGATAAACTGCGGGAGAGACTAGCCGCCAAGAAAAATAAGGTGAAAGCTTGAAGGCCACAAAGTCCTCCTTACAATCAAACCTTGTGGCTACCGTCGAGGTAGCCAATTTCGTTCAAAAGCAAAAGAATGAGAAGCTCAGTAAGCTTCATGAGGAGCTTGAGAAGGCAGCGGAGGCAGCTATAAAAAAATATAAGACTTTAGTGGCCTATAATCAAAAGCTGTTTGATAAGGCCATCGAGTGCCTAGCTATGAGATTTTACATGGCCAAGAAAGAATGGGGGACAGAAGTGGCTTGATATTGATTGGGCCTCCTTGGTTATGCCCAACTGGATGTTGGGGGCATCGTGGCCCAATGAGGAGAAGGTCATATCGAGTTTGGTGTTGAGGTGAGCTCTGCATTCCACTAGGAAGAGGCTACTAAGGAGAGGGTTGCAAAGGCTTAGCTAAGGAGTAGGACTTAGCTTTTGGTTTTGTTATTTCTATATTCGACCATAATGCCCTTTCTCATGTAGTCCTCTTAATATTATTAATGAAATGTTTTTTTTTTTTTGTTACTTATCTTCATTCTTACTTGTTGGTGGTTGTTCTGAGTTAGGTTTTTTCTTCCGGACTTCAATCCATTGCTTCGATTTGTAAGCCTTTTTCCCACTACCAAAGCATCTCTCTGGTTCTTTAATTTTGGGTTAGGATTAATACTTGGCTTGGCTCAAAGCTTCCAAGTCATCTCACTTAGAATTTTTATTAAGTAATTGATGATAGGTTTTACTTTGAGAAACTGAGATAGGGCTTTCCTTTGGATCCTTAACCTCGGTATGTTAGGAAGTATTTGCTTCAGTCTAGGACATCTTTGTGGTGTCATGACTCTGCCACTTAGTGTGTGACTTGTGAAAGAAAGTAGACTTGTAGCAAAAGCAAATAACCATTTTTTATTGATGTCTTGAAAAGTTTACATTGCATAGCTTCCCAAGCTTTCTTTGAAAGAACAAATAAATATATCATTGGTAAAATTTGTGTAATACTTGTGTTCTTAAAGTAAGGGTAAAGAATTAATTTGATAGATATTACATGGAGTTAAAATAATATATATGAAAGATTTACTATTATAAAAAAAAAAAAAAAAAAATCTAGACGTTGTCACAAAAGGAGAAAAAAATGGGCCAACACCTGGAAGTCCAGGTGTTGGCAACATACACATGCAAAGCATTCATGTAAGCCAGCAACAAAGTGAAGAAAACGATGGTAGTGGATTTAATGGAAAAAGTTTAGTATTTTTGTTTTATTTTATTTTTCTTACCAAATCTTGTTTGGCTTTCTTCTTTCTTCAATTCAAATTACTCTCTCTCTTTAAACACCTAGGGACTCAAAGAAATGTTGAAAGATTGAAATTTTGAAGAGTTTTACAAGAGAATTTTAAAGAGATTCGAGGGAAGCTTTAAGAAAAACTAAAGGTAATAATGTGAATTTTATTTTTGAAATTATGCATACATGAAATTACCCGGAATTTGATATTGAAATTTAAAGGGTATGAATTATGGAAGAATAAATTAGAAATTTTAATATAAATATTATGTTGACGATCAGCAATCGGGTGAAATTGCTTAAAAGAGCAGAAAATGCAAGAAGGTGATCCACAGGTAGCTTTAAGTACTATGTGGTAAGTTAGATTTACTTTTAGTAATCGAGATAAATATGAAATATAGAGAGATGATATTTAAATTAATTATTGAACTACAATGATTGGATGATATATGAAAGTTGATTGGTTGATATTATATGAATAATTGATATGTTCAAAATTTATTATATGAGAAGTAATATTATTGAAATAATGAGCTAATGAAATATATATAAATGAAATGATAAATGAAATTCTTGACAAGCTATGATTGATAATTTGATATGATATATAAAGAGATAATCTAATGAATATGATTAAAATAATAATTTTGGGAAAGAACTGAATAGCTAAATTGAATGTTTGAATGTATGCCTGTTTTATTTATTGCTCATATGCATATTTCATATTATTGTTCATATGTATGAAATAAAAGAACCAGGAAGGCAACCAGTCTAAGCTAAAATATGTCGGCATGTGGGAAGACGTTCCCAAATGATAATATGAAATAATCTAATAACTTAAATTCATGCATTGCATTTATTTTAAATATTGATTATTATTGCTTAAGATGCTAAAGTGTCAATCTTGATTGTGAATTTATTGATAGATAAATGAGTCTCATAGAGATACAGATATGTTGAGAAAGAAATATGAAAGTATGATATGATAAGAATTATCTGAGATTAATTATATGTTGTGAACCTCATGATGAGGTATATAATGAGGTTGAATTGATAGTCTCAAGATGATTAAATATATGAGAAGAAAGATTGATATATTTGGTAATTAACTTAAGAAGAGATTGATAAATGGTGAGGATTATGATATGAATAGTGATAATAGAATGCTATTATCGAATTATATGATATATAGATGAATGAATATTGGAAGACTATTTGAACAATTGAATTATAAGATGTGACTGGAATTATACAAACTGAATACTTCTAGTAAACTTAATTCACTGAGCTTGTGAAGCTCACTATTCATTGTTAAATAATTTTAGGTAGCAGGCAAGACAGATAGATTGTTGAGCTGTGATTCAGACTGAGTGATTATCTGTAAACCTCGTGGTCCACATCCTCAGACTAATGGAAAGAAACAAAAAAAAATATTTGTAAATATTCATGCATCATATGTTATATATATTATTTCAATTGAAATTTTAATAATGTAACTCTTCTGTTGAGGGTTGATGATTGATGTATAGATATATGTAATTTCAATTGATGTTTTTATATTGTTGCATATGTGTCGTGCTGGAATTTCAAAACGTGACGACACCGTCTCGGGGGTGGCCAACCCAAGATGGGTCATTACAATTTGTGCAGATTTTTAGAGTTCTATCTGCGTGGTACAAGTGTTCCATCCATTCTCTCGAGCTCGAAGGTTCCTTGCTTGATCACCTTCTTGATGTGGTATGGTTTTTCCCAATTGGGTGCAAGTTTTCGAGTATCACGGGGATCAGAGACCTCTTTCTTGCAAAGTATCAAATCTCCAAGTTTGAATGTTCTTTGCTTGACTTTGGAGTTATAGTACTTGGTGGTCCTTTGTTGATATGATATGAGCTTCAGTAGTGCTTCATCTCGGACTCCTTCTATTAGGTTCATGTTCAACTTCAACCCTTCTTCATTCTTAATGGTGTCACTCAGAGGAAAGGTTCTCCCACCTTGACAAGACCACAATCTCGGATCCAAAAGCCAAAAATAAAGGAGTTTCGCCAGTCAGGGATCATGCCTAAAACGCATGTGGATTTTTTGTTTAAATTTCGTAAATGCTCCCACACCTTTTTAAGCTTTGTTGATTTAAATTGCATTTAAACAACTCACAAACAACACCTATGTCTTAGAGACCAAGTTTGTAATGTGAAATAACTAATATAACCATGAGATTCGCCACGTGTCTGATTTTTATTGGGTGGTGTATTTTTACCCACATCACTTCCCCAAATTTCTTTCTTCTTCTGGAATTCAACGTCAAGCTTAATCTTTTTCTTTCAATTTATTATCTAATTTATAATACATATCTTATGGATTTATGCTTTACATTTTATATTTCATCCTTAAATTGTGAATCTTTTAAGTATTGGATTGCTATATTTTTTTCTATTAAATTTCTTCAAAAAAGAGAATTTTTTTGGTGAGTTTCTCTCTAACCAAACATAGTAAATCCTCAATTTTCTTCTCCTCAACCGCACACAATGGCCCTGAAATTTTGAATTCTTGATCATTTTCTGGGCCCTAAATCTTTTTCAGAGAAAGAGAGCTTTTATTTATTCAAAAAAGTAAAAGAAAAAATAAGAGAGATTTTCTTTACGATTTTCTTGGCGATCAAACACTAGTTTTGTCAATAAACTCCCAATCTCAGCGTTATCATCATTTCTCCTTATTTTCTATTAAAGGTCCCCAAATCCCAAAACCATATCCACCCAAGATAAATAATCATGAAATAAAGAATTGAAAAAAAACAAAGAATACTTAACCCATAATTATAAAAATAATACCAACAAGCAAAATGTTGTTACTTAATGGGAATAATGGTATTAGACAGTTTTAAATTAATACTAAACTGTTTGCACCAAACATTCAAAAATCAATCAATTTAATTATAATAAAAAATAATTTTTCAAATATCCTTTATATAATCAATATGTGGTCCTATTTCCATGAGCAACAAAATGCCTGACTTGATTTTAATCAAGAAAGACGCCACATGGGAAAAGAAAAAGGAAATAATTATGATCGCAAAATGATGCTTATACTACAATTTTCCTTGATCACATAAAAAATGGTTTTTTAAGAACTTTTTTCATCCCTTTTCATTTTTTATAATTTTAATCAAAAAACACACAGAGAAATGAAACAATTACATATAAAATTGATTTTTGCAGCTATTAATCCCATGAAAATAACTCCACCCGATTCAAATAGAACCTCAGTGTCAGTTTCAAGCTCAACTGCAAAGGCAAAACAAAATTCCAGGTACAACAATTTAATTGGAGAATAAGACAATACAAATCGTAATAATGATGATATCCATCCAGAATAAGGATTCAGATACAATATTTTTCAATATTTTTCAGCAGGTGAAAAAACCATTTTACATAACAAATTCTATATGGAATACGATATTTGGCAGGGGGAAAAAATCAAACATTTGAATATGGTTCCTGCTCCCTTCCAACGTTCTTTTGTCAACCAAAAAAAAATATGGTCCCTGAGAGCTATGAAGGGGCAACTCGGAGTTAATTAGCTTTTCTCATACAGAACTACATTTCCCTTTCCCTCGACCACATTAAACTGTCATGTACATATCATCCTTTATACCGGTGAACTGGGGCTTTTAAAATTTGTCTAATCATTAAAAATCTTCTAGACTAGCGTTTCTATGATTGTACATGAAGAAAAAAGTGAAGTGAATGTAATACTGATAGCCTCTTCATGGTCGGCATGTATTGAAGACCTCACCCCGCATTACATCAATCGGCATGTGCTCAAGTGTGTACCGTTCAGGACCTAGATACATGCCTGTCTTCTGCAAAAGGGCAAGCCCTTCATCCTTACCATATCTTGAAGCATACAGCTTGAGGTACTCGAAGTCCTAATGAGCCACCCAAAAAAATGATCAAAACATGAAACATGAAGGAGAATGAGAATCCTAACACCGTTCACAAACAGTTATCAGTTGTTTCTTTTCCTTTCCAATACATATACACAATTTTCAAATGGACCACTCGTCATAACATATTTGAGATTCAAACTTTGGTACATAGAACATCCAAATTTAGGATTCAGTTGGAAACTTTTGAAAGTCTTATTGAAAGCATTCAATTTTATGAACAAAAGTTCATCTCGAGTCTGAAGAAAGGAAGGAATTATAGTTGGGGTGGATGTGAGGAGAAAAATTTCTCAATTGAAAAAGGAACAACTAATGTCATTCTGAAATTATTTAAACCTAGAGATTTGTTGCACCTGCGCTTCTTGAAAAACTCAAACCAGACCTTTTTCTGGAAAAAAAAAAAATCTTTGGAATCAGGGGCAATGGAAAAAAAATGTTGATTTGAACTCATCATTCATGGAACCTGTCATAGTGGCTGCAACAAATGAACCGCCCTAACTATAAATGACTAATGAAACTAAAATACAGATAAGCCTAAATATTATTTCAAGTTGCCTCACCTGCAAACCACTGAGAATGCGCTCTAGTCTAACTGAAGCAACAGGTTCGTGTGAAGAGGAGAACACCTCACCAGGGTAAAATAGAACCCCATCACCTGGGGGAAGGCCACGCCTAAATCTTACCTGCTCATAGGCATACAATAATTTTTAGGCAAATATATATGGGGAGAAGGGGATCCTAAGTGCCACAGAGTTTCCAAAAATTAATGCATCAGAGAGGTCAGGAAAACACCACCTCTGCACTGGGAACTGTCGCCTTCTCATAGCAGTTGGCACCCCAATATAAAAACCCTGCCCCACCTTCTTTCCATACACGCCACATCACTGCACGGTGCTGTGTCCCTCGCATCCCAAGGTGCCAATTTGGATGAGGATCAGATGGTCCCATACACACATATGTCCACCATTCCTGCCAAGGTAAGAAGCTTCCTTTCAGCATGATGTTTTCCTAAAGAAAGCATGTTGGTAGAACCACAAGGATTTAGCAGCAAATTGACTGCATAAATCAGGATATAGGAATGTGTCAACTGCTGGTTGCTTATGAGTAATATTAGTCAAGATTGCTGATGAGGTCTTGGCCTAGTGGTCAAGGTTGGGGCCCTGGGATTACAAGGTATGAGGTTCGATTCCCACAGTGTGTGGGTTATTTGTCCAATTTACATATCAGATATTTCTCAAAGTGGAATGTGTTAGTATTGTGGGCTTCGGCATGGGTAATGGGATAGTACGGGCTTATATTATAATCAAATCAATAATTGTACAACTTGTATATAGCATCCATCAATCAAAAGAAAAATATTAGTCAAATTTGATCCGTAGCAAGTGGTAAATCCAATGTTGGTAGACTGAAGTTACCAGTTACAAAGTCCATTAGCTCAAGTTAACAAGCTTATCAGTAAAATATAGAGCATGATTGCTTTTCTCTTCTTTTTTTTTCTTGAACAACATCAAGAAGGTTTATGGACCACGGGGATCTGGCTTTCTGATAAAATACACCCATTTAAAAAATTAAACGCCAAAAATAACATCATATCACAAATAATTATGGCAAAAAAGTTCTACAAACAAGTAAAAATACCAGCATCAGTGTGCTCAAAGAGTAAGTTCTGCAAGTGCTAGTAAACTTCTAATATTTATAGGAAATACAAATATATCATCGGGCAGAGCAGCAAAGATAAAATGGCAAAAAAGAGGAAGGTACATGGTGTGACAAAGGAAGCAAGTAGAACTGAGAAGCTGTGCACAGGCATGAATTTAGTAGTGCTAAATCCACCTAATCCTCCAGTTAGGATATAGTTATCTCCAAAAATCATTACCCATCATGGTAGAATCATTACAAAGCACCAGATTTTCACTAAAAAAATTTCAGAGAGAGTGACAAAGACCGCTTGAATACAATATTTACCTCACCATTCTCTGGCTGCAATTCGGCAATAATATCCTTTACCAAATCCACTCGATTACCAAGCACCCACTCACTGCAAACAAAAACAAAATTCACATCTTTTCAGCTGCTAAACAACATATTATGAAGAGTCATCTAAGTGACTATATAAAATGATTCTGCAACATATTCTCAGACTGTCAGACAAACGTATTCAGCTGAAGAAAGAAACAAACTAAAGAACTCTGCTCATGATGAAACAGTTAACCAAAACGAAGCTCATTTCTATAGTCTTACCCACATAACATATGAGAGCTGGTTGGTATTCACCATCAAATCTTTGTCGAAATAACCAGATCTAAATTTATTTTGGCTACATGCATATTAAAAAAGAGAAAAATTACATTAACCTACCTGAGTTTAGTCCATGATTACACTTACCTCACCTAATTTTTAGAATATACACTTACCTACCTGTCGTTAGCTTTTTATTAGCTTTTCATTAGTCAATTGTTCAAAATCTAGTCAAACTTTGTGCAAACTCATCAAAACTTATTAGGAACCCAACTTTACCCTTAATAATTTCATAATTCGGTCAAATTTTTTACCCAAGTAGCATCCAAACTTTGAGACTTTGAGTAGATTTTGAAATTATTAAGGGTAAAATCAGGTTTTCAATAAGTTTTGATGAGTTGACATAAGGTTTGACTGGATTTTGAACAATTGGCTAACGAAAAGCTGAAAAAAAAATAACGACGTGTAGGTAAATGTATATTCTAAAAATTAGATGAGATAAATATAACCATGGTCAAACCCAGTCAGAAGATAACCCAAATCCAGAGATCTGTTTGACAATGATAGCCACAACATTTCCAGGTTTTCTAAACTTAAGTCAGGAATGGGCCACTACAAATTTCTAAGACAAACTTTAACCTATTTGATTTACTGTCAGTCACATGCTCATTCAAACCAACATTCAAATAAAGTTTCTTAAACAAAATAAAAATTTCTATTCTGGACTATTTCTTCAATAGTAAGGTGAACTAGGGAACGCAAACATCCATCTAATATAGAGCAGTAACAGTACATAAGACACATCAATTAAATCCACCCACCAAAAAGAAAAATTATAAAACCTTCGAGCTTAGCAAACACAGCTTGTTAACCATACAATCTGGCAACCAGAGTTATCACAACAGAAACTAATGCTATCTTGTCAACAACATGTGGATTCTGCATATAAATTCACTAATCCTTGTTCCATTCTCGGACAAGAAGGGGCTAATAAATTCAAGTATAGTATAGCTTCAGGTTATATGTATATGGCATTTAAAAAATCAATTGGCAAGCAAACCTTGTACAAAAAATTTGAGTATGAGGGCGCAGGAATTTTGGAACTTTTACAAAAGCCTCAAAAGGAGTAGGGGCAAGAGGTGAATCACTAGGCCCTGCATAAAAGAGTAGAACCATGTGAGAAAATATCTATGATCAGAAAATAGATGATCAACACAAAAGATAAAAAATTATGGTGCACAATAATAGCATGCAGACCAGGGATTCAGTTCAAGTAGTCATTAAGAAACAAGAAAGAATATAATAAACCAGAGCAGAAAGTCATACTGACACCAAAAGTTTCATATAGAAGTTATTAATAACATCCATTTTTATATGTAAAAACTGGCACACTTGCTTCTGATATTCGAAAGTTAATTCATGGGGTTGAATGATATAGACAATATAGAAACTTGAAGAGTAAAACTGAGTGCTTTTAAATCTAAGAGATAAGCACCCATCACCATTAATACAGATATTTGGGAACAACTTAGTTAAACAATACAGTTGAAGAACATAATCTGCCACAGGTCCTTGAGATGGATCATATTCAAATCAAGTAGTGATACATTTACAGACTGAAAACCACATTAATTTCCATTTATAAACACTCCAAGAGATAACCCATTTACCACAACCTCTAGATACCAAGTCAACGCATCAGAAATCACCCCACCCTTAAGTGATAGCAGAAGGGGAAAATATGACAAAGAACCAGATAAAACAGTAGAATAAAAACTAATAGATTGCAAGCTCGGAAACCGGAGTTCGACACACGGAAAATTCCCCCATTCATAAGTATAGGCATAGCACATTAGAGGAAGAAGGTAAAGAATACATACCACAATAGTAAGTGGTTAAAACACGAGCATCAGGAGCGTAAGCATGAATTTCAGTGGCCATGTTGCGAAAGGAATCATAATGTTCCATATTCAGTGGCTGCCACAAAGTATTGTATGCACATCAATGTATCAAGAAGATTGGTGCAGAATTAGGAAAAAAATGTTTATTATTTTGGGATTTTGGGATTATATTGTAATTACAATATTCTTTGAGATCAAGTAGTAGTGTTTTAAGAAACTTATATTTAGGCAATTATATATTTATTTGGATTTGATTTACTTTCTAATTTAAATTAAGTTTGGTGCCTATATAAACGCACTCTACTAGAGTTTTAGATTGAGATGTTGATTATGGAATTTTGAGACTTAACCTATCTCTTTGCTTCTCACCTCGTTTTGTTTTCTTTCTCTTTTGTCTATTGATGAATGCTGCAGATGGTTTTTCTTAATTTAAATATATAATGAATGCTGAAGTGTTGTGAACAGTGTTCGGCCAAAAAACGTTTTTTATTATTATTTATTTTACTTTTGTAGTTTCTGATTTCTGTAAAAAAATTGCAGCGACTTGTTTATGAGTAATGGATTTAGTTGAGCCAGCCCAGATTCTTTGTGTGACCATTCATGATATATTTTACCCGATCACAAGGATGTGTAGCATCAAATTTTTTATCCATATGGGTTTATTAAGAATATTCTCTCTCAAACTGATGTTTATTTTCAAGCCCATGTGCAATATCATTGGTGTCAAGATGTTTTTTGGGCTAAAACAGATTTGTATGATCGTTATATTTATGATGATTGCTGTCAGTTAGAGATTGAGTATTACTAGCCAAGAGTACCAATTGTGCCCAAAGATGTGTTTCTCAATATTGAACAACTACTTGATAGGGTTTCCAATAAATTAGAAAACCTCGCCAATGTCTCTCATAAAAGTAGTTTCATTCCAGACCAATCAAAGCTAGATGAGGTTAATGATGTTCAACTCCGACATGAGAACCAAGAAGATAAAGCATCCAAGATCATTGACATTGAGATGTCCAAAGACAAGCCGAAAATCTTCGTCAAGTAAGTTGAGACCACGGATTGCAAGCACGCCCAAGACAAGAATGAGGACATGATATATGTGTGCGATAATCCTTATATTGATTTTGTCCTCCCATACTGGTTTAAAGTGCCTCAATAACTTCTCTTTCTTGTGTTCGATTGAGACCACTACATCTAGAATATTTCAAATCTTCACCATACAACTCCAACAAACAACAATTTTGATCCTTCATCACTTCAAAACTCAAAGTCAAGTTTTTTGTAAGTTGAGGAGAATGATGCAAAATAGGAAAGAAAATGTCTAACATTTTGGGATTTTGGGATTTTGTTGTAATTATAATATTCTTAGAGATTAAGTAGTAGTATTTTAGGAAATTTAGATTTAAGCAATTAGATATTTATTAGGATTTGATTTACTTTCTTACTTAAATTATGTTTGGTGCCTATATGAAAGCACTCTACTAGGGATTTAGAATGAGACGTTGACTATAGAATTTTGAGACTTAACCTATCTCTTTGTTTCTCTCCTCGTTCTGCTCTCTCTTCTCTTTTGATTGTTGTTCCTCTCTTCTCATTCTTTACTTCTTCTTAGTCTAATCCCTCTACTTCTCTACTGTTTCTCTCCTTTCTCAATCTATTTCTTATCTCGTATTTGTCCTACATCAAAGATGGTGATATAATGCATTGCATTAAGAAAATATATTTTAAAAAAAACTTTGCAATCAGCAAAGGTACCAATTAGCTATGATACACACCAAGTGAAATTAAAATAAAAGAAATTAAGATATTCTATAATGCATTCTGCAGAAGTGGAAAGACAATGAAAAATTATCTATTAGGAAGTACAAGTAAGCATAGACATCTCTTATCATCCAAGGATATGAAGTCCTGTTAACATACAGCAGCCTATTTTTAGAGCCAACTAAAACACTTTTGATACCTCGTCCCACAAATAAAAGTAGGCTTTCTTCCAGTGAGTTTTTGTCCTCAAGATCTCAACTTCTTTCTGCAAGTAATCCTTCGCTGCATCATTACTGTTGCACATCAACAAGCCGATGAAAGTTCATCAGTTTTAATTGTTAATATACCTGACAGAAGCAAGCTTGGACAGCTGACAGTATACCCAGAGACTACTCGACTATATGGTACTGCATATGCCGCTAGTCGTGGTTCTGAAAAATATTCATCTGATTTCAGATGATCAGCTGCAGCAGCAAAAGAGGAAACGACAATGAGCAACTACAGGCAATCAGAGAATATATGAATAGTTCTAAAAAAATACAAATCCCTCTCAGCTCTCTACTTTCTACTCTTAAGTTACCAGGCCATGGGCACGTGTATGTCAAAACGCGCATGCTGTCACCCCATCTGCAAAAATATGGACTGATTCTGTATTGAAGAAGCCACTTGAAATGCAGATCCAATGCATAATACCATTCATCACTTCCATGTTTAACACCAAATCGGTCCTCAATTACAGTATCAGATATCTAGGCTATAAGTTAAAGAAGCAAAAACTGAAATCTTCTGATTACACAAAATCGTACATATACTATGTCAGCTCAGAAATAATGACTTGCAGAGATAAGATATTCCAAAAAATAACTAAAACCACATTATTTGCCAGGACTCAAGTAAGTACCACATACATCATGTTTTAAGAATTAGTCTCAGTCAAGTTGGAACCAGGGGTTATCTATGCTAGTCATCACCATCTCAAAACACATATGCTGCATCAGTTAAGATGTTCTTGGCCGTTAATTTACATTTATCTCTCAGTTTTGCTAACTAATTCGACCTCTCATGGACTGCTTGTGTATAATTATATTATGGTGCCTTTTCTGATAACTTATATCAGGGGAAACCAGGGCAAGTCATTCAGATAGATCATCAATTTCAACTATCTATACAAATATTACACTAATTCACTAAATAAGATATAGAATACACCAAATACAGCAGGAAGAGATGGAGTTGCAGGAAGAATGAAATCCCAAACTGTCAAACTTAACTTCACACGTACTGAAAGATTTGATACGGCATCTTCATCCATCATATCAACGGCCCCATTATCTGAAAAGAACTCAGAAAACGACGGAGAAAGAAGAACACTTCTTAAAGATTCAGTTGTGGATTTCACTCTTCTTACCTAAAAAAACACAATTGCTCATATGAACAGCTTGTAAAAATCCCAAGGTCAACCAAAAAAATCAAGAACAAAATACATTCAGAAATTTACCACTTCATCCATAGGTTTTCCCTCAATGGGCTCCACAATATCAAGACAGTTTTTAAGATCCATGTATAGTTGATGCTTCCCAAATTTTCCCAAGCATTGTGCGAAGATCTGTGATGAACCAGAATAAATTATTGCAGATAACTCGACATCTATATATAATATAAAAAAAAATAGATATTAACAATTTTGAACTTCATGTAAAATTTGACAACATAACCATACAAGCCATACAGAACTATACGTATATGATGTAAAGAGAAAAGCCTTACTGCGCTTGTTGCAGTAACAATGAACTCTCCCTCATATTGACCAGGGGGCTGTGCACTTGGAACATCTATTGAAACCCAAACTGCGCTTGTTTCCCTGCAACAGGGAAAAAACCCAAATCATCTCTCAGTCTCATTTGTATGCATCACATAAAATACGGACTGTCAAATCATTAACGTGAGTAGTACCCAGGAAGAAGGCTTAATTGACTAATTGGAAGATCGAGGGGCACAAGAGCATCAGGAACACCTAATACAGGCACCACCCGCCGCAACTTTAGTGATTGGCCAACAACCAACCTGCCACGGCCAATATCAGCAAAATAATTTAACAAGAAGAATAGGTCATTAAGCTGCACTTAGAGAAATACACCTTTAAGAAACTAACCGATCTCCAGATGTGGAGCATAAGTCACTACACTGAACCTGCACAACCCCAGAAATACCAGAACCACCCCAAAAAACTTTTGGGCGTATAGCAATTTGAACACTTTCTCTCTCATTTCTAGCGGCCAATAGATTTATCTTCAAGAAAAAAAGAAAAAAAATTAGAAGCCAGAGAACTATAGACACTCTTCATTCTATTTAACTGTATAGTGATAACATAAGTTCCATAGAACATCATGATAAATGGCAAGTAAACAGCCATAAAGATTAGCTTCAAGTAGCAAAATATTCCTCTAACAAACTTGTAATAGATCAAGTAGTGATTAACATCTGCTAATATTTTTGAATTATGGAATCTCATACATCCCCAACAAATATTTATTAAAGAATGAACAGTCATAAGCAAGGATTTCAAATAGCAAATATTATTCTACACAAATAATCTGATACGTTAAAGTGCACTCAGAAACATCAAGTGTTTTCAGTTAACTCACCAGAAAGAGCACAAAATCTTTTTTTTTTTTTTGGGGGGGGGGGGGGTGGAGTAAATCATTGTAAATTAAAAAAAAAAAAAAAAAAAGAAAAGAAACCCTTCCCAGGGTCTTTACCTCCCCCTCCCCCCACCAAAAAAAATGTTCATTCTCCAGAGGTCTATCCATATAAAAACTTACCAATCCCAAAGTGAATCATGCATTAGAAGATCAACGATCAAAATATATAACAGCTGGTTCATGCAGATCAATGCAACATTATATTCTGCTTCCACTTAGCATAAAATGCCAGGGACATGGGTGTTCTTCAGAGAAGGAGATAAGTCCTTGCCCATTAGCATAAGTGTATTATAACGACATAAACAAATTGTCACAAAAAACATAACAACAAAATTAAAAGCACACAAGTATGTAGTAATCTCATGGTTGGGTAAATCGTCTATACCCACCAATCCACCACTATCAAACAATAAAAGTTAGAAAGAATTTTCCACCTCTCAGCTCAGCTCATTAACCCAAATACAAGCTCAATTAACTAGCAAGAGTCTACCTCTATCTAGTATGCATTCAAGTATGTAGAGAGGGCTAAATAATTGACACATGCATGGACAAGCAAGCCTGTAAGCATGCCTGTGCAGAATTAAAAGGAAATTACAAGAAAATGTTCATATACAGACCACATGACTGCATGACGAGATAACTATAAGAGGGTGCTTAATTTTAGACTCATCCAACAAAATGCAACTATATAAATAGAAGCAAACTAATTATAAGCGTAGTGCAGCAGAAAAAAAACATAATAATGCTTACAGGCTCCAAATTTCGAGGCATTTCTTGTGGTCCAACATTGGCTGTGCTTGGCATGCACCAAACGTGCACCAGATCTGCGGTTGGGACCTCTGTGGGATCAGTTGATCTCTTGTGCGGATTTGAAATTACACTACCATCATTCCATCCATAAGATGTCCCTCCACCAGAAACACCTTCAACTGGCGGGACAACAACGTCTTGAGGATTCCCTGCCGAGTGTTTTAACATTCAATAAAGCAAGTATAAGGTAATGCGTCAAGATAATTTGAAATATCAATTGTTGACAACCAAAACAATGGTTCCAGACTATGATTGGTTTTACTCACTAAAATGAAGTGGCAGAAAAATAAACAAAGAAGCACACAGAAAACTTCCTCTCTTAAGCATTTCCTTTTCAACTTTTTACTAATTTCTTTCAAGAATTAAGCTGGCTGTAGGAGTAAGCATATAATATATCAGTAAATTTAAAGCCCACAAGCCATTATCTTAAATTTGAAATGTATTGACAAAGCAATAAAGAATATTTCAGAATCTCCTATTCATGCCCAATTCCCTCATAAGCATTACACGTATAAACACAGAAACCAAGTTTCCTTAACACCTAATCCCATGAGTCTGACTCGTTTCCACGTAAGATTCACATTTAACCAATTGAATTCACCACAACTCGAAGCTACTTACTAGAGCTAAAATGGAAACTGACTCAAAAAAATCATACATGAAAGTCGATCCTCTGCAGGACGCAAAGCATTCCCTGAATTCAACTTCCCAAAGCACTTCACAGAACCAGGAGAGCTAAATTTTAACGGATTTCTCAAATAAATCACCTCTATATATCATTTGAGTAACATACACAGTCACATGAAAACAAAAAAAAAAACATAAAACAGCATTAACAAATCACCTAAGGTCAAAAACCCTAAACTATTAGAACAGAAATTTATAAAAAAAAAAAAAAAAGAACAAAAAATCCATTTGGTTGATGAGAAATCAACGAAAACTCGGAATATCGTAACTAATGAGGTTGAAGCATCTGTTGTGAGATTCCATCTTCTTCTTCTTCTTGTTTTGTCTTCACTTTCCTTAAGATTTTCTCAGCAACCAAAGGAAACACTTAACAGAACGAATAATTCAAATAATTGGCCAAAAGAACAGTAGAAAAAGAAGCCGCCACTAACGGCAACTGTACAAAACAACGTCAAACAAGAAGAATAAAGGAAACAATTGCAGATACTAACCGGTGTTATCCATTTCAGTGCAATTATGCTAGTGGGATGATTGTAATTACGACGATCTCGATTTCTTCTTTTGAGTTACGGTTTTCGTGTTAAAGATCAAATTTCACCTGAGATAGAAGGTGATCGTGTTCGCAGAGCAGTAAAATCTCTTGCATAACAGGAAGCAGTTATAAATTTATTTTGAAAAATGTTTTGATATAGTTTAAAATTATTTTTATTTTTGAGTTTAAATTTAAATTTTATATTTATTTTATTTTTTATATTTATTAAATATTTAAAATAATTAATATTGTTTTAATCTTTTTATATAACATAGAAGAATAAGGAAATAAAAAATTGAATACTTATTTTCATAAAATAATTTTTGAAAAATTGGTTTTTTAAAACTGTTTTAGAAAATAACTTTTGAAAACTGTTTTTTAAACATATTTTTGAATTTTTGAACAAAATTAAAAATAATTTTTAAAAACTCAGTCCAAACATTCCCTTATACTCCCGTGGCTTTTTATCTTTTTACTAGCGAAAGAAAAAAATATCTCAATTTATATGTTACAAAGATATAATTATTGAATTAAATAATTATTTTTTTAATTTTTTATTAAAAATTAATTAAAATTTTACAAATATAACTTCATACAATTCACAAGCATTCAAAAGTTATTTTTTATAATTTTAAATCAATTACATGACATATTCATATAAATTTAGAGTCAAAATTACTTTAAAATGTCAAATGTGACATAAATTGGGACATAGAGAGTACAAACTAATGCTAATAAACTCATTAGTCATTTTCTATTTTGAAAAATCATTTTAGTATGTTTGGAATAAATGAATTCTATAAATTTTATAAAATTTATTTATAATTCTATAGTTTATTTGAAAGAAAAAAAATTATAAAATTCATCTCGAAATGAATTCACTGTGAAATTGAGTTAGATAGAATTTACAAATGAAGACTAAAAAAGTTATTTTGGCCAAAATATTTTTTTTTCTCTTCTTCACTCTCTCAATCTCCCTTTTCTTTGAATTCTTTATTTATTCTAAACATTTTAAACATGATAATTCAATTGAATTCTAAAATTTATTGTAAAAAGTCAAATAAAATAATTTATTTTCAAATTACTTGAAAATAAAATAAATTTTATATTCATTTGATTCCAAACAAAGTGAACCTTTTATAACTACTTTATTTTTTTATTAAAAAAACTTTATTATTCATGCAATAGAAACCTATTTGTAACTTTTTTATAAATTCATTTATAATTCTTGGAAAACCTATCATTGATAACTAGGAAATTCATTTTACCTTATCAAAGTTTTTAAGAATTGTTGATAAATCCATTTTTTTATTTTTTATTTTTTGATTATATATTAACCTTCTGAATTCTCATTTACATTTATTCATGAACTCATTGGTAATTAAAAAATAAGATTGAATGAAATAATACATGAATAGCATAAATGACCATAAAATAAAGAGTCAAGATAAAAGAAAAGAATAAAATGAAATAATTTCATTTAATCTCACATTTGATAAAAATGGGTAAATTATAACTTCATCTCTAGGGTTTGAACATAAATACAATTACATTCTAAAGCTTCAAAATATGTTACTTATTTTCAAAATTTCATATAAAATTACAGATACATTCCATAATACATAAAAACATAAATAAATCTAACAAAATCAAGTTAAATAATGACATTATATCACATGCTTTATGATTTAGTTCAAAAATAACTTATACGCATTGAAAAAAAACATCATAATTTCAACTAATGATGAAATATTATTCTTCTTTTTTGAAAACATGGAATACAATTGTATTTACAAGCAAACCTAAAAGATGTAATTATAACTACCAAAAAAAAATAAACATAAAAAACGATTATGAATCGTTAATTTATAAAACCTATCTCGTTTTATAGCCTCAATCCAGTGTACCATCATTACTTAAATAAGGGCTTCATAATGACAACACAGCCTTGATTGTTTATACGATTGGAAGGAAGAAGGAAAGAACACCATTCCAGGCATACAAGAAGAGAGAAAGTCTTATATATGCCATATTAAGTGAAACGCAAAAGCCTGTTGGGCGAGAATACCAATTACTTAAACAATATAAACAGTTTCATAATCTCCCTGAGAAGGTTATTCCTAAAACAAAGAACAAATGATTTTGAGGAGGGTGTAAAACAGGCCAAAAAAAGCACATGATTGTTTTTACAAGCTCAGGAATTTCCTAGTAGTCCACATGAAAGTGCAGTATGCCGCGACACCACTAAATATTTTTCATCCTAGCATCTTCTCTGCAATCTTTGAACTTGATTCAGCTTCTGAGCTTAATGAAAGATGCCTGAATATAAAAAATAAAAAAAAAAAAAAAACAACAAAGAATTAAATGAGACAACAAATAACTTTTTGCATCAGTTATAAAAGCATCAGGAACTGTTTTAATGAAAAAAGAGGTCCAACAAGGTTATCGAAGATTCAAGAATTCAGTTCTGATTACTGTCTTCAAGTTTCCCTTTTACCTCTTTCAAGCACATTTCAGAACAGCTTAGGCAGATATTTCATAGAAGCATTGCACAAAAAGATCAATCAATACAACCAAAAATTTAAACTTGCTAATCTTTTTTTGATAAATAAACTTGCTAATCTAAATGATCGAATAAAGAAGAAAAATGATAGAGAACCAGACTTTTATTTGACAATTTGGAATCATAGTTTATTATGGATTTTTTTTATTAGGGTTTTGGTTAATTTTGGAATTATTAATTATTAAGTTTTTCTTATTAGGGTCTTGATTTATTTCCTACTATGTTTGGGATGGGTGCCTAAATAAGCACCTTTATAATGTTGGGATGATTGAGTGCATTCATAATATAATTTTGGACTTGACTATCTCCCTCTCCCATTTTGTTCTCTCTGTTCCTTTTTTTTTTTTTGGTGCTTTGGAGTTTGTTCTTGTCTCCCTATTCTTCTTTTTCCTCTTTATTCTCTCCTGTCCTTTTTTTATGTCTCATCTCCTTTTTGAGTGCATTGACAATATAATTTTGGACTTGATTATCTCTCTCTCCCGTTTTGTTCTCCCTATTCTTCTTCTTCTCTATTCTTTCTATCTTCTCTTTTCATCTCCCCAATCTCCTATTCTTCTCCCCTTTATTCTTCTTCCCTATTGTTATTCTCCCGTCTCCTTGTTTCTTCTCTTTCTCTGCCTCTCTCTGCCCCTCTCTATCTATTTTATCTATCTTGGTAACTTGTTCTACAAAAAAAAGTTGATCATAAAGAACTTGAATCGCACATTTTTATCATTGAGCCCACACAAGATCAGCAGATAACAGGCAATAACTTCCGGAGCTTTGCAACTAAGGTAAATTAGAAAGGTAGCAACCATGTAGGTTGAACTTCTCAAAGAGACTAGGTTCATTAAATCCCAAGAAACGTTTTAAGTGACTCCACAAACTAGGTGTCAACTTTAAATATTAGAGCCTGGATAATTTCAGTCCATTGGGCTCCAAGCTCAGGAGATCCTCTATCCCAATACAACTACATGTTTGATTGATGAAATGGAAGTACTTAATGATTGAGTTTCAATAACTAGAATTTACCCAACTCAGTCCAGATGATTCCACTTGGATTTTGCATGCAGTCTCTGATCTATTTGATTAAGTCTCATGTTCATTGAAGCAAGCAAGAAAGATAATGAATGTTCTCAGGGGCTCCATAACACTCAGTTCAGGAAGTAAATCATTCCAAATCCAAAATCCACTACTTTCTAGTATCTCCAAAAGACTAGCTCAAGGTATAAGAATTTTCATTTACATAGCTAATTTGATGATATGGACAAACATCAGGGTCTTCAATGAACTCAAAAACATCTAAATCTAGCAGGAAAAGTAAAAACAATATGATTTCTACTTCCACAATTCCAGCCTAGCCAGTGGAAACTGCAAGTGTTCTCCCAACATGTTAACTATACGTTAAACTAGTACAAGAGATTTTTACATGTTGGGGAGCAGGGTTGTTACTACAATGACAACTGGAAAGTTCATCTATACAAAGGCAAGGAGCAGACACCCCAAAAGGGTGGTGGTGTAAATTTGAAGCAAACAGAATCTGATCTCTGTGTCAGAAAAAAACATGATGGAAACTCATAAGAAATCAGACAAGCTTTGGATTCAGTTTTTGAGCCAAGAGAGTCTGAAAAAGATGTCATATTTCTCCAAACTTCAAACATCTGGAAAGCTAGTTAATCACCACATTAGTCCTAATAACTTTCATACCACAGTCACAGTTTTTTAGCAAAAAAATGTCTGTTTATTCAGTTGATTGACAAAGCTTATGGGATCCAAGATTTTCTTAGCACCCCATGCAAGAGTTTCCACATCATCCAGCCAACAAATTTTACAGTGTAAAGTTAACTCGTAGGCACAAGATAATGTCTGCAGAGTCAAAAATGGTGAGAATTTTAAGCGTTCATCTTCAGTGAAGTTTCTGACAAGCTTGCATGGAATTTTTTGTATCATTTTTCTGTTTCAAATGACTTTGCTTGCATTCACTGTGTGATACCCCAAAGATGGACCACAATCCGGAATTTAAAGATCTGCCATATAATTGTAATGCAATGGCCAGCTAGTCAAAGGATTTGCTTCTAGCTTGAAAGGAGCGAAAAAAAAGAACAAAAGAGAAGTCCTTTGTTCATGGAAGCCTTGGATTCAAATCATTCCCTATGAAAGAGTTCCCACCTTCACCGGCCAATTCAATTGTGTGGAAAAGATGATGTTTGCATGGTTGCAATGCTAAAATATGAGTGAGTCGGAGTTGTTAAGTGTGCATCTTCTGTAAAATTCCCAAGAAGACTCTCTTGTATCGTTCTTCTATTCCTCCTTTTTTCTTAATTTTGAAATTAAAGGAAAAAACTATTCTATAACACCAGCCTACTTACTATTAAAATGATATTATTTATATTCACTATGCAATGCCCCAAACTTGAACCATGAGAGAATGAAAATCTAGGCCTTTATGATAAATCATGGGACAAAGTTCATGCACATCAGTACAGAATATATCAAGGAATTGATACATAACACAAGAACCAAAATATTAGCCCGAGCTTAGCAAGCCTATGCCACAAAAACTAAAGATGTAGCGGTAAATTCAGCAATAGTAAAATATGCTACGAAGTACAAAAGCCATTTCTTAAATGGAATGAAATAAAAATATGCAGGTATTAGTTTTACCTCTTGCAGAACTCAGTCACATATAGAGACCAATTGTAAAAGATGAACCACATCATCACAATCACCAAAGTATCTGCTGGAGTTCAGGAACTAACAAAAGCGTTCGTTGAGAAAAGGAAAGAACATGACCACTGAAACCAAGGCGATTTTGTTAACACTTCCTTCAATTAAAACTGTGCCAATTTTATCTCTGACTTACTTCTCCATCAAATTATACCTATAGTACTATCTATTTATATAACATTAATGGTATAACACTCAGATACAAACAGAGTTCAGTAATCTTGTTTGCTTCAAAATTCAAACTCAATTCTTAGTTAAATAGCTGATCCCACAAATCTTTTAGGAAAAGGACAGTTCATCATAATATAACAGCAGTATAATTCCATCGTACCAGACTTGTAAAGTGCCCACAATCTGTTTTCCTGCTCGGGCATAAGATATAGTGAACCTTTTGAAACTAATCCAAATCAAAAATCAATAGTTATACAATTCCAGGCTTCCAGCTATATGTATGCAACCAAAACAAAAAGGTGCAAACCATAAAAATTCTGTGACAAACGTTTCTAGGCCAAATCAGACATATAATCAAATAGATCAGATCACTTAGACAAAAGGAAACATGAGAGAGGATACTGAAAAGATAGCGCTCCCACCAATCCAACATGTAGAGTCCAAAAGTGACATTATAGAGATAGATTTTGCGTTGAATCCAGTTCATAGCTTTGAGACCTACAAGAAAGGTAAAATCAAGCCAAGAGAGGCATCAGTGGACTCAATGAAACGAAGACTCACACTCCTTTTGGTATCAAATGAAGTGTGGAATTAATTTCATTTGCAGATGAATTCTCATGTTCTGTTCACTTTATTAAAAACGCAGAATACAACTCATCCTTTCCTTTTTTCTGTAAATACCCCTATCTAGTTAGACTTGTACAATCATTTCGATAACATCTATTGTACAAACCTAGAAATTCATGTTTTAGTCCATAAAAATAACCTTTAATCTAATTGCTCCGTACAAACCCAGAAACTAACTACTTCAGCCACAACTCCCACCAAGGAAAAGGATGAAAATTTATAAGGAAAAAAATTAAAACAAAAAACAGAATATTAATTCATATGATTTCCAGCTAACTCTGCATATGATCAGGAAAGAAAGAAGCACTGAGATCAACCGTTTCAGTACAAGCAAAAGACTATACCCCACAACAAAAAAATTCATCAAAAAGATATTTACCATACATGACACGTTAATTAAATATTCAATTAAAGAAAGAAAAAAAAACTCATGATCGAAAACCAACTTGTTTATTCAGCAATTAACAAAAAAAAAAAAGGCAAAGAAGTATAAATATAAAAGCAAAGTTCGCGAATCATTTTTCTTCTTTACTTGGAAATTGAATACCTTTTGCAAAAGATGATACATACCCAGAAGCTATACGCTTGAGATTTGAAGGATTTTATATAGAAGCCGATTCACTAAGATATAGCACAATTATATTTTAGAGATTTATTTATAAACCAAAACTTAAGTTGAACTTACGAAGAAATCCCTCTTCATATGCACAAACGAACAACAATTCACATAAAAAGACTAAACCCAGCTCCAAAAAAAAAAAAAAAACAATAGCACAGCTTCCTCAACCAAGTCAACCTCAAAAAAAATTCCCAAAAAAATACACAGCATAGAGAATTATTAAAATCACATCAGAACACGATAAGATCCGGCTATAATAAGACCATGCAAACGGGTAAAATAGTTAAGGAGTTAGTTTATAATTACTAGAAATTTCGAGGAGATTATAGAATAGTAATTCTGATTCTGATTCGAGTTAGGATCCCAAAAACCTAACAATTTGAGAAGAAAAAGAGATTTTAGGTAAAAATTTGTAAGAGGGAAGAAGAAATCTCACCTGCTGTGCAACAAGATACTCCAGGTAACAGATTTGTTCTCTGCGATGGGCGAACACGAGAACGAGAATGCAGAGGAGAGTATATAGAAATTATTGCCTACGCACGGTGCACCAAGTCAGTTGTGCATTGAGGGCCCGTTTCGCCTAGCCGTTACTTCTACTGTGACTGCGTAAAAGCACTGTAAAATAGCATTTGCTGTGGCTGTTGTTAACAGAAACTGTGTTTGGTAAGAAATATGATAAAAGTGCTGTCAAAAATTATAATGTTTGGTTCAGTTTACCTGTGAAAGTGTTTTGAATCGCTGAAATTACCAAAAAGATATAGTTTTGAATATTCTTTTTATTTGTTGACAGGGTATCCATCATTTTTTTCTTTTTAAATCTCTTCATTAAACTAAAAAATAAAAAGTAAAGTTAACATAAATATATATGAATAAACATATAAATAAATATTACATATTTTTTGTCCACTTTTTATTTGTATAAAGTTAAATACAAATATTGTTTTGTTCAAAATAACTTTTAAAAAAAAAATTAAATTAATTATATGTGAATTCTACAAAAGTTATATGTGATATAAAAAAATATATTAAGGATATATTTGTAAAATTATTGGTTTTTGTCTCTTATTTAAATAAAATGGACAAACAATATGAGACATATATTTTATAAAAGACGGTCAAAAAATATATGACGAAAAGAATAATATTTTTATCATATGGTATAAAATAAACAAAAATAAATGTTGATTTATCAATTTTTAACATAATAGAACCACTGATTGATTGTTAAGGATGAAGTAAAGTAAACCTAACTTAAGCGACTGATAAACTTTTGCTGAAATAATTAGATGTTTGGCTAGTAAAATAATTTAGGCCAAATTGCAATATTAATCCATATATTTAAAAATCAGTTACAATTTAATCTTTAATCTATAAAGTTTTTACCATCAAGTTTACACTATAAAAAATACCACAATGTGGTTCTTTTTGCTAACACCACTAAATGTTGGCAGAAAAAAATGTTTTTTAAAATCAATAAAAAAATAATTTTAATAAAAATACTATAAAACTATTAAGAAACGTGATTTCGAACCAAATCGTAAAAGTTGAAATTGAGTCGAAGCGATGCTCGACGGGGTGTGACCAAAGGAGGCATAGGAAAACAGTTGTGTTAAACAATTCAAAGGCGGCGAGAACCTAGAAGTTTCTACAGTTGAGTAATCTTCATGAGGTCAAGGCACTGCACTGGAACAAGGAAGAAGTTGGAGCAGTGATGGAGATGATAACGATATGTATGGAAGAGTATACGATGACGGATGTAGAAGCAGTAACTTCCTCAACTCGTTTCGACGATGGATACGTTACGCTCTAGATTAGTGTGCGATGGCTGAAATCCAGCTTAAGAGTGATTTGTGATGGAGAAAAGAAAAACAAAAACTTACTTGTTGAGATTGATGGAGTCACGACTTGGTTCAGACAAAGTCAAGCTTAGTTTAAATAGTTGCATGATGATAAACCCATGATGGTTCGTGCGGTGATTATACATTTAATAATCGTTGAGTATCAGAGACCGGTGCTATTAAAACTCGATCGTTAAAGGGTTACGACGTTGGTCTAGGGAGTGAAGATTGGAGAGGAAAGGGATTTGGTTTTTTGGTAAAGCAGGGGGAGGCTCGTGGTGGCTGGTCTGGGGTTTGACTTCAATCATCATCTTTTAATTGAAAGATACAATTTGATTGAGTCGGTCGTAGAACTTCACCAAACGACCCCATTTAATAAATTTTGATTGTTGTGGATAGTGGTGGTTTTACAACTTGAACTTGGAGACAAGACAAGTGGTTCTCCGGATCCGGTGGGGAGAGGAAGAATAAAGAAAAATAAAAGAGAAATATCGGGAAGAAGAGAATAGGAAGAGATCTACATTTGATTTTTGTTAAAAAATATTGAATTTTTTTATTGTTTAACAATTAATTTTTTAATAATATAGTTATGACAACTTTTAAGTATAATGGTGTTATTAGAAAAGATCACATTGTGGATAATAGGTTCTTTTGCTAAAAGATTGAATAGTAACTAAGTTTGAGGAATAGATATGTACTTCGGCCAAAAATTTATTTGGAAATGTCATTTTCTTGAATGTTGTGTTCCTTCTTGATTTGCTATTAAAAGATTAGCTTTTTCTTAAGTGCTTTGTTTCAAAACGAACACAAAAGCAATTACATTTATTAGAAAGATAATCATATTATTAATAAATTGTCACATATTGAATATTGAACTGATTTGAAATTTAACCATTTTTTATAAGTATAATTTAGATTTTACAACTCAAAGTGTATATAATCTTCTACATTTTAACAAGTTATTTAATTAAATAATTTTATAATAATAAAAAATAAATAATTTTATAATAACCAAAAAAAATATATGAAAAGTGTCGAAAATTTGATTTCAAACACTCAGCCGCCATAAATGGATAGAAAAGACACTTTGAGTTGAATCCCAAAAAATCTAAAATATCTATTCAAAGTTAGTCTGCGGTGTTGATGATTTGCCAAGTGGCATTGTTATAAATGACAAAAAACTACGTCGTTTTACTTGATTTATGTAAAACAGAGCGTTTTGTCGTTTTGATGTTCTCTATTTTTTTTTTGGCCCTTTTCGTATTTCGCTGTTTCTATCTCTCCCCGACTATTTTCCTTCCCAAGGCATCTGTTTAGTCTGCTCAAATTGCAGAACAAGTGTGAAGAGGAAGATGATCTTGACGATTTTGGTGTATTCTCTGAGACCCAAAGCCAATCGGAGAATTATGAAACGAGAGAGAGAAAGAGAGAGCTTTGATGGAGCATTTCATTGATGTGGTACGATTCTTCTTTTCAATTTCATATTTTTCCCATCTTCAAGAGATGATTCTTCTTTCGATTCACGAGAAAATGAAAGAAAGAAAGCGGAACATTTTTGAAACTTTTGCAAAATGTTGTGTTTTGTAAAGGGTATAGCAGAATTCCTAGATTTCTTTTCTTTGTTTTCCTTTCCTTTTCTACTAATGTTATCGTTTTCTCTTCTCAAGGCAACTATTTGTTGGCCTCATCATCTTGAATTACCTTTCACTTCGAATAATATTGTGTGCTTGTTGATGCCGAGGGATTGTTGTTGACTCAGGGTTAATTTCTTGGCACAAGTAGAATAGGTGAACTAGAAGGCCCACGAAAAGGGAAGCAGAGGGATATAACGATCCATCTCGGGTTGACCATCACATTTTGATAATCTCAGCACGACATATATATGCAATAATAAAAATAAATAACACTAAAAGAAATTTTTACATCAATCAGATCTTTAAACATTCTATACGACATAAAATGCATGAATATTTACAAATAAATTTTTCATTTTATTTATCTCATTAGCCTGAGGATGTTGACACGTACGTCACTTACAGAAAACGATTTCTTATGAATCTTAACTCAACAAACTATTTGTCAAGCCTGCTACCTAAAAATCATTGTACAATGATGAGTAAGATTCACAAGCTCAGTGAATTAAATTTACTAAAAGTACTCATTTGTATATGCAGTCTTTTAATATTTAAATCACTTTATATCTCATACACTTGATACTAACACTCTACTATCACTACACATGTCATAATATCTATTCTCTATCAATCTCTTCCTCTTATTTATTGGTTCACCTCAAGACCATCAATTATCTCATAATTACCTCGTAATGAGATTCACACTATAAAATCTACCATTTAGATAGTTCTTATCACCATGACTGTCTTTCTGCGAAACTCATCCATCTATAAATAAATTCACAATAACACACCACACCTCAGCATTTCAATAATCTTATCACAATAACTGTCTCTCTGTGTGAGATTCATTCATCTATGATTAAATTCACAATAATATACAACATATCAGTATTTCAATAATGCAAGCAATAATTAAAACAGATGCAATGCAATGAATGTGTATGATGGGAACGTCTTCCCACCTGTCGACAGGTTATTATTATCTTAGACCGGCCTCTTCCCGGTTCTTTACAGCTTATCCCAACTGTCACGAAATTTATTTCTAGCATATACCGGCTGTCATGGTGTCCCTTTTATTTCTAGCATATATCGGCTGTCACGGTTGTTCCATTAGACCGGCCCCTTCCTGGTTCTTTCGGTTTTATTATTAAATGCATATGCACATGAACAACAATACGAAATATGCATATAAACAGTAATATAAAAACAACATATAAATTCAAAACACTTAAATTAGCTATCCTGATTATTCTCAAATTTATATAACAAAATTTTCACTAAATTCTTCTCATCCTCAAGTCACATCAAATAATCCACTAAAGCTTGTCAAGATCTACTAAAACTCATCTCATCAAAATTCTTATTAAAATATCAATATAACTCATCAAGAATTTCACTTTTCGCTTTGATTATTAAGTCAACTTATTATTCTAAAAATATTATTTCTCCTAGAAATTTCCTACATGTCCAAAAGTCATATCCTAATTATTAACCAAATCTTTATCTATCACCACAAAATAAGCTAATAATTTATTTTAATATTATCACTAAATTTTCATTTTTTATTTAGACTACTTAAAGTAAATCCAACTCACAACGTAGCTCTTAAAGCTACCTATGGATCACCTCATTATCTTTCCCATTTTTCCCAAAAATTCCCCTAGTTGTAGATCGTCCACACCTAACAACCTTTTTTTAGAAATTTTCTAATTTATTCTTCAATTCAGTATAAACCACACACTTTGAAAATTCTCTCTTTGAATTCAGAGAAACTTTATAAATGTCAGAAATTCAAAAATAACCATTACATTATTACCTTCTGCTTTTCTGATAGCTTTTTCGTGATTCTCTATGAAATTCCGCAGGAAACTCCTTCAATATTTTGCTCTTTCAGCATTTCTTTGAGTCCCCAAATGATTTGAGAAAACAAGAAATTGAAAGGAATTATGTGAAATCTATAAACAGATTTCACAGATATATATATATATATATATATATATATATATATATATATATATATATATATATACATACATGTTTGCTGCCCCAAAATCTCGGCAACTCACCAATTTGCAAGCACCAACAACAGTCCCCCCCCCCAATTCTCCCATTGCCACGACACTAAAATGTGTCAACTTACCATTTCCTTCATTTTGGCCTAGCAGCAGGTTTTGCTATTTGCTGCCCCTTTTTTTTACTTTGATTTTTTTAAAATTAATAATAATTTTTTTAAAATTTTTTTTTTTCTTTTCCTTCTTTTTTCATACTAGACGTTTTGGACGTCCCTTTTTTTTCTTCTTTCTTTTCTTTTAAAAACGTCCATGCCTAAAAAAAATTTAAAAGATATATTTTATTCAATACTAAATCCTTCGCGTAAATATATTATTTAAATTTTATGTTATATTTATTAAATTACTTCTTTACCCTTACTTTACGAATACGGGTATTACACGAGGCCTTTGAGGATGCTTAGATGCTCTAGTCAGGACGAGAGCTTCAAAAAGGGGGATGGTGCTAATTTTTCTAATGAACTTGTGAATAATGAAGTGTGTTGTGAACTTACGAACCTCCGGCCTTTTATAGTCTTCTGAGGGGAGGTCGGCCACGTGGGAGGAATGGCTCCATCCCTGTGATCCCAGGCTTCTGTAGTTAGGTCTCAGTCGCATGCTCAGAGGGTCGCATGTTTTAGGCGTGGTTTGGTCCACTAATCGCACTTTGACGTGGCGATTGCGTGATTTGTTCATTCCACGTGTATCTTGTTGTGTGACAGAAACCGGACACATCTCAGCGGCCCATTGGTGACGAACCACCCCATGTGTCGATGCTCTATTGGCCAAGGGTATTGTGGGCTCCATCACAGGCCCCCCACTTCCTTAGGCACTCGTGTGCTTCGAGGAAGTATGGTGTGATTTTTATGCTGTGGTCGCTTGTTTGTACTTATGGATATCAAGAAACATATGATCTACGTCCTCGGACACGGAGATCTTAGGCCGAGCGTAACTCTAATGCTCGGCTTTAAAGGTTCTGGTTCGAGTATATGCCAAGCAGCTCACATGCTTGGACTTGAAAACTTTAGGCTGAGTATGTGTCAAGCAGCTCACACGCTCGGACTTGGAGTCTTTGGGCCGAGTGTGTGACAAGCAGCTCACACACTCGGAATTGGAGACTTTGGGCCAAGTGTGTGACAAGCAGCTCACACGCTCGGACTTGGAGACTTTATGCTGAGTGTGTAACAAGCAGCTCACACGCTCGGACTTGAAAATTTTAGACCGAGTGTGTGACAAGCAGCTCACACGCTCGGTATTGGAGACTATAGGTCGATTGTGTGACAAGCAGCTCACACGCTCGGACTTGGAGATTTTAGGGCCGAGTGTGTGTCAAGCAGCTCACACGCTCGGACTTGGAGACTTTGGGCCGAGTGTGTGACAAACAGCTCACACGCTCGAACTTGGAGACTTTGGGCCGAGTGTATGACAAGTTGCTCACACGCTCGGACTTGGAGATTTTAGACCTAGTGTGTGACAAGCAACTCACACGCTCGGACTTGAAGACTTTAGGCCTAGTGTGTGATAAACAGCTCACACGGTCGGACTTAGAGACTTTAGGCCGAATGTGTGACAAACAGCTCACACGCTCGGACTTAGAGTCTTTAGGTCGAGTGTGTGACAAGCAACTCATACGCTCGGACTTGGAGATTTTAGACCGAGTGTGTGACAAGCAGTTCACATGCTCGGACTTGGAGATTTTAGACCGAGTGTGTGACAAGCAGCTCACACGCTCGGACTTGGAGATTTTTGGGCTTTTCTTCTCTTGGTCCTTTTATCCTTGGGCTCTTCTGGACTTTCCTTCTTGGGCTTTTTCTTTGGGCCAACTGGGCTTCTTCTTTCTATAGTCCCCAAAGGCCTTTTTCCTTTCTAGGCCCTTTAGGGTTTTCTTCTTTTTATGGTGTCATACTACATTAAATAGGACGACTGTTTTTGAGTAGCGGCATGCAGTTTATTTGTTCACCTGTTTTTTGCCTAAGGGAGAGCGAACGGTGCCTTGGGTATAGGAGGCGTCATATCTTTTTGGCAGTTGGAGCTTTGGGGAGAGTAAACGGTGCCTTGGTGACATCAAAGGTCACATCTTTCAGCTGTAGGGAAGTTAATGTTCCTCGTTCCTGATGCCTTTATCCCTATATAAGGGTGGTTTCTTCTTTTCCTCTACTCACTTCATTTCTTGCTTCCCACTTTTGAGTTTTTGAGAGAGAAAGAAATTTGAGAGCCCGTGGAATCAATTTAAGGGTTCGAAGGTCTTGGTAGATCACTCAGATTTGGATTTGGAAGAAGGTGCTCAGAATCAGTTGGGGGTGCTCGGAGTCAGTTGAGGGTGCTCAGAGTCAAGGGCAGTGACTGTTAGAGAGGTGCTCGCTATGAAGAGACTGAGGCAAACTACGATCATCCCTTTGGTGAGTCTTCCTATCCTTTTTACCATGTCTTAGCCTAGAGTTAGTAGTGGTAGTGAGGATAGTAGAGACCTGTCACAGGAGCTGGAGGAGATCATAAGTGTCTCCTCTAGTGAGGACGAATCCTCTTTGGAGGTCGTTCCTCGGGAAGGTCAATTAGCTATGGTCCCCTTCATCCTTGAGGAAGAGGATAAGGAAACTGAGGAGGGGGCCTCTTCTGAAGATGATGATAAGGCCGACCAAACCCTGATGGAAATAAGGAGGAACATGGCCTTAGAGGAGAAGGAGGAGTGGTCGTTCACGACCAACTCCGTGCCTAGTGTGGTTGGGGAGGGGTAGGTTCAAGTAATAAGGAGGATCTACCATATCCCCTTAAAGTATGCCTTCAGGGCACCAGAGGGTGGGGATAGGGCTTATGACGCTCTCCAGAGCCGCGTGCCTTATGAGCTGTGAGTTTACGAACAGCACATGAAGGCCGGGCTCAGGTTTCCCCTCCACCCTTTCTTCTGTACAATGTTAAGATACTTCGGTATAGTACTATGTCAGCTGGTGCCCAACTTGGTGCAGCTCATTATGGCTTTCATAGCTGTTTGTACGGAAGTGGGCAGCATGATGAATATCAACGTCTTCAAGGCCCACTTCCAGATAAGCAAGCACGGGGAGACTGGGTGGATCGTGGTCAGCTCGAGGACTAAGAGGAGGGTACTGAAGAAGAAGCCGTCCTCCATCAAAAAATGGAAGAAGTCATTCTTCTACGTTCGAAGTGTCGAGAGCTTCAATGTCCCCCTCTGTTGGAGTCTTGACCATGCAGGTAAGTGCAAGAAGTTGTACCTTCTGCACCGAGAATAGAAGAAGTTGAAAGCGATGCTGGACGTGCCCCTGGACGTAGAAGTCCTTTATGACAACGAAGAGCTTATAAGGTGCGGCCTCTGCCTGGCCTGCCCTGTGGCGAATATGGAGGATGGTAATCTTGTCTTTGTTTTTTTTTTTTTTTTAACTCTTATTTCCTTGTCTTATTCCTAGATTTACTAATGCTTTTTCCTTGTGCAGAGATGGAGCTGGTAGCCAAAGCTAAGGAGAGGGCCATAAATATGGCCAAGGAAAGGAAGAGGGCTTCGGAGGGGAAGGATGCGACCTCGGCTCAAGGTCAGAAGAAGAGGGCTTGGGAATTCTTTCTCGTCCCCCTCACAATTGAGAGCCCTCCGAGGCCTCCTCCCGAGTCGAGGGTTCCACCAACGGGCCCCCCAACTGAGTCATCTCAGCGCTCGTCCTCGTCCAAGGAGCACCTGCTCCTGCTGCTCCCTTCACGCCATGGTGGGTTGTTGTGAGTTTTAAATTACTCGTAAGGGCACGAGTCGTTTGCAATATAGTGTGTGCAAGTGCGAGGTCAAATCCACAAGGAATTGCGTTGTGAAAATATTTTTTTATCTAAACTAACCTTATTTTAACCTAGTTCCGAATTTTGGATTGTATCTTGCAAAGAAATATAAACTAAACTAAATTGATTTAAACACAAATGATAAAAACACAAAGGTTTTCTGAATCCACCCCACCAAAGTAAAGCATATATTCTCATGTTCTATATAAAAATAATCTATCAAATCATTGCATGAATCCACCATTATACAAATCACGGCGAATACCCAAACTAAACCAAAACTATCCAATGTATCCGTTTAATTCACAAATCACAATGGATATCCAATCTAATTTGAATAATCCGCCGTATCTGGCAGATGAAACACAAGGAATATCCAATTTAATAATTTAAAAGCAATCAATCATAAAGATTTTACTCAAATAATTGAACAGAACATTTATACTAAAAATATCAGAATTGTATGAACAAATCTAAAAAATATTATGCCAAACAATGGTGAGGCTTCATCTTCAACCTTAGATGAAGATTTTAGCCTCTCATAATTATGAAACTAAAGTTCACAATAAAAAATTTAAACATTAAACTTTAAAACTAAAAAATAAATAAATTAAAACTGACTATACTTTGGGAGAAATTCCACTCGTTGTTGGGCGGCGCTTCCCCTCGTGGTAGCAAAGCCTTCGAGATCTACCAGAATGCTAGCAGAAGTCTTCCGGATTGCACCCCCAATTGCTTCAATGAGGTGGAGCTTTTATAGGGAAACTCAAGAGTGCAATGTGTTTCGAATTCAATGTGGGATATTGCCCGAGTGCGCTCGATCACAGTCTTGTGCGCTCGAGCGCAGCATGGTGCACTGTTTGACCTTTGTCTACTAAAACTGCCATAATTTTCTCTAGAAAAATCATTTTTATAAGCCATAAAATTCCTCAGAAAATAGATATCCGGATTTTTCCAAGCATATATGGCTCAGCTCTTGGTTCTTCCTGAATCAATACAGTAAAATCCACAAAAATGACTGATCCGCCACGCTGAAATCACACACAGCCTGACCTTTGTCAACTAAAACTGTCATAACTTTCTCTAGAAAAATCATTTTTATGAGCCGTAAAATTCCTTAGAAAATAGACATCTGGATCTTTCAAAAAATGTATGGCTTATCTCTTGGTTCTTCCTGAATCGATATAGTAAAATCCACAAAAATGACTAATCTGTACAGGTAATTCTGGCAATTTTAGTGAAACTCCTTTCTGAGTGCTTGTAAACCTATAAAAAAACGAAAACAACTCAAAGTAACAAATTCCTAAGCTAACAAATTTAAATTAAGGGGCCAAAATATGCAATATTTGGCACTTATGAAATACCCCCAAACTTACATTTTGCTAGTCCCTTAGCAAAACAAAATAAAAAACAAAATGAAAAACAAAGAACATAAAGATTAGTTTATCACTCATTATATCCAAAAATTTAAGGAGCACTCAAAACCATGATATTCATTCATGAGCAAGCTTAAAAAAGATATAACCCATCTTCGTAATGAATAGTAATTTTAAGACTTAATTACTTACAAGAGGCAGGCTAAGACATCACAAGCTTGAATCAATGTAAATTGAATTAGCATATACAGATGAGGTTTCCAAATAACTTCAATGTACAATGTCTCCATGTCTCAAGATTCATAGAATTTCTCATGAGAATGAACAACGATGGCATAATTTTATTTTATGTTTTATTTTATAATTTTTTTTATTATAAGGCTTTGCTATGTTTAGTTCCCTTAAGCTTTCTAATTGACCCATGTATCGAGTGTTGAGTCAACGACTCTTAAACCAGATGGTTTTAGGACATTAAGTGTAAAGACACCCCTAAGGACATACTAACTCGAGTAAAAAAGGCTACGAAACTAAAATGACCTTAACACTACCAAGCAAAATTCTCATATTTTGATGTGAACACTCACTGCTTACTAAGGCAAGAGGTCCAGTTACTCAGCGGAAAGTTTTGCAATGATCATTATGAATAAAATTCCCACCTTTTGACTTGAACACTTACTGCTTACTGAGGCAAGAGGTCCAGTTACTCAGTGGAAAGTTTATTGATGATTATTATAAATATTTATTTATTTATTTATTTATATTTTTTTACGTTTCTATGCCAAAGTGTTTATCCTAAAAGTCATCCAGTTTTAGTTAAGTCAAGGAAACATACACATTGAAATCGCATGTCATACCTCACACAATTTTGTGCCAAACATATGAATTCTCAAATTCCTAAAGTAAGTAACAAAGTTTTAAAACTCTATCATCAAATAATGTGTTCACAATTTTAAGCTCACCAATGACATCACATCACAGTATTTGTTTAGATTAACTAAAATTTCAAAATAACATGAGCATGCATTTACCTTCTTTCTTTTTCTTTTCTTTTTTTTAAATGAAGAAAAACAACAATAAATTAGGACAAAATGTGTGTAATGTGTCTCCCATACCCCCAAACTTAAATTACACATTGACCTCAATGTGTGAATAATATGGAAAGAGCTAACCTGGGATATGGAGAACTATCCGAACTGGTATGGCTTATAGCATACCCCTAAACTTGATTTGAAGTACGCTTTGTCCCTGAAAAATAAAGACTAAAAAACAAAAAACACTGAGAAAAACAGTAACAAGAAATATGTAAAATAATAAACAAACAGAAAGTATATGTTGTGGGGTGCCTCCCATGAGTGCTAAGTTTAACGTCTTCAGCCAGACCCAGCATTAGTAATCGTGCCCAGCTAAGTGCTCCACCATCTGATCAATAAATAGGAGTGGAAAATGATCATTCCTTGTGGTAGCATTCAACTTACGGTAGTCTATACTCACTCTCCATTCTAACTGCACACGAGTTGGAACTAACTCGTCGTCTTTATTCATCACTACTGCCAATCTAGCCTGCTTTGGTATGACATGAATCGGGCTCACCCACTCGCTATCAAAGATTGGATAAATAATCCTTACATCCAACAGCTTAATCACTTCAATCCTCATAACCTCTTGCATAGCTGGGTTGAGCCTTCTTTGTGGCTCCCTTGATGGCTTGGTATTCTCCTCCAAATATATCTTGTGCATCACCATCGAGGGGCTAATTTCCCTGATACCCTCAATAGTCTAGCCAATGGCTTCCTTGTGATCTCTTAAAATGTCCACTAATTTATCCTCTTGAGCCTCAACCAAATCTAAAGCTATAATCACAGGCAAAGAATCTGCTGGACTTAGGAACTTATACTTAAGATTGTCTGGTAAAGGCTTAAGTTTTTTCTTGGGGGGTTCAAGTGTTGTGGTCTCCTCCGTCTCACTGCTCTTCTGAGGAGCAGACTCAAAAGTAGCATTTGCTTGCTTAAGCAACTTATCCAAATCCAAATCCTCTCGAAACTGAGCAAAACATGCCGCCAGGGGGTCCTCAATGCTTAATTCACCCACAGTCTCCTTTGTCTTACTACTCTCACGAGGAGCAGACTCCAAGATAGCATTTGCTTGCTCAAGTAGTTTATCCAAATCCAAATCCTCTCCAAACTGAGCAAAGCATGCCTCCACAATGTCCTCGGACTGCCCTCATTTCTTGGGCGCTTGTAATCTCTTAGGGTAAGGCGCTTTAGGTATGAACGCCCCAGGAAGATCCTTAATAGTAAGTATGGTTGTAGATGGCTCAGCATCTCTCTTCTCCTTGTTGCCACTTTCTTGCTCTTGCTGCATAGCAGGGTTCTCTTCCACTTGATTGTCCAATTGTCTCACAGACCTCGATGTGGCAGTCAACTGCACTTGTTCCTGTCCGTGCGTAGGAATCGATGAATTTCCCACTGCAAACTGTTCCTTCGGGTTGGGCACAGGTTGACTGGGGAACTTTCCCTTCTCTCCTTCACCCATGTGACTTGCGATTTGATCCATTTGACTCTCTAGCTTGGCAATCACTTGGGTGTTTACTATTTACGCACTCCTTACTTTGCTGATGGAGTGGTCTGTCATCTTCATGAAATCCTTGAAGGTGTCCTCCAATGACTGTGAAACTGACACTGACGCTTGAGTGGGAGCATGGTAAGCGGGTGATGGTGCTAGATGGGCTGAATGACCATGACTTGGAAATGGTGGAGGAAATCCGAGAGGGTATTGATTGTGAGCATGATGAAGGGCTCTTTCTTAATTCATCGGTTAGTTCAACTCCCATGAAAAATTAGGGTGGTTCCGCTACCCTGGATTATACGTCTCGGAATAAGATCCATTTGATTGTCATCGATAGTCATTGAAAGTATTCATTTGTTCCATGGAATACTCGGCAAAAGCAGATGGACAATTCTGTGCTAAACGCATAAGGCTAGCACAGATGGAACAGCTATCAACATTGAATGTATTGGCTGTATTGATGGACTGGCCGGTCATCTTCATGAAATCCTTGAGGATGTCCTCTAAAAACTGTGAAACTGGCGCTGGATTCATCCATATTTTTTTAATTTTTATTTAATTTTATTTTTTATGGGCAATTGCAAATAGAAACAAATAAACTAAAATAAAATTGCAAAAGAAAAAATAAAACAAAAATGCTAACTAAACTAGTAGAAAAATAAAATCAATTCATAACAAAATTTCACAAACAAAAAAATTCCCCTGCAACGACGCCAAAAACTTGTAGTGAGTTTTAAATTTCTTGCAAGCGCACGAGTCATTTGCAATATAGTGTGTGCAAGTGCGAGGTCAAATCCACAGGGAATTGCGTTGTGAAAATATATTTTTTTTATCTAAACTAACCCTATTTTAACATAGTTCCGAATTTTGGATTGTATCTTGCAAAGAAATATAAACTAAACTAAATTGATTTAAACACAAATGATGAAAACATTAAGGTTTTCTGAATCCACCCCACCAAAGTAAAGCATATATCTTCATGTTCTATATAAAAATAATCTATCAAATCATTCCATAAATCTACCATTATACAAATCACGGCGAATACCCAAACTAAACCAAAACTATCCTATGTATCCGTTTAATTCACAAATCACAATGGATATCCAATCTAATTTGAATGATCCGCCGTATCCGACAGATGAAACACAAGGAATATCCAATTTAACAATTTAAAAAAAATCAATCATAAGATTTTACTCAAATAATTGAGCAGAATATTTATATTAAAAATATCATAATTGTATGAACAAATCTGAAAAATATTATGCCAAATAATGGCGAGGCTTCATCTTCAACCTTAGATGAAGATTTTAGCCTATCATACAATAAAAGTGCTAAACATTAAACTTTAAAACTAAAAAAGAAATAAATTAAAACTGACTATACATTGGGAGAAATTCCACTCGTTGTTGGGCGACGCTTCCCTTCGTGGTAGCAAAGCCTTCGAGATCCACCAGAATGCTAGCAGAAGTCTTCCGGATTACACCCCCAATTGCTTCAGTGAGGTAGGAATTTTATAGGGAAACTTAAGAGTGCAATATGTTTCAAATTCGATGTGGGACACTACCTGAGTGCGCTCGATCACAGTCTTGTGCGCTCGAGCGCAACATGATGCACTGTCTGACCTTTGTCTACAAAAACTACGATAACTTTCTCTAGAAAAATTATTTTTACTAGCTATAAAATTTCTCAAAAAATAGACATCCAAATATTTCTTGGCTCATCTCCTGGTTCTTCATGAATTAATACAGTAAAATCCACAAAAATGATTGATCTACCACACTGAAATCACACACAGCCTGACCATTGTCTACTAAAACTGCCATAACTTTCTCTAGAAAAATCATTTTTATGAGCCGTAAAATTCATCAAAAAATAGACATCTGGATCTTTTAAAGAATATATGGCTCATCTTCTGGTTCTTCCTGAATCAATACAGTAAAATCCATAAAAATGACTGATCTGTACAGGAAATTCTAGCAATTTTAGTGAAACTCCTTTCCGAGTGCTTGTAAACCTGTAAAACAACTAAAACAACTCAAAGTAACAAATTCTTAAGCTAACAAATGTAAATTAAAGGGCCAAAATATGCAATATAGGAGGAGTAGGATAGCTTTTTTTCTTTTTCTCGTTGTATGTTAGGGCCAATAGCATCC
This sequence comes from Bretschneidera sinensis, assembly GCA_023935145.1. NCBI lineage: Eukaryota > Viridiplantae > Streptophyta > Magnoliopsida > Brassicales > Akaniaceae > Bretschneidera > Bretschneidera sinensis. Next base: position 122,472,372 of record CM043700.1, read on the forward strand.
ATTTTTATAATAGAGCTTTAATGAAATTTAGATTTTTATGAACCCGAGTCCCTTTTATTTTTCTTTACGTTTTTACATTTCATATTAACAAATCGGTGCGGATCGACCCCTTGGTAGAATTACTCATAAAATTTACGGAGATTTCCCGTGTTCCAAGTATGCGGGATAGGCTTGCCACTTAACTCTTTTAGCTCAAAGGTGCATGCTCGGCATACTTTTCGGATCCTGTACAGGCCTTCTCAGTTTGGAACGAAGCTTCCTCGTTTCTCAAGGGCGAGATACTTCACTCTTTCGGAAGAAGAGGTCGTGTATTTTGGAGTTTCTGTTCTGGACTTGAGAGTTGTAGTACAACGCTGTCCTTTATTGGTAAGCGACAAGGCGAATTTGTGCTTTGTCTCGGGCTTCGTCGATCAAGTCGACATTCATTCGTAAGCCTTCCTCGTTATTACTTTCCTTGAAATTTTGCACACGCATCGAAGGTACCCCGATTTCAAAGGGTATAACTGCTTTCGAGCCATAAGCCATGAAGAACGGGGTTTCGCCAGTTAGGGTTCAAGTAATTATCCTATATGCCCAAAAAACATTGGGAAGCTAGTCGGCCCATCGTTTACCCGCCTTGACAAGTCTTCTCTTGATGCCTTGTAGGAGTGTCCTATTGGTCACCTCAGCTTGGTCATTAGCGTGTGGGTATCCTACGGATGAGAATCGGTGCTTGATGTGGAGGTCCTCGCAGAACACTTTGAATTGGATGCTATCGAATTGCTTACCATTATCGGTGATTAATACCCAAGGTATGTTGAACCGACACACGATGGAATTCTAGACAAAGCTTCAGGTTTGATGATCCGTTATGCTGGCCAACGACTCTGCTTTGACCCACTTAGTGAAATAGTCAATGGCTACAATGAGATGTTTCATTTGTCCTGAGGTTTTGGTGAAGGGGCTGAGTATGTCCATTCCCCACACGGTGAAAAAGAAAGGACTCGTGATCAAGGTGAGAGAGTTGGCTGGCTGATGGGGTACAAGAGAGCACTATTGGTAGCTTTTGCACTTTTGGACCAAATCCGTAGCGTCTTTCTTCATTCCAGGCCAGTAGTATCCCTGTCGGAGAACTTTAAAGGCAAGGGCTCGTCCCTCGTGGTGATTTTCATATATCCTTCATGGACTTTCCGAAGTGCATAGTCAGCTTCGATCGGATTGAGATACCTTAGGTAAGGCGTGGTTAGGGCCCTATTATACAACTGTCCATCAATGACGGTGTATCGAGATACGTAGGAGATTAGCTTCTTTGCTTCGCTATTTTGCTTGAGGAATTCTCTGCTTTTCAAGTACCAGAGGATCAGGTCCATCCATGTTTCTCCTTCCATTACTGGTAGTACCAAAGCTTCATTAATGCTCGGGATGGTGAGGGTCTCGAGGTATACAGCTTGAGTTAGTTCGAGATATAGGGAGGAGGCTAGTCGAGCCAAGGCGTCCGCTTTAGAATTTTCTACCCTTGGGACGTGAGTTATCTGTAACATCTTGAACTTGGAGGCGAGTTCCCTTGCCTTTTCCAAGTAGCGGACAGTTTTTTCTCCTCAAGCCTTGAATTCCCTAGTTATCTGACTTACCATTAATTATGAGTCACTATACACCTCCAAGATCTTGGTGGTCAGTGCCTTGGCCAGTTTCAAATCTTCGAGTACGGCCTCGTATTCCACCTCATTGTTGGAAGCTTTGAATTCAAACCTCAAGGTGTATTCAAGGATGAATCCATCCAGGCTACAGAGGATAAGTCCCGCCCTACTCCCAGTGGTGTTCGACGATCCATCCACGTGAAGGGTCCACCTTGGAGGCTGCTCTTCCAACCTCGAACTTGCCTCTTCGATTGGGTCTATTGGGAGGGTCGTTTCGACTATGAAATTGGTGAGGAACTGGCCTTTGCTGCCTTGCAAGGGTGATACCGAATATCAAACTCCCCGAGCTCTACCGACTATTTGGCCATTCTCCCGGAGACATCTGGATTGTGTAGGACCCGCCTTAAGGGCTGACTTATTAGGAGGACGATAGTGTGGGCTTGAAAATAGGGCCTGAGTTTTCGTACCGCAACAATAAGGGCGTAGGCTACTTTCTCAATCGGAGGGTACCTTGTTTCTACCTCTTGGAGAATCTTGTTGATGTAGTAGATAGGTTTTGGATGCCTACATCTTCTTGGATCAGGACGGAAGCTATGGCATTTTGCCCGACAGATAGGTACAGGAATATTTCTTCACCTGGGAGAGGTTTGGTCAAGAGCGGGGGTGAGCTTAAGTACTTTTTTAGCTCTTCGAAAGCTAGCTGACAGTCTTCTGTCCAAGCGAAATCCCTTGCCTTTCTGATGGCTTTAAAAAAAGGGAGGCACTTTTCTGCTGATTTGGACATGAAGCAGTTCAGGGCTACTATTCGTCTAGTGAGCCGTTGGACTTCCTTCACGGTCTTAGGAGGGGCTATATCAAGAATGACATTTATCTTCTCTGAGCTGGCTTCTATCCCTCTCTGAGTGACCATGAAGCCCAAGAATTTTCCTCTGGTTACTCCGAATGCGCACTTTGCCGGGTTTAGCCTCATCTTATGCTTGCGCAACACTCCGAATGCTTTTTCCAAGTTGGAGTCGTGATTTTGCGCCTCGGTGCTCTTGACTAATGTGTCGTCCACGTAGACTTCTATGTTCCGCCCAATCAGCTCTTTGAAGATCTTGTTTACTAGCCTTTAGTAAGTAGTGTCGACGTTTTTGAGCCTGAAAGACATGACTTTGTAACAGTACAACCCTTGGCTAGTGATAAAGGTTGTCTTGTCTTGGTCAGGCTCGTACATGAGGATCTGGTTGTATTCAGAATATGCATCCATGAAAGTAAGGAGCCCGTGACCCGAGGTAGTGTCCATTAGTTGGTCGATCCGTGGTAAGGGGAAACTATCCTTTGGGTAGGCCTTGTTCAGATTGGTGAAGTCAATGCAGATCCACCACTTTTTGTTGGCTTTTCGTACCATCACCACATTGAACATCCAGTTGGGGTATTTCGCCTCTCGGATGAAACCAACCTCAAACAACTTGTCTACCTCTGTCTTAATGGCGGCCTGCTGCTTAGAGGCGAATTTCATTTTCTTCTGAATGACGGGTTTATGCTTCGGGTCCATGTTCAGATGATGTTTAATAGCTTTCAGGTCGATCTCGGGCATGTCTGACGTGGACCAGACAAACAAATCTTAATTTTTCCTGAGGAGGGAGAGGAGTGCCTTCTTGTGGCTTTCTAGGATGCTCGACCCGATCTGAACTATTTGGGAAGGATCCTCACCGAGAGGAACTGAAGTTAGCTCCTCTATGGGTCGTCCTCTAGGATTTTTTACCTCATCCCAGAGATCTTCCACTTTGAGGGGTAGGGCTTCGGTCTTCCTTTCTTTCTTAATGATGTTCAGGTAGCAGGACTAAAAGGCTTGCTGGTCTTTTCTGACTATTCTTACTGACCAAGAGGCTTGCTGGTCTCCTCTGACCACTCTTGCTCCCTCGTCGGTGGGCAACTTGACCTTCAAATGGTAGGTAGAGACAACTGCTTTCAGCTTGTTAAGAGTGAGGTGGCCAATATCATATTATAAAACGACAGTTGCTTGACTACCAAGAAAGTGGTTTGGACAGTGGTCATTCGCGGTGTTGTACCTACGATGACGGGGAGGACTATACTCCTTTCTACAAACACTAGGGTTCCACTGAAACCATAGAGAAGGGTACGGGTCGGCTTTAACCGTTCGTCTTTCAGTTGCATACGCTGGAAAGCATCATAGAATAGAATGTCCACTGAACTTCCATTATCTACCAGGATACGCCTTACTTCGTGGTTGGCCACTAGGAGAGAGACTACCACCGCGTCATCATGTGGAGTCTGCACTCCCTCCAAATAGTCATCCGTGAAAGAGATTACCAAGTTTGACTTCCTCTGCTTGTGGGGACCACTGACAGAGGCCACGGTTCGGGCATATGCTTTGCAACTTTGTCTCAAGCTTCCTCTGACGGTTGGGCCTCCGAAGATTGTTTTGATAACCTTGGTTACCGCCACTTCTTGGTTTCTTTGACTGGGTCTTTCCTGCTCGGGCCTGGAGTTTTTTCGAGGGTCCTGCCGTTCCTACTGCGGAAGCCAAGAGTGCCCAGAGTTTTCTTGGTTGGTCGGGCACCTCTCTTCCACGGGACCCAGTGAACTCCTTCAAGTGCTCCCGACTGATGAGGGCCTCAATCTATGTCTTTAGACTACGACATTCTTCGGTGTTATAGCCGTGGTTCCTGTGGAACCGGCACCATTTCCTCTGGTGTTCGCTGAGGTACTGTGGCTTAGGTGGCCATTGGAGCTGCATTAGGACATTGGTCCTGGATGCATTAAGGGGAGTGAAGTCGTTGAACCAAGAATGGGGCTTATATCTGCTTCCTTGGTGAGGCTTCTTGACCGCTCCTCTCTGAGGGTCGAGGTCTTTCCTCTTTTTCTCTGTCTTTCATTCTCTTTCTCTTCGAAAAGCCTGATCGTCTTCTGCCAACATGTACTTTTCGACTCGGGCCAGGACCTCGTTCATATCTTTTGGTGGACGCTTGGTGAGTTTAGAATTGAAAATTTCGAACCTCAATCCGTTTTTGAATACTAGCATTTGGACGTTGGGGTCGAGGTCTGAGATTTTCCATGCAGTTGTGTTAAACCTGGATATAGGCTCAAACCCTCTCTCCCCAATGCTGGACAATATTGAATAGGCTCTCCGAGGTCTTCTTCGACCCCTTGCTGCTGAGAAAGTGAGAGGCAAAGACATGACTGAGCTCTCTGAAGTTACCAATACTTCCCGGTTTCAAACGCGAATACCACGTGCCCGCAGCTTTCTCAAGTGTTAAAGGGAAGGCGCGACACATGATCGGATCAGAATGCCGATGCAGGGTCATGATCGTCTTGTAATGTTGTAGGTGGTCCAGTGGGTCTGCCGAACCATCATACATTTTGATTTGTAGCATTCTGAAGTTGGGTGGAAGTGGGGTCTCGAGGACATCCTACGTGAACAGGGGGTCTTGGACATTAAGTTCATCCAAGATACTGTGGTTTCGGTGCCAGAGGGCTCTGTCGATTTTTTCCTCCATTTCTTCTATTCGCTTGTCCAAGTTAGGATTACTTTTGGAGGAAGAACTTTCTTTAGACCGACTGTAGGGTAGCGAAGGCTCGGTGGCAGAACAACTATTGTTCGGATCCTCACTGCTAGAGGATTCCATTCATCTGGGAATTTGGTGAGGAGGAGAGGGTTGCTGGCCCCCAATTCGGACTTCGGCAGCCAAGTCAGCTATTAATCGAGAAAGTTCATGAAACTGGGCCTGGGTCACTGGGGTAGTCAGGCGGTCTATGGTTGCTCTTCCGGGGTTGGGGGAGTCGGTCCCCGAGTGGTGAGGGCGATGCTCTCTGATAGGAGGTCGTCTGCTCGACCCAGGGTGGCATGCGCGGATATCATTGGGACTCTCGACTCGGATTGTTGGCTTTGGGTACGAGTCCCGATGGGGGTGGAGCATGCCGTAGGGGCTCCTTTACTAGCTTTTTTCATAGTGTTTCTGGGTGGCATGACAACAGATGAGTTCTTTATATTTCTTTGCTTTTACTGTTTAACGAGAAATGGTGGTTTCCCATGGATGACGCCAATTTGTTGATGCCGAGGGATTGTTGTTGACTCGGGGTCAACTTCTTGGGATCTGCACAAGTAGAATAGATGAACTAGAGGGCCCACAGAGAAGGAGGATGGGGAGGCCTCCGAGGACGCTCAGACGCTCTAGTCAGGATGAAAGCTTCAAAAAGGGGGAGGGTGCTAACTTTTCTAATGAACTTGTGAATAATGAAGTGTGTTTTGAACTTACGTACCTCTGGCCTTTTATAGTCTTCTGAGGGGAGGTCGGCCACGTGGGAGGGATGACTCTATCCCTGTGATCCCGTGCTTCTGCAGTTAGGTCTCAGTCGCGTGCTCAGAGGGTCGTGTGTTTCAGGCGTGGTTTGGTCCGCTAATCGCGCCTTGACGTGGCGATTGCGTGATTTGTTCGTTCCACGTGTATCTTACCGTGTGACAGAAACCGAACACGTGTCAGCAGCCCATTGGTGACGAACCACCCCATGTGTCGATGCTCTATTGGCCGAGGGTATTGTGGGCTCCATCAGTGCTATTATTTTTTTTTCTCTAATTGCATTTTGATTTGATATTATGTTCAATAACGAAGAAAATAAGAGGAGAAAAAGATCAGGACCCGAAATTGAAAGTACTCTATCCAAGACTAAGAAATTCTCTCAAACAGGTGGAGTATATATATCTCGATTTTCTCCTTTGATCTTTATCCAACCTAACAAGTTTTGACAAAAGATGCATTATTTGTGATTACCCTTTTGTATAAGTTATGTACAATTAATTATCTACATGTAAATCTTTGATTTTTTGTATTTATTTGTATTTCTTTATTTTATTTTATGGAGAAACAGTAGTGTTAGTTATGATTTTAGGATAAAACGAGTTCTTTCCTTACAATTTTTTCCCAAGGCAAACAGTGCAATCATATGGAGTCAATCGATTATATCCTTCATGTAGTGAATTAAATTAATTAAATTTTTTTATTTGCACTGGACCGTGAATGAATTTCTGAACTCAAGTTGAATTGATGAAGCCCTCCAGTTACTCGACTAAATGCTTGAAAGGGATGATTTTTCAACGAACAGAGTGACCAGCGCTTATGCAAATTCAGTGCCTTTATTTTCTCATTTTTGATTAATTTTTTTGCATTGTGAGTAAACTATAGTGCTTACGAGATTGTTGTGTTGATTTTTCATGATTTGGAGGATGGTCATTTGCATGGGTTAATGATATGCATCTCGCACTGATTACTTATCATTTTTATGAATTCAAAAGACAAGCTTATCATTTTTTTGTTAAGTTTTTTGCAGTTTCATGGCCATTAATATTTTATGTTGCATGCACAACATTAACTTCTAATATATGTGTGATTTGATATTAACGGATTTTTTTAATTCAGTTATGTTACCACTAATTGGCGGGTTTGCTTTCAATTTTAATTGAAAGTAGAAAGTATAAAGCATCCTGTCTACGGTCATATATATATTGTCTTTAATACAATTGATGCATAAAATTATATGTCAAAATTATGACTTATCATTTTCTATGCATTGGGGAAATGTTGCGATAACATGTTTTTAAAATAGTAGAATTATTGAGAACTTTTGGATGTTTTAATGTTCTAATGTCATTCATAGAGTTGATGTGGTATTTATTTAATAATGCATATGGAAATTTTTTTAATTTTTTTTTCTAAAGTTACGGGAGAGGATTCTAATGTTTTAATGTCATCCACAGGGTTGACGTGGTATTCATCTAATAATGCAGATGAAAATTTTTTTCTAAAGTTATGGGAGAGGATCTTCACCCGTTTGTTAAATAGCTTGAATTCAATTCATGTTGTTGTAATTTTAGTATGTATGCGTTAAGGGAGGAAAATATATGATAGGCACATTTTATATTGGTATAGATATATGTTAGCAATTTCACGTGTTAATTATAGGTCTAACATTTCAAACTTAACTTATGAGATTAAAGGATATAAAAAAAGGTTCCTAGTTTTTATATGAATAAAATGAAAAGTGAAAAAAAGAGAGTTAGTAATTAGGATGCTTCCTTTTAAAATTGTCTTCCAAGTCTATGTAGTTATACTAACAATTTAACATGAGTTAGCATTTTAAACTAATTTATGGGATTGAAAGAAAAGAAATCATAAAAGAATTTTCTAACAAAGAGTTTGTTAAAAAACACAATGAGTGTGAGATTTAAATTATTTTTTTATACCTTTTTAATCTTATATATTAATTAGAACCGCTAAAAATACAATTTAACGCATGTACACGTTTGTTATGAGATCAAATTTATTATTTTTAATACCATTATTTTGTTTTATCTCATTATTATAATTATTTTTTAATCTTATTATTTTGTTTTGCTGGTTACATGTGCCTGTGTTAAATAACATTTCTAGCAACTCTAATTAACTTATAAGATTAAAAAGAAGTTTGTAAAAAAATAAAATGGGTATGGGATTTTTATTTAACACTCTATTTTTAATCTTATAAGTTAATTCAAACTGCCAGAAATGCAATTAACAGTGATAAGTTGCTTCTCTTGATGATCAGTTTGTTTGCTTAGAAAATTTATGGACGGGGACAAATTTTTTTAGGACTTGTATCATCAAGGTTTGAGAAATTGGAAACTTTTCTTAACTAAGCTTAATAGAAAACTTGCCTTTGTTAAATAAGTCTTTTTTTCATATAATATTTGAGATAAGTGGAGGATTAATGAGTTTAATGATGTTTTAAATAAGCAAATGTCTAATGTATAGGCATAAGGCATAATGTATTGGTGATGAGTCGGTTAAGCTGCATTTCAATTAACTATCTAAAAGAATGGGCAGTCTTGACAAAAACTTTAGAGGTAACTGATGTCGATATATGTAGTAGATATGGACTCTACTTGAGTAGACAAAGTATGTAGATTTTGGTTAGTATAGTTGTTTTGGGAGTAAATATTTTTTATGTCTTTAAACTTAATTTCTCGATCATCAGCGTCAGATCCTTGTTTAAAGGGAAAGGCTATGACCTAAGTTTGTAAATGGGTAATTTTGACAGTAATCTCTTGTAAATGGGGATATACAGATAAAGATGTTTGGTTACTAGTTGTTGTCCACAATTTTTCTAACTGTTGGATAACATCTATTTCTTTGGCATTTTCTAAATCATGAGGATTTTTTGTAAAAGGATTATAAATTTTATTATTAAATGTATATATTTCAAAGAAGTCAAAGAAATACATATTACTTTGTATTTCTTTCATATGATTGTACAATTCTTCTCTAATTTGAGATCTTGATGCTTCAGAAAAGTTTGCCATAAACCAATCCGATTTTGCTTTATTTGCTTCAGATAAGAAATCATTTTTCAGTTTAATTTTGTCAATCTCAAAATCTGAACTCATGATGACATTTAGTTTATCATATACACACATATCAGACTTAGTAGGAGAAGAGTCTCTTATAGCCTGTTTGGAGGATTCTACTATTCGAGATTGATCAACAGCTGATTTGAAGGAATTAGTTTCTTTATAAAAGTTTTTGGGAATTATAGGGTCGAAATTCACTCCTACAAGGTTTAGAGAGTTTCTAGAAGAAGAAACGTCAAAGCTATTCCTTGGGGGAATAATTTGGGGGTCTTCATATGATGGAGATCTAAATTTTCTAGAACTAGATATTCTGGAAATACGAGGAGGATGAAGAGGTGTATTAGGTGCAAACCTAATAACAACACCTTCATCTCTGTTTTCTTCAATTTGGGAAACACTGGTATTAGCAATGTTTCTTGGAGGGCATAATTCATCAAATTTCCAACAGTTAGGGATTGTAATTTGATCCCATTTCAAAAGTTTGGGGGTTATAGTATTGGCATGAAAAGTGTTTGCTTCTAATAATAGAGTTTCTCCTGGCTTGGTTTGAAGAAGGGCTTTGGGATTAACTTTAGTTGTCATGACTTTATAAAAGACCTTAAATATCAATATTAGATTTTTTGTTCCAGTTTTGATGTCCAGACCTTTTAATTGGATATCTAAGGTTAATTTATCGAGAATATTAGGGTCATGCAAGTCTATGGTGAAATTTGGATAACAGTTGAAATAAACTGGTCCATTATGTAAATTTGATTGTATCAATGACAACAGTGAGTTTGCAAAGTTAAGACGCCTAGCATCTCTAAGCATCATCATAACAGGAGTATCTATGCCTAATCGATATAAAGGTTTGATAGCTACTTGGACCAATCCTAAGTGTAAATATCTAAATCCTTTTTGTTTGTGTTTTTGGATTGCTGATAAAGAAAGTAATTTAATACTCTCATTTTTGTTTTTGATGGAATAAGTTTGTTCTGTTGTCTTAATTGAATAATCAGTTTTGAAATCAAATGTTCCTATTTGATATATCCTATTTATATTTTGCTTAGGTATATGCCAGTTGAGCAGATCTTGCTCAATCTTGGCAATATTGACTTCTTGACTGTTCATGGGACTATTGGCACTTTGACTCATGTGGTCATCTAATTGATTATCCTACCTTGGAGGGGATGATGTGTTTGAACCAGACACGGACGAATCATCGCCCTGCTGGCGTCTTCTAAAAAGTCTATTCATAATCAATAAATGTTACTGTAGACAAAAAACGAAGATGATAAACAGTGAAGGTTTCCTGCCGGGACTACCCTAAACCTGGGCTAACCAACGATTTTATATATGAAATAAAAATTACAAGATATGAGTTTGAAAGAGGCAGAAGCTTACAGTGCAAAACAGCAAGCAAGCAAATAACTGATCTCACACTCACAACTGATCACACACTCGCTCTTTTACAAGTAAAGCTCGCTCAGAATGAACTCTGCCTATTACATTATTTGAATACATATTTATAGGGCTTCGTGGCGGACTTCAAATGGTTTGAAATCCGTGTTCAGAGAAATCATGTATTTGACAGGAGAATCATTACTTTTCTTCTTGCTTTTGCTTTTCAGAGATGCTTTGAATCTTCAACTTTTGCTTTTTGCTTTTCAAAGATGCTTTGAATCTTCACCTTTAGCTTTTTCTTTTCAGAGATGCTTTGTCGGTCACCTGTTGTTTTTTTTATTTTTCAGATATGCTTTGTCGGGCATCTTTTTTGCCTTTTTTTTTAAGAGAGATCAAATGCATCATACGGGTCCTGAGCAAACTGTTAAGGAGTCTTATTTAGGTCATCATCTGGAGATTGAGTACTATCATCACTATCAGATAATTGAGACAGCTCTTCTAACAATTTTTTTTTCTTTTCTCGCTTTTATAATTTCTTAATTCCAGAAGAACTTGAACTTGGTCGGTTTTGGTAATTTTTAGAATAACGAGGATTATCAAAAAACCAATTTTTTATAACTTGGATGGTGGCCAGTGAGCAGTCATATTTTGCCCACCATTTAACTTTGAAGTTTCTTTTGATGGTCAAGATGTCTGAAGGGGTTCCTGTAATAACATAATCCCATAAAATAATCCATGGAATAGAGAAAATTGCATGAAAAAGCATTTCATGAGAATATGTTTTTTCTTCAGTGGTGTTTTCTTTGAAATGTATGAGGGCTTCTTTGATAGGAGGAGGCAGAATGGCTGGAGCGCTGCCAAACAAAATCCACCAGTCGAAAAACCATACTGGAAGATCAATTTTGCATTTTTTGTCAAAAAATATGAACCATGAATGTGATTTGGGTCTAATGAAGAACATGTTGTACCATGTCATTTGATAGTAATGATAATTATAGGTGGGAGGCACGAATGGAATGGAAAAGGCTTTTGGTTGGTAACAGTCTTTGATTTTTTCTAGGGAAACCACCTTTAGTATTTTGCATTTGGAGTAGGAAATAAAGTTGGGATTTGCTGGGTCTTTTGTGTGTGTTATCTCTGCTGATTGAGAATCGATCAGTATCAGCTCATAGAATTTTTGGGTTTTCTTTGAATCCTCAGGAATAAAGTGAAAACCTGCAGGGAAAATTTTGTTAGTATAAAGATAATCATTTATAATATCAGGATCATTTGTAGGTCTATCAAGGCTTGCACATCTGATATATTCCTGATGAGGTTTTTGGATATATTGGCTGGGGTTTTGAATGGGTAACGTTTGTTGAGAAGATAATGTTTGGGCATAAGATAAGGGTAAAAGATTTAGGAATTCTTCAAGGGAGACAAATCTGTTTGGTCTTTGTGGGGTTCGTGGTTGTATTGGGATTTGGTTTTGGTTTTGGTTTTGGCCTTTTGTGGCATAATCTGCCAGAGTTTGAGGTTTGTTTGAAGGTGATGGCACCTTCTGCTTCCCTTTTTGATTTGTACTCATGCTTTATCGCTCGTGTTTGGATTCTACAAAAATTTCCGTGTGAGGAAGTCAGGCAAATAATTGTTCTCTCCTTTGATGTATTCAATATCAAAGACACTCAATATTGCTTGCCATCTGGCAAATATTTGTTTAGAAACAAGATTTTGAACATCTTTTTGTAAAATTTCTTTTGCTGATTTGCAATCTACTCAAAATAAAAAGGTTTTATTATACAAATCATCTTGGAATTTGGAAATACATAAAACAATTGATAAAATCTCATTTTTGATAGTAGAATAATTTTTTTGTGCTCCAAGCCATATGCCAAAATGGAATCGGACAATTTGTTCATTGGAGTTTTGAGGAAGAATCTGTTTGAGAATACCTCCATATCTTATATCAGAGGCATCTGTTTCAACGATGATTTTTGCCTGAGGATTAAGAATTCCTAAGCAAGGAAGACTCACAACTCTGGATTTAAATAATCTGACCACATCAGTGTGTTGTTGTGACCATGGGATAAGATTCTTGCGAAGCCTTTTATATAAAGGTTTACAGATTTGTCTGAGCTGAGGAAAGAAGTCAGATATGTAGTTTAAACAGCCTAAAAACCTTTGTAATTGGGTCTTGTCCTTTATTTCGTCGGGAAATTTATTTGCAAATTCAATAGACCTATCAATAGGTTTGATTGTTCCTTGATAAATTACATGTCCTAAGAATCTAACTTTTGTTTGAAATAATTTCATTTTTGTCATGGATAAGACTAATCCATTAGTCTTGATGATTTGGAAAAATGTTTTCAAATGCTTAAAATGTTGATCTATTGATTTTGAAAATATTAATATATCATTAATATATGTGATACTAAATTTAGAATAATCATTGAAGATATCGTTAATAATATTCTGGAATTCTGAAGGTGCGTTTTTTAGTCCAAAGGGCATTACATTCCATTCATAATGACCAAATGGGACATTGAAAGCTGTTTTGTATCTATCTTTTTCATTTATTTTTATTTGCCAAAATCTTGATTTTAAATCAAAATTGGAAAATATAGTTGCGTCATGTAATCTATTGAGAAGATCTCTTTTATTAGGTATTGGATACCTAATCCATTGCAGGACTTTATTGAGTGGTTTGTAGTTGATGACGAGTCTTGGAGCTCCTCTTTCGAGTTCAGCTTGTTTTTGAACATAAAAGGCAGAACAGCTCCAGGGGGATTTGCTTGGTCTAATAAGACCTTTGCCCAAAAGGGTTTTGATTTCTTCTTGGCAATATTTTAATAATTCTTGATTCATCTGTATAGGTCTGGACTTAGATGGAATATTCTTCTCATCAAAGCCTGGTTCATATGGCAAAGAAACTATATGTCTTTTTCGTTCCCAAAAAGCATTGGGAAGATCAGGACAAATTTCTTTTTTGAATAATTCTTCAAGTTCTTTAATCTGGGATTGGATTTGTGATTGTTGAATCTGTTGTTCGATTTTTTGATAATTTATTTCTTCTTTGAGGAAGTTTATATGAGCCTTTTTACTCTGTATTAAATTTATTCGTTTGCACAGAGTATTATTCTGGAGTAAATTTAATTCTCTGGTGTCAACAAGTTGTAAGAATGGAAAGAATAAGTTTTGTCCTAAAATATTAGTTTCTATTCCTTGATGGTTGACATAGAAAGGATGGATTTGGGTTAGTAAGGGTGTTCTCAAAATAATGTTTTGATGTATATTTTTGACCAGGACAAAATGAGCCTTTAAACAATATCATTCATTACATATATAAGAGTTTGTGATTTTGTATTATACATTTAATTTTAAACCACTGGCAGTGTTTATCCCTTCAGTGGTTTTTTCATAATATTTTGTAGGTATAAGACCTTCTTTGATGTAGTTCTGGTCAGCACCGGAATCGACAAGGGCTGTGGTGTTGAGATGGTATTCTTTGTTGATAACAATAGAAATTTTGATGTACCATTTCTGGTAATGCATCATTTCTATTGAATTAACAAAACCATCTTTGGATTCATCATTAATATTGATTAGGTTATGGCAGGTGGAAGTTTTAGGAACTTCGGTTTTATTGACTTGTGCCGTAATTGATTCTTTCAAGTTATTAATTTCTAAATTGATCATTTTTGCTTTTAATTCAATAGTATCTTTTTGAATTTCTTTGATTTGTTCTTTTATCAAATTTACTTATGTTTGTAGATCTTGGGTAGTTGCTACTTTGGTCTTTTGGAATCGTTTTTCAAAAATTCTTTCAAGACTATATGGCTCAGGTTTCTTGGTTTTATTTTCTTCATGGATAAGATCTCTTAATTTTGTCAAATAATCTCTTTTTATTACTGGGTCATCTATCTTGTATATTATGTTTAAAAGAAATTCTTTTTGTGAGGTGATCATATTAACAGATTTGCAAAAGCAGAGGCCATCTTCACAATCACATTGTGAGTCAACGAACTCTTCAGAATCTGTATTTTCTTGAATTGCATAAATGACCTCCTTATTATCAGAAGATGAATCTTCGTTTTCTGATTGGGAGTCATTTATCATGATCTTGGTTAATTGTTGTTTCATAGACTCTTCGATATCTAATTCATTGATTTTTTGTTTAACTCTACAATTCTTTGCCCAATGTCCAAGCCTTCCACACTTGAAGCAAGCTTTTGATGGGTTTTGAGTTTTATTCTTCCTAGGCTTTTTGTTATAATTTTTGATGTAAGGAAAGTCTTTGTAGGCTTTTTATAATTTTGTTTATAATTTCGTTTCTTGAAAAATTTTCTTTTCTTTTTATTTATAGCAGAAGGGGCTCTTAGGGTTTCATAGCCATATTGGCTACAAAATGATACTAATTCTTTTCTGCTTTGGCTTAATTCTGATTTCATTTTTGATTTTAATTTGAGATCGGTGCATATAGCTAATCCTTCGTTATTCACGAAGTTGATTAGATCACCATAGGTGAGGTTATCATATAGTATAGATCCATTATTCTGAACTCTTATCCTTCTTCTCACTTTTTCTGCAAATAATTTTGGAAGTCTAGATATAAATCTTTTTTTCCAATATGAATTATTGCAGTCTTTTCTAGTAAAGACTTTGGCAAGAAAAACATCTCTATACCACCTAAAGTCTTGTAAAGTTGGACAGGGTAAATTTGAAAGTATTTCTGAATTTCTTTCTCGGAAGCTCACTTCGCCACAGATCGCACGAGAAAGTAGTGATTCCGTGTAATCAGAAATTCTGAAGAAAATTCTAAAGAAGATTTTAACCCAAAAAATTAAATAAAGAAGTTTAGAAAAAATAGAGTTAGGGAGCTCACCTGGTCATTTAATCCCAAGATTCTAAAGAGTGGTGAAGAGATGGGGTTTTTTCAAAATTTAAAAGAAGAAAAAAAATGGAGAGCTGAAAAAGAGAGAGAGAGCATACAGGTCTTGGACAGCCTTTTGTCTTAATATTATGGATAATGACCACTAACATGCTTGTCTAATATTTTACGTCCATTTTAGTTTTAAATAATTTTTTTTTATACATAGAAAGATTTATTTCAATTGAATTTGGACTTTGAAAAAATATTGTAATATCAATGTTAATGTTGTTGGTATATTGGTATAGTCCTAGAAGTTGTATTCCCAGTTTCAGGATCTTGAAATGTTTGGGTTGTGTAAGTTTGAATTACGGCTTCAAGAACATCATGACGATCTTGATCTGATAAGTAATTATCCCACCATCCTTTTAATACACCAGTGAAACCGGCAGTAAGGATGTAAGCAATTTTCTTATCAGAATTATCAAGTTTTGTTTTGTAGGCCGTAACTGCTATTGTCATTTCTTGGAGGATATTCAATATTTGATGTTCACTTTGACCATCAATATTCCACTCACAAATAGAACTGTCACCATATTTTGATCTTGCATCATTAGAGGCATCTTCATATTGAAGATCAGGGGGTGTAGGTCTTGGGTAGTAATTCATAGTTTGTGGTAGTGGTGTGTTTCTAAAATTTCTTCTATAAATTTTGTTAATCTCACTGGGTCTTGAAGTATTAATCGAATCTTTTATTTCATTGATAATATCTTGTTCTATTATATTAATATTGTTTGAGGGTCCTTCTATTTGGTTATTAATTGTTAATACTTTTAATTTATCGTCTATTTCTCGTAATAAATCTTTATTGGTATCATTTTTAAGTCTTATTAAATTTTCTCGGTCAATATTGGGTGGAGTGAAAATTGGTTTTGATAGTTGGGGTGTGATAGGTGCAAACCTAATAACAACACTTCCATCTCTGTTTTCTTCAATTTAGGAAACACTGGTATTAGCAATGTTTCTTGGAGAGCATAATTCATCAAATTTCCAACAGTCAGGGATTGTAATTTGATCCCATTTCAAAAGTTTGGGGGTTATAGTATTGGCATGAAAAGTGTTTGCTTCTAATAATAGAGTTTCTCCTGGCTTGGTTTGAAGAAGGGTTTTGGGATTAACTTTAGTTGTCATGACTTTATAAAAGGCCTTAAATATCAATATTAGATTTTTTGTTCCAGTTTTGATGTCCAGACCTTTTAATTGGATATCTAAGGTTAATGTATCAAGAATATTAGGATCATGCAAGTCTATGATGAAATTTGGATAACAGTTGAAATAAATTGGTCCATTATGTAAATTTGATTGTATCAATGACAACAGTGAGTTTGAAAAGTTAAGATGCCTAGCATCTCTAAGCATCATCATAACAGGAGTATCTATGCCTAATCGATATAAAGGTTTGATAGCTACTTGGACCAATCCTAAGTGTAAATATCTAAATCCTTCTTGTTTGTGTTTTTGGATTGCTGATAAAGAAAGTAATTTAATACTCTCATTTTCGTTTTTGATGGAATAAGTTTGTTCTGTTGTCTTAATTGAATAATCAGTTTTGAAATCAAATGTTCCTATTTGATATATCCTATTTATATTTTGCTTGAGTATATGCCAGTTGAGCAGATCTTGCTCAATCTTGGCAATATTGACTTCTTGACTGTTCATGGGACTATTGGCACTTTGACTCATGTGGTCATCTAATTGAATATCATACCTTGGAGGGGATGATGTGTTTGAACCAGACACGGACGAATCATCGCCCTGCCGACGTCTCCTAAAAAGTCTATTCATAATCTATAAATGTTACTGTAGACAAAACATGAAGATGATAAACAGTGAAGGTTTCCTGCCAGGACCACCTACCGGGACCACCCTAAACTTGGGCTGACCAACGGTTTTACACGGGTTGACCAACGGCCTTACACAAAAACCAGACACCTTAGAACATCAGATAAAATAACAGTAACACAAGAAAGAGTATGAACAAGACAATCTAAGAGAACAGCATGACCTTGATACCAAATGTAAGCAAGATCGAAAACAATAACAATAACAGTTGAAATATAAACTTTGAAAATATTTACTTTTGATATTTATATATGAAATAGAAATTACAAGATATGAGTTTGAAAGAGGCAGAAGCTTACAGTGCAAAACAGCAAGTAAGCAAATAACTGATCTCACACTCACAACTGATCACACACTCGCTCTTTTACAAGTAAAGCTCGTTCAGAATGAACTCTACCTATTACATTATTTGAATACATATTTATAGGGCTTCTTGGCGGACTTCAAATGGTTTGAAATCTGTGTTCAGAGAAATCATGTCTTTGACAGGAGAATCATTACTTTTCTTCTTGTTTTTGCTTTGCACAGATGCTTTAGAAGAATCTTCAGCTTTTGCTTTTTGCTTTTTAAAGATGCTTTGAATCTTTTAGATAGTTAATTTTATTTTATTTTACCATGCAACTGTCCTTAGGTTAATGTTGTTGGTAACTCTTGATGGTGTGAATGAAATTGCAGCTGTCCTATTATTAAATTTGTTGGGAGCAAATATTAGCTTATCTTTTAGCTGCCTCACTTGAAGAAAGACTTCAAAAAGGTTTGCTTATTCTCATACATATTCTTGTAGTAATTAGATTTTGCCATATTTCATGGTGTGAATGTCCTATGATGCCAGTTTTGTAGAACACGATCGGGAATAACAATGGTATGATCTTCATTGATATTTAAAAATTTAAAACAACAATAACACAAGAACCCGATCGGGAATAACAATGGTATGATCATTTTTTCCCATCCATATATGGATAACTATTCTTCAAGTTGGAACGTCTTTGAAAATCTTAAAATGCACTTCACTTGATAATATATAACTATTTTACTCTGTGTTTCGAACAATTCTTAAGGAAAACAAAAATTGAAAATTCTTCATGGGATTCCTATTAGAGAAAGGAGGGGATAATTGCACCAGATATCATTGAAATATTACTCTAAGCATTTAATTCTTAAATTTCATTGGAATTGAAGCTACTTAAATTTTTAATTAGTTTATATGCAATTTTTAATCATTATTTATCAGTAAAATTATCTAACAAATTTAACCTTGCAAGAAATTGAATTATATTTTTTTGTACAAATACAAATATAAACGCGATCTACCATAAAAAAATATAAGAATTTTTTAATACTGAAATTATTATTTTTATTTTTAATATTAAAAGTTAAAAATCATAAAAAGTAAGTGAAAAATTTTAAAAAAATATTGGATTACTTTTTAATGGTTTATAAAATTAATTGAAATCCTTTGTAATGTATAATTCAACCATTTTTAATTGAGAAAATAAGTTTTATATTGATAAAAATGATAACATTGTAATTAATTAAAAATTTGGATGATTTTGATGTTAAATTTATTGTGTAGTATATGATTTGCCTTTTTAATTTCTCCGAAGCTAAGAAAGAGAAACGGTAATATCACATATCCGACTCCCTGAGAATTGCACATAATCGAAAAATCTATTTGTAAGAAAATAAATAGTAATTTTAATATTTAATTTTTTCAGTATTTTTAAAAACAATTACTATTTTTTAATTGTTGCTAAACAAATTTTCAGGATTCCCTCGTAACTCTCCAAAAACCGAGCGTATCGCCACTCAAAAAAGTGCCGATATAACAGGCAGTGTGACTCCGTCATCAAAAGAACAAACCGAACTACCATAGTGAAATTCATATTTCTCTCTCTAGAAATTAGGGTTTTAGATTTCGATTCGAGACAAAAATCAAATATTGAGCTAAGTCTATACGGCATGGAAAGTGTATTTGCGAGCGCCTCTGCGATCACGGACCAAAGGCAAAAGATCGAACAGTACAAGCACATCCTCTCCTCCGTGCTTTCATCAAACGACATCATCCAAGCAAAGAAGTTCATTGATCACAGTATCTCTCTCATTCTCTTATTGAAAATTTTCACTTATATATATATATTTGTTTTTAAATTTATACCTAATCTTTAATTTAATGAATTCGTTCCAGTGTTATCGGACGATGTTCCGTTGGTGGTGTCGAGGCAGCTTTTGCAGAATTTTGCGCAAGAGTTAGAGAGATTGGAGCCGGAGACACAAAAGGAGATTGCCCATTATACCCTAGCTCAGATTCAGCCTCGGGTTGTTTCCTTCGAAGAACAGGTTTGTTTAGGCGATATTTAGTTGTACAGGACAGTGGTTAATTGTAAATATCAATAACAAACTTATTCGTTTCTTTCCACTCATTTTTGTTAAAGATGGTGCTGTGTATGTTACATTGTTGCGTGTTTGACTGTTAACTTGTGTTTGTCTGCTTAGGAGTTATGGACTGTTATTTTGCTGAGTTTAGTTGGAGTTTTTTTTTCTTTTCATAAAAGTATATTCACTAAGGGTACAAAGGGGTGCAAACCAAGTACAAAATCATTTACAAGGCAAAAACTCTATGAAATCTTCTCATTGAAAAGGAAGTGCCCCGCTAAACCAAAAATTGATGGCGTGAAGCCATCCATCTTTGATAGCGCTTTTCCACCCTTTCAAAATCTATTCTACTTCTCTCGTTCCAAACAATTAGAGGGATTAAACAACAAGCTTTCCTCTATTCGATAGGACTTTCACATCCATTTCGCATCCAAATTGCTACTTTTGTGGAGCTCGCCACCATCCAACTCAAACCAAGAACCGCATAGGCCATTTCCATTAGTTGTCTAGTCCAAGAGCAACCCAACAAAAGGCTAGAGATGGACTCGGCCTCTTTCTTACTAAGATAGCATTGGTTAACAAGGATCTCCCTCTTCTTTGGAGATTATCAATGGTCAAGATTCTATCCCAAGAAGTCAGGGCAAAAAAAAAAAGACTTTCATGGGAGCGTTCGGATTTTCAAATCTCTTTCCGTTGGAAGATCATCACTACCTTCACAGGCACCCCTACAATCCCTAGTCTTTTGCTGTTTTTGTTTTTATGGGTTTCTAGCTTGTGTTTGCCACCTTATTGCTGCTTTTCTTAAATCTAAATAATCATGTTTTTACATATAGCATCAGAGGAGTTATATTTTTGGACTTAGAAAATGTTGCTATCTATCATTCGATGCACCACATTTTCAGCCTGTTGATAATAAGGAATTTTCATTGGTGTGATATGCAATTTGAGAAGCACATTATTTATGAGTTTCAGGTGCTAATTATCAGAGAAAAACTTGCTAACTTGTATGAGTCCGAGCAGCAGTGGTCAAAAGCAGCGCAGATGCTGAGCGGCATTGATCTCGACTCTGGAATGAGGTCTGAGAGTAAGATTCTTTTTTAGTTTGTTCATGGGAGTAGGTATGTTGTAACATATCTTTAAATGATGCTCATGTTGATAGTATTTTTATTTCTTGTGATATGTCCATCAGGGCTGTTGATGATACATTTAGGTTGTCAAAATGCGTTCAGATTGCTCGTCTGTATCTTGAGGTATGGGATTTATTGTCAAAGTGCAACCAATATGCTGGCTTTGTTGTTAAAGTGCAACAAATATGCTGGCTTCGTTGTCAATATGCAACTAATGTGCTGGTATTGTTGTCAGAGTGCAACTAATATGCTGGCTTTGTTGTCAGAATCAACTAATATGCTGGCTTTGTTGTCAAAGTCAACTAATATGCTGAATAGATTTTGTTCTGTATTTATGACATGAACGTTGACAGTAGTGTTTAACATTTCATCTATATACAGAACTTAATCTAAACGAAAGAAAAATGAATTACTAAAATGTTTCTTGGTCTTCGTTGGGAATATGTTCATAAAATACAGTTCACTTCATAGATTCCTTGGTGATAGCATTTGAAAATGAAAAAAAGTGGTAATTTGGATGCTTGTTTGTTGAACCTAACTGAAGACTGAAGTAGCCTAAATTTAATTGTGAAATGTAACAATGAGATTTTAGGTGTTAAAAAATCGTAGATATGTCAATAAGTGTATGAAATGCTCCATGTAGTATATGCATAGGTCCTTTAGACGGAAAAGGGGATTCCCTTGGCAATACTCTGTGGATAGTCATTGCCTAGACCTTGGTATGTAGTAGCGGCATCACATAGTAGGCAAGGTTACATAGACAGCTTTGCCTAGACATTGTGCATACTGGGGATGTGATCCCTTTACTCTTGTGGCATGTGCTTTCCTGTCCACCGTTTGTATGCTGTTTTTGTTTATGATTTGATAATTGTCTGCTATTTTCAATGATTTCTTTGTTTGCATATTTGCAGGATGATGATGCGGTTAATGCGGAAGCTTTTATAAATAAAGCTTCTTTCTTAGTTAGCAACAGTCAGCATGAAGTATTGAATTTACAGTACAAGGTTTGACATTGTCTGACTGGGAGTATGTCTATATTAGATGCTGGAAGCCTATAATTTTGTGAATTTGATTCCTTTATTCTTCTCTCTACTTGTAAGGTTTGTTATGCAAGGATTTTGGATCTAAAAAGGAAGTTCTTGGAAGCAGCACTACGATATTATGGCATATCTCAAATTGAAAAGCGCCAAATAGGGGATGAGTATGTACACTTGAATTCTATTCACTGCTTATCCAACTGTTTGTTCATATTAGTTTTTCTTAGTCTTTCTTGTGATAGTACGCTTCATACTTTCATCTCCATGCAGCCATCAGTAAATGTTTATAGAAGTATCCTTACTTTCTAGATAGTGTCTAACTCCTCACTTCCTAGATAGCATGTAACTCTGATGGATTCGTCTTGCCCTTAGTTTATTCACTATTTTGATGATCACCATACATTGCATGCCATGGTTGTTTTGTTTCTTTTATCCTGAACTTATTGAAATAATAATTTTATAAAATCTTATGAGGTATAATTGATGTTCTTATTCCAGATTTCTGTATGTCTTTGTTTTATTATTATTAATAACTATTGAGAAAAGTCTAGATCACCTACAAGGCACCAAGAGAGTGCCAATCCCTGTACAAAGAAACATCCAATGGACCAAAACTTCTCATATTCTTTTACAAATAATGATCATTGGAACATAAACTCAGAAGTGTTGGTCCATCTATTCTTGAGATCTTCAAGAGACTTTTCAACTCCATCAAAAGCTCTTCTATTACTCTTGCTACAAACCAAACAAAAATAGTTAAAAGGAATCAGTGAAAAAAACTTTCTCCTTTCCTTTCAAGCTTGAATGCCCGACCAAGCCCATTACTCATCCTTCACCAATCTGGAGCAAAACCACCTAATGCCTATCACTGCAAGTGCCAAGTTCCGAGCCCTTGTTGTCCAAAAGCATCCCAACAAAAGATGAAAAGCTGTCTTGGCATTCTCCTTGCAAAGAAAGTATCTATTTACAAGAATTATCCTCCTCTCTTGGAGGTTATCCATAGTGAAGATCCTCTACTAAGTAGGCTTTCGAGCAAAAAAAAGCGACCTTAGTTGTTCCTTTTCTCATCTAAAGGAGATCCTTATGTACCAGAGGCAATTTTGACTCTCTTTCTCCTTCAAAACGTATATGAAATAAATTAGTCTTGTGAATTTTGGTGTCCCTTCCTCCTCTTTCAGCAGTGTTGATATATATTAGAGGTTCTTGGATGCAAAAGTTATTGATACTCTGCTATTATATATCAGAGAAATTGATGAGGATGCACTGGAGCAAGCGCTATCTGCTGCTGTGACATGTACCATTTTGGCTGGTGCTGGTCCTCAACGTTCTCGTGTTCTTGCCACTTTATACAAAGTAAATATCTCCCTTGATGGAAGATTTGCATTATTCAGTTCAATGCTGTGCTGACGTGTTGGGATATGTTTCAGGATGAACGATGTTCAAAGTTGAAAATTTATCCAATATTGCAAAAGGTTGTCTCTGTGTGTGTGTCACACACACACATTTATTCCCCCCCCTTTAAATTTAATTTTTCAAAACCTTAGCTCTCATCTTATGTTAATACGGGATTTCCAGGTGTATCTTGAGAGGATCTTGAGAAAACCAGAAATCGATGCTTTTGCTGAAGAACTGAAACCACATCAGGTAATAAAAGATTTTGCTACTTAGTTCCAGATGCAACATTCACAACATTCACTTTATGTTTTACGCCATGATGGGTGTTCATCATCTTTTTCTTTTTAACAGAAAGCTCTTCTGCCTGACAATTTTACTGTTCTGGATCGTGCCATGATTGAGCATAATCTTTTGAGTGCAAGTAAACTTTACACAAACATAAGGTTGGAGATCTGATGCTGTTAGTTAACTTTTACCTTTTGTGTTTTTGGATGACTTCTCTAATTATATTAATTTATAAATTTCATTTTTTTTTGATAAATTATAAATTTCACTTTGTTACTTATAAAAAAATAAATAAACTTTGTTATTGGCATAGTTTTGAGTGTCTTTTGAGTGCAAGTAACTTTACACAAATATAAGGTTGGAGATCTGACACTGTTAGTTAACTTTTACCTTTTGTGTTTTTGGGTGACTTTCTCTAATTATATTAGTTTATAAATTTCATTTTTTTTATAAATTATAAATTTCACTTTGTTATTGGCATAGTTTTGACGAGCTGGGAACTTTGCTGGGCATTGCTCCTCAAAAGGTACGACTCTAATTGATTTCTTAAGTATCACACTCCTATCAAGTGTTTGATAAGACTATTAGTACTACACCATTGATAAAAAAATAAAAAGAATATCAATACTACACTCGTTGTCGTGCCCATGCATTTTAGAAATTTTAAGTAACTTATTGAACAATAGAGTTTAAAGTATCTATAAAATAAATTTAGTTAATGATGTCAAGATTTTTTTATTTGATTTATTATTTTTTAAGAAAATAAATAATTATTATGTTTGAACAGTTTATTTACATAATATAACATGTGCATGCAAGTGTAAAATGTAAAATAATTAAAGAAGAACTTAAGATTTTAATTTTAATTTTATAGTAACAGAGTTAAGCAAATAAAGAAATATTGGTTATAGATATATTTTATGAATTCAACATAACGTGGACGAAAAATGTGAACGCATAAGTAAAAAATTTAAAATTCAAGAACGTAAATAATTAAAGTTGAAATTAGGAAACATGTAGAGAACCAAAATATTGTGCTATTAAAATTCAATATGTTACCAAAATATATAAAAAAAAATTTATGATGGAAGCTCTTATTATCTTCTTTTATATTAGAAGACAAGCTCATTAATTCAACTTATTGTAGTTAATACTGTTGGTTAAATATATATTATTCTCCATTTTTGGTTCTTCTAAGGTTTAGATATGAGCTTTATATAACCCACATAATTTGAAATACCAAAACTACAACATTTGGGGGGAGTAAAAAGGTTACATAAATTCAGCCCACCTTTTAAAATATTAACTCATAAATTTAATTTGTTGGAGATCTAATTAAGTTAGTTTACTACCTAATTTGATTATATTTTTTTCCTTTATTAGAATAACCTTATTATTTTTTAGTTTTTGCATGTCATATAGATTGAGTTTTATATAACCCATGTGACTACAAATACCAGAGGTACATCATTCTTTTTTCTTAAGAAAAAGGAACACATTCATTTTTTTTAAGAATCTGATCTTATAGATTCAATTTTTTTGGATATCTAATAAGTTAGTTTACTACTTAACTTGATTGTTTTATTTACTCTTAATTTTTTTAATAAACTGTGCTTTGTTATTTAAATACAAAAATTATGTTGCATTGGAAAAGAAGTGCCATATAAATTCATTGTTTCCCTTATTAGAAATAATCTTATAGTAATTTAATTTGTTCAAGATCAATTTTTAGTTAATTTACTACTTAACTTGATTAGATTGAATAGATTCTTTACCTAGGGCCTTTTATTGGTTGAACTTATTATTTTCGGTCTTGGTTTATAGACTTGGTTTTTTTTTATAAGTATATAGACTTGGTTTTACATAGCTCAAATAATTATAGAACCAAAACTATGCCCTTTTGGAGGGAAAAGATAGCAAAAAAGAACACAAATGTGATGCTAAGAGTTTGCTTCTAGTGAATTAGG
The DNA here is from genome assembly GCA_023935145.1 of Bretschneidera sinensis. Classification (NCBI taxonomy): domain Eukaryota; kingdom Viridiplantae; phylum Streptophyta; class Magnoliopsida; order Brassicales; family Akaniaceae; genus Bretschneidera; species Bretschneidera sinensis. The sequence continues at coordinate 122,497,693 of CM043700.1, forward strand.
TCAATGTTACCTGGATTGGCCCCCTACGAACTACAATACGAGTCACATGGCCCCAATTGCGGTGCGCTTGCGATCCGGATCGTGAAAAGTAGCCATCCCACATGCATACAAATTACAAAATTTGATTATAAACCAATGGAGAAAGAAGAGAAAGAAAGTATACAACTCATAGATTGCTACGAAAAAAGAGCCCCAAGTCAGAGATGGAGGAGAGAGAATGGTCGTCGCCACCACAATTGAGAGAGAACGGTCACCGCCAAGGGGAGAGAGGAAGGACGTTGCCATTGTCGAGGAGTAATAAGGAGCCGCGTGCTGTCGGGGATGCTTGGGTGTTGATGTCGTTGTCTAGGACAGAGAAAGTAAAGGGAGGGAAAGAGATGTTGCAGAGATTGGGAAGAAGAAAGGTTCTCTTTTGGGGGCACATGGTTTAGGTGTAGAAAGCCAGTGGTTTGGGGTCGTAAGGGGCGCATAGTTTAGGTGTAGAAAACCATTCTTGCTTTTTGTGCATTAAAGAACAAGTGATTTTTAGGTGTAAAAAATGTTTCTGTTATTGGGTCTTAGGGGCTTGTGGTCCAATCAAGAGAATGGAGAAGTTATTTAATGGCACAATATCAATTCTAATTATTTTGTATTAATTTTTACTATTTTTAATTAATTAATTAAAAATATTAAATATAAAAAATAAGTTTTTAGCTTACGCCCTAATGCCTTGAGGCATACCTCATGACAACAAAACGCCTTGCCCCACACTAAAAAAATATACTACACGATTTCCAAAGAAAATCGTGCAAGAATTCATTATCAACAAGCAGTTTTGACTTAAAGATCTTCATAAAGATGTCTCAACCCTCAATTTGTGTTCTAATTATTCTAATTAAAGTACTGATTTCATATCCTTTCTTCACATATATAATTTTAAATTGCAAAGAGCTTTGTGGGGTCATACTAGCATATATAAAAAAATTTACTAGGGGGTGGGTGCACTAATAATGTATTCTTGGATTAAATAATAATAATAATAATGTATCCCAAAGACCTAAAACAGTGGCTTTCTATTTCTTTTTCCTAATGTGATATGGTCATTAAAATTTTCCTTCTCCAGTGTTTTATTTGATATGACGGTTTACAAATGGTACTCCAACACAAACAAGTACTCCATTAGTCATATAATGTTTTATTAACTATAATATATATATATATATATATATATATATTATATCGACTCAAATTAGCGTACCTTAACGTACCGTGATCCCAAATAGCGACCAACTAAGCCTATCCCTTACAAAGTCTCGTACTGCATACCTGTGCATGTACAGCGTAATGCGTAGCATAGTGTACCGCGTTCTAGGTAACATTGAATTAAGTGCTCTCTTTTGTTTATGTATAAACGCATCCAACTGGACATGCAATCATTTTATTTTTTTTAAATCTAACTTTCATGCATCAAATTGAAAAAACAAAAAGAGAAAGTTGCATGCATCTTTAGAGTGTGATAGCAATATTGTAGTTGTTTTTTTTCTTTTAAGAAGCACGGAGTATAAATTTTGAAGTAACTATGGTCAGGCCTTTTGCTTATGTTATCTTTGCTCTGTTAGACCTTTATCTGAAAATTGGATCATGATCCTTTCCATTTGAGAATTGAAATGGAGTTAGTTTATGGTGAGATTGAATGCCACATCATCAAACGGAGAATATTTTAAGTCAAATTTATTATGATGACATTCAATTTCACCATGAAATTGACCTCCATTTAAATCCTCAAATGGAGACGACGTGATCCCTGAAAATGGAAGTCTCTGCTAGCTTTGAACCTGTGTGTTTTGTTCTGCTATTGGTTTTTAGTTATTTCTCTGTAGATAATACCTTTCATATTGTAGTTCATGTTCTCAAAGAGATTAAACATTTGGCTGAATTGTTCTGCAGGCTGAGAAGATAGCATCAAGAATGATATACGAGGATAGAATGAGGGGTTCAATTGATCAGGTATGTTAGTTCAGGTTTACAAGATTTAATTATTTTCCAGCTATAATGGATTCATTAACCAATCTGCAATAAACTCAAAACTTGGAATTCTATTTTCCATCTTTGTTTTTTTATTACTTTAATGGCAATCAAGAGACAAGCTCAACATCATTAGTCATGACCAGACTTGTACTTTTTTATCTTTGTCCACAGCTACAGTTTTCTGTAGCTGGTCTGAAATTTATTACTTGATGAGGTGGATAAATAATTTTCTGGTGTTCTGTCGGTTTAGATAGTTTCAATATCAATTTGAATCTAAATTTAGCTCCGGCCTTATTCATTCAGTCTTTTGCATGGCTGTTTTAATGATACTGCATTTCTTTCTGACGTGCTTTTGGCAGCCTTAGTTATTGAAATGAATAAAAATTAAATAGAAAAAACCATTTGCATTAGTGTATTTGACTATAATATGAATAATTTTATGCATCAGGTGGAAGCTGTCATACATTTTGAAGATGACGCTGAAGAGCTGCAACAATGGGATCAACAGGTGACTTTCTGTGATGTTATACAATTTTTTTGAGACAGAAGATATATTAAGAATTTATTAATTTCGGTGATTCTAAATTTGTGGTGATAAATTTCCACCCAGCAGCTCCTAATTTTGTCCGGTGGTATTGCAGATAGTTGGCTTGTGTCAGGCTCTCAATGATATACTGGATGGCATGGCAAAGAGGGGGTTTGCCATTCCTGTATGATCAATAGACCACTAGATGGAGCTAGATTATTATTATTTATTTATGTTATCTATATATGCATGAAAACTAACTGTCCAGTCTTTTGTTTGTAATTGCAATTTTTGTGTAGAATTCTCCTTTTCACCTTCCTTCTTCTTTCTTTCTTTTTTCCGCATAATTGAGGCATTCTAATGTACCTTAACTTTTAACAGCGCACCCCCAAATCCCTCATTGTTCCCAAACCCTGGTTTACTGCTTTAATAACTGGGACCTTGATGTACCCGTGCTTTTAATTCTGGCCTTATGGTAGGTGGTGTCAATTAATGCAGCTTCAAAGTTGCAAGCCTGATTCTAAGCAGTGCGTACATCTAATCTTTGAATGTCCGAAAACAATGTTGAAAATGGCAACAAGGCGCTTTCATCCCTTCCCATCTCAGGTGACAAAACTTACCAAGATCCAAGCATGCAACGATTTCCAAACCCTCCCACAATGTTGCCAACTCATGCCGTTGCGGGAAAATATTAAGCAGTTAATGCACGTAAGCACCTATGTTTTATACCTATACACATTTACCAATAATAATTGATTTGGTATTATTATTTAGAGCTGTTTATAAGGGACATTTGAGAAGCTGGGGTTGGGCGGTTTAGATTTTTGGTTTTCTAGCTTACATGTATTTGTTTGCCAAGGTCTCAGAACCAAAGTAATTTGAAATTTTGTGTGTCTTCGTTGGAAAAGGTGAGATCCTGTTTGAGATTGATGCCCAAATTAGTTTAAACATTAGTATTAGATTATAATTTATGTTTAAATTATTATAAATAATAAGTTGTTTAACGTTTGGGTAATTTGTTTTAAAGTTCTGAAAAAACTATGGATGTGTTTGGTAAAATCGTATTGGATCATCTTATAGTTATCAAAATGACCAATGGGATGTGCGTTAGAGAAACAAGTTGAGTTGTGAATGATAAAAAAGTAGAGGGGTGAGAAAGAGAATTGTATGGTCAATCCAAAGTACAATTGACTAGCTTATTAGAGATGCTGAGGTCTCAGTTTCTCAACATCTAATTATAATCTCTTCAAAATCACAAGTTTTTCAAAATTAAGTGCAATCAATCGTAACAATGTGAAACCAAGCAAGGCTATTTAATGCGAGCAATTCAAAAAATATTTTTGTATCCAGAATGTGAGTTTGGGGTGTAGTAGAAGGATCAGTACAATCCTTGGAATGGCCTTAGTAGTGACGTGGGGAAGTATTCAGGAGTTCCATTGATTAACACTAGTGTTAATTTACCTGTAAAGAGTTGATTGAGAAAGTTCGAAGCAGTTTTCTTTTTCTTTTTCTTTTTTCTTGTTTTTTAAGAGAAAGAAAGAACAATTCATTAAGAAAAATCAAAGGTGAAAAAGCACATAACTCCCCTCCCACCACATAAGCTACCCGATTGCCCCTCTCCTAGTGTGAACACACTTGCAAGCTAAAAAAGAAGTAAGCAGTTTTGCATCCTCTCAATACAGTTGGCATATGAAGCTAGACAAGGCTCAAAAGAGTTGATAGCCTTAACCACCAAGAGAGAGTCACTTTCCAGCACCACCTGAGATAATCCAGATCACTAGCTAAATGCAACTCCTCCACAGCAACATATGCCTCAACCGTTGCAACATCACTCACCATAGGCTTTGTCAAACGAGCAGATGCTATCACATTGGCCAAAGAATCCCTCATGATGACAATACCCAGACCCATCTCTCTCCTCTGTTTGCAAATAGCTCCATCCACATTTATTTGGTCCATTCATGCATGTTGAGGAGTCAACCATCGAACAACGTACTGCAACACTTCCTTGACCTTAAGGGTAAAAGAGAGAGCTTTAGGGAGTAGCCAAAATAGCATTTCTCTCATTCCATAAAGTCCATCTAATCATAGCAAAGAAATAGCTTTACCCGGATCCTCAGATATTGCAAAAACCTCCATGACCAACTCATAGAAGTTGGTCGCTCTACCCTTATCTGTTAGTTTATAGAATGAAAGAACAATGAGATTTCTTAGAACAATAAGAGAAAATGGAGGAAGATATACTGGAACTCAAACTTTGAATTCAATTCTCATAATGCATCAAGCTTACATTATATATAAAACTGAAAAGTAAAGCTGCAGAAAAAGTAAACAAAAACAAATAACACATGGTACAGCTAACATGGGTAGTAATGACAGAGAACATGGGGTAGTAACACAGCAAACATGGAGTAGTGGTACTGATGCAAATAACCAACACTCTTTCTTGCATTAGGAGCTGCAAACTCCAAGTCTCTGCCTAAGAAGCTCAAATTTGTTTGTTGGTAGAGGTTTTGTGAAAATGTCTGCAAGTTGATCTTCAGATCTGCAATAAACCAGACTCACATCTCCTTCTTTTTGCACTTCTCTTAGAAAGAATAGCTTAATCTTAAAATGTTTAGTTTTTCCATGAAAAACCAGATTATGAGATATTGCAATTGCAGCCTAATTGTCCACAAATACCTCTGTATCATTCAGTTGCTTCAAATGTAAATCACATAACAGCTTCCTCAGCCACAATACTTGATTCACTGCTGCTGTAGCAGCAACAAATTCAGCCTCTGCAGTAGACTGTGCTACACATTCTTGTTTCTTGGAATACCAAGAGAACACACCTGATCCTAGACTAAAGCAGTAACCAGATGTACTCTTCATATCATCCACGGATCCACCCCAATCACTGTCAGAAAATCCCATCAACTTGAAGTTTTGACACTTCTTGAATTTTACACCAAAGTTAAAAGTCCCTTTGATGTACCTAATGACTCTTTTTGCTGCTTTAAGATGCATTTCACTAGCACAATGCATAAAACGAGAAAGAATACTTAGAGCAAAAAGGATGTCTGGCCTGGTTGCAGTTAGGTATATTAGACATCCAACCAAGCTTCTGAAATAGCCTTCTTCGACTTTGTCTGTGCCATCTTCCTTACTTAAACTTTCCTTCTGACTCATTGGTGTAGCCATTTCTTTGCATTTCTCCATATGAAACTTTTTAAGTATTTCCTTAGCATACTTTCTTTGAGAAATGAAAACTTCATCTTGACTATGCTTGATCTCCATTCCGAGAAAGTAAATCATCAATCCAAGATCAGTCATCTCAAATACTTTCATCATTTCCAGCTTAAATTCATCAATTAAATCTGCATTGTTTCCAATCATCAAAAGATCATCTACATAGAGAGAAATAACAAGAATATCAACCTCACAGTGCTTGACATAAAGAGTGGACTCAGATAGGCTTTTTTCGAAGCCTAAACTTAGCAGATGATCATCAATTCTGCTGTATCAAGCTCTTGGAGCTTGCTTCAATCCATAGAGAGCCTTCTTGAGGAGATAAACTTTGTCTTCTTCTCCTTTCTTCACAAAACCTTCTGGTTGCTCAACATAAATTTCTTCTTGCAAGAAACCATTTAGAAATGTTGATTTAACATCCAACTGGTACAATTTCCAGCCCTTTTGTGCTGCAACAAGTAGCAGCCTGATGGTGTCAAGTTTAGCTACTGGTGCAAACGTGTCTGAATAGTCTACACTAAAAATTTGAGCATATCCTTTAAAAACCAGCCTCGCTTTGTATTTGTTGATGGAACCATCAACATTGAGCTTGGTTCTGAACACCTATTTGACCCTAATGATTTTTCTGACTTGAGGTCTATCAACAAGCTGCCATGTCTTGTTTTTCTTAATCATGTACAGCTCCTCCTTCATTGCAGCAGTCCAATTTTGATCATGTTTAGCTTCATCATAACTTGCAGGCTCACAAACTGCAATGTTGCATCTCTAATTAATATCAGCGAGCAATCTGGTGCTTCTAACTGGAATGTCATCCACTATTTCACTCTGCCAATTGTCATTTCTCTGCTCCTCGACATTTCTGACAGGAATGTTTAGCTTTAGTTGATTTGAGTCCTTTAAAGTCTCCAATTCCATTCTTCATTTTCTACAAAGTGCACATCCCTGCTTATGACAATATTCCCTGTTTGTGGCTGAAAGACTTTGTAAGCCTTGGATCTTGTGCTGTAGCCTACGAAAATTCCTTGTACTGCCTTCTTGTCTTGTTTATCACCCTTAACCTGAGGAATATAGGTGAAGCACAAACAACCAAACACCTTAAGGAAGTTTAGAGATGGTTTATATCCATACCAAGCTTTAAATGGTGTCTGCTCCTTCAACGCTTTTGTGGGCAGCCTGTTTTGGAGAAAAACAGCAGTGTTTGCTGCCTCTGCCCAAAATTTCTTTGGCAATTTTTTCTCATGTAACATACATCTTATCATTTCCAGGATATATCGATTTTTCCTCTCACTGACTCCATTTTATTGTGGAATGTAGGGAGCCGTTAGTTGATGTTCAATGCCCGCATCCTCATAAAATTGATTGAACACTGCAGATGTGTACTCCTTGCCATTGTCTGATCTCAATTGCTGAATTTTGCAGCCACTCTCATTTTCAATTCTAGCTTTAAATTTCTAGAATATTCTAACAACTTCTGATTTGTATTTAAAAAAGAAAATCCAACACATTCCTGTTAGATCATCAATAAAGGCAATATAGTAAAGGCTACCATTGAGAGATGGTGTCCTTTGTGGTCCTGCTAGATCAGTGTGGATCAATTGTAGCTTCTGTGTTGCTCTCCAAGCTGTTTTTGGAAATGTTTTTCTGTGTTGCTTTCCATATTGACACGCTTTGCAGTGAGGAAGATGATCTTTTAAAACAGGTAAATCCCTTGCTAATTGCTTTGTTTGAAGCAATAGTAGTCCTTGATGATAATAATGACCGAGCTTCTTATGCCATATCTCCGTGACACTTTCCTTGGTGGGAAAGACAGCTTGCTCCTCCTCAAGTGGGTTAAGTGTGAAGCTCTTTCCTCTCATCGTGACGTTGAACATCTCTTGACCAGATGCATATTTTATCAGGCAGTATTTGTCTTCAAAATGTACTTTGAAGCCTTTTTCTATCAACTAACCAACACTTAACAGATTTTGGTCAATTTATGGAATATAGAGAACATCAGAGATAAGTTTTGTACCTGAACAACTTGCAATTGCAATGGTGCCTTTTCCCTTGACGGCTATATGCTGTCCATTGCCAATTCTAACTTTTGGAGTCTTCGTGCTTCTTAATTCCTTGAACAACTCTTTGTTATGTGTCATATGGTTAGTGCAACCACTATCAATTAACCAACTCTCACTTGAATCATTGCCTGAGAAGCAAGTAGTAACAAAGAGCTGATCCTCCTCCTCTTGATCAGCAACGAGCATCTACATCTTGCTGCTGATTTTTACTTTTGCAAATCACAGCTTCATGACCTTGTTGGTTACACCTGCTGCATTTTACATCAGGTCTCCTCCAGCATTTGAAAAAAGGATGACCCTTTCTGCCACAGCGTTGGCATGGAGGATGATTTCCCTTCGTACCTCCAGTCTTGATCTTGTTGCTGTTTGCTGTAGCATCGCCACTTGCAGCAAAAATCTTCTTATTCTTCTTCCTCATTTTCCAGCCTTCTTGATGCTTGACTGGCAGTGCTCCTTCAACGACTCCTTCTTGTCTCATGACCCTTCTTTGCTCTTGTACGTGTAAAGCATTTACGAGCTTTGCCAAGGTAATCTTGGACAGATCCTTGGTGTTCTCCAAGGTTGTAATGGTTGCCTCAAATTTTTCAAGCATCGTTACTAGGGATTTTTCAACGATCCTCGAGTCGGGCAGATTAGAACCAAGCAGTCTTACCTTATTGGCAATGCTTAGAAGTTTGTCAGAATACTCTTTAATGGTTTCTAATTCCTTCATTTTCTGCAGTTCAAAATCTCTGATCAAATTCAGCACTTGCATCCCTCTGATCCTCTCATTTCCTTCATACTTTTTTTTGAGATAATCCCATATTGCTTTTGCTGATTTGAGTGACATGACTCGGGTGAAGATAGTAGATGAGACGCCAGCAAACAAACAAGCCTTTGCTTTTGACTTCCTCGTTTTTCTGTCCTTGTGATTCTTGATCTGGGCCATTGTGGGGTTGTTTGGCAGAGGATGAACTTCGTAATCCTCTTCTACAGCTTCCCAAAGATCCATTGCATCTAGATAGGTCTCCATTCTCACAGCCCAAATCTGATAGTTGTCTCCATCAAAAACTGGTGGAGCCATTGATGAAAAACTGGATTCTCTTTCCATTAGAACACTCAAATAAACTCACAGATCCTTCAAGAAGATAGCTCTGATACCAATTGTTAGTTTATAGAATAAACGAACAATGAGATTTCTTAGAACAATGAGCGAAAATGGAGGAAGATATACTGGAACTCAAACTTTGAATTCAATTCTCATAATGTATCAAGCTTACATTATATATAAAACTGAAAAGTAAAGCTGCAGAAAAAGTAAACAAAAACAAATAACACATGGTACAGCTAACATGGAGCAGTAATGACAGAAACCATGGGGTAGTAACACAACAAACATGGAGTAGTGGTACTGATGCAAATAACCAACATTATCCAAGTTGTTTCATCCACAATCCCAATTTATTCTATGCAAATGTCTCACATGTGGCTTGTTGTGTGCAGCGCTTACTTCTTTGCTAGCAAGAGGATGCTCTCATACGCAATTTGGCAAAGCTTAGTGAAGGCTGCTCTTCGTGATGAGGGAACAATGTCAAGTTCTAGCATAACGTTTGGTTAAAGGGTAATTTTGAGTTGATTATGGATGCAACGATTAATCAGTTTGTCGTCGAAGATAGAGGTTGGAATGACGAGCTTACTTCAAGTCTTTTAGCTGAGAAATTTTTTGGGGTATATCCTCTTCCCAGAGTAGCAATTTTAGATGATAGCTAGCTAGATTGATTTGGATGCGCACTTCTTGTGGAATCTTCACAGTTAAATCTATGCTTTATTTTAATTGTTCCAATCAAATACATAAGCTTCTATAATTTTCCAATCAACACTGTCCATAATTCTGGTTCACTAATGGAATCCCATTAGGATGCCACGTTGGACTCTAAATGGGGGAAAATTACCTGCCCATTTCTGAAGCTCTGAAGAAAAAAAAAGCTTTATTTGCCCCATAAATCTTATATCCATAAATTCTTTTTTTGGGGGTTTGTTAGAATAAAAAATGTTGGAGCATTGCACCTTCACCGCAGCAGCATATGAGCGAGATCGTATTACTGAGATGGGTTGTCGATATCGAGCTCATTATTAATTGCTCTCTTTCTCTCTCTTTTTCCCTCTACCTCTTTTACACAAGTGAACAACAAAGTGTCCTTTTAAACGAAAGTGAGGGAATGTTGGATACTTTTGGAGGATGTTTTCCATTCTAGTTGATATAAATACCAAAAGAAAAATAAAAGTTTTCATTAATAGTATGTTTGAAACAAGTGAATTTTATTAATTTTTTAAAATTTAATTATATTTCATACTTAATATATATATATATATATATTTAAAAATAAAACATAAAATTTATTTGTAAATAAATTTATTATTAAATTATGTTATTTTATTGCAAATCTTATCAAATTGATAAAATTAACAAATGATTTTTATAAACTAAAAAGAAAGAAAAATATTGACCAAACCATTCTTAAATAGTTGAACAAAAGATGATAAAATTCTGTAATGAAAAAAGTTCAGAATCTAAACATTAGATTCAATCTTATTTATTTAAAACGATCTAAACATGAAAACTGAATTAAATTCTATAATTAAATATAAAAAAGCAAACACAATTTATTTCAATTTATCTGCAAATGATTTCCTTTTCAAGTCATCTGAAAATTAAATATTTCAAATGTATTCCTACAATGTGGGATTACAATTTATGATGTGCAATAGCTAATCTACAAGTCCTTATGTTGCAATCCTAATTCACCTCATAAGAAGCTTTGGTGCATTTATTTCACAGGCGGATATACACATTCTAGAAAAACAGTCAAACAAATAGAAGAAAATAAATGACGCTAACGCTATACCAAGCGATGATAATTCAAAAAAAAAAAAAAAACATGGTGCTCCATATTAATTAACACCAGTAGCTCCTAAAGTAGCACATCAGGCTTCTGTCTTCTACCCTCTTCTTCTGAATAATATTTTCTGTCATCATGAACATAATTACCCGTGAAATGCATTCAGCACTATAAGCAAAGAACAGACTATGTTCCCCGACCTTTGGAGGGGGAGTTTTTTTTTGAATCTTTCCCTGTTTGCAAGAGCACGTCATGATTGATGGATGCCAACTGGGACAAATTCTGCAAAGATAAACTTCATAAGAAACAAAAGCAATATTTGACTAATCTGTGTCTCATAAGATCTTGTGTTGTCCAAGCACTACCAGTTCATTATATTAGATAGAAACATGCAAAAACAAAGTCTAGTGATTATTCTGAGCAGAATTATTGATTTGTGTTAGTAAACTGAATTCCTTAGTTAACAACTTAACACCAGTAAATCCAAGGACACTCGAACCAAAAAGGTGATAAAGCCTTTCCAATGCATATTATTACAAAAGTGCATTTGGGATATCAGATAAGTAGAGAAAACAGTTAATGTTTAAATTCTTGTACTAATATGATCTCTCTTTAATTTCATGGAGATGACTACACCTACCTTGAAAGAGAAATTTATGAGCGAGAGATTAAGAGGAGAAGAATCAAACTCTGCAAGTTCACCGCATTCATCCATCTGAAAAGGAAAAATAAAAGTGACATGACTGATTAGAATTCGTATTTGATAGACTAAAACAATTCAGCTATGAAGCTCATTGGACAACAAAATCCCCATTTCCCTCCAGCTATCCCACCCCCAACCCCAATTTGTTGAGCGCAATTCTTAATAACCCTTCTGGATAAAATTTCGTACACAGGTTTACACATTCTTGAGCAACCAAGAAAAAAACCCCACTTTCTAACTATAATCAAAAACAGATAATTTGGGGCATGAACTGTTCATATTTACCTCATCTCCAGAATTTGAACACGAACCACAATTGTCAATACCAGAATTGTTGCAATTCTCATCGTCTGGAATTCCACAAGAAATTTGACTAAAACGTGATACAAAATAGCTCGTGTCATCTATACTATCTGGTTGTGGTACAAAAGCAGCCTACGAACAAAATTAAACAGTGACAAAGTTCAGAAAATAGAGGAATTCCCATGATAAAAAAGAAGAGCACGACATTTATATGTAGATTCATCAGATGGTCCCCCTGCCCCCACTTTTTTCCCACAAAAATTTTTATAAAAAAAGCCAAAAAAAGAGAGCAAACAGTAGTTACAGAACAGTCCAACTCTTGATGTACATAGAACATACATGATGCAACCATTCAAGAATGACTTTTACAAATAGCAAAAATCATAGATAACATCTTAAATGCTTCAGAACTTGGACTTACTATGAAGCAATCTATTGTTTACAACAGATGAAATTTAAAAGTTTGGAGTTATAACAAGTTATCATTGAGAAGTAGCAGTCCATCTTCTAAAAGAATAGTAATAATAATATTTTTTTTATAAATAAGAATAGTAATAATAATTAAAGAGTGTTTGCTCATGTCTTCCATTCAAGGTGCAGAATCTTTATAAACACTGATCTCCTATGGATGACCTCATTTACTCGTCATTAAGGATTTCCACCACAAGACGATCACTGTGAAAATATATTTGCTTCGCACAGGTAATTTCAATCTGTAGTACCATTTATTAAGCACTGCAATAAATGCTTTTGCAGAAGTTTGAATATTTTTATATCAAGATTTTTTTTCCAACTTCATGCACTCGTATGAAGACATTGTAACTGAATTAGCCCTAATTTAATAAGATGAACTCAGCAATATAATTGCCACAATATATGCTGGATCCTGATTTTAGCATATAAAGATTTTAAGCGCACAAAAATTCTTCAGAAACCCTGCAGAGGAGAATCCATTGCTACCTTTTGCAATGCAAGGTTGTCCCAGTTAACTCCTTCAAAGAAAGGATGTGATTTTACCTGTAAGATATTCCAACTCAGTCAGAAAAGCCAACCTGAAGTTAAAATAATCAGTTCTTTTCAAGTTGTGGTAGCCCAGAAGCAATGTAAGTTTGATTCGTTGAGTAAATTTTTAGAAGTGAAATACAACCTCTGCAGATCCATTTGCTCCTACACGCTGATTCGGTTCATGAATAAGAAACCTATAAAGAAGAGGATTGAAGCTTTATAAAGATTATTCTACTGATAAAATATAGCTCTCAATTCACCGACATGGTAGGAAAAGAGGAAAGAAAAAGAATTAAATTTATTGATCCAAATTCAAGTAGCTTGTATGAGGCATTGTTAAAAACTTGAAACAATGAACATGAATTTGATGACAACCATGTTGTGCAGAAATGTACGTATCATTTACTATAAGAACCAACAAACACAAAGGTAGAAACCATAGATATTGTAAAATATAGACGCATGCGCATGTACACATAGTATTATATAAACATATATACGAATGAAGAAACACACCCCCCCCCCCCCCAAAAAAAAAACTCACCAAAAAGAATAATTTTTCAATTTAAAACCCAATGAAATTTCTAAAACTGCAAAGTAAATTGTTTCAAAAATTTATTGTAATGATGTTTAAAATGTTTGAAAGGATTTTCAGGGTAGTGATTTCTACAATCTAAATGCTACCTCTGAAATCCTTTTATTTCCCTTTTCCCTCCCCCACCCCTCCCCTTTTGGGGACAGGTGAGAATAGTTAATTGTGGAGAGAAGATCTGCAGCAGGAAAGAATATGATGAAACGTACTTGTGACGTTACATTGTTCAATTTTACTCTTACACTAAAAATATTTCTATTTTACACATTCATAATTATCTGTAAGTGCTCCTAAAATATGTTGATTAAGCAAGGGCAAGAACTAAATATTTTGAACCATCAGTCATGTCCTCAAAGTCCAATAACTAATTTAAGACACATAAAGACTATTTGATGGAGAGTTTATGATACTTAAATTATAAGTTGAGCAAATGCAAGGGATATAGAATACTTTAAAGACTAAAATCTGAAAACCAACCTGTTAATCAAATCCTGAGCTTCATCGGACATGTCACTAGGGATTTGAGGCCAGGGGATTTTTCTGTTTAGAATGTTATCGAATATTATCTGTGCAGGCATGTTGAAAACTATGAAAGTGTTAAAAGGAGTCCTGTTCAGAGAAATCTCACTCATAGAACATTACTCTCATAAGCAGAGCAGAAAGGGATCAGAAACCAGTGGATGATATTATATACACACCAATTATTCAGAAGATGGATGAGAAGAAAATAGGAAAATGGTAGTTATCCATTATATGATGCAGCTATTGAGTTGCAAGGAAATAATAACAATCTCAATCAATTGAAAATAAACAACTTTACACATGTAAATCACCAATCAATATTGCAGAAATTTAAATGGCATAACATTCTTTGCTTATATGCATTCCCTACATTGATATATCAACAACCCCACCAAAATTCATATATAAATAATAAAAAGAAAAGGAAGAAATAAAAACTAAAAAAATGGGGAAGAATTAAGTCAGAGATCATGCATATATGGATCATTCTTTTGAGGTTTGAAGGATTGAATCAGAGACTGGTAGATAAGATTACTACTTCCATATTAAGCTGCTACAAGGCAGAGAATAGCAGGTAAGAGGCACTGCCATCTACAATCACCAATGAACGTTCTTGCTATGTCTTATTATATAATTTTCCCCTTTCCACATTAAGCCACACATAATCCAGCAAACTGGGGGAAAAGAAATTCAGAGCTGCATTAAAAAATTAATGAACTGCTGCATTTGGCTGTAAAATCATGCTACAAGAAGATATAGTGCTCAAGAGTTAAACCACAGCCCATTGATCAAAATGAATCCACTATCAACATGAAGACCAATGGGAATTCTTTATATAGCATATTAGCATGTCTCTCACACATTGTGACTGGTAAGTATTGATCACATTTTTTTTAATGATAATTGGGGGTGGGGGATTTGAACTTGGGACATCCTTTTTAGAAGAGAAGTGTGGTTACTAATTGAGCTATGCCCAAGCCACAGTAAATATCAATCACAAGTTGAATGTAAAGTTGTCTTCTTCAACCATATGCATCAAAATGTTTTACATTGAAACCCCCTAGCTGCAAACTTAGCAGACCAGAATTATACAGAACCAGAGATGATAGGAGATTATTATAATATCTTAAATCATAATTGAACTTCGGTTGTACAACAACCACAAAAATTTAAGAAAAATATGAGATTAGAATGTTATCCATACCTCTGGACTCTCAGCACTGAAAGGTGGAATACCAGTTATCAATTCAAACAAGATTATTCCCACTGACCACCAGTCTGCAGCATAGCCTGCACCATTGCCAAGGAGGTAATTTAATTGCCAAGTCTACTTAGAATTAACTTGGCTGAGGTTGTATTCAAACCATGCTCAGTTCCAAGAAGAATTTCAGGGGCCAGGTAGTCAGGTGTCCCAACAGCTGACTGCCGATTTATATTTTCTGTTTGTTGAGCGTGCAGATTATGAGCATCTGATGTCGTAGTTACTTTTGTCTCAGGTCCTGATAAATCAACTGTGTTGTTTATAAGGCCAATTTTTGATAACCCAAAATCTGTAAGCTGGTAACATAAGCAATGATTAGAGTGAAGTTACTAGCATAAGTATAAGAAAAGGCTGATACAGATCCAACATTCAAACCTACACAGTGTAGATATATACACAAGAACACATTATATGAAGGATAATAAATCGAAGGTATATGCGAGGAGAAAATGTCTAGTAATTGATCCCAGAAGGTTAAAAATAAATTCATTCACTAAATTTAGTTCCCTTAATCTTGCACAATAGAAATGGTATTCAGATAGCTATTTAAAATGTGTGGGACTGGGGGACTGTACGTGCCTGAGGGATTAGTCTGCAGGGTGGGGGTGGGGCCGAGGCGTTCTAGATGCCCTTTTAAAACAAAAGAAAAAAAGAAAGAAAGAAAAGAACATAGCTGTTCATAAGATATTATATTTTGCAAGAGCAAATTTTTCTATAAGATATTTCAATTGGAAATCTAGAAATCTCTAACTTCAAAAGTATCTGTTAAGAACCTCTAACTTGCCATCTTCGTATGCTCTTACGTATTGTCCTCATTTTTTTATCAGTAAGAATTGTCCTCATTTCTTCTGTCCTCAATATTGACAGAAGAAGAATACTTAGGGAAATAAAAAATAGAAAAAGAAGAAAAATATAAGAAAAAGGGAAAAAATGAGAAAATAAATTCCTAGACAAATAATTCACTTTTTGAGTAAAAAAAAAGTAAGAATAAGTATGTCAAATAAGAAACAAGAAGCAGCCTAGCTAATTATGATAACTAGTAATCTGAAAATCAAGATAAATAGGGAGTTTATACACCAGACCTTAATGTGTCCATCATGCGCAATTAATATGTTGTCTGGTTTCAAATCACGATGCACAATTCCAAGAGAATGGAGGTATTCTAAAGCAAGAACCTGAAATAAATTATAATCCACTCAAAGGTCCAGCAAAAATTAGATGAGCACAGATATACACACAATAATTCTTTAACAAACCAGTTCTGAAACATATACACGAGCTACATCTTCCTCAAGGCAACCAACTTTTCTGAGCAAAGAATATAGATCACCTCCATTAAGATATTCCATAACCAAATAGAGGTTATCTCTACAGGTGAATGAATAAAAAAATCGAACCTGCACCAACAAAAACCACATACTCAAATCAATGCAGATAATTCTATGGTTAAAGAATGTATCAAAGCAGTAATCATCCGCTCAAAAGCACAGGGAAAAATACAGGGACTAACAGCTCAATAAGTTCATGAGCTCAAGTAGCACATTTTCAATATAATCAAAATAGAAAAGCAATTTAATTAAGAACAGAAGGTTTCATAGCTGAAAGCGATCTAGTAGTGAAGATTACCACAAAGGGGTTTCTAACTGTTATTAGTATATTACGCTCTGCTAATATACGCTCAATATCGTTTTTCCTTATCATATCCAACTTTTTGAGCACCTGCATAAGCAACAAATTGCATTAGAAAATAAAATCTAGGCCAAACATACCCAACAAAAGATTGATCAAAATGACAAATAATTAATGGAACGACTCAAGAAATTTAGCAGCGTGAAATTTATAGCCAAAATCATTTTCTAGAGCATTCCCAGAGAAGAATGCATAATGGAAAACCACGTGTGAGCAGAAGTAAAGACCTCTTGCGTAGTGGTACTCAATAATTAATCTGAGACCACATTCGGTTGTCCAATGAAAACAAAGCGCATAATAAAGATTACATATCTTGGCCCTTTCGCTCCATATTTTTTTCCTTTGGAAGTTCAAAAAATATTAAGTGAAAATCCAAAATGCTATACATACATAAATATTAACACATCAAACAGTCTTAATTTTGGTTGTGCACTAACAAGTAAACAGTAAAGCATGGTCATATACTATTACAAGAGGACCAAAAGAACTCTATTCCAGGAGGTGATAGTAGAGATAACAACCAATGATATGGTTTTAGATGAAGTTAAATGACAGCAAAAGGCTTCCCATCACCAACCAATCATCAGCAGCGGCTTGTTTACCATGCTGAAGATTCCTAGGAATTAACAGAAACATAGGGACATGTTGGAAAACAAACATCAGTTGACATTTAAGTACTTCACTGTAATGCAACAAATAAACTAGGTTTCATTTCCCAATTACTTGAGATTGGCTATAAAAATCCTTTTCTGCCTTTCAGCTTCCTTACGTTGTATCAACTAACAGTCTTGACCGATGTTTCTTCTAAATGTGTTCATAAATCATTTTATTATCGAAAGATACCCAACCATTACTTTCATTTTTATCACTTCTCTTTCATTGTCTTTCACATATTTTTCATTTTTTAAGATCACTAAAAGGCACCAAGGGGTGTCAAACCATGTACAAAATCATTTACAAGATAAAAACTCTACGAATTCTTCATCACTTACAAATAAATGGCCATTAAACCAAAAATTAAGAGTGTAGCCACCTATCCTTCTACAAAAGAATCGATTTCCTTTACAAGTACCCTCATATTCCTCTAATTCCACACTTAACAAAAAAATTAAAGAGTGGAATCAAGGCAATACTTCTTCTAAATTCTTTAGCCCCTCAATTGCCACCCCAAGCCCCAATTTATTTTTCAGTATTTTTGGCCGCTACCCAAGAGATTCCAAGGACTAAAAGGGCCAACTTCCAAAGTTGCCTAGTCCAAGGGCACCTCAATAAACGGTGGTTCACGGACTTTGCACTCTCCTTGCAAAGATCACACAGGGTTAACGATAACTTTAGCTCGCTTTGTAAGTTGTTAAAAGTTAAAATCCTTTACAATAGGACTAATGTACAACTTAGAAGGTATCAATCCAGATGAATTGCCTATATATATATATATATATATAACAAATGGCTGCATGTCTACCTTTATCGCAAATAAATCTCCCGTTGTCCGTTTGCGTGCGAGAAAAACTTTACCAAAAGCACCTCTACTAATTGGTTTGATGATCTCAAAGTCATCAATGCTTGTTCGGTCTTTGTGCAACAATTGTGAAGGAGTTGATTTTGTACTACTTTGGGATGCATTATCCAAGAACAGTCCAGACGTTTCATTATGTTTTGTATGACTTGTCGGACTTTTCACATCCATTACTTCACAAGCAAGTATATATTTTTCCCTGCATATGTAGTTAATAAATGTTACATGCATATAAGGTCAGTTGAGAAATGTGTTCAATAAATATTTTTTGTAGTGCTAAATTACCGCAGAAGTTTCTCTATTCGACCTCCGAAAGTGTCTATTACAAGGGCTTTGAGCTTGCTACGCTTTAAAACATCTTGCAAGTCTTGCATGCAGGCAAGCAAAAACTCATGAGACCCTTCTCTTGATAGATCTGTGCCAGCCACACAGCGGGCTATGTCTGAAAGGTCTATCATCTGCAAGAACAAAAGGAAATTAATTTGATGCACAGTAACATTACAGTCTGGCGGTGGACAGCTACAAGGCACTTAACTGAAACACTTACAAACAGAACAATTAATGTAAGAGAAAAATAATTAATGTCTGCTAGTAAGTAATACATAACAAGCTTGAATACAAATGATGTGTCCCATCATGAAACATTAGAAAGATAGCTCACAGATTTGATGGTTACACATATATAGATATAATATAGGGTTTTACCCATGCAAACAGAGCTACAATTGACAATAGTCAACGGGTCCTAAGCCCTGACCAATTCTGTTGTCATTTGTCATCTTCAGCAAAACATATTGAGGTTTTTGTGCTCTGAGTGCAAGTTATCCTGTTTGGTTTTCTGAGAAATGACGTACCTGTGTTGTTTATGTACCAGGAAGGTTTTAGCAATGTTCTTGTAGAAAATAATATAGATTTTTTTCTTTAATATGTTCATGACAAGTTCTTGTAGTCCCAGCACACACATTTGGTTTGACTGGGCCAGCACCCCAAGGATTTCCCTGCACTTCCTTCCAATAGCCAATTCTAGCAGCAAAGTCACAGCTAGATTACTTACATGGCTATTAGCACCAAACTACCCCCAGAATACCAAGTAAAGCTCATTCCAACACAATCAAATGGATGCAAAAGCATATTTTGTAGTAAAATCTTATTCGGTTCCAAATAGTTGTTGTCTCTTAAAGAAGTATACTATGGCTATCATGGGAGAATATTACATCGTACGTACTAAAAATGTAACTACATAAAAAATCTTAGTTGTTTCAGAGGGAACAGAATCCGCCAAAAGAATGACTAACCTGTTGCACATCCTCTTGCTCAGAAGAATTGTTACGCTCTAACCAAAAGGAGTCAAAAAGACTTGCTCTAGGGGTGTTTGTGGAGGATACTGATGTCATGCTTCCAGTCGAGGATGATGCACCATAGTTGCAGAGCTTTATACCCAAGAGGCTTTTCATGTTAATAGGGTTTAGATGAGAATCATCAATACATGCAGTGTCCATCTCATGTATATCCTCAAACATTCCTTCAACACCTTTATTTCGCCACTCACTTACCTTGGGAGAATAACCTTCAGATATGATTGCAGAGTTCGTAGTTTGTAACCTTGGATTTTCAGGGCTGCCAATGGGAGGGTAAGAACTCAAGTTACGCGAGTCTATAATATGTTCCAGTATCTCCTCAAGTTTTAAAAGGCGTTCATCTACATCTACACAATTTAATTCACACTTATCTGCATATGCGCATATATAAGAATGGGACTCCAGATGAGAAATAGGAACAACCTCCTCACAAATCCTACAGATTACTGAATCAGACCCATCTAAATTTTGTTCCTGCTCCTTAAATGATCCATCTAAACTTTGCTCTTGCTCATTCAGTGAATCACGACCAGAGTTATTCAATGGCTTCCCTTCATAATTGCAATTACCTAGATGAAACCGTTGCTCATCTGAAAAACAATCACGTTCATATTTCTGTGATAGGAACTTTTCTTTAGGAACAACAGAATCCTTTTTGGAAGCTAGGTCACTCCTATCAGCTGGCTCCATAGAACTACACCAACATGTCTCAGGGAGAGAAGATACCTTAGTTTGGCTTTGCAATTTTTTTTTAGCATCAGCCCTCTGATACAGAGGAAAATCAGAACCAGAATCGACGGGAGTGGGCACCCACCAGCTCATTTCAACAGCAGGAATGCTGTCTAAACATTTCTTAAATTTATGAAAAGATTTCTCATCAATGGGTTCATTCTCCTTCTGAAACATCAATAGTCTAGTGCAACGTGTCAGTATAAAGAGCATCCTTGTGAACAGCCACTTCACTAATCCTGTTTGACACTGTTGCCTTTTCTCAGTTAAATTTTGGACAATAGTTTCACACTTAGCACGAAACTGAGAAGAGGTCATTTCCACACAATTTTGGGAAAGAACCAGAAGATCCTCCATCATTTTCTGCTCTTCTGGAGATAAGGTATCAATTTTCTCGATGACATCCAGTACATCCCCGGCAAAACCAGCCAGCTCTGTGTTCACAATTTCTTTAGCAGCATCAAATCTTGAATGAAATGAATCCAAAAGCTCCTGAGTATCAGCTCATAGAGAGCAAAGCAAAAAAGAAACAATTAGTCATATGAAGAAGTCCAATAGAGTGATTCTTTCAGTAAAGAGTCACAGAAAGAACAACAATTTGTCTGTAACTAAAATAGCCTTATGCTCTATGAATAATTCTTCATTTGGAATTTGACCAAACAACTTTTCAATTAGTCAATTGCATTAGTAGACTCAGATATGGAATAATGTGATTCTGTACCATTCTTGTGAAAAACGTTTAATTGAGATTGCTAAGTAGCATCTCACTCAAGTGACTCATCTCGGGTTCAAGTTGTGGGAAATGTGGAGTATGTTTTAATGTATTGTTTGATCAAAGATGTACACTAGGACATACTAGTGCAAATTGCCATAAAAAGAAAATAACAAAAGATTTGTTTAATATCAGGATTTCCCAAAATTCATGGCCAACAAAAGAATCTTACTAGTGAAATATTAACCAGTGGTTGACCAGAAATGATAAACCTAGGCTGTGTCATCTTGCTCAAATATTGACTTAAACTCTTTGCATTTTTCATTGCAAAGTATATAACCACCTTCGCATTCTTGTCATATGAATGAGTTTTGTATCTTGTATAAGAATCAAGTTGATAGAGAAACATTTGACATCCGTCAAACATCTCAAGAGTCAAGGGGAGAGACTACCAAACCTTATCTACAAGTAATTTTGTAGATGAAGTGCCTCTAATGTTTCATAGCATTTCTCATTTCAAAGTAAATTCTCAATCAACTCAACAAAGCTTCAATCTCAAACTTGTTGGGGTTAGCTATCATTATCGAGTAAATAGAAACCTTTAAATATACTTATAATAAAAAAGTATGATGGTATTAATATAAGAACAGAAAGATTTCCAAAAAGTACGTAATATTATTCGAAGTATTTGATAAGACTATTCTCTATTACCAAACACCTTTCTTAATGTTGAGGCAGCAATTAGACATATCTAATGCAGCAAAAATTCACACTAAGCTCTCCTCCCTCCGCTCCCCCTTACAGAAAACCCTAAAAATGAAATGGAAAATCTTACCAAATTCTTGATTAATTAATCACTGAGTAATACCTTCAAATCACTGTAGCTGTGGGCCCGTGGATAGGGAGATTGGATGCCACCCCTCGGTCCTAATTCATGTGAAAAACTCTTCAAACCTTTCGACACTTTAGTAGAGTATACGCTATTGTCTGAAGATTGTTTAGTTCTTCTAAATTCCTCTTTGTCAGGTGTCTTAACTTCTGAGTTGCCATCCTGTCAAATCAGCAACATGACTTATTCAGTAATCATGGAATAGTGAGAAGCATAATCCATCCTGGGAGGGATATCACAAATAGAACTAACTGATATACAAATATTGGAAGCAAGACCTGAACCTCACCTCAATATTTGAAGGGACTTCATGGGAGGATTGACTTGAATTCTTAAAAATATTGGATGAGAACCACCTAGCTATCTTCTTTCCTTTACGCTCTGATACATGTACGAATCCAGGAAGCATGTTAACCAGCCTTTTCCATATTTTCTTAAAATTAAATTTATCAAGTAGAAAATACTTAAATAGCTCTACTCAGTCCTATACCTTCAAAACCTTCTATTTACTTTGGACACGGTAAACTAACAAGTTAGCTTGGATTTCACCACTTGCATATCCTTAAGATTTCTTCTTCTCTCTGTGTGTGGTTTGGATTAATATATGCTTAAGATTGACATGCCTTCAAATTACTAAGCAAATAGCATAGGCTGCTGGAATTGACACTTTCTTTAACAACAAAACATACTCATTTCTGCTACCTTCCAACATTTTTTCGGCAACAAACCAGAGCCTAACGTAAAATCAAAAAGGGAAGAAAAATTAGCAGTAAAGAAGAAGGCTCAAACCTTCTTTAGAAGGACCAGCGATTTTGCCTTGTTCTTGAGCAACAGTCTTTTGCTTCAGGTTCACAGGAGGCCTTGAAGCCCTCGCATGAGTCTTTGACTCAGTCAGCTCATCAGGTTTTGAACTCAGTTGATCCTTCGACGAAACTCTCCGGGTTCTGATCCGATTCAACCCGGAAGGAATTCCAACTTCAGATGAAACGTCTTGGTTCTTTCGACTCCCTTCGGCCATTATAGGAGTTCGTTTATTGAATTAAAAAAAAATCCCAGAGCGAAACCCTAGCTCTCTGGTTTTGATGGTCTTCCTTTGAATTAACAGAGATAATCACTTATAATTTCTATCTTTATTCGAAAAAAAATGGGATAAGAATCGAAATCAAGAGAGCGATTAAAATCCGAAATTGGAAGTGTTAAAAAGCAATAGGAAGCGGAAGTTGAAAAGGAAAACAAAAAACAAAAAACATAAAAAGCCGATTAGCAGCTCCTGAGTTTCGTTGGTGGCAAATTGGAAGAGGCTAAAGTGCTAGAACGAGTCTTTCCTGTTGTGCGGTGGTTCGTTATTCAAAACTTGAGTTGCAATATGAGAGACAACATGATTTTGGTTGTGTGGGGTTCGGTACAAGGACCGTGAATCCGTGACGCTGTTGAGAATGGAAATTGATACTACCAAAATATGTCACCCCAACAGGAGGAGGACACGTGGATTATCTTGAGCCCTGAATTCAAAGAGACACGCGGACCGTTCAGGCCCAGACAGCTGGGCCTCCAGGTCATGACCGCCTTTCAGGCATCCACCTCCAGCTGGGCCTCCAGGTCATGACCGCCCTCAGGAATATCTTGGCTCCAGCTGGGCCTCCACGTCACCACCGCCCTCCGGATCATCATTACCAACCAAGTTGGGGCGTCAGACCGAAACACCGTCTTACGCATAGACGGCTCTGGAATAAGCCAACAAGGCTAAAGCCCTACTGAACGGTTCTCAGCTTCCTAGCTGGGCCTCATAGGCATCATTACCCTACCCAGTTAGGGTATCCTGTCACAGCTGCCCCGACCCATCACCGCCTCCGGAACTCTATAAAAGGATTTGGTAAGCGGTCCAACAGGGCAAGGGCTTTTTCAGCTTTAAACACTTACAATCTTAAACTTTTGCTAACTTAAGCATCGGAGCATCCTCGGAGGCATCCCCTCCGTCGACCCAATAGCAAATCTCCCTTTCCCTGTGCAGGTACTTATACAGAACATCCATCCAGCTCAGCAATACTCATTTTTTGGCATCAACAGATTGGCGCCGTCTGTGGGAATCCACATCTCTCGCTGACAGTAACAGCGAAGAAGTCAAAAGAACTCATCTGTTAGCATGCCTCCAAAAACACTCGCCAGAGATCTAGGCGCTCGCGCGCTACAATCGGGAGACAGTTCTTCAGCCGAACCCGGCGTTCACCCGAATGAAGGCACGCTCCAGGTGCAATTCACAGAGCTTGCACACCTGGTGGCCGACCTGGCTGCCGAAGTTCGTAGGAGACCTCACCAGACGCTGCCACTCCCATCGCTGGAACCAGGTCACGGTGTTTCCACTGATCGTCGCCCACCAGCGGATGTCTGCTCAGCGACCCACTCACCTTCCCCAGCTAAGTTCAGAGAGAGTCCCGTGCCCAATAACAGCGAAGGGTTTGGCAAACGGATCGAGGACATAGAGGGACGCATCAATGAAGCGTTTAAAGAACGCGGCCACAGTATTAGCGATGATCTCGATGTACAGGACCCACCTTTCATAAAAGAAGTCCTTGACGCCCCTCTCCCCCAAAATTTTCGTATGCCACACATCAAACTTTATGATGGATCCACAGATCCCTTAGATCACCTCCAGCACTACCGAACCACAATGACCCTCCATAGACATTCGGACCCTATAATGTGCAGAGCGTTTCCATTAACCCTAGAAAAAGCGGCCGGGACGTGGTATTCCCGTTTGAAACCGGGGGGTATTCGCACCTTCAAAGACCTAAGTTATGCCTTCGCCTCACATTTCATCAGCAGTAAAGGACCGAAGAAAACTTCGGAGTCCCTGTTTAACATTGTCCAGTCGAAAGGAGAGAAGCTTCGCGCCTATATTTCCAGATTCAACACTGCAGCCTGGGAGATTCCAAACCTTGATCCCAATGTTCAGCTCCTGGCATTCAAAAATGGATTAAGATCCGGATTCTTCAGCTCAAAACTCATCAGACGTCCGCCTACGGACATGAATGAGGTCTTGGCCCGAGCCGAAAAATACATGCTAGCAGAAGATGATCAAGCATTCCGGAGAGAACGCGAAGGAGATACGGAAAAGAGGAAGAGAGGCCCCACTAGTCCCAGCCTTGAACCCTCTAAGCGGCCGCTCCGCGAGGAGAAACCCAGAACCCTCAGGCCTTTCGAGGATAGGTCCCGAACTCTTGCAACCTATGGAACCAGAGCCAGAACTCCGAGGCAAATCCATGGCTATGCACCACTGAATGCCTCCAGAACCAACATTCTGATGCAGATTCATGATAGGGACCTCTTGCAATGGCCTCCAAGGCCGCCAAACCTCAACCCGGATCGCAATACTTGGTGCCGGTTTCACAAAAACTTCGGCCATGATACAGAAGAATGTAAGGCCTTAAAAAATCAGATCGAGGCCCTCATCAATAGAGGGTATCTAAAAGAATATGTCAGGCCACAACAAGAGAAATATGATGAACGATCGCGAAGAGGCCCTGAACGTTCTTATGAACGAAACAGACCTGCAAGGACAGCCCAGAAGAGCCCGAGGCCAAGTTATAGAGAGCCCAGCCAGAAAAAACCGGAGGTCCCCGTGGCGAAGATTATCAAAACCATTTACGGAGGGCTCGTTGCTGGAGGGGGATCCCGTGCTCGCAGTAGGTCTTATGCTAGGTCAATAGCCTCTGTTGCTGGATCTCAGAAAAGACCTAGGACCGGAGAGATTATTTCTTTTTCGGACGAAGACTTGGAAGGAGTGCAGATCCCACACGACGATGCTGTCGTAATTTCACTCCTTGTGGCTAACCATGAGATAAGACGAGTCCTAGTCGACAACGGGAGCTCGGCCGACATCCTCTTTTATGATGCCTTTCACCAAATGCAGTTAGGCGATGCACATCTGGAGCTGGTTTCCACCCCACTCTATGGCTTCTCAGGGGGACCGGTCTTTACAGAAGGCAGTATAACTCTCCCGATAACTGCGGGAACGGCACCTCAAACAACAACAGTACAATCCACTTTGTTAATCGTCCGACAACCCTCTTCCTACAATATGATACTCGGACGACCCACACTGGATAAACTCCGAGCTGTTGTCTCTACCTATCATCTCAAAATCAAATTCCCCACGACAGACGGAGTAGGCGAGATCAAAGGAGATCAACAAACCGCCAGATCCTGCTATCTCAGTGCAATAAAAGGTAAAAAGACGGAAGCCCTACCACTCGAATTGGATGACCTTAGGGATGAAGCAAGCAACCTACGAGGTAGGCCCGGAGAGGATGTACTCACAATCCCCCTTGGCGAAGATAGCACCAAAACTGTGCAAATTGGTTCCAACCTGTCCAGCTCTTCCCAAGAATCTTTATTAGCCCTTCTCCGGGCAAACCAAGATCTATTCGCCTGGACTGCTGCAGATATGCCAGGAATCAGCCCTGACGTCATTGTACATCGCCTGAGTGTCGACCCGACCCACAAACCGGTTATTCAGAAGAAAAGGTCGTTTGCTTCCGAGCGACAGGCAGTCGTTCGGACAGAAGTTGAGAAATTACGTTCGGCTGACTTCATCCGAGAGGTGAGCTATCCGGATTGGGTATCTAACGTTGTAATGGTAAAAAAGGCCAATGGCAAATGGCGAATCTGTATAGACTTTTCTGATCTAAATAAAGCCTGTCCAAAAGACAGTTTTCCTTTGCCTCGGATTGATCAACTCGTGGACGCAACATCCGGCCATGAGCTGATAACATTCATGGATGCTTACTCCGGGTATAATCAAATCCTCATGCACCCGCCCGACCAAGAAAAGACAGCATTTATCACAGAACAAGGCCTCTATTGTTATAGGGTCATGCCATTCGGTTTGAAAAATGCCGGGGCCACTTATCAGAGGTTAGTAAACAAAATATTCAAAGAACAGATTGGTCGTAATATGGAAGTATATGTGGACGACATGCTGGTTAAAAGCGTCGAGGCAAAAACCCACGAAGCTGATCTCCAAGAAGCTTTTACTATCCTTCGTCATTATCATATGAAATTGAATCCTACAAAGTGTGCCTTTGGAGTTACTGGAGGGAAGTTCCTCGGCTTCTTAGTCACCCATAGGGGCATCGAAGCCAACCCAGAAAAGATTGACGCCATCCTTCGTATGAGTCCGCCTCGGACCGTGAAAGAAGTCCAGCGACTTACTGGAAAAATCGCGGCCCTCAGCCGGTTTATGTCAAAGTCAGCAGAGAAGTGCCTGCCCTTTTTTAAAGCCATTCGTCGGACGCAGAACTTCGTGTGGAATGAAGCTTGCCAAGAAGCATTCAGGACGTTGAAAATATATTTGGGGACACCACCCGTGCTTACCAAACCAGTGGTCGGAGAAGAACTTTTTTTATATCTTTCGACTGGGCCCGAAGTGGTAGCCTCCGTGTTAATACGAGAAGAAGAGGGCGTGCAGAAGCCGGTGTATTATGTCAGCAAAGTACTCCATGATGCTGAGACAAGATATTCCCCGGCAGAAAAAATGGCGTATGCTCTGTTAACTTCGGCCCGGAAGCTTCGACCTTATTTTCAAGCCCATACCATCACTGTCCTCACCAACCAGCCTCTTCGACAAATACTTCACAAGCCAGACGTTTCTGGTAGAATGGTTAAATGGTCGATAGAGCTGGGAGAGTTCGACATCCGTTATCGGCCTCGGACTGCTATCAAAGCACAAGCCCTAGCTGATTTTGTCATGGAAACTACTTTACCGGAGGAAGACTCTCCACAGGATGTTAGTCAATCGAATTCCTTTCTGCATTGGACTCTTCATGTGGATGGGTCCTCTACTGACTCTGGAAGTGGAGCCGGGCTCATTCTAAGCGGTCCTGACAACTTTTCCATTGAATACGCCCTGAGATTTAAGTTTCCAGCGTCAAACAACGAAGCCGAGTATGAGGCTCTACTCGCCGGCATGAAATTGGCCAAGGTAATATCTGTACAAAACTTACATGTATATAGCGATTCCCAACTGGTGGTGAACCAGGTGAACGGCGAATTCGAGGCCCGAGGAGAAAAAATCGCTCGCTACCTAGCAGCAGCAAAGGCATTAGCCGGGCAGTTTGATGTCTTTTCTCTAAACCAGATTCCCCGGGCAGAAAATGCAAAGGCCGACTCATTGGCCCGACTTGCTTCGTCTCGCCAGCTTGAGTCCAGACGAGCAGTTTACCTCGAAACCCTAGCCGTGCCGAGTATCGACGAAATAATGGTCTTACCCGTGGTTGGTGAGAGAACATGGATGAGTCCTATCCTGGAATATCTACGTGACGGTATTCTTCCCGATGATAAGGGCGAAGCCCGAAAGATTGTGTCTCGAGCCGCCCGTTACGCTATTCTGGATGATCACCTGTATAAGCGGGGGTTGACAACGCCCTTCTTAAAGTGTCTTGATCCGGCCGAAGCTAACTACGCCCTTCGAGAAGTCCACGAAGGTATATGTGGAAATCACCTCGGAGGACGTGCCTTAGCATTCAAAATCCTCCGTCAAGGATACTATTGGCCGAAGATGAGGGAAGAAGCCATGGAGTTGGTGACCAAATGCCAAAGCTGTCAACGGTATGCCCTTGTGCCACGACAACCAGCGAACCTTTTGACACCAATTGTCAGTCCACTTCCTTTCGCTATGTGGGGAATGGACCTTCTCGGGCCCTTTCCCGGAGCAACCGGCCAGCGAAGATACCTCATAGTTGCCATAGATTATTTTACAAAATGGGTAGAAGCCGAACCCTTGGCCAGCATCACGGACTTCCAAGCCCGAGCTTTCGTATGGAAATCAATCGTGTGTCGGTTTGGAGTACCACAAGTATTAGTAACAGACAACGGCAAACAGTTTGACAGCGTTCGGTTCAAAGCATTTTGCGATGAATTACACATTGACCATCGTTTCTCTTCGGTCGGATATCCGCAAGCAAATGGACAAGCCGAAGTTACCAACCGAACGATCTTGCAAGGCATTAAAAGGCGAATAGACCAAGCAGAGAAGCAGTGGGCAGACCATTTGCCCAACATACTTTGGGCATATCGAACCACGACTCGAGCACCTACCGGGGAAACCCCTTTCTTCATGACTTATGGGTCCGAGGCAGTCATCCCCTTGGAAATAGGAATACCTTCCTTACGAGTTCAGAATTTCGAAGAACGAAGCAATGAGGAAGCCCTTCGCGCGAACGCTGATCTTTTAGACGAAGCCCGAGACAAAGCCCAAATTCGACTCGCCGTTTACCAGCAGCGAGCCACTAGGTACTTCAACTCAAGAGTAAAAGTAAGACGTTTCTGTCTTCACGACCTCGTCTTGCGAAAAAATGAAGTATCTAGGCCCCGAGACTCAGGCAAATTAGTCCCTAATTGGGAAGGGCCTTATCGAATCAAAAAGGTGTGCCGCCCCGGTTCTTTTGAACTCGAAGAGTTGAACGGAAAAGCCCTTCCTCGTACTTGGAATGCGGCACATCTTCGACGTTTTTATCAATAAATAAGTGTTACACATATGTAAGTACTCTTGTTTTTATATATATGAAAAGATTTTACTTACATCATTTCGTCCAATACGAAACAAAATTAAGTAGGGCGCTAGCGGCCTCAAAATACAACCCTAAGGCACAGACCGGGTCAAAACAACAAAAAAGGGCTACAATAGATCGCCCTCAACCTAAACCCTACTGATCTCCAATGGCAGGAGATCCCGTGCCCGAGCGCCCGTCACGATCCTGTCCGTCAGCAGCCTCGTCATCCGAAGCCGGCAGCTCCTCATCCTCCGGCCCAAGCAGGTCCAACGCGGAGAAATCCAGCTCTGGATACATGGACTCGGCCTTCTCCTTGGCCTCCATGAACCCCGTAAGGTACTGCTGGCCACCCTCAGACACCACGGCTAGGCGATAGGCCTCCGAGTTTTGGAAGGATGCCAAGGCCTCCTCCACTGTAACCCTAGTACGGACCTCAGCCTCCTCTGTAACGGCTCGAAGACGAGCCTCGGCCTCCTCCGCTGCGGCTCCAAGGCGAGCCTCGACCCCCTCGACGGCTGCCCGAGCAGTGGCTTCAGCCTCGGCTTTGGCCCGGACAGCAGATTCTAGAGAAGCCTGCAGCCGGCAAACAGCCTCATTCCTCTCCTCCAGCTGGCGTTGGGTTCGCCCAAGGAGCTCCGCTGTCTCCATGCACCGACGAGTAGCCGCGCCCACCAGAACACCCATCTGATACCAGAAGCCAAGTATGAAACGAAAGGCGATGAAAACAACGTAAAGTAAAGCGAAAGCGAAATCTAACCTGGGAAGCAAGAGCCTCAGTCGCCGCACATAGAGACTCCGTGGTCTTTCGACCCAACTCAGCGATATCACGAGGGGGAGTTCCCTTAAACAGATGTTCTCTCGCCACCCGAGGATGTGCGAAGACGGAGTCGTCTGTCCGGATGGCCCAATTGGGCATAAAGATCGAGGCTTCCGAAGCCACCCCTTGGCTAGGGCCCGAGAGAATGGGAGTCCCTGCAGTCGCTGGGATCGGAGCCGGGGCACTGCTTGCTGGAGCTGTCTCTGACTGGGTCGGTGGCCTCGGAGGAGTCCCTAAGTCAATCGGAGCCGGAGATGGGGCTCGTGGCCTCTTCTTCGGCCGCGAAGTCGAAGCCGATTGCTTCTCAGACCGAGCCGATCTTCTCTGCTCCATCGCCAATTTCTTGGCATGCTCACGAGCACGGGCAGCCGCTTCCATTTCTAAGCAGAGCACACAAACAAACAAATGAAGGAAATGGCGTCAAGTATAAATTGCAAGATAACAATGCAAAATGAGAATAAAGAGAAGGTAAACTAAAGCCTTTACCGCTCTCTAGCGAAGGCTCGGGGCACGAAGAACAAAGACCTCGCCGGGCCAGTTCTTCATTGTCATATAGGACCCCAACGTCCAAAGGCGAGGCCAGCATGGCATTCACTGTCTCTTGCTCGTACGGAAGAAGGCCCGCCTTTTTGCACTTCCCGGTGCGGTCCATACTCCACGCACGAGGCAAGCCGAAGTCCTCGACAGATCGGATGAAAAAGAAATTCTTCTTCCACCTCTTGATAGATGAAGGGGTCTTCTTCAGCAACCTCCTCTTCGGCCGAGTACTGAAGACCACCCACCCTGTCTGGCCATGCCGGCTGATCAAGAAGTGGGCCTTAAAAATGTCCATCGTCATTGGACGGCCCACTTCTAAGCAAACACAGATAAAGGCCATGATCAGTCGTACCGAGTTTGGTACCAACTGACACAGCGCTATATCAAAATATTTTAAAATTGCACAGAAGTAGGGGTGGAGGGGAAACCGAAGCCCGGCCTGCATGTGATGTTCATACACGCAGAGCTCGAACGGAGCTCGGTCAGGGAGGACATCACAGGCCCTCTCCCCCACCCTGGCCAGCCGAAGAACGTACTCGCCCGGAATACGGTAGGTCTTCCTAAGTACCTCCAAATCTTCCTCCCTCAGTTGGCTAGGAATGTCGTTGGCTGAATAGTACCATTCCTCCCTCTCCTCTCCAGCCGAGGTCTCCCTAATATCGGTCACAGCTCTACGAGTTTCCTCACTAGACGAGGACTTTTCCTGATATTCTCTCCCAACCCCCGAAGGAATATAGGGCACTAGTGCCATGAGGCCTGCCCTTGGAGTACCCAATCTGAGGGCATCCCCCCCAGAAGAAGACGAGGACGCCTCTGCGCCCTCGGAGCTACTACCACTCGTACCATCTACACTACTCCTACCATTACTACTACTAGGCCTATCGCGGTATGTATCAAACGAAGAAGACATGGTATGAAAATAAAAAAGAACACGAACTCACCAACGTCCGAAGGATTCGGACTTGAATTCCTCCTAGAGCTTTCCTCCCAATGTCTCGCGATTGCAACGATCACACCAACCTTCTCACTGAGGGGACGAGGACGAGGACTCCCAAGCTTCTTTGGACGAGGCCGAAGGCTCTCAGGAAAGCAACTCTCTGAAAACAGAAGGAAATTATGGCAGGTGTGTGGAAGAAGAAGAAACCAAAGCCCCTTATATAGCAGAAGTATCACGGCCAACGAGGAGCATTTAATGCAGGCGCAGGAATCTAGGGGATAATTTAGACCTCCCAAACGACCCACACTCTTTCCCAGGAGACGTTACGTCCCTCGAGGCGGCCGCCGTTTTCCCTAAAAAGGGTAACATGACGCGGCATCCATATGGTGAGACCACGTGGCTCTATCGCCGCCGTCCTAGACACGAGAAACTTTCACAAAGTTCCACGTGTCCTCGGACCCATGGTGTTCTTGGCCGAGGAGATGGATTGCTCCACTGGTCCTCGGCCCACTCTCTTCAAGGTCCGAGGAGATGGATTGCTCCACGTGTCCTCGGACCCATGGTATTCTTGGCCGAGGAGATGGATTGCTCCACTGGTCCTCGGCCCACTCTCTTCAGGGTCCGAGGAGATGGATTGCTCCACGTGTCCTCGGATCCATGGTATTCTTGGCCGAGGAGATGGATTGCTCCACCGGTCCTCGGCTTACTCTCTTCAAGGTCCGAGGAGATGGATTGCTCCACTGGTCCTCGGCCCATTCTCTTCAAGGTCCGAGGAGATGGATTGCTCCACTGGTCCTCGGCCCATTCTCTTCAAGGTCCGAGGAGATGGATTGCTCCACGTGTCCTCGGACCCATGGTATTCTTGGCCGAGGAGATGGATTGCTCCACTGGTCCTCGGCCCATTCTCTTCAAGGTCCGAGGAGATGGATTGCACCACGTGTCCTCGGACCCATGGTATTCTTGGCCGAGGAGATGGATTGCTCCACTGGTCCTCGGCCCACTCTCTTCAAGGTCCGAGGAGATGGATTGCTCCACGTGTCCTCGGTCCCATGGTATTCTTGGCCGAGGATATGGATTGCTCCACTGGTCCTCGGCCCACTCTCTTCAGGGTCCGAGGAGGTGGATTGCTCCACGTGTCCTCGGACCCATGGTATTCTTGGCCGAGGAGATGGATTGCTCCACTGGTCCTCCGCCCACTCTCTTCAGGGTCCGAGGAGATGGATTGCTCCACGTGTCCTCGGACCCATGGTATTCTTGGCCGAGGAGATGGATTGCTCCACTGGTCCTCGGCCCACTCTCTTCAGGGTCCGAGGAGATGGATTGCTCCACGTGTCCTCGGACCCATGGTATTCTTGGCCGAGGAGATGGATTGCTCCACTGGTCCTCGGCTTACTCTCTTCAAGGTCCGAGGAGATGGATTGCTCCACTGGTCCTCGGCCCACTCTCTTCAGGGTCCGAGGAGATGGATTGCTCCACGTGTCCTCGGACCCATGGTATTCTTGGCCGAGGAGATGGATTGCTCCACTGGTCCTCGGCTTACTCTCTTCAAGGTCCGAGGAGATGGATTGCTCCACTGGTCCTCGGCCCACTCTCTTCAAGGTCCGAGGAGATGGATTGCTCCACGTGTCCTCGGACCCATGGTATTCTTGGCCGAGGAGATGGATTGCTCCACTGGTCCTCGGCCCATTCTCTTCAAGGTCCGAGGAGATGGATTGCTCCACTGGTCCTCGGCCCACTCTCTTCAGGGTCCGAGGAGGTGGATTGCTCCACGTGTCCTCGGACCCATGGTATTCTTGGCCGAGGAGATGGATTGCTCCACTGGTCCTCGGCTTACTCTCTTCAAGGTCCGAGGAGATGGATTGCTCCACTGGTCCTCGGCCCACTCTCTTCAGGGTCCGAGGAGATGGATTGCTCCACTGGTCCTCGGCCCATTCTCTTCAAGGTCCGAGGAGATGGATTGCACCACGTGTCCTCGGACCCATGGTATTCTTGGCCGAGGAGATGGATTGCTCCACTGGTCCTCGGCCCACTCTCTTCAAGGTCCGAGGAGATGGATTGCTCCACGTGTCCTCGGACCCATGGTATTCTTGGCCGAGGAGATGGATTGCTCCACTGGTCCTCGGCCCACTCTCTTCAGGGTCCGAGGAGATGGATTGCTCCACGTGTCCTCGGACCCATGGTATTCTTGGCCGAGGAGATGGATTGCTCCACCGGTCCTCGGCTTACTCTCTTCAAGGTCCGAGGAGATGGATTGCTCCACTGGTCCTCGGCCCATTCTCTTCAAGGTCCGAGGAGATGGATTGCACCACGTGTCCTCGGACCCATGGTATTCTTGGCCGAGGAGATGGATTGCTCCACTGGTCCTCGGCCCACTCTCTTCAAGGTCCGAGGAGATGGATTGCTCCACTGGTCCTCGGCCCACTCTCTTCAGGGTCCGAGGAGATGCATTGCTCCACGTGTCCTCGGACCCATGGTATTCTTGGCCGAGGAGATGGATTGCTCCACTGGTCCTCGGCCCACTCTCTTCAGGGTCCGAGGAGATGGATTGCTCCACGTGTCCTCGGACCCATGGTATTCTTGGCCGAGGAGATGGATTGCTCCACTGGTCCTCGGCCCACTCTCTTCAGGGTCCGAGGAGATGGATTGCTCCCCGTGTCCTCGGACCCATGGTATTCTTGGCCGAGGAGATGGATTGCTCCACTGGTCCTCGGCCCACTCTCTTCAGGATTCGAGGAGGTGGATTGCTCCACTAGTCCTCGGACCCCTGGTATTCTTGGCCGAGGAGACGGATTGCTCCACTGGTCCTCGGCCAAATTTCTTTAAGGTCCGAGGAGATGGACTGCTCCACAAGTCCTCGGCTCCTTCTCTTTTGCCTTAGAGCACATCTTCGACCCAGCTTCATGTCTCCACAGAGGGCCTAACGCCAACTCAGTTATGCTACTTCCTTAACCACAGTGCTGCACTTAAGGAAGTGGGGGGCCTCTGATACTACCAAAATATGTCACCCCAACAGGAGGAGGACACGTGGATTATCTTGAGCCCTGAATTCAAAGAGACACGCGGACCGTTCAGGCCCAGACAGCTGGGCCTCCAGGTCATGACCGCCTTTCAGGCATCCACCTCCAGCTGGGCCTCCAGGTCATGACCGCCCTCAGGAATATCTTGGCTCCAGCTGGGCCTCCACGTCACCACCGCCCTCCGGATCATCATTACCAACCAAGTTGGGGCGTCAGACCGAAACACCGTCTTACGCATAGACGGCTCTGGAATAAGCCAACAAGGCTAAAGCCCTACTGAACGGTTCTCAGCTTCCTAGCTGGGCCTCATAGGCATCATTACCCTACCCAGTTAGGGTATCCTGTCACAGCTGCCCCGACCCATCACCGCCTCCGGAACTCTATAAAAGGATTTGGTAAGCGGTCCAACAGGGCAAGGGCTTTTTCAGCTTTAAACACTTACAATCTTAAACTTTTGCTAACTTAAGCATCGGAGCATCCTCGGAGGCATCCCCTCCGTCGACCCAATAGCAAATCTCCCTTTCCCTGTGCAGGTACTTATACAGAACATCCATCCAGCTCAGCAATACTCATTTTTTGGCATCAACAGAAATTAAATAAAGAAATGAAAATTATGGTCAATTAGTTTTTTTTTCTCAAAAATGCATAAATATCTTTAGTTTCAAATTCTATTTAATAAAAAAAAACTACAGAAACCCCTGACAATTCTATCGTTGTTGACCAGATGAAATCGGTTAAAAACTAACGTTGGATTATAAAATATTTGAATGCCCCGTGTATAAACTATGAAGATAACTTAGGCGCGTTTGGTTTTTAAAAATGAGACCGTTTTGTGTTTTTATTTTTATATAAAACAAAAAATGGCAAAAAAGTCCTAATTTCTCACAACCCTAACCTTCATTCTAAATTCTTTAATTTCTTAGAAATTCTAACAAGTGTTTTAAAAGACGAAGGCGTTGGAGCGAGGTGCGTAAACCTCAAGGTGTTGGGGCATAAGCTTTTTGAAACGTTGGATGTTTTGAATAAAATAATATTAATTAAATTATAAAAATACTAAAAAATTGAAATAATATAAATTAATTAATTATCAATAAACTTTACTAACTTAAGACCTATGAATGAATATTTATCAAAATATTTTTACACAAATATCAAACAATTTGATGAAAATTTTAATCACATATGATATTAGACGTACACTATCGTTTGTTGCATATGTATCTATCAATTTACACTATGGTCCTCCAACATAGTGGTTCCATTTGTAATGACGTCCAATCAAAATGTTGAAAATTTAAAATTCTGACCTGAAAGACTGAAAATCCGGGTAAGTCTTTTGAATCTTTTGGGGCGTTTCAAAATTTTAATAAAATAATATTAATTAATTAATTAAAATAATAAAATAATTTTAATTTTAATTTTTACCAAAGTTTAATACTTTACTAACTCTCTATAGTGTGATAATTATAATTTTATAAATATTAATATATATTTATATATAAATTATATGAAATATAACTTATATTTCTATATTATTGTAATTTGTAAGTGATTAATTAAATAGTTTGTAATTATTATTAAGATAGATAATATGTATTATATATTTATGAAGTGTAAAAATGTCACAACAAGGGTGTTAGCTCAGTGGATAAGATTTAGGACACTTTAGGTCATGGGTTCGAGCTTCAGGGAAAAAGATTTAAAGGGGGTTTATTATTAAAATGACGTCATTTTGGTTAAATGAGCTGATTTCATTTAACTTAAAACGACGTCGTTTTGGTTCCGCCCCAACAAATACGCCCCTAAGCTTTTTGGCCTGATTTCGCCCCTGGGCGCGCCCAAGCCCGTTTTTTAAAACACTGATCCTAACCACAATTAAGGTATCCCTAATAGCCCCAAAATCCTAAACACTGAAGTGAAATCCCCAACTATACTAACCCTTATTTAACACTAAAACTCTGAACTTGAATCGATTTGTTTTTGCCAAAAGACATCGTACGAGAAGAGATCGCATGAGGAAAACCTCCATAGGTATGTTTTGTCTTTCATTTCAATATTATTTTCCAACTGTAGATACTTAATTTTGTACCTATTTAATCGAAGTATCTTTGCTCTTAAATCTCAAATAAAACAGTTAAGATATAGATGATCAAGACTTTAGAAGTGATTTGTGTCAAGGAATTTCGACAATTATGGCTACAAGCATGTGCCAAACTTAATAAAATTAAAAACTGGGCAAAAGATAAAATGAACATTAGATTTTAAGCATGTAGGAAGAACGAAAAACACGAGCAAGGAAATCTAGGTAATTGCGCAACTCTAGAGTTGCACAGAAGACCCTTGCTCATATCTAGATATGTGCATGATAGAACAAACCTCAAATCAAAATTTTGGGTTGACAGTCAGTATGCATAACACCTCAAGAAACTACAGTTAAAACAGTTTTGCAATCAAAGCAGAATTGAAGCCTGTACATATATAGATATGCTCAGGTTGCAGATAAGGTCAAAAACATGGATACATTTTTTACCAACCTTATCTCATCCTTGAAGCTTTGTGGATCAACTCAAAGTGACCAAATTAGCTCCAGATAATTTCGTTTTTATCCACACACCTAGAGACTTATCTAGGATTAACTCTATCACTTAAGCACTATAAATAGGACCATTGGGTTCATAAAGAATTAACAGAAAGAAACACATAGAATTATGAGAGAAAAATACAAAAAAAAAAAAAAAAAAATAAGGGAAGGAAAGAGGGGAAAGGCTAAGCTTTAAAATCTTGAGCTTTAGCTATTTTCTCTAGAAATATTTTGAGTGCTCTTGGTGAGATTATAAGTTTTTAAGCAATTGAGTGCCTAAACACGAGTGTAGGTATAATCTTGGATTTATTTATATACAAGGGAAACACTTGAGTGAGGATTTTAATTATTTAACCATAATTGAAGAAAAGAGTTGTTGTAAACATCTTCAACAATCAGAATCGACATTTTCTTCTTGAAAGCTTCAAAAGGAAACAACAAAATTCAAGCTTCTATATTCAAATTAGAGGAAAGCGTGAGCTATGAATGTGCAATCACATGGATCCATTAACGCTCTCTAAAGGTAGGTGCGAATGTCTTAATTTTAAGAATCATGATTTGTATGCTTGTTTTAAATGAAATGATATGAGATTAAAGGTTTGAATGATTTGGTGTGAGATTATGATGTTTCGTGGAACCATATATGCTAGAATTTGCTGGGAAATGATTGTTTAATGATTTTATGGAAATATAATATGTGTTGTAACTAAATCTGATGCAGGCTTAATTTAGGGTTTTACTAAGGCATGTGCTCCATTTGTCATTTTTCGATGTTTTTATAATAACTTGGTATTTTGTGTGCAAGTGAATTGTGAATGCGTGCTATTATTTCTGTGTTGTATGAAAGTTGCGAATATCTAGAGTTATGCATGCCTGTTGCGAATATCTAGATATATGTAAGCTATAGATGACCTCGAATCGTGTTTATATTGTTTTCAATAACTTCCTGCTACTGTATGAACCTTATCTACCATATTGGAACTGCTTGATTATCTGTCTAAGCATGATGAACACTGATATATACAGTTATGCTTGTAAGTGGATGACTTGAGATTCAAATCTTGAACATAATTTGTTGCCTAATGAAATTAGCATGTTATGCCTATTGGAAGTTCACATGTTTATATGTGTTCACTTGATTTGTTGATAGTATGATGATTGTATCTTGCGTGCACTTTTATGTGTTTGTTTTAACTGCTTTATTTACTTGTTTTGATATAATTTATCATTCATCATAATATTGTATGTTTCATCGTTGCTTGTGTGAATAATCATGGAAAGAGAACTGAAAAAAAATATATAATTGGTTTTTATCTAAATTGTCCCTTAAACGACCAAAAGTAGAGGCTAGGTCCTTTTGTGGCCTAGGCACGTATGGGGTGCTACCCCTTTCGACCTTTCCACAATGTACCTTAAGTTCCGAATTCGATTTCTCTTTGACAAATGGCTAAGGGTTCTTGATTCCCTAAAGTAACTAAGTGACGACTCCAATCAAGTTTCAATACCTTTGACTTTGTGTCTTAGGTTTGTTACTTCTTTTATTAAAGTTGACCATTCGAATTAGCCTTTATTCAAAGAGATACAATTCATGAGATGTTGTTGTATTGATAACAGTTTTAAAGGGAAAGTACCTCATGATATGTAAAACCTTAAGGGTATTTTAAAAAAAAAAATTAATTTTTTAAATTTAAAAAAATAAGGAAAATGGCAAAGAAGAACATGGAACTTACATGTTCAATGAATGGCAATCAATGGAAATTGATAATTTTAATAAAATAATAATGTATATATAATTTTTTTTTAAAAAGGCAAACAATGAAAGAAAGAACATGAACACTTACATGTTCATGTGAAGAATGATAATTGGAATTGATATTTTTATAATAAAATAATAATATATTTGTAAAAAAAATGGGGCAAACGGCAAAAAAAAAGAACATGGGTTCTTACAAGTCCATGTGAAATAATGATTTGTATTGATATTTTTAATAAAATAATATTATAATAATATATTAAAAAATAAGACAATGCTTTAAAACTCTCTGAAGCCATCAGATAGTTCATTTTCACACCAAAGCATTCTATTCACTTAATTTCTCTTCCTTTCTTCAACTCTATTTATCTCTAGCAAATTTTGGACAGAAATTCTCCAAAAGTTATAGATAATTACAACTCATCCAATTTCAATATCAAGATTTCATCTTATTTGGAGGTAAGTTTTCAGTAAGACTTATATTTCAATTTTATGTTACAGAAAAAAAATTAGCTAAAGAATTGTTTGTTTCATATATTTATTTAGATATAATTTCAATTGCAAAAATTATTGGAATTATAAAACTAAGTACATAACTAAATAATTATATTGTTTGAACTAATCTATGAAATAGTAAGATTAATGAAAATTTATGGTTAGGTGTTAGTGATTAGCAATCTCAATAAATTATTGAAAGGAGCAAGAAAGGCATGGAGGTGATCCACGAGTAGCTTTAAGTGGTACGTAGTGAGTTGAAATTTACTATTAGTAAGCGACAAAAAACTTGAAATATATATGAATCTTGAAATAAATGAAAGTATGAATAGTTATTAAATATACATTGTAAAAACGTTGATTTGATGAAATATATGTAATATGCATAAATTTGATGAATTAATAGAAGAATGATTTATAATATGATTGAAATGAATATATATATATATATATATATAAGAAATTGGTGAAATTATATCTTTGAAAGGATAAATTGATAGAAAATGATGAACAAAATATTGATAATAGAAATGAATAAGTTGGTATTATATGAAGAGATTATTTGATATATATTTGATAAAAAGAATGTTTTCATGAAAGAAAATAACTTCTAAATTGTATGGTATGCATGCTTGTATGTAATTGATCATATGCAAATAATAGACCAGAACCATGGCTAGTATGGATAAAACATGTCGACATATAGGGAGATGTCCCTAGAAGTTGTACCAGAGAATGGTATGAATGAAATGTGGAAATGATGAGATGTGAAAGAAAGAAATGAAATGATGAGAAATAAGGATGTGAATGCATTCACATTTATTTATTGTTATATTTATTGAGATGTTAATCCGTCAAGTTGATTGTTAAATGATGATAGAAATATGAGCCTCATAATGAGACAGTTGATTTGATAGATGATGATTATAATTGGCTGAAACATGTGATATGAAATAGAACTGATTATAATATAATGATAGAAATTGATTGATAAAGTAAATGATGTGAAACATGAGTATAAACAGTAATATGAAATGTGACTAGAAGTATACAAATCGAATACTTCTAGTAAATTGTAATTTACTGAGTTTGTGAAGCTCATTCCTCAAATTAAATGATTTCGGGCCGTGGGCAGGACCAGTAGATTCATACCTTGAGACCCAGTGTAAGTTAATTGGTAAGTCCTCGTGGGTGACACCCTCAGAGCAAAGAAAAGAAAAGAAAGAATAAAATAAAAGAAAGACAGAAAGAAAGAAAGAAAGAAAGAAAGAAAATAAAAGAAAAAGAAAAATGAGATAGACTTTGTATAATTGTACAAAGTATTGTATATATTTCAGTAGAGAGTTGTACATGTTCATGCATCTTTTGTAATTATTAGAGTACTTTGTGAAAGTTAAATTTTGAATGGTTGTGAATATTGGAAGTTATTGTAAAAAAAAGTTGTAATCTCCTCAGTAAAAAAGTTGAGGATCATATTATAATTATTTTTCAGTATTTAATGCAATAATTGTTGCATATATGTGTTGTACTTGGATTTCAAACAATGACGACACCGTCTTGAGTGGGCCCGCCTAGGATGGATCGTTAAATGATAGAACTCTCATTTTCCATTATGTTGAACCATTCTGATCTGTGCCCTCACTCATTGCTCTTCCATGGAAGGAATAGCCTTAGGTATTAAGTTGGAGTTATTTGTAATATCTGTATTTGTAAAGTAAGGGTAAAGAAGTACTTTAATAAATATGACATAGAGTTAAAATAAACGTTTTTGCTATTTTTTTTCTTCTTCTGGACTTGTTTTTTTTTAAAGAATTGTTTTATAAAAATTATAATTTTCACATTTAAATATATATATATATATATATATATTATTTTAACTCTATGTCATATTTATTAAAGTACTTCTTTACCCTTACTTTACAAATACGGGTATTACAATTCTACCCACCTTACAAAAATTTCATCCTCGAAATTTATAATAACAACAACACTTCAGTAATACAATCAATATTTAAAACAGATGCAATGCATGAATTATTATTAGGGAACCGCATGTCGACATGTTTTTATCTTAGACCGGCCCCCTCTCGGTTCTTTCATTTCCAGCATATACTGGCTGTCATAATATTCATTTATTTCCAGCATATACTGGCTATCATGGTTTTCCTTTATTTCTAGCATATACCGGCTGTCATGGTTTTTCAATTAGATCGACTCCCTCCTGGTTCTTTTATTTCATATCATTGTTCATATGCTTTGATACCACAAAATTGTAACGACCCATCCCGGATTGGCCACCCCCAAGACGTTGTCATCACATTTTGAAAATCTCAGCACGACACATATACGAAACAATAAAAAATAATACTAACAGAAATTTTTACTTCAATCCTCAACCTTCAACAGGGAGGTACATCATTCTGATCTTGACTTAAACATAAGATACATCGTAAAATGCATGAATTTAAATTATCATATCGGTTCATATTATCATTTTGGAACGTCTTCTCATATGTCGACATGTTTCAGCTAGACCGGTTGTCTTCCTAGTTCTTTTATTTCAATTAGACCAACTGCTTTCTCGGTTCTTTTATTTTCATTTAGACTGGCTGTCTTCCCCATTTTTTTATTTTCATTTAGACCGGCTACCTTTTCAGTTCTTTTATTTTCAGCTAGACCAGCTGCCTTCCCGGTTCTTTTATTCTCATTTAGACCGACTGCCTTCACGGTTTTTTTATTTTTATTTGGACTGGTTGCTTTCTCGGTTCTTTTATTTTATGCATATGAGCAATAAATGAATACTGTGACATAGAGTAAAGTGGGTAGAATTATAATATTTGTATTTGTAAAGTAAGGGTAAAGGAGTGCTTTAATAAATATGACATAGAGTTAAAATAATATATATATATATATGCAAAAATTTTAATTTTTATAAAACAATTCTTTAAAAAAAAAGCAGCAAAAACATGGCAACAGGTGTTGCCAAAAAGAAAATGTAATGCTACATGTAAGGCAGCATTACAAAAATGTGGAGCAAATTTGGGGGAGGTAAGGTGCTGAGTGTTAAGAATTTTGGCTTATAAATGTTTATAGTTTTAGTTTTTTTTATTTACTTACCAAATTTTGTTTGGTTTTCCTTCAACTACGATTCAATTTCTCTATTTCTTTAAACACTTGGGGACTGAAAGAGCAAATTTTTGAAAGGGTTTACGAGAGAATTTTATAGAGAACCACGAAAAGCTCTAAGAAAAACAGAAGGTAATAATGTGAAGTTTATTTTTGAATTTTAGCATATATGAAATTCCCGGAATTCAAAGTGAGAATTTTCAAAGGGTGTGAATTATGAAGAATTGAAGAATAAATTACAAATTTAATATAAATATTATGTCAGGTGTTGACGATCAGCAACTGGGGGAAATTGTTGAGAGGAGCAGGAAAGGCAATGAGGTGATCCACGGGTAGCTCTAAGCGCTACGTGGTGAGTTAGATTTACTTTAAGTAATCTAGATAAAAATGAAATATCTAGTGATAATATTAAAATAAATTATTAGCTTATGCTTTGGTGGTAGATGAAAAATTGATTGATAGGTACGATATAAATATTGGACATGTAGAAAATTATTATGTAAGAAGTAATATTTTTAGAATAATGAGTCGATTTAATAGTGATGGTGATAAATAAAATTCTTAATGAGTTATTGTTGATAAATTGATGTGATATATGAGGAGAAGAAATTAACGAAATTGATTAAATAGAAATTTGGGGAAAGGCAGGATAGCTAAATTAAATATTTGAATTCATGTTTGCTTTTATATTATTGTTCATATGCATATTTCATATCATTGTTCATATGCATGTGTGTAAAATAAAAGAATTGGAAGGGGCCGGTCTAATTGAAAAACCGTGACAGCAGGTATATGCTGAAAATAAAGGAAAACCGTGACAGCCGGTATATGCTGGAAATAAATGAATACCGTGACAGTCGGTCTAGGATAAAAACATGTCGACATGTGGGAAGACGTTCCCTAATAATAATTCATGCATTGCATTTGTTTTAAATATTGATTGTATTACTAAAGTGTTGTTGTTATTATAAATTTATTTATAGATGGATGAGTCTCATAGAGAGACAATTATGGTGAGAAAGAAACGTAGAAGTATGATATGATAAGAACTATTTAAATGTTAGACTATATGCTATTATCCAGTCATATGAGATTTAAATGATTAAATATTAAAGGACTATTTATACAAATTGAATATTTCTAGTAAATTTAATTCATTGAGCTTGTGAAGTTCATCCCTTATTGTACAATGATTTCAGGTAGCAGGCAGAACAAATAGTCTGGTGGGTTGAAAGTCAGACAAAATCATTTTCTGTAAGCCACGTACATGTCCACATCCTCAGACTAATGAGAAAATAAAATAAAATTTTATTTGTAAATATTCATGCATTTTACGATGTATCTTATATTTAAGTCAAGATCAGAATGATGTACCTCCCCTGTTGAGGGTTGAGGATTGAAATAAAAATTTCTGTTAGTATTATTTTTTATTGTTGCATGTATGTGTCATGCTGGGATTTTCAAAATGTGATGACACTGTCTGGAGGGTGGCCAACCCAGGATGGGTCGTTACATTATGGGAGAGGCAAAATCTTGAGAGGGTACCCTACACAAACTTTTGTTCATCATTACCATTTCCCATTCCATAATTTCATCATATATAATTTGTGATTGTTAGGTGTTTTGGGTTTCGGGTTTTATTTCTAGGTTATTATGGCAAAATATAAAGTGGTTAAAAGGGTTAATTATGTTATTTTTCGAAAATGTTAATTTTGGATTTTTAGGGTTACATAGTGAAACTTTTTACGACGTATCCTCCATTTGGTTCATTCTTATATAAATCACGATTGTTAGGGCTTTGGGTTAGTTATTGTTTACACATTACTCAAAAAATTTGTGAACCCATACTATGGTTTTTGTTGTAGGTTTTAATGGATTCGAAGTTCAAGATATTCTTCTACATTGGCGATGATATCATGGAGTCTAGTGGGTTGATGTATGTCAATCCAGATCGATATTTCTACATGCACCTCTTGGATGATCT
Source organism: Bretschneidera sinensis (assembly GCA_023935145.1). Taxonomy (NCBI): domain Eukaryota; kingdom Viridiplantae; phylum Streptophyta; class Magnoliopsida; order Brassicales; family Akaniaceae; genus Bretschneidera; species Bretschneidera sinensis. The sequence goes on from CM043700.1 coordinate 122,542,469, forward strand.
TTACAACAACTTCAATTTGGACTCAAGTTTGCTGCACATCAAAGCAAGTAAATGTGATTCTAATGTGAAGGTTGTGTTTGATGAGGCTATAGATTATCGTATTGGATCTTTTTGTGTTAAGGAAATCTATTATAGTAATCATGGAGAAGCATATGATCCCAATCCTAGGGTTAAGAGCAAGAATAGAGGGGCTACATTTAAATTAAGTGAATACGTTGAGGTTGTGGAGTTGGATGAATGTGATTTGGATGAGGTTATTGATTTGAATGAAGGTGTTAATCACAAAGATAGGATGAGAGGTGGTGATGTTAAGGTTGATAATGGAACTATGAGAGTTGAAACTGATATACCAATTGAGAAGAATGGTAATGGGGAAACTGGTAATGTGAAGAGTGAAACTAATATACCAGCTGAGGAAAACAATAATGGAGAGATTGTCAATGTGAGGAGTGAAATTGATATACTAGTTGAGGAAAATGATATGGGACATGATATTTATATAGGACCTGATACTGATATGGGACCAAATGACAATGATATAAGACTTAATGATGATGATGATGATAGGAGCGACTCTGACTACCACTTGTCTACCTCTGATGATGAGTATGGAGAGGGTGGTCATGATTATGGAAATGATGAAATAGATGATGATTTAGAAGATGAAAAAGGAAGATCAGACATTGAGATAAGTGTTGTAAGCTTTGACGAGTCTGCGAATTGTGTAACCAATAGTGAAGATACTGATTGTGGTGGTGGGAGGGTAAAAACTAATTTTGCAAACTTCAAGGTTTGAGAGCAATACTTTTTAGGCATAAAGATGATAGCACTATTGTTTTTCAGGTTAGGCATGTATTTAATGTTGTGAATTATTTAAGGGAGGTTTTGGCTACTATGGTGTGCAAGGTGGTTATAATTTTTATAAGCCACAAAATGATCCAGAAAGATTGGGTGCACATTGTAGGGCAGAAGGTTGCCCTTGGAGGATCTATGCTTCAATGATCCCAAAAATGAAAACCTTCATGGTGAAGACCCTACATAATGAACACAATTGCATGAGAGTGACCAACAATCACAATGTAAGAGTGTCATGGATAGCCAGAAAATTAAATACAAAACTCATAAGTGATTCAAATATTAGTTATGATGTGTTTAGACACCATATTTTGTTTCAAATTTTATAATGATCACATGTGGAGCTCGGTAATGAGAATTTGGTCCTAAATTACTCGAATTTAGAAAAAACGAGAACCGAGACTTTTTTTTTAAAAATAAACCAATTACAAACTCAATCATAACCCCAAAAGGCCCAAAAACTCGAACCAAATTCAAAAACCTATGTAGTTACCCTAAGATCTGAAACAAGAATAAGTTCAAACCCACTAGACCGATCGGTCCAAGACTCAAACCGATCAGTCTAGTCGGTGAACCGATCGATCTGAACCCCAAGACAATTGGTCCTAGCCGTTGCACAGAATATTTCGGATCTTATTATTTATTATGTAAATATTCATGATTTCGTAAATCTTTTTTTATTTCGTGATAAACAAATCTTACAGATCTCATTCTTTATTATCCAAATTTTTTAGATCTCATTCTTTATTATGCAAATCTCCTGCTTAACCAAATCCAACCGTCCAAAAAGATCATGGAACATCTTCATCGTCGATCATGATTATGATTTTGTTCCGATTTTATTTCAAAAATATTCTAAGAATATATTGAGAATATGCCAATTCTGTAAATCTTTTCTCCACCGTCCATCTAAACTATAACTGATCTCACCACCTATCCCGATTTATCATAGATTCATTTTTATCTATAAATATCCCCATCAACCATCATTTCTAATACACAACAAGAAGATACATATAAAATAGCAAGATTACAATACTTCATTCGTCATCTTCCTATCTAAAACTCTAGCCAAATCTCCGTACAAAACACTAGCCAAAGTTTTATTCCTTTTGCAATTGGCTTTCTACTTTAAGAACAAGTCCAAGTCTCAAAGTTTGTCTAATCCAGATGAGCAAATAGGATCTTTTAGGGCTGTTCCACAAACCCACATATAGTCCTTAAATTACTTCAAAAAGGTTAGTGAAATTAATTTTATTTATTTATTTTACTATACTTCTTTGCTTGAGAATAATCCAGACAATATGAATATCATGATGTATGAGCCACCACGACTTAATGCCATTTAGATTTCAAATGCCTAAGATTGTATGTCATTCATAAAGTTCAATAATAATTTCGTTGTAGATCTATGAATTAATTGTTGTTAATTTTCTCTTATAAAATATGATTTAATTTTGCATGATCTCTCGGTATGAACTGTTAATTTTTGTTTAAATCTCAAATCTAAAGCACGTAAACCGATCGACTAGTTTTAGGAACTGATCGGTCCACCTTTGAATTCAATCGGTTTGTTCTCTATTTGAAGCGAGTTTTCCCTATATTTCATTTGCATATGTTTATCTTTATTCTTAATTGATGTTGTCTACAAACATCTTCATTCTACCATGGTCGAAATCAATATTGATGTTATCTACAAACATTTTCATTCTACCATGGTCGAAATCAATCTTGTCATTTATTTTTGCTTAATTTATAATTCTTGCTTGAAACGCGATTGATTGGATAATGCTCATTGTTCTTAGGAGGACAACATTGTCCAACAAAAGAATATTGAGTAAGTAATCTCCCAAGCATACATGCTCCCTTCTCGACTGTATTGGTTGTTAAATTCTGCCATTGATTGATATTAAATTGTTTTGTATGTGATTGAATGACAGTGTGCGGTAAAAATAATGTAAGTTAATTTTTAACTATTTTTCTAAGAATGTAAGGTCTAGGTTTCGGCTTAAGCAATAAGGGAAGCTCTAATTCTTTCTTCTCCCGTACCCTAATTTCTTGTCCTGAATCTCTCACGGATCAATGACAAGGGATTTGGCTCCTTTTAAAGTCAAATGGTAGCTCATGTTACTTGTTGTCTTAGCTTTATGCTAAGATGACATATCCCTTGAAAAGGCCTATGCTGTATATAGTGAGATATCTGGAACATCATAGGTTCTAATCTTATACCAACCAGCTTTGATCTGCACCTTCTCTCATTGATCCTTCTTTGAAAGAAATAGCCTTAGGTATTTAGATGGAGTCGTGGTGAGGCAAAAATAGTTTAACTTACAGTGTGCTGCAAGCAAGTTTAATTGAAAAGTTTGGGGTTAAGGCAAGCACTATGCAATTTTATAGGAGTAAAATAAAGGTTGGGGAAAATGTTGAAGGGACTTATAGATAATCATTCAATAAGTTGATAGACTATGGACAGTTACTAATAGAAAAGAACCCAATAACTATTGTAAATATTCAAGTGCATGAAAGAACAAATTTGACACAACCTCCAATGTTTAAAAGGATATTCATATGTTATCATGCATTGAAAGTTCATTTTTTGAAGGGATGCATATCATTCCTTAGTCTTGATGGGTACTTCTTGAAAGGCTCATATGGTGGTATCTTATTGACAATGGTTAAACTTAATGGGAATAAAGGGTTGTTCTTAGTGGTTTTTACAATTGTTGAAATAGTCCAATAATAACTAGATGTGGTTTTATGCATAACTTGTAAACTGCATTAGCAGTGGGTTCAGAGAGAAGTGTTTGACCATTATATCTGATAAAATAAAAGATAATATTATGAAGTTATTTATAAAACTTCTTATGTTGAGTTTATTTGCAATTGTTTTATGATGAATATTAACAAAGTGTTGTTTTTGTATAAGGGATTGAAAATGTTATTCATGATTATTTTCCAAATGCTTACTATGCGAATTGCGCCAGACATGTGTATAGCAACTTCAAATTTATTCACCCGGGGTTGGAACTAAGGGATGCTTTCTCATAGGAATCTAAGGTCTATCATAGAGATAACTATATATTTGTTATGCAAAAGTTGTACAAACACTAAGAGATTGTTTGAAGATGGTTACTTGAGAAAAAACTCACATGGGTAAGACACTTTTGACACAACATCAAAAAGTGACCATGTGATCAACAATCCAATCGAGAGTTGTAATACTTGGGTCATTATCCTAAGGAAAAAGCTAGTTTTATTGTTGTTAGAGATGTTGAGGCTTAAGTTGATGACAATGGTACAAAAGAGGTTTGCTATTGGTAAAAGTTTTTGTATTCATGTTGTGAGTATGTTATTTCAAAGATTGTGTTAATATAACCTTATTGTGTTGATACAGACACTAAGGGCACTAGAAAACTCACATGTTGATGGTGTTCGAACTTCATCTGTTGGGAAAGATACATATAGGGGAAAAGCAATAGTGAGAAAGGGTCTAATATTAGAGATACACATAGAGGAAAAGGTCTACTGGATCTAGTGGTAGAGGTACTAATAGGGGAAAGGCAACACTAGGAGAGGAATGGATCTGGTATGAGGAGAATGAGTAATAATGGATCTGGTGTGAGGGCAATGGGAAATAATGGATATAGTGTAAGGAGAAGGGGAAATATTGGATCTGATGGGAGGGGAATTAATGTTGACAATGGTGGGGGGGAGTTAATATTGGGATATATGGTGCATATAATGATGGAAATGAGTTAATGTTGCTGAAAGGGGGTTTGGTGGTTCTGTAAATGGTGGGAAGGGATTGATTGGGAGAGGAAGTAGTGGTTCTATAGGTGGTGGAATAGGATTTGGTGGGATAGAAAGTTTTGGTGTTGTTCTAGTGTTGCTATAGATAAGTGGAAAGGAAAGGATTTTGAGTATGATTAGGTAATGTTAAATTAATGTTTTCTTTTTAAAATTGCACTGGGTGATTTTTTAGTAAAGTATTATGTTGATGTTGAAATATGTGTGCAAGGAATATCATTTGGAAAAAGTACCTCTCAACAAGTTAGTGGATTCACATGGATGCACCCATCTCAAGGCAACAATGGAACTCAAGAAAGCACTGGCGGGGGGCACAAAAACTAGTGTTGTCTGACTTATTGGATTTATTTTTGCTTTTTGGATTTTTGTGTGGATATTAGATGCATAGTTGATGATGTTAGATGCACAAAACTTCTTTTTTTTTATATGCATAGTCGATGATATTAGATGCCTAGTTGATGAGAAGATGTATAGTTTATTTAGATGCACAACTACCTTTTTGTGTGCACATGGCACAGTGAAGTGCTTTATTTGTAGTCTTTTGACAGCCACAAATGGTGGTAGACTTTTAACTTTATGGATTGAGCAATGGCTACTTAATGAGATGACTACTTTATTTGAGTTATACTTGTCTCTGACTTGGATTGAATTGGATTGACAAAATTGTATAATGATATATGTAATGTGAATTGGAATGAACAAACAATAAAATGATATAGACAATTTTAAGAGAAAAGAACTTCATTTCTATTACTTGAAACATGAACTACACCACTAAGTTAGCACTTTAATTTTCAATTTTTCAACAATAGACCAAGTACCATCAAAAATATAAAGACCTTACAAACAAAAAGAGCAACTAGAAACACTTTAATCTCCCCAACACTCTTTTGTGGACCACGAAATGGCATACTTAAGTGTTGACCCGTATTTAATTTTAATAATGACAAAACACCACTTAAATTACACTAACAGTTTTATCAAAGTGTTTAAACAGTAAAAGCATTCAGTACAGAAACAAGATGCAAGAACACAACACATTCAGACACTAAAAGAAGACAAAAGATCTAGAATAGGCACTAGGGTAATTGAATCACATTATAAACCTCTAAATTTCAATTACTTAGCTTGATCTATGGCTCAATTCACAAAAAGTTTTGACAAAACTAAAATACAAAAATGTTTCTAAGTAAAAAACTATTTTGAAAAATAAAAACTGGGTTTAAAGACAACCCAGTCGATTGGGTCTCTGTACCAGTCAATTGGGAAAAGGGACAGTAAGTTCCCAGTTGACTGGTAATAGAACCCAATCGACTGGTTCTATGACCCAGTCGACTGGTACATTCCCTAAGCCTAAAAATAAAAAAATTTCACTTGACTCAGTCGACTGGTAATTTAAAAATATGATTGTTTGAGATGCGAGACTTGACATTTAATGCCCCAAACCTACCAAGTCAGTATCAAACGGCCATATAAGTTCAAAGTTATATAAACTCAACTCAATGAGCATTTAAACAAGGAAGATAACTCATTCAATTCATCAAATAACTCATTAATTCTCAAAAGCTTTGAAAAATTGATTGTGAGTCATTCTTCAAGCTTGTTCTTGAAAGAGAGATATTCTTCATTTGTAAAAGCATTCATTGCTATCTCTCTACCAAATTTACAGTTAATACTATTTATTGTAAAGAGAAAGAGTTGGTGTAACTCTTAGAGTGTTTAGGATTAAACATTTTGTTGTAACTTCTGTGAGGAATAGATTATTTATAAGGTTTGTGTAACACACGTGAAGTTTCTCGACTAATGATTAGTGAATTACTTCAAAGAGGTTCCTTGAAGAGAATAGACGTAGGGTCAGAGAGATTCTGATATTGCCGAACCATTATAAACGAAGTTTGCATATTCTCTTCCTTAACTCCTTTATTTACAAGAATATTATTTTGATTGTGTTCCTTGCTTATTAAACTGTTTTAAAAACTTGTAAGTTGATTAGTAAAAAGTTTTAAAACCCAATTCACCCCCATCTTAGGTTTGACCTTAGTTTACAATTAGTATCAGAGCTTCGTACTCAATTTCAGGCTTAAAATCCTTGAGTTGATCCGATGGCATCTAATAGCTATACCGAAGGAAATTCCTATACTAGGCCTCCTTTGTTCAATGGCTCCAACTATAACTACTGGAAAATAGAATGAAAATCTTTGTCGAATGACAAGATTACAATCTATGGAGAGTCATTGAAGAATGACCTAGAATTTCTACTAAGGAAATAATCATTGGATAGATCAATCATACAATGCCTAAACTCAAAACAAAGTTTAATGAAGAGGACTGTAGAATGATATCTCTGAATAGTAGAACAACTAGCATGTTACATTGTGCTCTAGATATAGCTGAATACAATTAAATTTATGCATGTATTTCAGCTAAAGAAATTTGGGATAAATTACAAGTTACATATGAAGGCACTAGCGAAGTGAAAAAATAAAAAATCTATATGCTAATGTTCGAATATGAATCTTTCAAAATGTCTCCCAATGAAATTATTTCTCAAATGCACTCACGTTTTACTACCATTGTCAATAGTTACAGCTTCTTGGTAGGAACATTAAAGAATTTGAACTAACAAGAAAAATCTAAAGGTCTTTGTCACCCACTTGGAAAGCAAAGAAAACAGCCATAACGGAGGTCAAAGATCTCGACAAACTTGATGTCGAAACACTCCTCGGATCACTATTGACATACGAGATGGAAGAAATGAATCTTATTGTCACTAATGATAAGAAGAAGAAAAAGTTGATTGCTCTCAAAGCCTCTACGAGCAACAAAAGGGAAGAAAATGAAGAAGAGAATGAGAGCAACGAAGAAGATTGTGAGATGGAATTAATCACCTAAAGGTTTCACAAGTTCTTAAAAAAGAGCAAGAACCCTTACACAAAGGATTCTACTCCAAAAAGGGAACCTCTTATGTGTTTCGGCTGCAAGAAGTCTGGTCACATCAAGGCTAATTGCCCAACGATGAGCAAACCATATAAGAGCTTAAAAAAAAGCCATGATTGCAACCATATGGAGTGATGACGAAGAAGAAGAAACTTTGGACAATGAAGTTGGATACGAGGAGATTGCCAACCTATGTTTGATGGAAATCGACAATGAAAATAAGGTATCAATTTTTTCCCCTTCTAATAATAATAACATTGTTAGTAGTAGTGAAGAATTAATTGAGGATATAGATAAGATGCATGAAGAATTGAAGAAATTTGATTCTAGATATATAGCTCTCAATAAGGAAGTCTCATCTCTTTCTAAAGAGATGGAAGGCTTAAAGGAGGAAAAAGAAAAACTATCTTCCATACTTTATAACTCATCACAAGATTTTCTAAAAAATGAAAATGATATTTTGAAGAAGAAAATAATGGAATTGAATAGCACTATATCTAGACTTATGCTTAGAAAAGAAAAGCTAGATGAAGTGCTATATTGCCAAAGGTTAAGTGGAGGAAAATTTGGCTTGGGTTATTCTCCATTAGGCAAGCAAAAGTAAAAAGAGACGTTGTTCATGAAAGCAACATGTGTGAATGATGCCTCCACTTCCAATGCCACTAACAAGATTAAAAGCACTCCCTCAATATACGCTAATAGGTCTAAGAATGCGAATTTAAATCCTAATGCATATGCTAAAGATAAACATCCTAAAAATACACATGCATATATGTATGCTCACTTAAGAAATGCAAATGCTAGGAATAATCATTCAAGGAATGCACATACTAGAAATACACATCCTAGGAACTACCATCATGTGTATCCTAGAGATAATATGTATGTTCATAACTTACATGCTACAAGTGCACATCCTAGAAATTACCATCATACATTTCCTAGAGATAACATGCGTGTTCATAACTTTCATAATAAAAACATGTATTCTAGGAATGCTTATACAAGGAACTATAGACATGCATATTTAAGAAATCCTAGAAACTTCAATAACTATTATCATAGGATCATGCATCATCAACATATCTACAATTATAGAGTTCCTTATATCATTAAGAAAGTATGGGTCCCTAAAGGAACTGTATTTTCTAGGACTAACCCTAAAGGACCCAAGAAATTTTGGGTACCTAAAAGTGCAATTGCATATCCTTGTGTAATATAGATATGTCTCCACACCAAAGAAAAAGGTAACTATTGGCACATTGATAGTGAATGCTCAAAGCACATAACCGGTGATCAAAGCATGTTCAAACAGCCAATTCTAAGGGATGACGGACACGTCACCATTGGAGACAACAAAAAGATAAAGATCATCAGGCATGGCAAAGTTGGTAATGATTTCTCAACCATTGATCATCAGGCATGGCAAAGTTGTGCAAGGCCTTAAGCCAAATTCACTTTGTATTAGTCAACTATGTGACAAAGGCAACAAAGTCGTATTTGAAACCTCTCATTATCTAGTTATATACATCAAAATTAACAATATCAAGTTTGTTGTCCATAGACACGAAAATGTCTATATAGTTGATTTAAAATCTTTGCATTCGAAAAATGAAATTTTTTTTTTCCTGCTTTAAGTGAAAACCCATGGTTATGGCATAGAAGACTTGGCCATGTAAACATGGATTTGCTCAGGATTATTTCAAGAAAATAATTGGTCATTGGACTTCCAAAAATCAAATTTGAAAAAGACAAGGTTTGTGATGCTTGTCAAATGGGAAAACAAACTAGAATTTCTTTTAAATCAAAAAATATAATCTCAACCTCTAAACCATTGGAACTTTTGCATATGGACTTGTTTAGCCCAATAAGTATCATTAATCTAGGTGGCCATCAATATGCTCTTGTTATTGTTGATGATTATTCAAGATATATCTTTGTTATTTTTATTGCTTACAAGGATGAAGCATTTAAAGGATTTGTGAACTTTTGCAAGAAGGTTCAAAATGAAAAAGGTATTTCTATTTCAAGTATTAGAAGTGATCATGGAAAAGAACTTGAAAACCAAAGTTTTTCAAAATTTTGTGATGAAAATGGAATTGATCATAATTTTTCAGCACCTAGAACTCCTCAACAAAATTGAATTATTAAAAGGAAAAATAGAGTTCTAGAAGAATTTGCTAGATCAATGTTTTGTGAAAATAGTTTACCAAAATATTTTTGGGTGGCCGTAAACACTTCTTGCTATGTTTTAAATAGAGTATTTATTAGGTCTATGCTTGATAAAACTCCATATGAACTATGGAAAGGCAGAAAGCCTAACATCTCTTATTTTCGTGCTTTTGGTTGCAAGTTCTTCATCTTAAATAACAATAAAACTAATTTAGGTAAATTTGACTCAAAGACTGATGAAGGGACATTCTTAGGATATTTAACTTCTAGTAAAGCTTATAGCATATTTAATAAAAGAACTCTAGTGGTTAAGAATTCGTATATGTTGCCTTTGATGAGTCTGACCAAATTAGTAGTAGAGTAGTATCTTTTAATGATGACATAGATTTTATTCCAAGTATGGAAACACCTACTCCCATTGTTGACCCAAAGGAGAGCCAACCTCAAACAATTCAAAAGGTAGATGCTCTCAATCTTGATTAATCATTTACAAGTCAACAAGAGGATGGTCTTCCCAAATATTGTAGGTCTGTGAATTATCATCCAATTGATTAAGTGATTGGTGATCCTTCACAAGGGGTAAGAACTCGATCCTCTTTAAGGAATATTTGCAATTGTGTAGCTTATTTATCTCAAGTATAACCTAAGACTTTTGTAGAAGCCAAAAAAATATGTTAATTGGATAAATGCTATGCAAGAAGAATTAAATCAATTTGAAATGAACAAAGTATGGAATCTAGTTCCTAGACCAAATAATCACATAATAATAGGAATCAAATGGGTATACAGAAATAAAATGGATGAAAATGGAATAGTAACTAGGAACAAGGCTAGACTAGTTGCTAAAGGATATAATCAAGAAGAAATAATAGACTTTGATGAGACTTATGCTCCCGTAGCTAGATTAGAAGCCATTCATATGTTATTTGCCTTTGCATGCTTTAATAAATTTAAGCTATTTCAAATAGATGTAAAATGTGCCTTTTTAAATAGTTTTATAGATGAAGAGGTATATGTTTAGCAACCTCTTGGATTTGAAAATCCTAGTCGTAGAAACCATGTCTATAAGCTTTCTAAAACTCTCTATGGGTTGAAGCAAGCTCCAAAAGCATGGTATGAAAGACTAAGTAAATTTTTACTTGAAAATGGTTTTACAAAAGGAAAAATAGACACAACCATCTTCACAAAAAATCACAAAAATGACACACTATTAGTCCAAATATATGTTGATGATATTATATTTGGAGCTTCTAATGAATCTATGTGTCAAGAGTTTACTAAGTGTATGCAAGGTGAATTTGAAATGAGCATGATAAGAGAGCTGACCTACTTTCTTGGACTTCAAATCAAACAATTGATAAAAGACATCTTCATCAATCAATCAAAGTACACCAGGGACCTATTAAAGAGGTTTGGGATGGAAAGCTCGAAGTCAATTGGCACTCCTATGAGCACCTCTACAAAACTTGACCTAGATGAGGAAGGTAAGTGTGTAGATACTAAAACTTATAGAAGCATGATAGGAGCTTTACTTTATCTAACTGCAAGTAGACCTAATATAATGTTCAGTATATGCACGTGTGCTAGATTTCAAGCTAATTCTAAAGAATCACATGTAATTACTGTAAAAATAATCCTAAGATATTTACAAGGCACTCAAAGCCTAGGGTTATAGTATTCTAGAAAATTAACTTTTGAGCTTGTTGGATATTCGGATGCTGATTTTGCGGGTTGTAGGCTAGATAGAAAAAGTACTAGTAGAACATACCAATTTTTAGGTGCAATGTTGACCTTTTGGTTTTCTAAGAAACAAAATTCGGCTGCACTATCAACCACCAAAGCGAAATATGTAGCAGTCGAAAGTTTTTGTGCACAAGTTTTGTGGATGAAACAACAATTAGAAGACTATGGCATGAATTTTAAACATTTACCAATTCATTTTGATAACACTAGTGCTATCAACTTGACCAACAACTTTATTCAACATTCAAGAACCAAACACATAGAAATAAGACATCACTTTATAAGAGACCATGCTCAAAAGGGTGATATTAGATTAGAATTCATCCCTTCAAATGACCAAATTGCTGACATTCTTACTAAGCCCTTGAACGAAGATAGCTTTAGCAATATTAGATTATTAATGAGCTTAATAAATTATGAAAATATGTGTGTTTGATTGCATCTACATTTCATCATATGCATATTTGACATCTAGTGAATGAGTATTAACTTCTATTTAATATACCTCTCACTCAAGATGGCATATATAAATCATTTCTTACCAAATTCCAAATTGGAGCTCAAAATTTTATGTTTTATAAAAGACCCAATCAACTAGTATCTTGATCCAGCCGACTAGTATCTCTCTTTCCAGTTACCCAGTCGACTAGTTGAGTCAATCCAGTCGACTGGTAACTCACTGTCAATTTCACCAGTCGACTAGTACAAGGACCCAGTCAACTGGTATTATACAAGAAACTTGGAGCCTAAAAATTTGAAATTTCTTCTGATGAACCCAGTCAACTAGTAGGGTCAATACAGTCGATTGGTATCTCATGACCAATTTCCCAGTCGACTGGTACCACAAGAAAATTCTTGGAGCCAAAAAATTTGAAATTGTCTTGAACAACCCAGTCGACTAGTATGGTACATCTAGTCGACTGGTATCTTACTATCATTTTACCCAGTCGACTTGTATCCTGACCCAGCGACTAGTATGTCGAAAAATCCCCAAATATTAAAGGACCCAATCAACTGGTACCCTAATCCAGTCGACTGGTATCGCGATTCTATATATAGTCGCTTCATTTTTTTCTCAGATTTTACCCCATTTTTTAAAAACCCTAGCTTTCTCTCTCTAAAAAATCTTTGATTTTAGACCAAAATCTCTTGAAATAACTCCATAAAACTCTCAATCTTACTTCAAATCACATTCGTTTTAACTTTTAACGGTTGAAACCTCACCCTTTCCCAAAAACCTCTCTCCAAACGATTTTTTTTCAAAATATCTGAAAGAATACGTGTTAAGAAAACCGTTGTCGGACCTCACGTACCCACGAGGTCAAGATCACACAAGTCCACGGCACAGGACTCCAAGAGGAAGGGGATAGCTGGTTCCTCGAGCAAGCAGGCGAGGACCGAGCTCGATGATTCACTTTTCTGGAACCCCACCGCCAAAAGCAGGTATACTACTGTCATTAGACATAAGAAAATCATGATTGGTAGATTCGTCGATTTCGACTCTATTCGTCATACTAATTTTGATATCTTTCTTGTTTTTTAGGCGATTCACCTAACCCCCCTATAAAAATCTACCAAAAATACTACCCCCGCCTCATTCATTAATTCTATGCTAACCTAGTCAAACCCAGTCCACTAGCTCCTAGATTTAAGAGCAGTGCCATTGGCATAGAATTTAAAGTAAACACTAACCTCTTGGTCAACTTGCTGAGAATCCCCGGGGGATGGGTCTAGTAAAGTTTGGATGGATGACCAGACAATTTTGACTATGAGAAGGCATGTCAGATAGTTAGGGGCGACCCTAACTATGTCTTTAGACCCACTACATTTCACCAGTGTAGTGAAATGCCCTTCGACTCAAAATTGTTCAACCTCATAGTGAGTTGGACCATCCACCCTAGACTCTGGAGTCGGGGTTATATGTCTAAAATAGACATAGTATTGATTTAGTGTCTCAAAAATGGACACCATTTCAATATTTACCCACTCTTGCTCGCCAATATGATCAATGGCGAAGCACATGACTTCGAGTGCCTCCTATACAAGATGCTCATCACCCTGATGCTCCAACACTTCAACATCCCCTTTCTTGCCTCCGAAGCTCAATATATCAGCCCCAAAGACATTATCAATGTCTCTTCACTTAAGAAGATGGGGTGCACGATCCGGGATGGCATGGTCCATTCCAAGGCTGGGAAGAATACATGAATCGGTGATGATGATGACAGAGAGGAGGACGAGGAGATGCTTGATGATGCAGCTCTTCCCACTGCCATGGACACTGACGAGCAGAACCCTAATCCACAGCATGCTAGACATGGTGGCTCTAGTGCTAGTTAGGCTGGACACGATGACGTACTACATGCTATAGTGAGCCTCCAGCTGTCCATGCAGTTGGGATTCCAAAGCTTGAGCTCTTCCGTCCACCAAAGCTTCCATATGGTGCGGACTAATATTAATCACACGCGTCACGACATCAGCACCCTCAGAGATGATTTTGATTCATCATATAGCTCATTAATTCTCAAAAGCTTTGAAAAATTCATTGTGAGCCATTCTTCAAGCTTGTTCTTGAAAGAGAGATATTCTTTATTTGTAAAAGCATTCATTGCTATCTCTCTACCATTTACTTTACTGTTAATACCATTTATTGTAAAGAGAAAGAGTTGGTGTAACTCTTAGAGTGTTTAGAATTAAACACTTCGTTGTAACTTCCGTGAGGAAGAGATTGTCTGTAAGGTTTGTGCAACACCCGTGAAGTTGCTCGACTAACGATTAGTGGATTACTTCAAGGAGGTTCCTTGAAGAGAGTGGACGTAGGGTCAGAGAGATTCTGATATTGCCGAACCACAATAAATGGAGTTTGCATGTTCTCTTCCTTAACTTCTTTATTTACAAGCATATTATTTTGATTGTGTTCCTTGCTTATTAAACTATTTTAAAAACTTCCCTCTGGATTTGAACCTCAGTATACATTAAGCTTCGAAACTCTTCCTTCAAATTCAAATTTCTCTATGGAATTCAAGCTTAGTGGACTGTATCACATTTGCATCAATTGGAAGCAGCGCAAGTGATTCATTTGTAGGCTCTCACCAACCTAAAAAAACATGACATTTCCTCTAATCACAAGAATAATACAACTTCTATCGGATTCAGAAATTTTGATCACTACTCTTCGACCACATTGACATGTTCGATTAAACAATTTTAGATCCCACCCAATATTGTTGACACTTGAAAAAGACATGATTAATTATGCCTGAAAAAAAAAGGAAAAATAAGTCAGTGGTGCATTTTATCGAACATATGGTCGGCCACGGGATGCAAAGAAGATAATAAAATAAGGGAAGACTCCAAGCTTCCATCCATGGCTCCATTTAATCAGATGTCGAATGAAGAAATAACTCAAGGAAAAAAACACAACATGATATTACCTACACTAACCCAGATTATAGAGGTTGAAGAAAATACAAGAAGATATTAAAACAAAAGGAGAAGAAGAACGAAGACTGATTGAGAAAGAGAGTCGTTGAATGAAAAAGAGAGAGAGTCGATGCTGTGATGAACTCAAAGATGGAGAGATACAGATGAAATAGAAAGATGAGAGAGAAAACAAGTCAAGAGGAAGTCAATGGGGGTATTTTCGGGTTTCCATATGAATATGCTGATGTGAATTAAGTTTGACTAAAAACTTCACGTGTGACTAACGATTAAGTTCACGGAAGTGGTATCTGTAAGGAAATTTCAAAAATCGAATCAGATAAAAAGGATATCAAGCATTTTGAAAAAATGAGAGAGGTAAGTGTAGCATCCCTTAATGTCACGGGGTTTCTATAATTTTCCCTTTAATAAATTAAAAGAAATTTCTTTAAATTTATGAAACAATGGTATTATGTTAGTAGAAATTCTTAGTTACTATGCCTAACACGATAATTATAAATTACACCAATCATGTCTCACCGTTAAAAAAATTATTGATTTCAAAATTTCAACAATCTAATAAATTCTCAAGCTACTTGAAATGGATACTTATAATTGGTTTAGTGTATTAAGCAGGATCTACATAAGAATTAATTTGTGTTTGTACTAAGAAATACTTCGTAACAAACATTAAAATCAATATCTCATTGATCACTACACCTTTACACCTTTATTGAATTTTTCTTTCTCTCATCGTAGGTTTTCATTCATAAATGTGTATAGGATGATAAACCGCTGATGACATGTATCTAATAATTTATTTTCTCCAATCTAGAAATTGTTAATTAGGTATATCACTATTAAGGAGAGAACGTATGTATCCAAATTAATGCAATATGGAAGAAATCCCACACATGTAAATGGCAAGTGAACATCACCACTTTTATATATATATATACACACACACACGCGTGCACGCCCTATTAGATTAAATATGGAGTCATAGACAATTAGCTAAAGTCTGTTTGAAATTGCTGAATAAACCGATTCATTACTTAATTAATATCAAATTATGATTTGGTGTTTAAATAATTTTTAAAATATAAATTGTTTAGTACTTAAGTAACCTTGTTTAATTTTTAATTAAGTTTGAGAAATATTTGATAAAGAATGTTGAAATCAACTTGAAGCTGTCTTATAACCAAAGAGGTATAAGGATATGGTTTCCGTTATTTTTTTGACAAATTGATTGTTCATCGTAATTTGAGTAAAATTTTATTTTCAATCTATTCGTATAGAAATTAACATATTGAATTTATAAATTTACATAATAATAGCAATAAGCCCGTGCGTTGCGCGGATTCTATGCATATAAACGCAAAGTCTTCTGCATTGTTGTAAAACTACTTTTGTAATTCCATATACAGATGATGTGCAAAACCAAAATCATAAAATTTTTTAAATCAAAAACTTACATTCCGATTGAAATCAAATGAAAATATCATTTTTAAATGAATTAAAAATAAAATTTATTTAAAAATGAATTTTTATATTTAACTTTATTTTGTTAATTTGTATAATTTTTATGTTTAAAATACTTGGAATAAATGAAGAATTCCAAAAATGGAGAAAAAGAAAAATAGAAAAAAGAGAAAAAATATAGGAAAAAAATATTTTGGTCAACATAATTTTTTACTCTTCATTTTTGTAAAATATCAATTTTTATATAATTTACAACAAGTTAACTCAATTCCACGATGAATTCATTTTGAAATATAGAATTATAAATTAATTTCATAAAAATTTATAAAATCAATTTGTTCCAAACACATTCTTAACTTTCCTTTGAATAAACTTAGAGCAAAATAAATTACCTAAGTTTATTATCACTTCCAAACTTAATGCCATTGCAGATATCAGACTCCTCCCTTGTGAAATCAATGCACTTTACATAGCAACCACTTTCGATATTGAAGACACCATTATCACTCCAACAATGTTTCTCCAATTACATACCTATTTTGATCAGTAGACAGAGTTCTCTTTCCAGTACCTAACATGGCAATTATTGAAATAAACACATCAATAACAGTGCAAACATAACATAACCATGAAAACAATCATGTAGCCAAATATATTTCAAAACACACATAGCTAAGTGTCCACGATGGAGTGCTCGTGTCATATGCATGGGGTTGGCACTTCATCAGATCCAATGATGCTATACCTGAGAGTCCAAAGAAGAGGGCAATGTCTCTATCTTTTCCCATATTCCAGCCATTATCTAAGGAGAGGATTTGACGCTTAGGTATGAGAAAATACCCATCTTCATTTTCATGGCCTACCGAGTGCCAAGGATGACCATTTCCCTCCTAGCTAGGTTAAGGTCCACGCTAGTAGAGGATGCCGTGTAGTGGGTGTAACGATTACACAGGAACTGTCCAGCACTGTATATAGTGAACTCTGGACTACCGAAATTCTCCAGCTCATCAGGAGTGGGTCGGATACCCCTGCCACCCACCCAGTTATCCAATTGTACATTAAACTAATTGACTATTACTCTCTGCACATTGTTTGCCTCTTTACTCCACTTAGGATATATATATAATTAACATTATGACAACAATAAGGAGACTTATCTGGCAGGGTGATAAATGTTGGTAGTAATATTTATATTTTGTTTTACTTACATGCTGTGCATGAATCTGGTGAGCTCTAGCTGAGACAATCCCAACTTTGATTCTGTACTCTGGATCCCAGTTCAAGAATTGATCATTGACAAAGACCTGAAATCAACAATTTCATATTATTGTCAAACCATCCATCCACATGTAAGTTGATGATCACATATATTAATCAAAGATACATATATATTCACAACAGAGCTTATGAAATTACTCAGATTAGGACAAAGTTGCTTCTCCCAAGAGATTATAACGGCTTGCTACGTCAACTTGAAAATAAAGTCAAAAGGATACCTCATCCAAATCACCATCATCAAAAGGTAAATATATTCTGATATAACACCTTTTTCACTCTTCTAACCCCCTTTCAAAGGTGAGATTTTATGATTTTTATCACAACACTTGATAGTAATTTATTAAAGAGGCTGAGATATAATCCTTGACATGACTAAACTTACAGTAAAACCCAGTTTGGAAACCTCAAAAATCTATTATGCTCTGCATTACCTGAGGTTGCAAGGCAACCTTTTCAATATAACTCACTTGTCTGCCTTGAACTATTGGTCTCCATGTTTAAACATTTATATGGTGTGGCATCTCCTCAACTGTTAATTGCAGCCTGAAAATGGTAACCTGGTACGAATTAAATTAGTTCATTTGATTAAGCTGCCTAGACAACCTTGTTGTCCATCACCCTTTCTTAGAGAACTAACCCCTGATTTCAAGCTAAAGGCAACACTTCATAGAAAAAAAATTATTAAAAAAGTCACGACATATTTGTTAAAAGGAGTGAATCAGAATTTTAGGACCATTTATATTGTCATACCGATTGGCCCCCTCAAAGATAAATCAAGCAGAGGAGTGAAACAAAATATGTCTTGTCTAAAATTACAGAGTTTCCAATGATCCATCCAAGTGAAGCAACCTCAGAGGCAATTGAATTTGAAACTACTATTTGTAAGTTCTATTTTTTTTATACAAGTAAAAGTTCCTGTGTGTAAGTTCTAAGAGCATTCACCTATTTCTCGGTGGTATGCACCCACTATCCGTTCCATTACTAAGTGCCACACTCCTCTAACTTCCAAGATCAAAAGTATGGACAAAATAAAAATAAAATAAAAGCATGGACAAAATAAATAAAAAAAGGCATATAAAATAATATTTCCTTGGCCCCAAGAGAGAAATGACAAACACAACGGCAGTGAAGAAATTACCACCTGTAAGATTATCCTGAATCCATTTCGAATTCTTTGGGCTAATGTGATTGTCCCACCACCAAGAACAAAACTAATTTAACTTTGCCAAAGCCTTGTCCTCATACAAAAAATAAAAACTTAGGTAATGGATCCTGCATAAAACTATGACCTCTGCTTTTTAATTTTTACCCAAACCATGCTTCAGAAGTTGCTTCAAGTACTAATTACCTTATCATGGCAATTGGCAGCTATAATACTCATTACTTATATGATTGTTGTTCTCTGAGTATCTGTTGTCATTAAGAAATTCTCATTGCACAAACATTTTGCATATGGAAAACTGCTAGTAAAGTATAGAAAGCAGATGAAAAAAAAAGGTAGCAAAAGTATAGAAAGGACTGGAGCTCTCATAAACTGCAAAGACAGACATGCACATCATACACTTGCATACTTATAAACTGAGATAGACAGAAAGCTACAGAAGCTTGTGGCATGTGAATGTAGCGGAGGTAGAAGAGAGTGCAGTCAAAAGTTACACTACACAACTTCCTGGTCACCAACCTGAGTGCCATGGCTCCTACAAAGAAATTGTCCAGATAGAAGAAAATTTGCATCCACTGTAAAAATTGAACTTATTATCATTAACATGGGTCACAAATTATCAAACTCTCTAATACACTTTGAAAAATTCGTAAACTCAACGCAGTCGAATTGATGATATATTTGCACTTAGCACGCCACAATATTAACTCAACCAGAATTATAATTCAAAATAAAATAGGTACCCAAGAAATGAGAAAATTTCCCATATACAATTCGACAGAGCCAAATCCAAGGACATCGTCAGCCAATTGCACTGCAAAAAAGAAGGAGAAAATCAATGAAAAAAAGTAGGAGAGATGCATTTCGAGAGAGAATCTTACAGGAAAAATAAATAATCAAAGGATTTTGATTTACAAAAAATCACCGAACATTTAAAGATGGCCTGAAACATTTGAAAATTTCCTCACCTTTTTTGTTGTCAGCTTCTCCTTGGCCATTTTGATGATTTCAACCCTAGTTTTACTTGCTGCATCTTTCCTGACCCTTTGCCTCAACCTTTCACATGGACTTTTTACTTTTATAAATCAATCAAAGAGATATCTGATCAGATATTGTGAATAAAGATTTCGTGAATGGATGGCAGAACCAGCTACAGTGAAGAAATTCTCTTGGCAATACCCAATTTGAGACAGAGAAATGGGAAAGAAGAGAAGGGATGGAGCTGGAGACTTAAAAGTTAAAACATCGTGGGATGGGGAGTAAAAGAAAAACTCAATAAGTTCAGTCTTAGAGGATGAACGAAAGTTGAAATAGAAAATTGATGAATAATTAATTGTCTTTAGAAGAGAGAGACAAGAAGATATGTTGACTGCTTGGGGAAGATGAGCTGCTTGAGAGGTAGATCAACTAAATCGCACTTAATCACTTAAGATATTGTAGTTCACCACAGCTTGCCACCTCACCTCAATTCTGGGTTTAGGAGACAGTCTTATATATTTGTATATAAATATTAATTGTAGTAATACTTCTTGTAATAAAATTTGATCTTATTTATCCACGTGTCACATTATGATATGCTTATTCTATGGATGGCATGGTACTCTAAATCTATCAAAGAATTTATCACCATGAAGACAATAACAACTCACAAACCATTTAGGCTTAAGGCTCCATCCTCAATGGTATTTTTGGATGTACATTAAAGAAATCTTGCATTACCAACTGGTTGAATAATAAGCTGAAACATTTTTAAATGATTCAATAAGAGAGCACAGTAAAAAATTCATAGAATCAAAGGACATACAGACTATGCTCAAAATTTTCCTTTATTTTCTCCCTTATGCTAGTACAAGTTAAAATTACAACATTGCAAGCCCAACTGGATTCATGGTACCAAATTATCAATCCAAGCATAAAATCTAAAAGGAACTCTCGACTCCCCAAGTAAAAGTTTAAGCAGTTGATTTTACAATTTAACTGTTGTCATCTACAACTTGACTGTTAAGAAATAAGCTCTCTTCTTTTAGAAAAGCGTAGGTTCCAGGGTTGATCCCCTAAATTTAAGTTCTGAAGCTGTTCTATAATTGGGATCAACAGAAGCAGGTCTGGAGCTGGGATCAGCAGAGCTCGGCCTAAAGGAACTGGCTGCTCCACCAGGATACCGTGATGGAGAGACATACCTCCTTGATGGACCTCGAAGACCACTGTTTCTCAAATCCATAGTATCAGCATTTCTTGAAGTAGAGTCCACAAAAGACCGATCTCCTGAGCTTGATCCTAGTGAAGCTCTAGGGGGGGCTTGTGTGGAGCTAAAAGGATCATCGGGTCCCCATGAAGTAAGTGCTTCTTTCTTCTTTGCAAAGAAGTGCCATGCCCCAAAAAGAAAAACTATGAAAAAGAACACAGGGCTGGTCCATAACATTGTATTAAATTCCCCTTTAAAAACTGGAAGGTTAGAGCGATACATTCCAACATACCCACCTCCAAGGCCAAGAACAACAAGTTTTTCACGGTCACTGGCTATTAATGGTATCACCTTGCTTCTCTCACCATTTATATTCATGTCTTGATGGTTTAGAAATGAAGATCTAATCTCGTCTAAACCAGCAGAGAAAAGAAGCCGAGGGCCACCAGCCCTAACGTAATGCTGAGTCGATACATTATACACGAAAACCTTCTCTTCATTAACAATCAGCAAATACCCTTTAATCGCCTGAAAAGCAAGAGGCTCCCCCATGTCAAACTTCCTCTTCGATCTAACCCTGCACTTGAAGTTCATTATATCCCCCAACAGTAATACGTGAATTAAATCACCCTCTGATGTAAACCCATAAGCTTTAGACCGCTCGGTGACATCAAAAACATAATTCCGAGCAAGAGAATGATTCAAACCTTCACATTCTGATTCCCTAACTTTCATGCTCCTCAAATCCAACGATCCTGCACCACTCTCCGTGAGAAACAAAAGCCTTTGCTTCAAGAACGCAAGTGGCCTGCTCACTGGCATAGCAGAGCCATAAACTGTTCCATTTTCTCTAAAAACCATGATTTTTCCGCTAAGATCTGTGGACAAGATATACCTCATCCTCCCAACATGATGCACTTCCAATACAGTTATTGGCAAACCATCTTCCCCACCTCCCGTAGCCGCAAATTTACCAATATTTTCCATCACAAGCGAATTCCACTCTTCTCCTTTAAACCCCTCGTAAATCCTATGCACCAAGATCAAACCATTTTTATGCCCTGTTACCACAACACTCTCATTCTTGTAAACCGATAAATAGGAAACCATAGCTGTAACAGGGGAGTCACACGTAGTATAGAATTCAACCAAAACATCCCCATTCCTCAAAAACACATAAACCCTCCCTCTCGAATCCCCAACCGCGAAATACTTGCTAAGCCCCTCGTAATCACGAAACGGCAAAACGTTCATACATGTCGCATCAGAATCCAATTTCACAGCTGACACAAATTGAAACCTCTCAGACCAAAACGGACTGTACTTTGTCACTGAGACCCCTGTCCATCTATCTCCATCTCTTATTTTACCCTCCAATTTCTCATCTTCTCCAACTTCTTTAACTGATCTCTTATCATCGTATTTTCTTGAACTAATCTCATCTTTTCCTTGTACAACTAATCCTAAGCTCCCGACATCGTAAATAGGTGGCGCTTTCGAAGATTCCGATAATCTCGATTCTAATTTATTAACTATCTCGCTAAGGTTCCTTACCAGTTCTTCCAGTTTATGTAATAAAGCTTCTTGTTGATCGAATTCAGTTCTACTTTCAGTCTTAGGTTCACGGTAAGTAATGTGCTCGTGCTCGTGCTCAGGTTGGATTGAGATAGAGTTGGAGTTTGCAAAAACCGAAGAAGAAAAAATGAAAAGCAAAGAGAGCAAAGAGAGCAAAAGGAACTTGCCTTTTTGAGGATTTGCCATTGAAGGAGCTTGAAGAGTATTATGATTCAGTGTTTCGCCATCGTAGCGCGTATAATTAGCAGATCTTTGGCGTTTGGATCTGGGAATATAGGGGAATCTATGTTAGATTTTGATGAATCTGTGGCTTGCAGATTTAGATGGATTTTTGACGTTTTGACTTCAGTCCTTAGACTCAGTACCTTGTACGGTGAAATTAGGTCGTGTTTACAAGCTAATATCCTGTTGGCTTGCGGTAATGAAATGAATGCTTTGTTGTGATTGACGTTGTGAAGGAATCAACGATAGAATCTAATTACACTGTTGGATTAGGACATGAAAGGTAATAATGAATTGAAATTGAAATTGAAATTGAAATTGAAATCAAGTATTGTGTTTTTAATACTAATAGAATAAAATAATATTGATTAAAATGTGTTTGAGATCAAATAAATAATTAGTTATATTAATTAGTTATATTAATTTATTTATATTAAAATATTATTTTATATTATTTTAGTATTATTATATTATTTTTATTATAATAATAATATGTTATAATTCATATTTTTTAATTATTTTATTATATTTAATATGATTTCATGATGATTAATATTATTACCATTTTATTATATATGTATATATCATATTATTTACTATCATAATATTATATTATTTAACTATCTTATATTTAGTTAATTATATTATTGTATTAATATTTATTTTTTTATTTTCCAAAATTAGTTTATCAATATAAATATATTATATTAGTTAATTATATTATTTTAAAATATTTAGCATTATATTAATAGTTAATTATATTCTATTTTTATTAATTATGAGTCATATATTACTGTAGAGCCCGGTACTTAATTTTAAATATTTTAATCACAGAAACCCTTGTTGATGTGTTTTAATGTGTTTGTTCAGTTTCTTTTCTTTTTATTTAATTCGTGCTTGGACTTGTGAAACTTAGGAATAAGTAATTCAAGTAGAATTAGTAGTAAAAATCTAAACCTTTGGGGGAAATGTAAAGTTTTAAAGAGCTTTAGGGTAGTTAATGGGGGGAAAAGATGAGTTGAGGGACGAGTAGGAAATTAAGGGAGAGTTCTTAGTAAAAATAAAAGGAGAGAGGGAGAGAATCCAGCATTTTTACTGGATTTCTCTAGAATTTTCGAGAGAAATGAGAGAAAAAGGGAGAAAATAGAAAGAAAAAAAAAGAAAGAAATAGATGAGAAAAATGAAAGAAATGGGAGTTTCTTGCAACTTTCCAAGGTAAAAGCTTGTGTTCTTTCTTTTTAATTCAAGTATATTTATTAAACTAAAGATTTGTGAACTTGGAGTTTGGATTCAAAGACTATCTTTAAGAAAAAGAGTTGTTTCAAAAAAAAAAAAGATGGGGGGTGGGGGTTTAAGCCAAAGTTGTGATTTTGAGTTATAGATGCAAATTTTGGGTGTGGGTATGATTGATTTTTGTTAATATAACTAGCAGAAACTTGTATCTTGAGAGATTTAGAAAGATCTTTGGAAATCAAGAAGATTTTTGGAGAAAAGATGAATTTTCGTGAAGAAAATTTAATAGAATCAAGGACCCAGTCAACTGGAAGGGGTTTTGGGGCTGTTCTGGAAGGACCCAGTCGACTGGGTGTCCGACCTAGTTGATTGGATCATTAAACAGAACCTTCTGGACGTTTTCCCAATCGACTTGATTGGGTACCCAGTCGATTGGATCATGCTGATTTTTCAAAAAAGTGACTTTTCTCAGTTTTTGAACCTGAAACCTTTCCAAAACAATTATAATGTTTATATACATTTGAAGTATGATTAAAACACCTTTAAAAGGGTCAGTATTCACAAAAATTAGAGTGTTTATGAGATTCAAAATAGATGATTTGAAAAAAGGTTTAAAGTGTAATATTTGTGTTCTTAAAGTAAGGGTAAAGAAGTAATTGGATAAATATGACATGGAATTAAAATAATATATATGAAAGATTTATTATTGAATACAATAATCCTTGAGAAGAAAAAAAAAAGGACAAGATACTTGGACGCTTAGCGTCCAGGTGTGGTATGCAAATCTCAAGTGTCTTGCATGCAAAACACCTAAGAAGAACAAAACGGTGCAAAACAGTAGGAGTTTAATACAAAAATGGTTTTTTGTTTTGTTTTATTATTCTCCTACCAAATTCCGCTTGGTTTCCTTCTTTCTTCAAGTCAAAATATTCTCTTTCTTTAAACACTTAGGGACTCAAAGAAATGTTGAAATTTTGAAGAAGTTTACGGGAGAATTTTAAAGAGATTCGAGGGAAGCTTTAAGAAAAACAAAAGGAATAATGTAAATTTTATTTTTGAAATTATGTATACATGAAATTACATGGAATTTGTTGTAAAAATTTAAACGGTATGAATTATGGAAGAATTGAAGAATAGATTAGAAATTTTAATATAAATATTATGTCAGATGTTGACGATCAACAATCGGGTGAAATTGGTGAAAATAGCAAGAAAGGCAAGGAGTGCTCCATGGGAAGCTTTAAGTGTTACATGGTGAGTTAGATTTACTTTTAGTAATCGAAACCAATAAAAATATGGAATTATGATATTTGAATAAATGGGTGAATTATAATAATTTAATGATATATTTTCTGTTATATATGAAAATTGATGGATTTATTGATTAGGAATTTGAAAGTGTGTTGAATATTAATTATATGAGAATTTATATTTTAGATAGGATGGATGAATGAAAAATATCCTGCGAAGTTTTATGAAATTTCTGAAAAATATAATTGAAAAGTGGATATGATAAATGAGGAGATAATTTAATGAATATGATAAAAAAAAAACTTGAGAAAGAGCTGGATAACTAAATTGAATGCTTGAATGTATACTTGTTTTCATATTATTGTTCATATACATAAAATAAAAGACCAAGAAGGCAGCTGGTCTAGCTGAAAATAAAAGAACTGAGAAAGTAGTCGGTCTAGCTAAAAATAAAAGAACCAAGTAGACAGTCGGTCTAGCTAAAAATAAAAGAACCAGAAAGGTAGCCAGTCTAACTGAAAATAAAAAAATGGGGAAGGCAACTAGTCTAGCTGAAAACAAAATAACCGAGAAGGCAATCGGTCTAGCTGAAAATAAAAGAAATGGGAAGGCAGTCAGTTTAGCTGAAACATGTCGACATGTGGGAAGATGTTCCTAGATGATAAAATAAAATGATCTTATGAGAAAGAAAGAAAGAAAGAAAGAAAGAAAATTTAAATTCATGCATTGCATTTGTTTTAATTATTGATTGATATGTTAAAGCATTAGTCTTGATTGTGATATAATTGATAGACAAATGAGTCTCACAAAGAGACAAATATGATGAGAAAGAAATATAACTGTAAGATATGAAATAAATTGATTTGCTTAATTGATTATATGTTGTGAACCTCATAACAAGATAAATAATGATGTTGAATTGAAAATCTCAAGATGATTAAATATATGAGAAGAAAAATTGATGTTTGATGATTAATTTAAGATGAGATTGATAAATAGTTTAAATTATAATAAGATGTTACTATCGATTTATATGAGAAGATTATTTGAAACACTAAATGATTATCTGTGAAGAAATAGATGATTTATATTGGTAAATTAGAAACGATTGAATTATAAGATGTGACTAGAAGTATATAATCGAGTACTTCTAGTAAATATAATTCACTGAGCTTGTGAAGCTCACTCCTCATTGTTGAAAATTTTCAGGCAGCGAGCAAGGCAGATAGAGTTTAGAGCTGATAGCAGAGTAACTACCTTAAGTAAATCTGTGGTCAAGTCTTCAGACATTGTAAAAAAGAAGAAAGAAAAATTTGTAATAAAAATATTTTCATGCGTTTTGTTATATGTATATATTGTTTCTGAAAGGATGATGATGATATATCTTCTCTGAAAAGAGTTAAGGATTGGATGAAATTTTTTTTTAGTTGATGTTTTTATATTGTTGTATATATGTGTCGTGCTGGGATTTCAAAATGTGACAACACTGTCTCGGGGGTGGCTAACTCGGGATGGGTCATTACATAAAGTCTCAATTTCTTTGACTTTTGGTTTCACACGAAGTGTGCTCGAGATTTAGAGTGTAAAACACCTTGAGGTTGCTAGAGATTTTTTTTAAATGAATTAAAGTAATGAGATTAAGTGTTGTTTATTCCTAGATATTAATGGGAAATCCTTGAGAGGCAAGGGAGTAGTAAGATCGCGTAGCGAGGTGAGTACACCTTACCTTTAGTAAGCGTGTTTAAAATAAATATATATGAATTGAGAAAGAAAGAATAAAAATATTATCTACTTTGATAAGTATAAACTCTGGAAATCTTATGAAGAATAATTATGAGCTTCGGTATGAAAATAGTAAGAATTTGTGTTATGAAAAAATTGATATGGGTGGAGAATTAATTGTGTAAGATATGAGAATTGAAATGATTCAAAGTAATTGTATTGAGGATTTGCAATGTGTAGAATTATAATGGATGTGCTTGGTTGAATTGGTATGAAATACGACGTGAATGATTGATGATTACTTGTATGCATATCACTTCATGCATTCTACATTATAACCTTGTTTGACAGAATGTTATTGAGGGGCGAGTGATGGGTGAGGCCGATAGGTCCCTTCCCATAAGGAATGTAAGGGTATCGAATGGATATTAGACGAGTAGGACCCGACCCTGATCAATGAGGATTCTGAATATTTGCTATAATGATTAGACGTACTGGTACATGGGGAGACATCCTCGTGATGATGATATAGCATAGTGAGGGGTAGTAATTGATTGTGCATTTATTGCATTGCATTATACAACATGGTATTACATTTCATGGACATATTGAGATGATTGGCCCATGAGGGGTGTGTGATATAACTGACCCATGAGGGACGTATGATATTCTTTGCCTATGAGGGGCGTTTGATATGATTGACCCATGTGGAACATGTGATGATGTGATATGTTTAACTTAGAAAAAGGGCATGATTGTGATTGTAGGAATGTAAAAGTGTTGAGATGAAACCTTCTTTTTTTGCTTTGGCTTTTGTTGTATAATTGTACTAAGAGTTGTTCACAGTTTGTGAACCTTATCATAAATGGATTTATGATGGTGTAAGAAAATGAGAAAATTTAAAGGAATTAATCGGAGGATAATTAAGAAAAATATCACTTGTACCTATAAGTCATAATAAATGTTATGCTAATTAAATAAAGAGATAATTCCTCCAATACGATTACTTCCCGTAATGAATGTCTCACTGAGCTTTTTAGCTCATCATTTTATTGTTATTAACCTTTCAGGAATTTACTGGAGACTTGTCAGTCAAGTTGAATAAGCCAACTTAAGGCTTTTGTCGCCGGCATCCTCACCCTTAGGAGTTTTGTTAGAAGATTTAAGTTGCGATTGGGATTTGTCGTTGTATATCTGTAGTGGGAGAGTTTTTCTATTAACTGTGTTTAGTTAAAATTGTTGCATGGTAAAGATGGTTAATTACGAAATTGAAATTGTATGATTTGAACTGTTTTGATTGAATGCTTGTATTTTTGGTGAGTTGTGTGTGATTGCATGTAGGTCAGGGTGCTCAGGATTGAAAGGTAATGATGCCTTCTCGGGTAGGGCCTACTCGGGGATAGGTCGTTACAATTACTATATTTACATATATTATTAAATTATATTATTTATTATAAAAATATTATATTATTTATTATAACAATGTTATATTATTTTATTATTTTTAGGATAGTATTATATTAATATTAGATTTTTTTTAATATTTTTAATTTATTTTTTAATAAGGTATTTTATATTTATTACTTATTACTAATATAATTTTTTTTATTAAATTATGTTATTTACTATAATGATATTAATTATTAACCTTTTATTTTATTATATTTAGTATAATATTATATTAATTTGTAATTATATTTTAAATATTTATTAGTTTATTTATATTTTAGAGTTTTTAATAATATATTGGTATTTATTAATTTTTAATAGTATATTATTATTTATTATTTTATTAATATATTATTTTATTTTATAATATTTAGTATAATATTATATTAATATTTAATTATATTGTGAATCCAAGGTGAATCAAGATTGTAATGTAATGACCATTACACTCCTTCAAGAGTGTAATGACCATTATAACATTTTTGTGTGATGGGCTTTACAATGTAATACCTATTACAACCATTTTAAACCAACCAAATAACGTAATGACCATTACAGGATGAAATGAGCTGTAATGACCCGGCCCCGAGTGGGTCTTACCTGATGAGGTATCATCTCTTCTCGGACTTTAATAACAATGATCTATATGCAAACATACATTTTTACAAAACAAACAATCACAATTTACATAAACAAACGACCTTTACAACACATGGAGGTCAAAGCTCAAGAATTTGGGATTATACATAAAGGGAAAACTTCCCACTACAAAACTCTTGAATAGACTCTTAACGAAAAACCCAAAAGATGAGGATGCCGTAGACAGATGCTTAATGAAGGACTCCCTTTGACTTGACAATAACACTTCTGGTACTACCTGAAATATTAGCAAATAAAGGAGTGAGCTAAAAAACCCAGTAAGAAACACATTACTAACAGTAATCGCATTGGAAGAGAAATTTTCATTTTTAACTATAATTGTAACATACTGTAAATCGAGGTATAAATCCAAGAGGGGGTGATTTGGGTTTTTAAAAACTTTTTGCTAATTAACACACAAGTTTTTAACAATTTAATTAAGCAAGGCACACAACAAATAATATACTTGAATTTAAAGGAGTAAAAGAAGAGAATATGCAAACTTCGTTTATAGTTTGGCAATATCGGAATCTCTCCGACCCTACATCCACTCTCTTCAAGGAAACTCCTTGAAATAATCCACTAAAGGCAATCGAGCAACTTCACAGGTGTTGAACAAACCTTATAAACAATCTCTTCCTCAAGGAAGTTACAAAGAAGTGTTTAATCTTAAACACTCTAAGAGTTACACCAACTCTTTCTCTTTATAATGAATGGAATTAAATGCAAAAGAAAGGTGGAGAGATAGCAATGAATGCTTTACAAGATGAAGATTATCTCTCTGTCAAGAACAACCTTGAAGAATGGTTCACAATAAATTTTTCAAGGCTTTTGAGAGTATTAATGAGCTATAAGATGAATTGAGTGTTCTCTTTTTGTTTTTAAATGCTCATTGAAGAGTGTTTTTATAGTCTTTGACTTATGTGGTCGTTAGACTCTATTTGGTAGGTTTGGAGTATTAAATGCTCAAGTCCCACGTCTCAAACGATCATATTTTTGAATTACCAGTCGATTGTGTCAAGTGAAAAAAGTTACAGTTTTAGGCTTAATGAGAGTACCAGTCGATTGGGTCATAGGACCAGTCGACTGGGTAAAGTTACCAGTCAACTGAGTCCTATTACCAGTCGACTAGGAACTTACTGTCCCTTTTACAAGTTGACTAGTTCAGAGACCCAGTCGATTGGGTTATCCAAAAACTCGTTTTTATGTTTTTAAAATATTTTTGACTTATGAACATTTTTTGTATTTTGTTTTGTCAAAGCCTTTTGCAACATGAGCCATAGTTCAAGCTAAGTAACTGAAAATAGAGATTTACAATGTGATTCAATTACCTTAAAGCCTATTCTAGATCTTTTGTCTTCTTTTGATATTTGAACGTGTTGTTTTCTTGTGTATTGTTTCAGTATTGAATGTTTTGCCACTTAAATACTTAGATAAAACTGTTAGCGCAATTTAAGTAGTGTTTTGTCATTATTAAAATCAAATACGAGTCAACACATACAATTCATCAAATTTCAAAGGTACTAAAATTAAATCTTATTGAGTTTCCTCCAATTATCTATCTTTATTTCTTGATAAGAAGAAATAATAGTTAAGTCAGGACTTACCGAGATCCTGACAAGCCTTCCAAGCATACAAAACTTTTGATACTGTGATGAGAGTCATAAAATGCACCTCAACAGTGGTTAATTGTTAGCATTTTATGATTGATCTCGGTCTTTATTGCGCTTTTACATATTAATAACTCTAAAGTGATATTATTGAACCACTGACTTATTTCAGTGCATTTTCAGGTACTTTGAGTTCAAAAGAGGAGGAAAAGTTATCATTGCTTGAAGCACAAAGACTCGAGGCATACTGGAGTGAAGGAGTGCTTCCGAAAGGACAAGATTGAGGGCTTAAAAGAGCAACAGCTGCTGCTCGCACTGGAAAGGAGTTTCACTAAATTTTCAGAATTACCCGTACAGATCAATCATCTTTGAAAATTAAACTGTATTGATACAAGAAGAACCAGGAGATGAGCCATATATTCTTAGAAAGGTCTGGAAGTCTGTTTTCTGGAGAATTTCACGGTTCGTCAAACGGATTTTTCTAGAGAAAGTTATGGTAGTTTTAGTAGACAAAGGTCAGGCTGTGCGGGATTTCAGCATGATTTTGGGCTTAAATCCCACATCCCACATCGGTTGGAAAACACATTTCTATATCCCACATCGGATGGGAAACACATTGCACTCTTGGTATTTGCCTATATAAGACCCACTCCACTTTAGCTTTGGGGATGAATCTGGGATGAATCCAAAGGGCCTTTAGGAGGAACCCGAAGTTTAAAGTTTGAAGGTCGGGAGAGATGATCGTCGGGAGGCCGGAGGCAACTCGAGGACGCATGAGCCCCATGACCGGCTAGTCTCCAAGCAAGGCGAAGAGATGAATCCCTAGGTGTAGTTGTTCTTATTTTTCTTTTATTTGATTCGGTTGTAGTTGGAATTATTTTCGTTAAATATTGTTATGTTTTATTCTTTAATTTAATTAGTAGATTTATTATAACTCTGGTGGTTGCATGCTTCTTTTCCATATAAGTTCAGTCAGGCTTTTCTTATGTGTACCTGTTTGGGTGTGATTGAGTCCGGTAGATCTCTTTTATAGATTTGTCCATTGCTGCGGTATCGTCATTTAGATGTATCGTCGTCTCTTGATAATTTATAAATTAGGTCATGTGTGCTTGAAAGTAAAGAAGATTTCATAACAATTACATTAGGATTTATAAATGCGCTTTAATTGAATATTTTTCGATTGCCTGTTTGGGATGTGAAACTTGCAATCGAGATAAAAACAACTGAATCAAGTTAGGATTAGAGCAACGAACCTAGGGAGGATTTCCGAAACCTCGTCATTTTTATTTTAAACTTATTTACACAATTACCATTTTTCTCAAACAACTCAGATTCTTTTAATCTTTTATCGTTTGTGTTGAGGTTTACACCTTCTGTTGTACTTAACTTGTTTCCCCGGTAACGGCACCAAAATTTGATTACACCCAAAACATAACGCGGTTATATATCACTAGTCACCTATTTAAGCCTTTTTTTTGAAAACAAAGTTGAGCCTGGTTACTTTCAAAAACCCATTCACTCACCCTTATGAGCCTAAAGAGAATATTTTATCCTTACCTCTCTCTTAAAAGAACTTAGCTATACACATGTTGTGATAAGCACTTAAAATGAGTAAGGGTGGAAAAATAAAAAAATATCACTACCACAACCCAAGTACATTAAAGGAGATAAGTTGGAGGTTGTAGAAAAGAAAAAAAAAATGAAAAATGGGGTGAATGGTCTTTTATGCCAAAATACAAAAGAAAAAAAGAATGGCAAAGAAAGAAGAAAGAAAAAAAAAATGAAAAAAAACAAATGGTGATTTGTTGAGAAAACAATCCTCGAAAAAAATGGTTAGAAAAGTTGGGTATTGAAGTAAGGTTATCCAGTGCTTAAAGAACTGTGTTCAAAACTAAGAGATTAAGTTCTTTTACTTGTGAATTATTCACATTCTTTCTTAGCCTTTACCTTAGCCGAACGTTACAAGCTTATTAAAGACCTATTGATCCAATGTAATGTGATTTTTCTACAATAGTGGAGAGTGGTTTGAAATGTAAGCTTATGGAGCTTGTTTTTGTGATTGACATCACGCGATTTATTATTTTTTAGAGGCCAAGACTTGTATTCATGAATATTGTACATAAAATCATCCGGATGTTCAGATTAATGGATTATGGTAAGATGGATGTTAAGAGTCAATAACGATTTTAAGATTGATGTTTGAATTATTTTTGGATTTGAGTGAAATTTAATGATTCTATATGCTGTGTGTTATGTTAAATTTTTGAGACAAAATGTGAATTACTCTTAGTTAACACTAATATTGCTTTTCACTTACTTAGACTCCTACCGTAGAATTCATCTCTTGTTTTCGCTTGAATTGCTAGGGACTAGCAATAAGCTAGTTGGAGGTTGTGATGAGAGTCATAAAATTTACCTCAACAGTGGTTAATTGTTAGCATTTTATGATTGATCTCGGTCTTTATTGCGCTTTTACATATTAATAACTCTAAAGTGATATTATTGGACCACTGACTTATTTCAGTGCATTTTCAGGTACTTTGAGTTCAAAAGAGGAGGAAAAGTTATCATTGCTTAAAGCACAAAGACTCGAGGCATACTAGAGTGAAGGAATGCTTCCGAAAGGACAAGATGGAGGGCTTAAAAGAGCAATAGCTGCTGCCCGCACTGGAAAGGAGTTTCACTAAATTGCCAGAATTGCCTGTACAGATCAATCATCTTTGAAAATTATACTGTATTGATACAAGAAGAACCAAGAGATGAGCCATATATTCTTAGAAAGGTCCAGAAGTCTATTTTCTGTAGAATTTTACGGTTCATCAAACAGATTTTTCTAGAGAAAGTTATGGCAGTTTTAGTAGACAAAGGTCAGGTTGTGCGGGATTTCAGCCTGATTCCACATCGGTTGGAAAACACATTTCTATATCCCACATCCCACATCGGATGGGAAACACATTGCACTCTTGGTATTTTCCTATATAAGACCCACTCTACTTTAGCTTTGGGGATGAATCGGGGATGAATCCAGATGGCCTTTATGAGCAATCCAGAGGGCCTTTAGGAGGAACCCGAAGTTTAAAGTTTAAAGGTCGAGAGAGTTGATTGTCGGGAGGCCGGAGGCAACTCGATGACGCATGAGCCCCATGACCGGCTAGTCTCCAAGTAAGGCAAATGGATGAATCCCTAGGTTTAGTTGTTCTTATTTTTCCTTTATTTGATTCGGTTGTAGTTGGAATTATTTTCGTTAAATATTGTTATGTTTTATTCTTTAATTTAATTAGTAGATTTATTATAACTCCGGTGGTTGCATGCTTTTTTTCCATATAAGTTCAGTCAGGCTTTTCTTATGTGTACCTGTTTGGGGTGTCGATCCACAAGGAAACAAGTTAAGTACAACAGAAGGTGTAAATCTCAACACAAACGATAAAAGATTAAAAGAATCTGAGTTGTTTGAGAAAAAAGGATAATTGTGTAAATAAGTTTAAAATAAAAATGACAAGGTTTCGAAAATCCTCCCTAGGTTCGTTGCTCTAATCCTAACTTGATTCAGTTGTTTTTATCTCGATTGCAAGTTTCACATCCCAAACAGGCAATCGGAAAATATTCAATTAAAGCGCATTTATAAATCCTAATGTAATTGTTATGAAATCTTCTTTACTTTCAAGCACACATGACTTAACTTATAAATTATCAAGAGACGATGATATATCTAAACGACAATACCGCAGTAATGGACAAATTTATAAAAGAGATCTACCGGACTCAATCACACCCAAACAGGTACACATAAGAAAAGCCTGACTGAACTTATATGGAAAAGAAGCATGCAACCACCGGAGTTATAATAAATCTACTAATTAAATTAAAGAATAAAACATAAAAATATTTAACGAAAATAATTCCAACTACAACCGAATCAAATAAAGGAAAAATAAGAACAACTACACCTAGGGATTCATCCCTTCGCCTTGCTTGGAGACTAGCCGGTCATGGGGCTCATGCGTCCTCGAGTTGCCTCCGGCCTCCCGACGATCATCTCTCCCGATCTTCAAACTTTAAACTTCGGGTTCCTCCTAAAGGTCCTCTGGATTGCTTCTAAAGGCCCTCTGGATTCATCCCCGATTCATCCCCAAAGCTAAAGTGGAGTGGGTCTTATATAGGTAAATACCAATAGTGCAATGTGTTTCCCATCCGATGTGGGATGTGGGATATAGAAATGTGTTTTCCAACCGATGTGGGGTGTGGGATTTAAGCCCAAAATCTCGCACAGCCCGCACAGCCTGACATTTGTCTACTAAAACTGCCATAACTTTCTCTAGAAAAATCCATTTGATGAACCGTAAAATTCTCCAGAAAATAGACTTCTGGACCTTTCTAAGCATATATGGCTCATCTCTTGGATCTTCTTGTATAAATACAGTTTAATTTTCAAAGATGATTGATCTGTACGGGCAATTCTGGCAATTTAGTGAAACTCCTTTCCAGTGGGGGCAGCAGTTGTTGCTCTTTTAAGCCCTCCATCTTGTCCTTTCGGAAGCATTTCTTCACTCCAGTATGCCTCGAGTCTTTGTGCTTCAAGCAATGATAACTTTTCCTCCTCTTTTGAACTCAAAGTACCTGTAAAAACACTGAAATAAGTCAGTGGTCCAATAATATAACTTTAGAGTTATTAATATGTAAAAGCGCAATAAAGACCGAGATCAATCATAAAATGCTAACAATTAACCACTGTTGAGTTGCATTTTATGACTCTCATCACACTGTACTTAATTATAAAGTCAATAAAAATAAAGAACTTCCAATGAAATACCATTCCATCATCACAATCATCATTCATGCCCTTCATCGGGCCCAACACATCACATGCCTCTCATGGGCCAATCACAGTGTATGCCTCTCAAGGGCTAATCATAAAGCATGGCACTCATAGGCCAATCACAGCATATGCCTCTCAAGGGCCAATCTTAAAGCATGCCTCTCATGGGCCAATCACTGAAATGTATTAATGGAAAAGTAATTAAATATATAATCATGTATATAGTTTTGCATCATTTTAACACCATGTCATTGGGCAAGTCGTATAACAACGGGGGCATTTCCCATGTATTTGTATATCAATCTTCACAATATAAGTCGGATCCTCCCCTACCCTTTACTGGGTGAGGTCCTTTCACCCTTTAAATTCTCCCATACCTCTTTTTGGGATTCTCTCATGCCCCTTACTGGGAGTCTCATCTCTTAGCGCATATATATATATATATATATATATATATATATATATATATATATATATATATATATATATCTCGGATCTCTCCTACCCCTTTTTGGGTCAGGTCCTCAAAAACATGCATCTTCTCTTATAATATATCCATATATAGCACGACAATGCATTCACCAAGCAATGGACGTGCAAACAAGCATTCACAATCAAGTACATCACATTTTCAACCCAATCCAACCAATCACATTAATCACAATCATTCGCATCACCATTTCCTAACAAACAAATCAATCACTTTCATTACAATCAGATACATCACAATTTCTCAAACAAAACCACGTCAAATCATTTCTAAACTCGTGTCTCAACGTGCATGTGTATAATCCTCATTACATTTCTCTTTATCTTTTATGTACTAAAATCTTATGTACTCACCTTTCTTATCATTTTATTATTTGTGATTTATACAATCACCTCATATTATCATACTTATATTTCTATTATACAGTTTAACACACTTACTAAAAGTAAAGTGTACTCACATTTGTCGAGCCAAGATCCACCTTCAGATTTACTTCCTAGCTTTTGAGTTTTCCTTCCATTTGCACTAAACAAATACATATATACTTAGTATAATTACTTAAAAGCACACAAGTATTTAACACCCAAAGTCTATCATGGAATTTATACGAGCATATAGAAATCTATGGGTTAAATCATAAAACATTTTTTTGTTCTATTTAAGACTTTTACAAAAATCAATCTAGTATGTTTTAAAACCAAAGGAATCCCTTCAAGATCTTAAATTTTAAAACTTTATCTTGAATTCAAACTCAAAATACCTTTAGAGAAGTTTAGGATTGAAATACTCCAACAAAAGTCATTTATTTTTTAAGAAGAAGCTAAAAAACAGGTTCAGAGGCTCGGATAGTCGACTGTCCCTCTTGAGTTGGGACAATCGATTGTAGGCGACCCAAAAACTTCCAGATAGTTGACTATCCAAGGTCTAGAGAATTCCACAGTCGACTATGCTTAATGGACAGTCGACTGTATGGTCGCGAAATCTGAACATGTTAGGGCAAAAACACATTTTTCTTCAAATCAAAACACATATCTCTCATGGAACTTTTAAATCAAATCAAACAAAAGTTCTCAACATTTCTAAATCAAAGATTTAACACTACCCAAGAGAGAAATCGAACTCAAAATCATTAAATCAACACACCTTGAACATAAACCCATTTTTTTCTTCAAGAACAAAACATTTTCCTAAACTTTCTTCATAAATCTTACTCTTAAGAACTCAAATCTTTAATTGATGAACATACATAATAATCAAACTAAATGAAATCATGTTCTTACCCAAGATCCTTGCCAAAATCTTCCATCATTTCCCTTTCTCTTTCTCTTTTGTTTCCCTTTCTTCTTCTTTTTCCTTCCTTCTTTCCTCTCTCTCTTTTCTCTTATCTTTCTCTCTTTTCTCCTCTCTCTCTCTCTCTCTCTCTCTCTCTCTCTCTCTCTAGACTCTTCAAATGAGAAAATCTGATTTCCCCTCCCCTATTTATACTAAAACTCATACTTAATTGCACTCTCATCCTTTAACTCTTCTTTTATCTCATTAACCACCCAAAACTCTTTAAAAACCTAACATCTCCCCCAAGACATCTATTAATTACCAAACCTCAATTATTTTACTTACTTTTAAGTCCCACAAATCAAAGTACGAAAAATTTTACAACTCAAACTACATCGGTACACCTTGATACGCATCAAAGTACAAGCCCCAAAATTAGAATATTTCAATGGAAATTACCAGGCTCTGCATGAGCATTCCATTACAACTTTGATTACTACAACCAAACGGGACATAGTATCTCAAAAAACTTTTAAAATATTTTTAGTGAGTAATGGTAAACACATCACCTGGGTACATATAGAGAGTATGACCATCATGACACACGTAAAATATTTTCCTTAATATGCACATTAGTAGTGGAGTTTTTCCATGTTATTAATAAAATTTAATAAGATTACCAATGAAACTCTTGACAAAAATATACAAATTTATTGTATAAGTGGGATGTACATTTATAATTGCTTTATTTTAAAACATGTATTTAGAATTGTCTGGTAAATAAAAAATATAAATCAAGTTAAAATAAAAGTCCTTTAAGAAGAAAAAAAAAATTATGCTATCACAGCTTTGATCTTGTGGTAAAAATAAAATTTGACTTAAATTTAAATCATTTGTGTCTTACACATTTGATTTTCTTACAGTTATATGTAAAATAATGTTCAATATTCTATCTGTATTGTTCATAATATGGTTTTGAATATTTTGTTCCATCAAACTTTAGGTTTTTGAAAGTTTAAGAAATAAAAAAAAAATACCAAAATATAATAAAATAAAATTTTTGGACTTAAATAAAAAAAATAGACAATAGCTCGGGTGTAGAAACCCAAGTTCAGCTAAAATAAATAGGTTTATTAGAGGTTCAATGAGTTGTTAGGTTGGAGATCTCAGGAGAAATTTGGGGAAAAAATTTCTTTTCCAAATTGAATTTTGGACCTTAAGTGGTGACCTAACTATAGCAAAAGACTGAAAATCAGATTTTTAGATACCTTACGAAGAAGCTTAACTTAAGGTAAAAATATATTTAGATCGAGTGATGGAAAGGGAATAAGAGTATCCTTGCAAATTTTGTCATTTATTAAATTTGCATCATTTACTCTCTATCTATACTCACTGACAAGAAGATTTGGAAGATGATAGGATTATGCAGCTATATTATAGGGATATTAATTACATTTTGTAGTTGAGAGGAATATGCAACTGTATTATAGGGATATTAATTATATTATGTAGGATATTTTAGAAATGATTGTATTTTTGTATATAGATGTCATTGACTTACCATAAATGTAAAGATTAATCAATGTAAATACATAACCAAAACCCTAAATAGAATGAGGCAATTTTCATCAAATCCTTTACAACACTCATTCTCAAACTGATAGAACTTTTACTCACCCCTTTTTTGTCTCTCAATTTGTCATTTTGTTATTTTGTTATTGTTAACCAATATAACTTCTGAAATGGCTTCAGCAAGCAGAGTCTTTTCCTATACTTTTTCTTTCCCTAATATCACAAATCTTATGTCTATAAAACTCGACCCGAAAAATAGCTTGGTTGTTATTAATCACCCCATCTTGAAATCAGAACTTGTCACTCACACCTTGAATGGTTTTCTAAACACACAAGAGTATCATTATGTAGTGTTTGCAGTTGAAACTCCCATAACCTTTGATGATTTGAGAGCTAGTCTACACGAGCAGTGACTCAAGAGAATGTACAACCTATCTTCCCAAAATACTGCAAGTTCTTAGTCTCATGAAACAACCGTGATTTCCCAATCATGGTCAAAGTTTTATCAATCAACGTCGTGATTTCAAGCATGATGGTAGGGGTGACCAATGATAAAGAAATCATGAACCTCGTGTTTCACCTTCTTGCTTTGGGGATTCAATTAGATACAATCATCAAAATACTCGAAATTTCTCTCATTCTCGAGGATCAAAACATACTTATAGTCGTCCTCAAGGTTCTAGTTGTGAAACCTAGTGTTGGCAAATATGCCAACAATACTGACGTAGTGTGTGGGTATCGTAAACATTCAATTTCGTTCTAAATATTAAAATGGGTCACATGTAAGATCTACCAATAAGACTCAAGACACCTGAGTCGGATGAACGAAGGAAGTGAACTTGATTTTGAAGGAAACTGATTAGATGAGTCCATACGAACCCAAACAAGCCCTAAAAGTCACAAAAATATGAACCAATAAATGACTCAGACTGACCCATTCGATTGGTTGGTCCATTGAGCCAATCGATTGGTCCAACTGATTGGTCAGTGGGTCCTACAGTTTGATCAATGCAGTAAAAAAATCACAGAATTCTTGAGGGCTTTCAAGGAATAAGGGATTATTGCACGATTTAACTAGGGCAAAGGTTTTTCAAGATGGGCCAAGAATTCTTGAGGGCTGTTTTCCACCTTTTGGGCTCTAGAATTCTTAGCAGACTTTCCCTCATTGTGGGCTACACCTAGAGCTAGGCTACCATTCTTATGGGGCTGATTCTCTTTAGACTTTCTTTGAGTTTTGGGCTTGGTATAAGCCCATTTAAGGAAACATTATTCCATGATTCGTTTGGATTAGCCTTCTTTACCAACCTCTGTTTGCTAGTACTTGGGCCCATCACACAACCCTTTTGCATGTTTACTTCCATAATGGTTTCTTGATTAACGTCGAACCTTTCTTCCTCAATAACCGACAGAACAATTTCCATCCCATAAAGCATGGAATCTGGATTCAGAAATAGTAGCGTGGGATATCTTTTTTTTTTTTATTTGGCAGAATCTTTCCTGGTTTGGGGTTGCCTGATTAACACGCGACCATTATCCAAGCACCATACGGACTATCATGTTCGTCCTCCGCCAAAAAAAATCGGTGAAAATTTCCAGATGGGTTGCTCTCTAAGTTGTTACCTGCACGACCTTCCCCTTTCTCACGACGATGTAGATAGTTCGCCTCGCAATGTCCCAGGCACGGAAGCCATCATATTCAACTTTCAAAAAAATCTTCCCTAATTTAACTTAAGGAACTAGGCTTTCTCCGTCTTGACCTTCACACAAATTTCG
Organism: Bretschneidera sinensis; assembly: GCA_023935145.1. Lineage (NCBI taxonomy): Eukaryota > Viridiplantae > Streptophyta > Magnoliopsida > Brassicales > Akaniaceae > Bretschneidera > Bretschneidera sinensis. Next base: position 122,583,134 of record CM043700.1, read on the forward strand.
GCATATTTTCCTCTAGTCCATAGGGTAATGTTTTTATCTACTTTGATTTGTTTTTCCACAAGACTTGCCAAGCCCTGAAGAATATCATCCTCTAGGGATGACAGTTTTACCCGTAACTATTAGGTGCCCACAAAATTTGACGCTCGCGAGGAGAATTTAAAGTTCATTTTTTTCTCAATGGATTGAGTACGAATGAAAAATTAAACTATCCGTAAGTTATTATTAATTATTATCACTTAATATATATTATGATATTTAATTAGATGGGAGTATTGTTTCATTTATCTTAACTTTGCTATTGAGATGTTAGATTGTTGGATAAGTATCAGTATTGACATTTTTTTGTTTTATCTAAATATTTTTTATTTTTTTTATTAAATAAAATGAGTACGGATTATCGGGTACTCATACTTGTGTTGGAGTTTCGATAAAGGAATACGGGAAAAAAAACTGCTATATGTGCCGGCGACAGAAAAGGATATCTAGTCCAAACGAGCCCAATTACCATCTCTAATATCCTCGTCATAGTATTCCACAACGCCATCATTCACTATGAGATTTTATGTTTCCATCTATGAAGTCTCATCCTTCTTTTCCTTCCTGCTTCGATCAATCGGTCCTGTTCCTCCTCGAAGATCTCGCGCTCGTGTTCGCTCATCCTAGAGCCCTCAATTTATCGGTATTTCAAAAGTCTTGTTGTAAAAACTATCGTTGCTCAACCTCAAATTGTTTATTTATTTAAAAAGTAAATACACTCTCATTCAGATAAAGTGCATACTGCTATGGTGGTGTGCGTCATATTTTTTTTTAATAAAATTATACATTTGATGATAAAAAAACTTACATTTATTAATAAAATCAATATATTTAATAGTATTTTTTACCATCAAATACAATATTTTACTAAAATAAAATCTTTTAAAGTATGGTGAAGTGAGTCACCCTAAATCCCACCAAAAGATAAATACACTTATTATTTGTTCACTACTAATGATTCAAAGAAAAAGAAGTAAAAACATTATTATAAAACTTGTGCATTAATTATTGCATCTTTAAAATTTATGCAATTTCCTTTCAAAAAACAATTATGCAGTTTGAAAAAAAAACCACCAAATTAGGGAATAACTGTTGAATAAAAAGCCACCCTTAGAATCAACGAGTCATAGTTATCCACGTTAAATTAACTTTCGTGCATTTTGTAAGATAAGCATATCCCAGAGGCTTAGATCAAACTGTCATCTTAAAAAAGAAAAATATGATCAGTTTCTCAGGAGTTGCATTCAAAGTAATCTGATCCCTCCAAAAATTTGGTAGGCATTTACTGCTAAAAAGAATTTGAAATTCTGTCAAACTTAATAATACTTCTAGTGTAAATATGATAGTTGTCAACATGTCCATGATAGACAAAGAAGGCAATACTTCCCATGTAAATTATCTAGATTGACTGAGCAACATAGTAACTAACACTTGATGGCAGTAAACTTATATACATTCTAAAGAGTCTGTTAGAATGGATCGTGACAGAATCGTAAGTTGATCGATTAATAACCACAAAACAATAAAGTAAGATAAAAATGGAGATAGTAAATTTACATGGTTCGGCTTAAAGCCTACTTCCACGGGCAGAGGCCAGCAGGCAAAATTTCACTATAGTGAGAGAATATACAAAGAGTGTTTACAAAATTGGCTTTAGCCAATACACACAATCTCACAATTTCTCTCTTAACTCTCTTTCTTCTTGATGTTTCTTGATGTGAATACTTCATGTTGGAATGCCTTTTATATGCTCACAAAAAGTCCAAAGGACAAACATCAATGGATGGTCATCATTTTGTTACACAATTGCACCAAAGTGGATACTTTTGACCCCTCAAAATGAGCCCAAAAAATGCACCAAAGTGGGCACTTTGTCTTCTACTTTGTCATCCACCATAGCTTAAAGTGAGTTTTACTTTTGACCCACAAATTGAGCCACAAATTATGCAAGAAAGTGGACTCAACTTTTGGCACCACTAATTCAAGGCAATAATTCAACAAATCTCCACCTTGACTTGAATTTGACAATAGTGAAAATAAAAGCTTCAACCTCTGCCAAACAACCCCGAAGGGTCTAATGTAAATGCTGTGTAACACCAACCAAGTCCATGCAATGAGTGAACTTGGCAATGGGAAGAGATTTTGTCAACATATTAGTAGGATTGTTCAGAGTGCCAATCTTTCTTACAATAACATCACCTTGAGCCACAATATCCCGAATAAAGTGATACTTCACATCAATGTGTTTAGTTCTCTCATGATGCATCTGATCCTTCGTCAAATGTATACCACTCTGACTGTCACAATAAACTACAGTTTTATTTGTTTCCAAACTAAGTTCATTAAGTATACCTCTTAACCAAATGGCTTCTTTGGCAGCTTCTGTAACAGCCATAAATTCTGCCTCTGTAATGGACAATGCAACTGTCGGCTGCAAGGTAGCTTTCCAATTGACTGCACAAGTCCCAATAGTAAATACATAACCTGTAATTGATCTTATTCTGTCCAAATCACCTGTAAAATCTGAATCAACATATCTAGCTAAATTGTCAGAAGTTTTACTAAATTCCAAACAAGCAGTAGAAGTACCCTTCAAATATCTCAAAATCCACTTGACAGCTTGCTAATGAGTTTTTCCTGGACAGGACAAATATCTGCTAACTACACTGACAGCATGTGAGATATCTAGTCGAGTGCAAACTATTGCATACATAATACTTCTCACTGCACTAGAATAAGGAACTCTAGACATATACATTATCTCATCTTCTGACTGTGGTAACATGGATACTGATAATCTAAAGTGAGAAGCTAAAGGAGTACTCACAGATTTAGCATCATGCATACCAAAACGTTTCAGGACTTTCTCAATATATTTCTGTTGTGACAGAAATAATCTACCTGCACCTCTGTCTCTGTTAATCTCCATTCCCAAAATTTTCTTTGTTGCACCTAGGCCTTTCATCTCAAATTCATCATTTAGCTGAGATTTCAATCTATTAATTTCATATATGTTCTTTGCTGCAATCAACATGTCATCAACATATAGCAAAAAATATATGAAAGTACCATCATCAAGTCTTTGATAGTAGACACAACTATCATACTTGCATCTAGAAAATCCAATACTCAGCATAAAAGAGTCAAACCTTCGATACCACAGGCGTAGAGACTGCTTGAGTCCATACAAGGATTTCTTTAGAATACAAACATGATCTTCCTTGCCTTCAACTTCAAAACCTTTTAGTTGCTGTATATAGATTTGTTCATCAAGATCACCATGAAGAAGGGCTGTTTTCACATCAAGTTGCTCCAACTCCAAATTATGCATTGCAACTAAAGCAAGTAAGACACGAATAGAAGTATGTCTAACAACTGGAGAGAAAACATCATTAAAATCAACTCCCTCCACCTGGCTGTAGCTTTTCGCTACTAATCGTGCCTTATACTTGGTGTCTTCAACACCTGTGACTCCTTCCTTCTTCTTAAATATCCAATTTTCTTACCATTAGGTGGTTCGACCAATTTCCAGGTGCCATTTTTCTTTAGAGATTCTATCTCTTCATGCATCGCAACGAGCCATTTGTCTGAATCAGATGAACTGATGGCCTCAGAGTATGAGGTTGAATCGGTGACATCAATGGTTTCTGCAACATTTAATGCATAAGCTAACATATCTTCAAAACCATACCGTTGAGGTGGCTTTATCTGTCTCCTTTGTCTTCCACCAACTAGAGTGTGATGCTCAGCTTCATGGTGTGTCTCTCCACCTGTAGACGAAATTTCTAACTGAATAGGATTAGGATTTGCAAATGATGAGGTACCAACCTCAAGCTCTACCTTCTCTTGTGCATTCTCCTTTCCTGTATCACACTGAACATGTAATTCTTTTCTAGGGTGAAGCATAGCAGATTCATCAAAAATAACATCTCTGCTAATCATAAACTTATGAGTATCATGACACCATAAGCGAAAACCCTTAACACCATAAGCATAACCAAGAAAAATGCATTTCTTCGACCTAGGCCCCAATTTTCCTTCATTCACATGAGCATATGCAGGGCAACCAAATATTCTTAAGTTAGAGTAATCAGGAAGGCTACCTGACCATACCTCTTCACGTGTCTTAAGTTCAAGTGATCTGTGAGGAGAACGGTTCACCAAATGACATGCCAAATTGACTGATTCTGCCCAAAATTCCTTGCCAAGACCTACGTTAGAAAGCATACATCGAGCTCTTTCTAACAGTGTTCGATTCATACTCTCTGCAACACCATTCTGCTATGGTGTCTTTCTCACCGTCCGATGTTTGACGATGCCTTCATCTTTGCAGAATTGATTAAACTCTAAATCACAAAACTCAAGACCATTATCTGTTCTGAGTCTCTTGACTTGTTTCCCGGTCTGCTTCTCCAATAAGGTCTTCTATTGCTTGAAAATGCCAAATACCTCATTCTTGTGCCTGAGAAAATAGACCCAAGTCTTTCTAAAAAAATCATCAATAATCGTTAGCAAGTATCTGGCTCTTTCTTTGAAAATTTCACGGGAAGGCCCTCATAGATCAGAATGAATATAATCAAGAGTACCTTTGGTTCTGTGAATTGCAGTGTCGAAGCTGACTCTTTTCTGCTTTCCAAAGACACAACGCTCACAAAAATCCAACTTCCCAATCTTTCTTTCAGACAGAGGACCTCTTTTACTGAGTACAGCTAATCCATGTTCACTCATATGCCCTAGGCGCATATGCCACAACTTGGTAGAGTCTGAATCTAACATGGATGAGGAAACTGCTGCAGAGCCTGTAACTGTTGAACCCAATAAGGTGTATAGACTGCCAGACTTCTTTCCTTTCATGAGAACAAGAACACCACGGGAAATCTTTATGTTCCCAGACTCAATCACAGATTTGCAGCCATTGGCATCCAGAATGCCTAAAGAAATAAGATTTTTCTTCAAATCAGGTACATGTCTGACATCAGTCAATGTCCTGACAATTCCATCATGCATCTTGATTTTTACTGTGCCTACACCAACAGTTTTACAAGTGGTAATATTGCCCATTAGAACAACTCCACCTTCAACAGAATCATATGTGGAGAACCAATCTCTGTTGGGGCACATATGATAAGAACATCTAGAATCAAGAATCCACTCGTCGTTGGATCTAGACTTGTTGGTTGCAAATAGAACATCATCACCTTTTTCTTCTGCTACATCAGCATTAGTTGTTTCTTCCTTCTACTTGCCCTTGTCATTTTGCCATTCATTCTTCTTTTTGTTCTGCAGCTTGTAGCATTCCTCTACGATGTGTCCCTTCTTCTTGCAATAATTGCAAGTCAAATTTTTGTGCTTTCCTCTTGACTTTGATCTTCTTCTATTCTTGCCACCATCAAAGTCTCTGTCATTGAATCTGCCTCTTGCAACAAGACTGAAGCCCTGATCATCAGACTTACTAGACAAAAGTTCATTATCCAATTTCTCCTTACTAATAAGGGAAGATATCACATCATCAAAATTTAATTTTTTCCTACCATAAATTATAATGTCTCTAAAAATTTTGTATGAAAGTGGTAATGAACATAATAACAAGAGAGCTTGATCTTCAAACCCAATAACAACTTCAAGATTTTTCAAATCATTAATAATTGAGATAAACTCACTGATATGGGACTTGAGAGAGGAACCTTCTGTCATGTGAGGACCATAAAGGCGTTGCTTCAAAACCAACCTGTTGGCCAAGGGATTTAGTCAACTACAACTCCTCTAGCTTGGCCCATAAGTCTGCAGAAGTCTTCTCCGACAGAACTTGTTGTAAGACATCATTTGAAAGACTCGGTTGGATTGCGGATAGAGCCTTATCATCCAGGTCATCCCAATCTTCATCACTCATGTCGGTAGGCATCTTGGTTTTCCCTAGTAGTGCTTTCTTCAAGCCATACTGGGTTAGAATGGCTAACATATAAATTTGCCATAGACTAAAACTGTTGTTTCCATCAAACTTCTCAATATCAAACTTCATTGTTGACATCTCGATCGAAACAAAATGATCCTGAACAAAATTTTACTATTCACAAAATTCACTATTCACGTGAACAATAAACTCACAGAAAAACAGACAGAAAATTTGTCACCTGCAAGCTCTGATACCAGTTTGTTAGAATGAATCGTGACAGGATCGTAAGTTGATCGATTAATTACCACAAAACAATAAAGTAAAATATAAATGGAGACAGTAAATTTACATGGTTCTGTTTAAAGCCTACGTTCACGCATAGAGGCCAGCAGGCAAAATTTCACTATAGTGAGAGAATATACAAAGAGTGTTTACAAAATTGGCTTTAGCCAATACACACAATCTCACAATTTCTCTCTTAACTCTCTTTCTTCTTGATGTTTCTTGATGTGAATACTTCATGTTGGAATGCCTTTTACAGGCTCACAAAAAGTCCAAAGGACAACCATCAATGGATGCTCATCATTTTGTTGTTCATCATTTTGTTACCCAATTGTACCAAAGTGGATACTTTTGACCCCTCAAATTGAGCCACAAAAAATGCACCAAAGTGGGTACTTTGTCATCCACTATAGCCTAAAGTGAGTTTTACTTTTGACCCATAAATTGAGCCACAAATTATGCAAGAAAGTGGACTCAAACTTTTGGCACCACTAACTCAAGGCAATAATTCAACAGAGTCTTTATAGATTCTCTCTTTATTGGTTCTTTTCCAATTTGAACGCAGAAAAAATAGATTCAGTATGGCCAGGTCCAGCCATACTATCGGGAGTGCAGTGGCTAGATCCCAGTGATGAGCGCTTCAGTATCTCACATACTGAGGTATGTGAACTTGTTTCAGCTACAGCTTTCCTGTTTTAAGAACTTGATTTAACTTGCAAGTTACTAAACTTTGCTAGAGCAGTTCTAATTGGTCGATTCTCTTGTTGAATCTGCACGTTAGAACAAGCCGATTTGAATTCATCAATAGAGATAATTAGAATTCTAGTACCAAGGATTTATATACCAATACAAACTACAAACTATAGCATTCTTGGTAGTATAATTAACTTGAGATAATAGAAAATCTTCGTTTGATCTGACTACCATATGGTATCCCTTTTTTTTCCCTGATTAATGTCATCATAACAAACCGATACTCAAGATTAAAGTACAAACAGAGAAAGAAAATTTGTAAAACCAACTTTGTCACACTTTCTGATGAAACTTACCGCATCTGAAGAATCCTCTGCCATTGAAATTGATGTCCTGCTACTGCTGTCATCCCGTTCAAATATAAAAGAGTGTACCATGCTTCATCCATGCTTTTTGGATGGTGGTAGAGAATGATTTGACCCACATCCTACGAAAGATTACTGTAGCATATAACCGATGGCAAAGTTACTTTCCATTGGCTTTCTTCTCTTTTCTCCATTACATAGCAGTGATTATCTCATTTTCTTAAAATTCAAAACAAATATACTCTTATTTGCATAGGTAAGTGATGTATGAACGATTTGAAACCTATCAATCACACAAATTATAAACAAAAAAAACTAAGACACAATATACTCAGGTTCACCCCAGAATAGGGCTACGTCTTGCCAGAAGTTTCACTATTATCAACCTCACAAATCTCTCATTCCAATATGTGCTCAGTATATAGAGAGTAATTATAAGCGACTTAAGACACCCTAATTAGGTTTTTCGCCCTGCTGCAAAACCACAGCTATTCATGGGCCCAAGCCCAAACTGCCTAACAATCTCATTGGGGGTTCTACAGATCTAGACCCGTTGAAGTATGCACTATCTCTAACAATCTCCCACTTGGTAAATACTTCACAGACATGGCAAACTTCCCAGAACTCTGTTTCTTCAATCCCATCTCAGTAGCACACCACTCAAACTTCACTAGACTAATTGTCTTGGTTAAAAAATCGTATTGTTCATTGTTATATCGACTTTCTCCAAGATTATCACCTTTTCTTCAATCTTTTCTCGGATCAAGTAATATTGGATATCAATGTGCTTCATTCGTGAATGATATGCAGGATTCTTTGCTTAGAAGATAGCACATTGATTGTCACATTTCACCTTCACTGCTCCTTGTTTAAACTCAAGCTCAGCACACAACCTTTGAAGCCAAACTACTTCCTTTCCAGAATGAGTTATCGCCATATATTCTGCTTCTATGGATGAAAAAGTAACAACACTTTGCCTCTTGCTCATCCAATTCAACACCCCACCAAACAGATTGAAAACATATCCGCTTGTAGACCTCCTACTATCAATGTCTCCTCCCCCATCAACATCAACCGATCCTACAATATCAAGATTCTTCTTACCTCCTATACCTCCATAATACAATGCAAACTTTGACGTGCCACAAAGATATCTAAAAACTCTCTTGATTGCAGTCCAATGCACTTTCCCAAGATTAGACATATATCTGTCTAATACCCCCACTGCTTGGGCATTATCTAGTCTCGTACACACCATGGTGTACATCAAGCTTCCAACCACACTAGCATAAAGTACTTGTGCCATCTTTTCAGCTTCTTCCTCTATCTTCAGACATTGTTTCGTAGATAACTTGGTTCCCAAAATCATGAGAGTACCTACCGGCTTGCTGTCAAACATGTTAAATTTCTTTAACACTTCTTCAATATAATTTTTCTGACTCAGCCACAGTTTTCAATTTTCACGATCTCTCTTTATCTGCATGCCCAAGATAAAATTTGTTGGCCCTATGTTTTTCATGTCAAACTGTTTTGCAAATGATGCCTTCATAGTGCTAATCATCTTTCTGTTATTTCCAATCAACAACATAATCAACATACAAGGTTAAAATGACAAAATCAACCCCTAACCTTTTCACATAAACGCAGTGATCAACATATATGCAAGTAAACCCAAGCTAAATGGCATATGTGTCAAACTTCTAGTACCACATCTGTGGTGACTGCTTTAGTCTGTACAAAGGCTTCTTCAATTTACAAACCAGCTCTTTCTTGTCTTTGCTCACAAAACCTTCAGGCTGTTTCATGTAAATTTCCTACTCTAAGTCCCCATGAAGGAAAGCTATATTCACATCCAGTTACTCAACCTCTAGATCATAAGCAATTGCCATGGATAAGACAAATCTGATAGATGCCAACTTTTCTACCGAGGAAAATATCTCACCTAAGTCAATTCCTTCTATTTGCGAGTACCCCTTTACAACCAGACGTGCCTTGTACTTTTCTACCATTCCATCTGCATTTATTTTCTTCTTGAAAACTCATTTGCACCCAATTACCTTCCTATCCCTAGACAATTTCACAAGGCTCCATGTTTCATTCCTATCCAATGTCTGCATCTCCTCTTTCATAGCATCCTCCCACAGATTTGCATCCTCCGAGGACCTTGCCTCTTTCACTGTGCTAGGATCATTACCAGTAATATTTAAAGCATATAATGCACTACAAGCATTAGGAGAATACCTGATGGGAGCCTCCTAACCCATGTGGATCTCCTTATGACAAGTGTGGTCTCTACCTCTGAGTCAGCATCTGAATCATCATCCTCTAAATCAGAAACATGAAAATCGTGCTCAGACCCAAATGACTCAAAATCTGAAGTATCTGATGCAGTCTGTGAGATAGTCTCCCACTCTTTATCTCCCAGGCTAAGATCAATCTGAATCTGCTTTGGTTGTTTCGGTATATCTTGGACAACCGCCACATCCTTTTATGTTTATCTAAACACAATATCTCTGTTGAAAACTGTACTCTTGTTTTCTGAATTCCATAACTTGTACCCCTTGACCCCATCCTTATAACCAATGAAAATGCACTTCATTGATTTGCTGTCAAGTCTGTTCCTCTTCCTTTTGGCACATGTATATAAGCATCACACCCAAACACCCTAACATGAGCCAAACTCGGCTTCTTCCCGAATAGTGCCTCAAACGATGTATAATCCTGCAAAGCTGATGTAGGTGATCTGTTTTTCAGATAATATATCGTAGCCACAACCTCTGCGCAAAACTACAGCTCCAAGCCTGCACAACTCAGCATAATCATCGATTTCTTCATGAGTGACCGATTAAGTCTCTCGGCCACCCCCATTCTGTTGAAGTCTATATGGAGTTGTTTTCTGTCTTGCAATGTCACTTGCCACACAGAATTACTCAAACTTGTCTGAGCAAAATTCTCCTCCATTATCTGTTCTTAATACCTTTATATTTCTTTCCATCTGATTTTCACCAATGCTTTAAACTCACGGAACTTATCAAATGCTTCAGCTTTACTCTTAATGAAACAAATCCATGCATACCTTGAAAAATCATCAATGAAAGAGAATAATACTTGATTTTCCAAGAGATTGGACCGGAACTGGCCCAAATACATCACTATGTATCAAATCCAGAATACATTTTACTCTCGTGCCAACGAACTTAAAACTCACACAGTTCTGCTTGCCATGAAAACAATGCTTACAGAAGCCGAATCCCATGGAGCAATCTGGGACTCCCTTCGCCATCTACTTCGATGATAAAGTAGATAATCCCTTTTTATCGATATGCCTAAGCCTCTAATGCCAAAAATAGAGGACTTCGCCTCATCATCAGTCGTCTCCTCAAAGATAAAGTCTCCACTGCACTAACTTTGTACTGTACTTCCCAACAACTTGTGCAACATACCATATTGAACACCTTATGCGATTACTAGTGATCCACAAGTCATCTTATACGAATTTTTGTCACATCTGAAATTCACTCCCCATCTATCATCTTGCTGACTGACATCAGGTTCTTTCTAAAGCCCGAAATACGCATCACGCTTGAGAATGTCCTGACCGTCCCATCATTCATCTTCAACTTCACTTTCCCATGACCAATAATTTTCACCAGAGAGTTATCTCAAAATAGAACATTTCCCCCATCAAAGGTTTCATACTCATGAAACCAATCCCTGTGAGGTGTCATGTGAAAGGATGCTCATGTGTTAATTATCCAAACACTTTGATCTGATTGAGCCAAACAGGATGCCATATTTAAGTCACCATCATCATCATCATACTAGTTCTTGTTTCCTGAAGCTAATATCTCGCCTGTTCGATTTTTAAGGTTCACACTCTTACTTCTGCAATCCTTCTTTAAATGATTAGGTTTCCTACACTTCCAACACTTCAACCTAAATTTATCCCTACTTTTCGATCTTCCCCTGAACTTGGGTTTATCACCAGACCACTTGCAATCTCTATCATGGGTTCGCTCTCTTATAGATAAGGTCACATTTGATGAGTTTTCTGTACTTTGCCGCCTCATCTCCTCAGACAATAAAGCTGCCACAACATTCTCAAAGGACAAATCAATCGTACCACTACCAATCGTAACTATAAAGTTATCCCACAAATCAAGCAATGAACAGAGTAGTGTAATAGCCTTATCGTTATCCATCACATCAACACTGATAGACAATAACTAACCTATCAAAGTGTTGAACCCATGTAGATGAACATCCGAAAGTTGTACAACTTTTTCTGTAGAAACGGTTTGTTTATCAGAGATTTACTCTGATAAAAGCTTTCCAGCTTCTTCCAAAGATCTTTCGCAGTTTTTTCTCCAAAAACATTTATCAGGACAGAATCGGCCAGGCACAGCCGAATCAGACTTCGTGTCTTCCGATTGAGCTTCTCCCACTCCGTGATGGCCACTGAAGATAATGCCAAAACCACCACCGGTAACGCTGCCTCTGTCGTGGACGTTGTCGTCATGCTCATCGTACTCTTCGGCATCTCATCAACTATCAATATCCACATATCCCTATCCACGAGTAGATCCTCCTTCTTCAGTTTCCACAACTCAAAGCTCTTCCCTCCAAACTTCTCAATTTCAATCCGTGATCCAATCGACATCTCTGATCATTAATCCTCAAACACAAAGCTCTGATACTAATTGAACAATTCGAGATCTGTCAATCACATGAATTATAACCAAAAAGAAACTAAGACAAAATATACCTAAGTTCACCCCAGAATAGAGCTACGTCCTGTCAGAAGTTTCACTATTATCAACCTCACAAATCTCTCATTACAATGTGTGCTCAGTACATAGAGAGTATTTATAAGCAACTTAAAATGCCCTAATTAGGGTTTCCGTCCTGTTGCAAAACCATAGCTATTCATGAGTCCAAGCCCAAACCGCCAAACAATCTCGTCGGGGGTTCTACATATCTGAACCCATTGAAGTATACACCAACTCTAACAATGTAAAACAATAACTGAAGAAACAAAAATAGATTTAAAGGGAGAAGTAGAAAAGGAGGAATAAAGGTAGAGGAAGAAATTAAAGGGAATAAGAACCCAACTTTAAAAAGGAAGAAGAATAATCAAGGAAATGAGAGGAATAAATAAAAGAATTAGTGGAAGAAAATGAACAAGAGAGAGAAGAGATCAAGAGGGTAGATACCAAAACTCTCTAGTTTATTCTCATGTTCAAGTCTGCCTAAAATCTTAATAAAGATGCTCTTATACAAGCACCAAACATAATTCAAATAGGAAACTAAATAAAATCTCAAATCCTTAATTTCGTAAAATAGTTTTATTGTTTACCAAAAAAAATATTTTAATTTGATTCCTAAGAACAATTAATTGCAACATATCCGATAAAAAAATCCAAATCCTAAAATAACAAATCTTTGTTTTCCTTCGCTGCATCAGTAAGAAGCACAATGATGACGAAGATCTACATGTTCTTACAAGAGTGATGTATAACAGTAACCAAAGGACAAGAAATAGAATAAAGAAGAGAAGAAATAAAAGGGATATAAGGAAAAAAGGGAGAGAAAAAGAAATTAGAGGGAAGGAGAATCTGACCTTAGTTGAAAAATAAAGGAAAATGAAGGGGGAGACAACGGGACTAGGGAAAGAGAAAAGAAAAACAAGAGAGGATAGACAAAGTGGGGAGATACCAAACTCAGTAGTTTATTCTAAAATTCAAGGCTAATTAAAACCCTGATAGAGTTGCTCTTATATAGACAATAAGGGACTTCTATCATTTCATTCAAGAGTTAAGGGAGTTAAGAGCCCCAAGGACAATTAGACAACAATATATCAAACAGAGTGCCAAACTATAATTCCAAATGAGATGGCACAAAAGAATGCATATGGAACTCAAAATTTATTCAAGCGAAGGCACCTCTTGGAGCAGGGAAGGAAGATGAGAATCGACCACCAATATCATGGACTAACAAATGTGCAAAGTGCATACTACCTACTCAACTTGGGTGCCAATTACCGCTCAAGTCGTGTTGTTTGATAAATACCAATCAACACGCTGGAATGAATATTAAACAATTCTTGATAATAGACTGAAGTCATATAGCTAACCAAACAAACTCCATACTTAGAACCCAACTACTGAAAAGCAGTTTGGCTTTGAAGATACATTCGTGCTTCTTCCTAAGAGAAGCTTATCAGAAATGGCTGAAAAAAATAAATCAATGGCAACAACAACCAACAGTTAGGAAAAGAATACAAATAATAAACCAAAGCTAATTCGAATGATCCAACATATTTTTATGACCACAAGAAATACATAGTAAATCTTACATGATGATTTTGCTTTCCTCCGAATATCCACATTGTTCACCTTTTTTATACGACAAAAAAGTTCTTTGGAGCTTTTATCCTTTGCTAGTGACAAAAGCTTAGCCTATGCCCCCTGTTCCATCTCATAATGTTCAGCGATCATCTTACCAAGAGAACCCTATAAAGTCTAGATAAAAGCATGTAATTATACAATAAGTATGGACCGGAGGAACAACTGATCCAGCAAAACCTTCCAACGAAGCATGGGAATGATTGCACATAGTTCTGAAAACAATTTCTGATTAGTACTCACAGCTTTCTCAAACAGGCACTGTTTAGCCAGCTTCTTTTCCATTTCCTCATCATCAGATGATATGTATACATCATCCTTATCATTAAACGACGCCCTGCATCCTCAATGATTTCTAATGCATACTTACGTTGGGAAATAAAAATCCCGTTCTTAGAAGCAGAAACATCAATACCAAGAAAGTATTTCAAATCACCAAGATCTTTGAGATGAAAATGACTATGCATTGTTAGTTGCAGCAATGCTAACAGAATCATTTCCAGTAATTAGAATATCATCAACATATATTAAGAGAGCAGTAAAGGACTTGCCTTGTTTTCTGGTGAACAAAGAATAATAAGCTCGAGATTGTACATGACCAACGGAGCGAATAGCTTCTGAGAACTTGGCAAACCACTGGCGAGATGCTTGTTTCAAACCGTACAATGACTTATGAAGGTGACACACCAAGTTTTCCTCCCCCTGTCGCCGAAGCCCTGGCGGCATAGACATATATATTTCTTCAGTTAAGTCGCCGTGAAGAAAGGCATTGTTGACGTCCATTTGATGAAGGGACCAACCACGAGCTGCGGACAACGCAAGCAAACAGCAAACTGAGATGATCTTGGCAGTAGGGGAAAAGGTATCCTGATAATCGACGCCTTCTAGCTGAGTGAAGCCCTTTGCGACCAATCGGGCTTTGTACCTCTCGATAGACCCATCTGAACGGTGTTTAATTTTATACACCCATCGCAGCCAATAGGTGTCTTGCCGGCCGGTAGTGGAATAAAAGACCAAGTGCCATTGGCTTGGAGAGCTTGCAATTCAAAACGCATTGCTTCCTAACATTCAGGATGAGCGATGGCTTCCGAATAAGACCTGGGTTCTGTGGCATTACTGATTTGAGCAACAAAAGATCGATATGCAGGCTTATATCTATGATATGAAACATAATTGGCCAGTAATCGTTGGTCGGACCTGGCATTAAGGAGGTCAATTGGTCGGAGCAAACGTTGGAGCAAACATAATCGTTGAGCTTGACCGATGAACCGATTTGACGGTTGAAGCGACGAAGCAGAGCGGGTTCGGGTTTAGACGAGAAAAGAGGTGACTGTGGAGGCGGATTGGGGAGGGGGTTTGATTAGGATTCCGGCACCGGAGAAGGTGAAGTGGATGGTGGTGATGGACTTTCAGAGACGATGAGAGAGGATGGGTCGCAACGATCTGGCGGGTCGGAGTGAGCAGAAGGCTTGAGGCAACACGCGTATGTGCGTAGGATGGTCGGACGATGGGGAGATGGTGGTTCCGACGGAGGAGAGAAGGCAGGCATGGGTTGTGGATTTGGAGAAGGAGGTGCGACTGTATGAGTGGGAGGTGATGTGTTTGGATGAGAAGTGTTTGGATTGGAATCAAAAGAATAAGTTGTGTCGTGGGCCACAAGAGGAATTGGGCCAAATCTGTGTTTAAAGGAGAAAGAACAGAATTGGGCCTAACAAATGCATAAGGAAAAATATTTTCATGAAATCTCATATCGCAACTAGTGAAAACCTTTCTGGTCGACAAATCAAATAATTTGTATGCCTTTTGATCGATGGGATAACCAATAAAAATTGAGGGTATGGAACGATGGTCAAATTTGTGAGAAGTATGGACATTAATAGCATAGGCTAAACAACCAAAGACACTGAGATGAGAAAAAGAAGGTGGTTTTGAGTATAGAAGTTCAAAAAGAGTTTTGAAAGAGAGAACCAAAAAAGGGAGTCGATTGATGATGTATACAGCAGTAAGAGCACACTCCTCCCAAAATTGGGTAAGGAGTTGAGCTTGAAATTTCAAAGCTCAAACTACTTGTAAGATGTGACGATGCTTGTGTTCCACAACCCCATTTTGTTGAGGCGTTTTAACACAAGAATGCTGAAAAACGACACCATTATCTTGGAAAAAAGAATGAAGTGAGATAAATTCTCTACCATTGTCACTTCGAAAAATCTTAATGTGAGACTCAAATTGAGTGAGAACATAACTGAAGAATCGTTTTAAAAATGATTGTGTTTCATCTTTGTGTCGCATCAAGAAAATCCATGTGAAACGTGTATAATCATCAACAATAGTAAGAAAGTAATAAGCACCAGAAAGAGAAGGGTGTCGATAACGACCCCAAATGTCACAATGAATTATCTCAAAAGGTTTTATAGAAGAAATTACACTAGGATTGAAAGGTAAACGACTCTGCTTAGCCAAAGGACATATAAGGCAAGCATTATTGGACTGAACGGAAAAATTTAAAAAGTTCTTGGCAATGAAACTTAAACGAGGAGGTGATACATGGCCTAAGCGATTATACCAGAGATCGGTGGATGATATGGTGAGATTGCAGGCTGGTCGGTTTGTGGGTGAGGAAGAGTTGGTCACAGATTTCTTCGTCGCTAGTGCCACCAAATAGTATAGTCTGTCACGTTGTTTACCCAAACCAATCATCCTCCTAGTAGCTAGATCCTGTAAAATACACCAATAAGAGAAAAAAGTTACTGAACAATTCAAGCCTATCGTCAAACGACTAACTGACATCAAATCAACTTTGAATGTAGGTACACATAGCACATCATGCAAATTATAGACAGAATTCAGAGGCAATGATTCTTTTGCAACAATATTAGTTTTTTTTCCGCTAGGCAATAATACAAGAGGCAACGAGCAATTTTTTTTTTGCGGAAAAATAATTTAGATGAAGAAGAAATATGATTTGTCGCCCCGCTATCAATGATCCAACTGCAGGAAGCGACTTTAGACAAACCTGGCTTGGTTACGATATTTGCTTGAGAGCTAGATCCTTCATTTTTGGCGTCAAAAAGCGATAAGAGCTGCTTCAATTGAACCTCCAAAATCCCAACAACTTCGTTTTCGTCTTCTTTAGAAAAGCCCTCAGACACATGATTAACTGCAGGCTTGTTATTGTTGCTGAAACGTCTTGGGCCTAAATTATACTTTGCCTTTGGATGGCCCACTAGATACCCATGTAGCTCATAACAAGTTTGGACCCAATGGCCCAATTCTCCACAGTAGGAACAATGAGGGCATCCTCTTCCAGAGACAAAACGACGCCTGTCTTAGTCAAATCAGCTTCCTCCACTGAAATTCTCTGGCGACTTCTCTTACGATTGAAAACCCTGTGACCTATATGGGCGGTCGGACCGCTCGGACCTCCTTGTACCCGCCGATGGAGCGGGTTTACTGCTGTTGCTTCGAACCGCCATGGCGGTGCTGCCGACAGAATCACTTGCAACGTGCATTGAGCTCAGGAGACACTGTTTTTCTTCTTGACAGACAGACAAATATGCTTGGCGAATTGAAGGAAGGGGATTCATCAGGAGGATTTGTCCGCGAACAGCACTATAAGAATCATTCAATCCCATCAAAAATTGCATTAATTTTTGTTGATCTTGTTGTGCCCTATGTACTGCATCGCTATAAAAAGCTAGTTCATCCCATAGGCCCTTCAATTTTGTGTAATAGGCAGAGACAAAGAGTTGTTCTTGTCGAAGACAGGCAATATCTCGCTGAATCTCAAAGATGCAAGGTGCATTGCTTTGAGATAATAGCTTACGAAGATCTTCTCAAACTTCATGAACAATAGAGTAATAGATCACACTGTCTGAAATTTCAGGACTAAGAGTGTTGACGATCCGGGAGTGGACCATATCATTACACCTAAACCAAGCCACATAACCTTCAGGATCAGCTTTTTCTAAAGAGGCTTTGATTGAGCCATTGACAAAACCTAGCTTGTTTTTGGAATTTAAGGTCAAAGTCATAGCCCTTTTCCAAGTAGGATAATTGTCTCCATTCAAGGGTTTGGGAATCAAAACCAAACCCGGATGATCTGAATGATGAGTGAAATAGGGATTTGAGAGATTCGCCTTTGAAGAATTTGTAGAAGTGTTGGGATCGATAATTTCCTTGCCAAGGACAGGAGGCGTTGGTGGTACTTCATCATTGGCCATGATGGTTGAAAAGGAGAGATGCTACACGAGAGATTAAAGTGCAGCGATGGGTCAGGATCTAAGTCTTGCTCTGATACCATGAAAAGATTAAAGAAAGATTGAATTTGCTGGAATGATAATTATTGATACTGAATCGTGTATTTGTACAGGGAGATTTCTAATCATTCCTACAAGTCAGGAATCAGTTACTACATTATAGGTTGTCTAACTATTGAATTTGCTGGAATGATCATCTATTCTTAATATGGAAGATATGAAAGTTTGACTTCCTAACAACCTCTCCTGAAAACCCGTCAATATCATCACTAATATAAGTCTCTCTCATTGAGACAAATCTGCCAGTCACAGAAAACTGCATTACTAAAAAAGGTTTACATGAATACCAAGACTAAATCCACAGAAAGTTGAACAAAAGAGTTAATGGCTCACTTTCTCGAGACCTCCAGCTTCCTTCGCAGAATCTTTTCCAAAACCGATGATATGGGCTTCTGAACAAGAGGAACAGGTTTAAATGCAGCATCTCTGGTTTCTAACCAAAACAAACACGCAAACCAAAAGTAAATAAAAAAATCCAAATAACCAAATTTGTATCTCATACAATTATAACAGAAATATATATCAGTTTCATACCTCGTAACAGGGACGTTCTGTTCTTTCCTGTCAAATTATGGCAACTAGAAATCAACTTACAAAGTAAAAAGAGAATACCAGAGAGCAACGCGTTAAAATAGTAGCAAGAACACGCTTACCTTCTTTGTCATTTTCATAGAATCAGATGATATAGGCAATTCATCAAAACTAACACTCTCGTCTCTCTTCTTGGTCTTCTTTTTCTTTTCCTCCATTTTTTACTCTATCACATCTGAAATGCGCTGTTTCTTCTCTAATTCCTCCATCCTCAAATCCCTAATTATTTCTCCCATTTCCTTATCCTCCACTCGATCTCCATCTTTTCCATCAAGTTCCTCAGCCACAGAATCAAACTCCAAAGGTCTCCTAACACCGAACCCATCTTCTTCCACCCCCAAACCCTCAAAACCAGAACTCAATTCATTTTACTCATCAAAACCAGCCGATCCGGGTTCAGATCCCAAATTCGGTTCCTCCAGATCCTCGCCCCTCGATTTCTCGAAATCTAGGGTTTCAAATTTAGAGGATTGATAATCTGTGGCCTTTGTAGCTTTCTTCAGTCGTTTTAGCTTTCTCGGGGGGGGAGGAAAGGATGCTTCTTTGGTGGGTGAAAATTGCTCGAGATCGTCGTCGCTCTCCATATCCGTTTGTGTTTTCTCGGCTTAACTGATGCAAAATGGGTTTTATGGCTTATAAGTATCAGAATCTGAAATTTTTGGGGAATGGATATAATCTGATTTGTGAGAGTGGAGAATCAATGTCAAAAGGGTTACTGGTGAGGGATTTAGGCGGCAAATGTTTTGAAATATGGCGGTCGCGTTTGGTTTTTGGATTTAATAATTAAGCGGCCAAAATTATTCTCTGTGGAGACCACATTTTTTACGAGAAATATGAACGGCTTATGATTGGTGTGTGAGCTGCGATAGGAAATTTTTTGATGGACAGAAAAGGCAAAATTACAAATCTGGTTCTCAATGATCAAGTTGTTTTCAATTTGGTCACTAACCACTAAACATTAATTTTTAAAATTCAATATTTTATGTTGTTATTAATGTTGGACCTTTTTATTAACCCAATAAAAATTTGAACTATAATACACATAATAGTTATTTTATAGCCATCTTAATTATATTTAAATCTAAATTTTCCTCTTTATCTCTTATTTTTAAGATGATAATTTTAATGTAAATAAAAATTTAAATATAATTGAAGTGACCTCACACAATTATCTTATGGTAAATAAAAGTTTAAATATAAATGTGACTGTCGGTTAGATTTTCATCCACTTTTTTTAACCGAGTTAATAAGAAGAACATTGATAACAGAATAAAATATTAAAACTTAAAATTGAAGTGTTTGATAGTTGAATACCAAATTGAAACTAACCACAATCCTTACGAACCAAATTAATAATTTAACCGATCAAAATGATATAGCAGACTACCCATATGAATATCGTATATCCTGAGTCAAGACATGACCTAATTTAAAATTATATATTTAAAAATATTGGGATGGAAAATTCAAATTTGAATTTTTTTTTTAAGAAAGATTTGATTGAAGCCATTAATTTATTCACATTAAACAATACTGCTATTATTTTGTATCTTTTTATTTACAACAATAATCTAACTTACATTTGATTTTTGTCCACCCACATAACAGCCTTTTATCTATAATATATTCATTGACCAATCATTGAGCCAAAAGTTACTGGTTTACTATTATTTTGTAAATCTAATTTATGACATACAATTATTTAAATTATTTGTATCATATATTAAAAATATGCAATAAATTTAAAATTAATAATAAACATCTTACAATGTGCCATATTGAAGATTTTTATAATTACTACATTTGAGATTTTTCCTTTTTTGGTTCTATGCTATGCAAGATTTTGTAAAGTTTTTTTTTTAAGCAATGAAGTACAATTACAAATCACAGAAGCACATAAGCTCAATAAACAATTTATCACTGTAATAACTCACATATGGTGAGAAATAACAAATATATCAATCGAAGAAATAAGTAATATTTTAAATCAATGAAAATTGAATATGTATCTTTGAAATTTTAAAATTTTAAACTTGACCATTAAAACAAAACCTCGACAAAAATTTACAATATTAAAATGAAATAGGCACAATTGTCGAGGACTTGAAAATAAAAAAGCCGAAAATTGAAAATACTGTTTATAGGTTAACAATTATCATTGTAAACAAAACTCTAATAATTCACATTGAGCCATAATTTCAAACAACATTTTCCATTTTTATTACTTTAAAAAACTAGAATCATGTTTTTCCCTTCTTCATCATTCATGTTCAAATTGATTGAGAAGAAAAATGATAGAAAATAAGAGAGAAGAAAAATAAGAGAGAAATGATAAAATAAATTAATTTTTTTATTGTGTGTTTAATAAAGATGATGAAAAAATGTGAGAAAAAATGACAAAAAACTTATTTTACTTCTACTCATCAATCATCTTAATTTTGAAAGATTTTAATTTGTTCATATATAAAAAACATCAATCATTTCACTCTTTTTTCCTCGTACTTTTTTTCTCTACCAAAAGATAAAAAAGTTATCTTCATCCTCTCATTCCTTCCTCTTTACCAATCATAACCTCAATACCTTTGCCCTAACACAAATTCAAGATTATCTGACCTTCTTAATAAGCATGGAGTATTACTATTTGTCAAGCATATTTACTTAATCCTTTGTTTTCAAACGAGGTAATTTTCCTTTCGGCAGAGAAACAGGCAAACAGCCAAGCTAATATATGTATCCGCTCCCTTTTTCTTCAGCAACTCGCAAGCAGACTTTGCATGCTCTTTTCCCGGGTAAAGATAATTGAACCCCACGATAACACCAATAACCCCAACCCCCAACCCCCAACTTAGACTGGCGCCATATCCCCAATCTAGGTGAAGGCAAGTGGTGTTAAATTGCAGATTCAATTAGCATTGCCCTCTCTTCGCCACATCTGAAAAATACAACCAAAACTCCCTCGTTCTCTTGATGAGAAGCCTTTTCTCTGATTTTTACCAAGCGTTATCCCAAACAGTAGAAAGTGTAAGACAAATGCAAAGATACTAACTTGGTTTCAAAGAATCGTGACTACGTTTTCATAATTTAGAAGGAAAGCAGTTTGACAAACAATACCAGAGAGCTGCACTAAGCTAGGTAATCAGCCCAATTATAAATATGGTATAAGGAGGAAATAATGCTTAGTATATCATTTATCAAGGATGCAGCCAACAATAAGCTGCTTGTCTAAATGTATGTGATCTCAACAGGCAAATGAAACAGGAAGGAGATAATTTGAAAAACAATTCACATCTCAAAGTTCCATGTACTCTCAGCACTTAATTTTGGCATTTTCAATTCCTCGGCCAGATTGAGGGATGCTGATATCTGGAAGAAATAGAAAATTAAATTAGAAAATTGTTCAGTTGACATCGATAAGCTTGAAAATAATAAAATGCTGGAATTTTACAGATCATTAAGGGGCATCCAAGCAGTTCAATGTAAATTATAACCACCAGAATCAATTTTTTAAAACTAGGTATCTCATAAACATCAACTCACAGTAAAAAAAAATAATGTTTTGTCAGAAGAAAAACAACTTTTTAAAGGTAGAACCATAAATGAATATTCATAAATTTGTAGATTATACCCTGTATAACATTAACAGCTAGTGAACATATAAAATTGATGTATACTGGGACAACATATTGCTTCTTCTTTTTTTTTTTGACAAAGGTACATATAAAAAAGCACCAAAGGAGTTGCTTATTTACAAAATTATCTACAAGAAAGAAACTCAACAAACTCTATAAGTTCTATTGAGATGTTCTTCTCCAAGCAACTTTGGGAGATGGCATTGTGTGTGGTGAGGTTAACTTAGGTTATGGCCGGCTCCATTCAAAATGAGATATGGGTTTGGAGTGGAATTAAAGCTTCTAAGGAGATTAGGAGATGAGGAAAGTTTTTTTCTATAATTCCTCTATCATGTGAATAGTGTGGAACTCAGAGAAGTGGTAAGGCTTTTGAGAATGTAGAGAGCTCAATAGACACCACTAAAAGGAAATGGTTAAATAACCTTTGTCTTTGTTTAAGGGAAATTTTTTTGTACATGAGGAAGAGTTCCTTGATTTCATAGACTTGGTATCTTGTAGATAGTTTTTTGTAAATGAGTTCCACCCTCTTGGTGTGTTTTTAATATACTTTTTAATTATAAAAAAAACACATCTTTCTCATTCACGAAGAGTTTACCCCAAAACCAAAATCTTAAGGTATTGAACCAACTATCCCGAATTTCCTCTAAGGACCTTTCTACATTGTTAAAGGCCCTCCTATTTCTCTAATTCCACACATGCCAAAAAAATAGAAAGGAGAATCAAAGAAAGAGCCCTTTTTCAACTCTTTAGGGGCTCTCAAACCACCAAGCCCAAAACTCATCTTTAACGGTGCCGGCAACCACCCAAGAAATACCCACCACACAAAAAGCTATCTCCCAAAGGCTTCGAGCCAAAGAGCACTCCAACAAAATATGAGAACAACTGCTTATATAATTAATCACAGATCTAAACCAGTAATTACAGGTTAATACCACTGAAGTGCAACAACAGTGCCACGACCACCACCACCACTATCTCTATAGAAATGCAACCTAACTTCACCTTTAACACCACAACTAACTTCACTAATTCTCCAAATGGTGCCAAAACCATCATAACTGTGTCTATTATGATTAGAGCCTCAATCACCACTGACACAATTTCTAAGATCACTATCAAACCTGACCCATGCCACCTCATGACATCACTCACTCATCTCTAATACTACCATCACATACAAAGAGTTTATACAGTTCGATTTGTGTCGGTTTACTTTAAAAATTGAAACCAAACCAATACAGCCAGTTTGAGGAAAAATCCAAATTGAAACCGAACCACAAACCGGGTTTGGTTTGGTTTAAGCTCTTCTTTCTTTTTAATTTCAAAATTGATTCAACTATATTACCCACAAAAACAGTATATATTTTACAATGCATCCATACAAAGTTAAAATAAACTAACATTCATGCTATATGTTTAAAAGTTTGATACAAACCATAGAAATACTAAACAAATATATATTAAAGTGTACGGGAGTGTATGATAATAAGATGCTCTTTTTTTATAGTTAAAACCCCCACACACACACCTCGAACCTGGGCAGGGAAATTCCTTGTCAACGTTCCAAAGTGGGTAAGACTAATAAGATGCCCTTTAATTATCAACCAATTAGATTTTAACATGTAATTATATATAAAATATATAAAAGGGACTGGTTTACCAGCTTGGTTTGGTTTATTGAAAACCTATAAACCGCAACTCAAACCGAACCAGTGATTTTTTGAAAACTCCAACAGAAACTAAAACCAATTAGCCGATTCGGTTCAGTTTGCCGGTTTGCACTGAACCGTTGCACACCTCTAATCGCATTTACCAATTTCACCAATGCCAAAATACTCATTTAAATAATGAAATTCCCAACTTAATAGAATTCAAGTAAGACTAATTCGATATACACCAGTTTCATTTCCTCTCACCATTATGACTAAACAAAGGCACACTTGAATCCTGAATGTGATTTCATGCTGAAAAGACAGAAGCCTATTCCAAACATAAACCTTTGCACTAAACAATTCCACTGGAAACACAATTCCATCTCTTGAGCATCATAGGACTGCGACAGATAAAAGAGTGAGCAAAATTATGAAGCAACTCCTTACTCGGATAAGTTCAACTCAACGATTTCAAGGTCATTGTATAGCCACATGTAAAATTCAACAATCTTGATCAGTATTCTAAACAATTCTCAAGTGAGCCCCATCTGAATTCCAGGGAATGCAAAGGTCTTAAACAATTGACAAATGAAATAAAAAATGCAGACTATTTTTCCTGGAAACCAGTCCAAGCCACCATGGTGAGTTTCAGGCTTCTTGTAACACATTGTCTTGTTGCTGTATTTGAAAATCCTTCAAAATGATGAAGGCCTATGATTTCCCTAACAATTCCTTAATGACCCCAATGTCCAGCAAATTTGAAAAATAAATTTTTAATCAATCTTATTCGTCCAATAGCTCATCTATGAAAAGTGGAACTTTATTCACTGCACCTAGCTCTAAACACCCAATTTTCTGAAAATAGATACTCAAAATAATATATAACCAATCATAGAGACAATAACAATCACAATCAGATTTACCTTGAAACATCCATTCAATTTGGAATTCCTTGACCACTCCAAACCCCAGGCCTTGCTTGATGTCTGATAAGTAGCCTTAAACACGTCGTCATCAAAAACCTTCCGTGAAACGGCAAAATCCCACGAGTCCTTTGCCAAATCATAGCATGGCTCAAAGGTAGTGACCCCTCGGTGCAGATAAGCATACTTCAACTTGCAATTCCCCGTGCCAAGCATGTAATTTGCTGATACTTTGTTAGCTGAATCAAACACGAGATTTCCATCCAATATAGTCCGTTTATCGCCTCTGCTGTGAATGTAAGTCAAATTCAAGGGTTTCTCTGCTACCCTAACTGTGTTCATAAATTGAAACCTAAAATCCTACACCACAATACACAGTAATAAATTTTATTTTAAAAACACGCACAGAGACAACATATTCTTGGTAAAGCTTTATCAGGTGACTGATGAATCGAATGAGAACCGAAAAAGAAAAGGAAAAACTTAATTTTTTTAGTAAGTACAATTATATAAATATAATGGGCATAGGGGGTGCCACCTATTTACAAGAACTATCTACAAGATAGCGATTCCATGAACTCTATAAACTGTAGATGATTTACAAAAAAGTTTACCTCAACCCAAAACATAAGTAAATTGAGTCACCCCTCTTTGATAAACTCAAACGATTTTTCCACTCCTTTACAACAGCCATTTCAACCAGAATCTGACAATCTAATTAAAAGTTTCCTCTCAATTTCAAGGTCTTATCGTTTCTCATTTGCTTGCTTATAAGCGGGAAACAAATTACGGGAAATTTTACAGCAGTTAATTTCAGGCCCATAAGAGTCAATTTTTCTTCTGTACTAATACTTCCCCTTGGTTTCTCCGTAAACAAACGGATTAAACCATAGAGCTAGCTCAGGGAATTTTGTGATGGTACCTTTTTTGGGACGTTGAAGTCGATGATGAAGAAGCCGGGCTTCTCGACTGCTAGAGCCAAACCATTTAAGCTGGGGCCCTTGGCGAAGGTGGCTTCAGTTAAGGAAGCGCGGAGCTTGACATCTCCGGCGTTAACGGCGAGAGTAGTAGCCGAGCTGCTCTTGTCTAAGTCGTACCTGCCTTTCAAGGACGCCTTCATTTCGTGAGGAACAAGAGAGCAGACAAAAAGGTTGGTAAGCGGAGGAGATGCCGAGGGTTTAGTTGTGTTTTGCTTTTCTATTTTTTGTATAACTGAAATTTGTATCCGCAAAAATGTTTTGGCGCATCGCGCACCGCTGTTGCGTCTAGTCGATATGGAGAGTTATAGAGTCTTCCAATGTGGTGGGTTGTGCCGTGCTTGCCTAATCCAATTGATCGAAGTATAAATAATTGAATATAGTATTGTTAAAAGTTTTATTGATAATTTTAAAAATTTATTAGTAATATTAATTTTTTTATCTTACATTTATATTAATATTATTAATGAAGTTCTTCGAGATTATTAGTGAAATTTTCAACAAGTCTAAACTCAATGGTTTAAATCCAAGCAAACCAATAATTTTTATTCATCTACATCTCTAGTTTTAAATTTTTAAGGCTAAATTACATAGAAAACATTTTGGTTTGACTTAGTTTCATTACAAACCATGAGATTTACTTTAGTTCATACTAAACATTGTGGTTTGGTTAAGTTTTATAATAAACCATGAGGTTTATTTTGGTTTATGCTAAACCCTGTGGTTGGCACCATTTGCACCAAGGTTAACGATGTTAACTTTGTCTTTAATTTTAGGGTTTGTAATGAAATTGAGCTTAACAATAGAGTTTTCTATATAATATAACATTTTTTAATCTCTTATTTTTAGTTCTAATCATTTAGACTGTTTCTTCCTCCTCATCTTCCTCTTCCTCTGCACCGACTCTCTCTCATCCTCATCTTCCTCCACACTGCCCTTCCTCCACGCCACCCATTCTCCTTCTTCCTCTTTCTTCCTCCTCATTCCTCTCTCCTACTCTTTCCATATCGCACAGCCTCTCTTTCTTCTTCCTCTTCATTCTCTTTCTCCTTCTCCTTATTTTCCCTAGTTTTTTTGAAAATTTTGAAAAGTGAGAATAACCTCACAAAGGAAATAAAAGATATAGAAAATGTTACAACTGACAAGAAGTTCAATATCTATTTGGTTTTTATCTTGCTCTGAGATATGGTTCTCGCACTGTTATTTCTTATGTGATTCCTTTGGAGGAATTTAATGCAGGTATGAATCACATGGTTTGTTATGAAAATTGAGCCAAACCATAAAGTTTAGTATGAACCAAAATAAAACTTAGGGTTTGTTATGAAACTAAACCAAACCATAAGTTTTTCTATGCAATTTAGTCCATTTTTAATTTAAACAACGTATTTTTAGGAGATTTGAACAAAAAACTTCTATAATTTCAAAATCGTTTTAATTTTATCATTGTTGTTACATTTTCTTAAAAAACTTAACCTTATTATCAAATGAATGATACATATGGCTACAATAAATGTTAACTTGACTAAATTAAGGTTTTAGAATTGAATTTTTTCATTTGAAACCTCATCATCTAAATTAAAATCACAAGTCTTAAGATTTGTTTTGCCCCATAAAA
Source organism: Bretschneidera sinensis (assembly GCA_023935145.1). Lineage (NCBI taxonomy): Eukaryota > Viridiplantae > Streptophyta > Magnoliopsida > Brassicales > Akaniaceae > Bretschneidera > Bretschneidera sinensis. The sequence goes on from CM043700.1 coordinate 122,610,510, forward strand.
AATCATAAACCATATGCACACGAAATATGAAAGTAAATATTGCTCATAAAGCTTTAATTTGGCTAGGTCGGCTTTAAAATTGGTTTAAGTCAAAGTTAAGAATGTACTTTAATGATGAAATGACTAAATTGAAACGATTTTAAAATATAAAGAATATATTGCTTAAATTAAAACTTCATGGCACAATTGAATAAGTGTCCAAACCCCCAACTATAAAAAGTGGTATCCAACATTGAAATATTCACATGCTCGGGCAATATATGGAGCCTCGTAAGGCTTCCAATTTGATTAGGTCAAAGTTTATGTCGTAAAAAAATCGCATTAAAACTTTCAATTTGATATTATCTTAATTATGCGGATGATTAAATGATACAAAATTTGATTAAATTTAGCATTGAAACAGCTTGTTATTTTGTTTGATAGGAAGTTGTGTTAAGATTGATTTAAAAATCAGGTTTGTTGTTGATGAACTTTTCTAAACTAGTTGAGTTCATGGTTAGCAATTGGTTGAGAGTTAAAATTATTTATTTTTATTTTTTTAATAATTTATAATTTGTTTAGATAAAAGAGAAAAAGGAAGAAGCAAGAACTGCTTTTTTATTTTGAGTAAGAAAACTTGGTTTTGTTCATTTAGTCAAATTTCATGTTTTAATATTTTTCTTGCATTTTCTTTAAATATCCCATAGAATTTACAAGACATGGTCCAGACCGTAATGGACCAGAGTCTAGCCATGGGCCAGACCGTAATGCGCAGAGGTAGACCAACCCACATTCACGGTACACAGTCAAAAGTAACGAATTCTTTGAGGTTGAACTCTAGGGCCTAGGCTTCCATTTTTGTTGTGGACGGATTTTGATGATTCGGATTTGCGGACTCCAGTGCGATATCAACGGTGGATCAAATGGATCAGCAAACATCAATGTACGCGTTATTAGCAGGCAATAGCTTCTATCATTTTTTTAAGGCAACGTTAGTTCCCGCCAAACATTTTTGGCGCCGATATTCATAGCCAATGCCATTCTATTTCGCGAGCTAGCCCTAATTTCCTGTTTCACTTATTCTCTTACTCACCGTCAAGCTATCTATGTTTCTCTCAGTGAAACTCCATTTTCACGAGCTACATTTACCTCTTTTTTCTTTATCGCACACAATCTCAGAAGAGTCCCCAATTTGAGGTGAGTCCATTCTATCTTTTTTTTTCCTGTGAAATTATTAGGAGATTAGATCTGCAAATAATGGGCCGAGTATTTCATTTATGGGTTAGATCTGCAAATATTAGGTCTCATTTTATCATTTTATTCTTACATATGTACGCCACATTCTTCGTTATGTGTATTGATTTGTTGTTTCTGCATTACCTTCCACAAATGGAATTTAGGGTTTTATAATTGGGATCACGAAGCTGTTACAGATAATTATAAAAACGATCACATTGTACGTGCAGTTCGCTCATAGCGTTCGTTTTTCATGTCTATTAGTTGTTTCTTTGATTGGTTAATTCATCAAGCTGAGGTTTATGTGGACGAAAAAAGTTGCAGCTATATATTGCAAATTTCTACCATAACGTGATTTGCATTTATTTTTCTATTTGGCTGATTTGCCGATTATGTGCCAATGTTCACGAGTTCTGGTGTTTTATATCTGAAAAGTAGAAGGAGATAGTTGACACTCTTAGCTCACAGGCTGAGTTCGGTTTAATGAGATTTGAGTTCTCTAAATGAAACCAGATGCCCAATTCCGAATTCAAAGTTTATCTGCTGAAATGATGAGTTTATTTTATTCATTTTTTACTGTTCCCACCACACATCATCACAGACAATGATGCCATAATTAGATTACTTATTTGTCCAATTGTCTTATTAGATTATTCGACTAGTCAAGTTCATTTTTCATCAATGCTAATTATCTGTTTAAGTCATTATGGAAATTTTTGTTGGATTACAAATGAAGATTCATACAGACAACTTTGGCTGCTTGTGATAAGACTAGATGACGATGGCTGCAATTGAGGATTCCTGGCATATCTTTGAGCTTATTTCAATTTTGTGTTGTTTTCCTTTTATTTTGGTCAGTGGAGAATGATTGTGCATTTATTTTGCATTCATGTATTGCCCTTTATATTTAACTCCATTGGTCAATATGTTAGCCTCAACTCAAGTGATGATTTTATTACTGCTGGATTGTACTTGGTGGCAACTGATTTGCTCTTATTCTATCCCCCTTTTATTTGCACCAACTTCCAACCAAACAAATTTTTGGAGAAACAGAGATATATCTTTTCATCTGTAAAATCTAGATGATATGTGGATTTTGTGGTCATTTTGATGCTTGTGTGCAAGTAGGACTAGTTTTCCAGTGAGTGAAATTTCTGTACGTTAGAGGGCAAGCATTCACCCTGTGTTTTGAACTATTATGCAGTAGCAAGGAAAATATAGTCTTTGTTTTCATCTAATGGAGTTAAGGAGTTGCAGTCATTTGCACTTTATCCAGGCCATTAAGGGTGGTTCAGTTAAAAAAATTCTCAACGTGCATCGCTCGAGGCCAGCACTCACATTTAAAAAGATTGAAGATATATATGGAAATGCCAAAAATGATGGTTCACTCCCAACTCTCCAGCCAAGACTTGTGTTTGATGGCTTGACAGTTGACTGTGGCATGATCAAGACTGAAATCCCATGCCTGACAACGGAAAGAACAATCAGAAGTGAACCAGAAGCTTATGACTTTGATAGCAATGGGAGTGATGGCGAAAGAAACAGTGAACTGGATGATCTTAACTTTGGTAATATGACATTGAAACATATTAAGGAAAGATGCAAAGCAATGAAAAGGAAACGCTCAAACTATGGTGATTCAAGTAAAGAAACTGCAAAAACTTGCTCTTATGCAAAACAAGATTATCCTAATTTACAACCTGAGGATGACATATGTGATCTTGAGGAGCCTCTCAGCAGTTTGAAATATAAGCTCTCAAAGAAAAGAAAGGGAAAGAAGAAGCATATGAAAAATCATGTATCTACTTCATCTCAAACGGCCATATCTGTAGTTAAATCTGAGTACATCCATACTGATCAAGATTTCCTTCAAGCTAATGGGGATTCGCATGTTCCTCTTGTCATTAAAGTTGAGGCTTCTGAGCCCAATTACCCAGATTGTCAGGCCATGGCTTGTGTTTCTAATGATTTCTCCCTTGATTGTAATGAGCAATTAGGTTCTTGTGGAGCGTTATCCATTGAAGTGCCTGAGACAACCAATGTTGTGGAGTCTCCAGTGTCAATTTCTCCGACAAAAGAGCCTGAATGCTGTGTTGTTAACATGGCACCTTATCAATATATGGAATATGTTGATCCTCAGTCTGTCTTTGATGCTGATGTTTCTGGTTGGGAGATTGTAAAGGTAGATAGTCCAGAATTTACTAGTCAACATCATTCAGATTTTCCCATATCAGAATTTAAGGAAGAAGGTTATATCATCCATGCACTTCCCTATAGCATCTCTCCAGAAACAAACTCTCCAACAATGGATCATAATGATGATGTACATGATACCTTCCAAAGTTATTCTTCTATGAAAGAGACATCATTGCAGACTAGCTGTAACAGCCAGATTCAAGTGCCTGATATGGCCATTGTTGAATTCAGTAATATAGATAGTGCATGCTCGTCCGAGGATAATATTAAAGATGATTTGGGTTCTATTATTGAAGCTAATGGTAGCAGACATCTTAGGAACTGCGCTTCATCATTGAATCCAAATTCTTACCCAAGTCCTGATAACTGTTTGGTTTCTGTTGATGAAGATTCTCCTTCAGTTAAGAAGCACTCCCTATACCCTGAATGTGTTGATGCAGCAAAAGACTGCTCCACAACAATCCATTCTTGTGATGCTTCTGAAGAGTTCACAGAACCGGCAGGGATTGCAGATTATCATAGCACAAAGCTGCACCATTCTCCTGAAAAGTTGCTGTCCACAAGAAAGGTGGGTTATGTACATTGACTGTTTTATTTGTCTCAGTTTATATGCGGCTGAAGTTGTTTCTGACGAAGCTTTTACTTGCAGACCATTTCTCCAGCTTCTCAAGAAAAACTGTGTAAAGCTATGGAGTCAGCTCAGTTACATGATCATGAACATTACAGTAAGTTTAGAAAATATCCAGTTTAGTAATACCTTTGTGTTATATGCAGCGCAGTTTTTGCCTATGAAGTGGTTTGGATGATAATAGCTAGTTGAGCCACTGAAATGATGAAATAATCATGTTAGATACTGCCAGATCAGAATTTGAAAGAACAAGTAATTAGTGCTGAAAAAAAACATGACTAATATAAAACTTGTTCTGCACCTGTGCCATTTAAATGAAATTTCACATTCATTTGAAATCTCAAATAAATGTTTTACGTCTCAGCTTTTAGATAGATTTGAAATTTAAGGTAGTTCTATACTTTCAGTTCTATGTTTCACAAAAGTTATGTTTTGTGATTTAGTTATGACTGCCTTCAATCCTTTATCAATTCTCGTCTTGTTTCTAAACGCTCTATATTTCTCATCTTTGCACTCACCTAATTGATTTTTATTGGGTGGTGATAATTTCAGAATGTAAAGGAAAACTATATATCAGCAAACACAGCAACCACAGAATCCTCAGAGCTGAAGGGCTTGATAAGATCAGGAGAGCTGAAGTCACTATCAATGCAAAGCAAATCAATGGGAAACCAAAATGTGATAAGCAAGGCTCCCATCAAAAGGGCATTCCCAGGGTTCCTCATCTTTCGCGTGCAGTACCGGCTGTACCGCAATTTAGTACTGGGTGCACCTCCATTCAAGGGTGTTCCCAGAGTGCTATTGCATTTTCACAGAGGCAGATGCGTGATATTGAATGTATTGCGACTAAACTCACAAAAGAGTTGAAGTCTATGAAAGATATTATGAAGGAAACATTGCATCCTGAAGCCTGTCCAGCTACATTATCGAAGCATAATGTGGATGAGGTATGTTACTATATAATCTTGCTGGTAGAGTAACTGATCACTGTATCAGTGTTGATGGAATTCTTACCTTCATTTCTGAATTTGATTGTATCATTCTATAGAAATAGACAATTTAAGTGTGTTACTTCTTTCTGAAATTTAGAACTGATATATCTAGGTTTGAGTGAACTGGCCTTAAAATGTATTCCTGTGTTTTGATGAACTTAGATCTCTTATCAATGGTGCTTTACACTTTATCTGATATTTGTCGTGCTTCTGTCCTTGTTTATGTCGTTTGTATACCCAGCTATTGAGAATATGGTAAAATTTGGAGTATTTTTTTTTTCTTTTCCTGTCAAATTGAAACTATGAGAATTTACAGGGTTCTTCATGACTACAAAACCATTGTTATCTTATATGCTTTGTGCTTGCAGCCGGGCTCCTTTTTTTTGTTTTTTTTTTATTTGCATGCGTATCAATATGTATTTCTAAATAATCTTTACTTTGGCAGGTGAGAACAGCCATTGAGAATGCAACAAGAGTTGAAGAAACTGCAAGAAAATGGCTTTCCAACATGGCAAGGGACTGCAGTCGTTTTTGTAAAATCATGGTTTGTTTATCTTCTCATCTTGAAAGGGTAAAAAGAAAGGGTGGGGAGTATATTTTTGAAAAAAGTAGACATACTAGCTTACCTAGTTTTTGATGTTTTGCTCGTTATTTTCATTGGTCAATTGCAGAGGTTGACTCAGGATAGTTCTGCCGCTTCTGAAAATGTAGTCCCTAAAGAGAGGAAGATCAGTTTTGCTGATGAGGCTGGTGGAAAGCTTTGCCATATCAAGGTTTTTGAGGATAATATGGGTTCTCAATTGGAGTCTGGTAGTGATAAACAAGATTTGTTAGTCAAGTAATGTTTAAGCATCTGCTTGTTGTACATTTATGTTTTTGGTATTTATATACCAATTCAATTCTCTTATGGGTTTAAGCATCTGCTTGTTGTACATTTATGTTTTTGGTATTTATATACCAATTCAATTCTCTTATGTAAGACCGAGGAAAAGCTATATAAGGTCATGGAGCTTATCTTCTACTGTATGTGAATTTTAAGTTACTCTTGGCATGCTGGGTGGAGCAGCCTCAACACGGTAGATTACCCACATAGAAATAGGAAAGGGACTAAATTCAGAGCCAAGGAACTGACAATCGCATAACTAGAGGAATATAATTTAAGCCTTCATTTTGGCTGTATCTGTCTTGTTGCTTGTCTTCCCCATATGGCTGCTGCTGAATTTGTGAGATGCTTTGCACAACTTGTTTCAGGAAGAAATTATTTTTTTAGTTCAGTTTCATTAATATTCTATTGTGTAGTGTTAAAATGGAAATCAAATAATGTAATATAGAGATTTCTGAGTGTTTTCACAAAATTAGTCCCCTCCCTCTCCTTGTAAACCTGAGTAGTGCAGTTAGTGTTAGAGACGGATTAGGAGTCACAGAGAAGGTAAAGGAGGAAGCTTGATCAACACATAAAAGAGCTAGGCAGGAATTCCAGGTGAACCTGGGTCAAAGATAAACTGATTTCTACCAAACCAGATAATCAGATATGCCACAAAATGAAAGAAAACAGGACTTTTCAAGGCATAAAATTAGCAGGTGAAGAAAGAAAGTACTTGGATTTTAAAACATTGGGCCAAATTTGGTTATTGCTAATGATGAAATGCCAATTGAGCTTGGGAAGAAGCTGGAGGAGGTTTTTATCTCTAGTTCTACTTATCTCTAGGCTAAGTGATTCTATACCAATTAAGCTAGTGGACTTTACTCTTATTTTGTTGTGTTCCATGAGAAAGTTCCTTTTAATTTGGTCAATGTGATTACAAACAAGCTGAACACTGCATGTAGTAATCAGATGACTAGCAGTTTCTAACTGCATGAACAAGAGGCTGGACTTACAAAATCCTTTTAACTTCTGATGGGGTAAAATACTCCACCCAATGAAAAATCGACATGTGGTTGATTTCACTTACAAAGATAAAAACTTTGGGTGACTAATTTTTTCTGTACTTCTGACGTGGAAGGTATTATGTATAACACTTTCAAAGTTATATATTTAAGGAATGCAATATAAATTAAAGGTTTGAACCATAACCTCTTACTTGAAAAAATCATGTAGTATTAATGATCCAAAGCAACTTTTTGTTTAGTTTTTCACAAGTTATATATTTATATAATTAACAATGCATATATTTAAATTATAAATAATAAATAATTATTATATATTAATTAATTAAATATTTAAAAAAAATTGACAAGACCCATAATTTTATTTTCTCTGATTTTCGGCCTTTAGTCTTCAAAACAAGACAAGTTGACTTTTTTTTTAAAAAAAACTCTCTCATCTCTCCATCTCTCACACTTGAACAGGCACAGTGCACCCATCTCTTTTCTGCAAAAAATTTCCTCTCTTTCTCTTCTCTCTCCCTCACAGCATCAAGCCTCGCAACCCCCCCAGTCCTCGCGATCCCAACCCACAGCCCCCAACCACCTAACCGCAAGTCCTCGCCACCCCAGCCACACAGCCCTTCAATCGTTGCCCCCAGCAATCGCATACCCACAGTTGTCGCACGCCCTCAGCCCTCTCCCCAGCCGTCGCACGCTCTCTACCCTTGTCTCCCTTTGTCACGCTACTCTCGTTTAATTATTTGGGTTTTGTGTATTTTTTTCAGTTGGTTATCTGTTTTTTATATTGATTTGAGTTTTTTTTTTCATATTTTTCAGTTGATTATTTGTTTTTTTACATCTATTTGAGTTTTTTTTTGTATTTTTCAATTGATTATCTGTTTTTTTAAGATCGGTTTTTTTTCCTCAGTTTCTTTTTTTTTTTTTTTTTTACAATTAACTGCAAAATCGATAATTTATAAATAAATGGTTACGATTATTTAATGGATAGTTGTATAGTTATAGGTTGCGGTTTCGAATAGTTTTCATAAATTTAAACGGTTTTTGTTAATAAGCTAGTTTCGAGGTAAAAGTTATAATTATGTCAAATTTTATAGTTAATTTAATCATTATCAACTTTAATTAACGGCGTTAATTTGATCATTGGTTACAAATGGAAAAATCCACGTCAATAGAGATTAGTCTAATAAGGAATATCTTATGTAAAGAATCTCTTATGTTAGTATTTTTATCAATTAATCTGCGGTATTATAAATATTATCAAAACTGATTTAGATTAATGTAAAATTTGTAAACATTTTGAGACTCTCAAAATATTTAGGCTCCTGATCACATTTATTAGTCTTAAATATGATTTGTAATTTGTATTAAAAATTGATGACATGATAAAATAAAGAACTGGTTAAAAATTGTTCCATCACTTACAATTGCCAATAATTATTTCTAAAATTACCAGTGGACTTACTTGACAAAAATAATTTTGTTAGTAAAAGTTTGGAATGTACCGGTGTTCTCTAATTTATCAGTAACTAATTACAAGTTAATTAATACATAATAATCTTAATAAAGACGTGGTCGTGTGATGCCGCAGTGGTGCATGTGCTTTAGTGATGAGACCTCCCATCATAGCAATCAGAATCAGACTGATCGGTTGAACTATGAACCAAAGGTCTAATTCTTTAATTGGATCGCTGCTACTATCTAACCAATGAGAATTGGTCGGTCCAGCTAATAAACCAATGAATCAAAGGTCAGACTAATTTTTTTAAAAAATTTGATAAAAAGATTAATGTGAGTATGGAGATTCCAACTTAAAACTTTTATTTTAAAAAGAGTTATGTTTTACTTTGCTACCATACCATCTCTTAATATATAAAAATGCTATTCACCTTAATTTATTTATAACCACTCAAAGTTAGCTAATCCACAACATTTTCTCTTTACATAATCATAATCTAGCTAAATGTTAGACGTTCATTTTATTATATTTATTTATAATATTTTGTCATCAATATAATTAAAAATTATTTATTTATTTTATTATCTTATTTTAATTAATTAATACATAACCTCTTAAAAATTATAAATCTTGTATATAAATTTAAATGGGCTTTTTCAAAATGCAGTGATCGTCAAATTTGACACATTCACTTATAAAATGATGTTTAAAAACTGATTAAAGCATAATTAAATCAGTAAATTCAATGCAAAAATTGTTTAAATTTATTGATTTAAACATGTTTTAATCAATTCCCAAATATCATTATAATTGATCATGATATAAAATTTATTACATAATATTATTTTTTATAAAAACAACTAAAATATATCTTTAAGTTTAATTTATTCAATTTATAATTACATTTTTAAATATTTATATAAAATGATATAATCATATCATTATAATTATTATATATATTTTAAATTATTTTTTTATAAACCAACGGTTTTACTATTGAGCCCCTTATTGGACCAATGATAATTATGCCTCATATGCAAGATTTGGATTTGGTCTTGATTATTGTTTTCAGTATTAAAAAAAGAGTGATAGTGACTAAAACCCATCGTATGGTTTATCTTACTTTAAAAAATAAAAAAATAAATCATATTTATTAGTATTTTGATCATATTTGATGCTAAGGTTTTTAGATTTAGTCGTAAATCATTCACATTTCGCAGTAATACCATTTGTTTCCACTAAATATGACTATTTTATTAATAAATGTGATAATTTTACGATTCTTTTTTTAATAAAAAAACACTTAAAGAATTCTCCCCGATTATACTATATTTATTTTATCAAAAACCAAAATTCCATTGCACAATAAATAATCATTTTTTTCACAATATATTCCTCAATCTTATAAATCTACGGTGTTGTTTAGACATTTTATTTAAATGTAATCTAAATCACAAAAACTTAAAATATTTAGAGTTTTTTTTTTAAGTTTTGAGTTAAAAGCTCTAAAAATTTTAAGTTTTGATAATTAAAATCCCTTGGTAACTCCCTTGCCTTTCCCAAGAGAATCATAGAACAAAATTTTCCAAATCTCCGCGAAAGCCTCAACGATTGCCCCATGATATTGTCTCTCGTTCAGTGACAGGAAACAGAGCAAGAGCTCCTCCAAATCCTCGACCTCAAAAATATGCTTCTCTAGTATCATCTCCAACATCGACCTCTTGAAATCCTCGTACGGATCTTTTGATATCTTCACCACCGCCACGCTTTCCCTCATCACCTTCCCCTCCACCGTCCTCGTTGGTATCTTCGGCTGGAGAACCCAACCACTCGTCTCCGGTGATGTAATTGTCTTTATTGCCTTTGAGATGTTCGATCCCTTACGTCCCAGTCTTCGAATCTTCTTTACTTTCTTCTTTTCTATAAGCTTGATTTCGTTATCGGATATCTCCATTAATGTGCTCTTTATGAAATTATGGTTATCAAATTCGTAGGAAGAATCGTACGAGAAGCTTCTAGAAGAAGATATTAGGGTTTCATTCTCATTGTTTTCACTGTTGAAGAACCAAGTGCCACTATGATGATGATGGTCACTTGATGAAGCGTTACTTGCTTTAGCTTCATTTATGTTAATTTCTTTGCTTTTACTATCAGCTGCAATAAATGAAGAATTACGGGCTTTTGGTAATTCGTTGGCTTTAGAAGGAACCATGTGCGATCGAGTTGATGATTCTTTTTTCCATGTGTACTCTGGTGAATCAATGCTGCACACGGATGACAAATATTGCGCGCATGATCCACGATAGTCGACTGATGCTACCTTTGATGACACGTGTTGCTTGATGGGTGGGTTCTCGGGTGTTGACGACGGTGGGGCTGGGAGGTTATTAGGGTAGCTAATGTCGAATGCCTTAGGATTTATCGGAGATAATCGGTAGATTATCGAGATTGGGGTTTCTGAGAAAGTAGAAGGGTTTTTGGATCGACAGAATTGAAGTGAATGTATTACACAAGAAAGTTTGAGCTTAAAACGCTTAGCCATATAGTTGATGTGCCAAATTTAAATGGTTTAATTGTTTCAGTGCAAGACAAAGTGGAAGTCGATATATATAGCATAAGAAGGCCGGCTCTTTAAAAAAGTATAAATTAAAAGATCCAACACCTCATAAGCTGACTAAATCCATGTGATGATATAGTATTGTGATTCTTGCTTGAAAGTAACATAAAATTCTGTAGTGTGCGTAGTCTTTGTGAGGGAGAACCGTATTTTGACGCATTCAACGCAACACCCCAAACCACAAAAATACCAAACAGTTAGTTCTCTCTAAAATTATCAGTCGACCCCTTGAGCTACAAAAGACGAATTCACATTAATTAAGAACACGTGGACAAGAAAATAAACACCAAAAACAAAATAGAAAATTCTGCTACAATGCACACTTACAGGCGTTTTGAAGTTTTCAGTACTAACAAACTGTACATGTACCAGCTAGTCCTTTGCTGGAATAGTTTAATGCAAAGGTGTGACAAGATCAACCAAAATTAGACATTAGTACCAAACTGAAAAACTATGAGCTTATGGCTTATAGGATGCGGTTTAGCTCAAAATTACGATTAAAATTTCGATTAAATCAATGTTAAAATGATTAATTAAATAATATATATTGATTAATCGGTTGATTGATTGTTAGATTTTTTTAACTTTTTTTTTTCATTTAATTGATTAAAAAATTAATATTAATAATATGTTAAATATAAATATATTATATATAAAATATAATAAACTAAAAAATATTAAGTATAAATTAAATATATAATATATAATAAATTAAAAAAAACTTAATTATATAAATAGTGTCGGTTAACTGATTAACCTACCGTATCAATCGAAATTAATTTGATCGATTAATGTCGAAATACTTAAATTAATTAAGTCAAAACAATTTAAAAAACCATTTCGACCGTTTGTACAACCCTACTTAAAATTTTAGGCTTTAATGGTCAAAACAATATAATAAGATAATGATTATTAATTAATCATAGTTAGTTTCTATTAGATGATCAACTTGAACAAGCTACTTGATCTAACCTAAGCCCAACCTGAACTCTAGGTAAATTATAGTTGAGACTTTTTAAAATTAGGATGGGTTAAAATTGAAAAATCTCAACACTAATTAAATTTAAGTTGGGCTAAAATTGAAGTTTTATCAATTCTAATCAAACTCATAATCTGTGAGTTCATATTTAATTTTATAACATATATATATATATATATATATATGGATTTTATTATAGTACTTTATATATTTACTTTATTGGTGTTACAGCTTAACTAAAACAATTATGAATTTCAATAAAATATTTGAATTTTTGTAATTTTAATATTTTAAAAATATTTAAATTTAAATATATCAATTTAATATTTTTCAAATTTTATTTAAAATATTAACATTTGAAATGAAAAAATACAATTCAAAAATTTAGTATAGTTTAATCAGATCCGGTCCAATCCAATTCAACTCAATCCGTTTCACAAACAGAGGCGAAGCAGCTGCATGGGCACATCTGGGCAAACTTTTGTGAAAAAAGCCTCAGTCACTAATATTTCCCATATGGCCCAGGGGCCAAGCTTAGTCTATATATATATATATATATATATATGCTGAGTCTTACCGTAAGCGTCCCCTGCAACTTTTTAATGCTTGAAACTTTTCCTTGTATTTCATTTCACTTGCTATTTATTTTGACTTGTACTTATTGGAAGTAGCAACATGCCTTATGTTGACATATTAATTTTGTTTTATAGATTTGAAAGAGTATATACAGTTTTACAACATCTACATTGGTATGGTTTTTTCTTTTTTATCAATTCATTACTTTTTTGTAATATTTGTTCAATTTTTAATCATTTTTTAAAACATATTATCTTAGTTATCATTTATTTTACTTTATGTAAAACACGTGTTTATTAAAAGCATATATAAAATTAATATTACATGATAAATTTTTATGTGGTTTGTAGATTTATAGCAATTTCTGAGCATATGAAAAAGAAATTCTTTATCAAATGACTGTAAGATCGATTATATATTTCAATCTACTCTAAAAAAGTTTTTTAGCTTCGTTATTGTTCACAAACTAACCCGAACCAAATCCGATTTTTCATAGATTGTGGTAGGACTTGGGATTGAAATTTCATAGCCAGTCATGGTTTGGATTAAGTTAAAGTTAAGAATATAATATCACATGTTGAAATAGAATTAATTTCTAATCCGATCCAATCTAATTCGTGCACACACTAATTTCATTTTATGGGCATGACATTTTATAATTTTATTAACTTTTTAGTTAAGTTCGATATTCATTTTTTTTTTTTTTTAGGTATGATTATTAGTACCCTAACTATTTGGTCAGTTGAGGCTTTGAGAAAAAAAAAAAGTGAGATCCTCATGCAGACTCAAATATTACCCATGATCGAGTTTCATATATTTATTTGATGTAAATTAATTATTTCATTACATGCTTATCTTATGGGTGGGTTCGCCTATTCAAGATTACACCACGTCACATAGTATATTAAGGCGTCGTTAGTACCAGATTTAAGCAAACTTGTTTAAAACAAGATCTTAAATCTGATACCAAACTACATCTAAATTGTCTCTATGTTCTCATTTTGTTGGAAAATAAAGAATTATTTTTCTTTTTTGTATGAATAAAACAAGTAAAATAATAATACAAAGTAATCACAACGGAAAAATAATAATCAAACCATCAAAATCAAAACACCGAATTTTTACGTGGAAAACCCCTTCAATGTGAAAAGAAAAAACCACGGGACTTGGTCCAAGAAAAAATATCTACCGTAAAATAATGAGAATACAAAATATCTTCCATATATCAACTAAAGGATTAACATATAATTTTAAATGTGGATTTCAACAATAATTTATCAAACAAAGATTAAACTGATCTCACCGAAATAAGCTATAACAGAAGCAGACGAATAAACTGAATAGATCAACTTGAAGTCTTCATCACGTAGAATCAATATCCAAAATTAGAATAATGAAAAGAATCAAAATAAAACCTTGCTCCATAAACTGTTCGACGACTACAATTGAAAAGAAAGAAAACTTGTACGTTTGTTACCAGGGTTGTTGTTTATATGTTGTGGCCTTAGGGCCACGTCAGCAATTTGATTATTTTATGGTGGCCCCCAAACGAGAGAGATGACACCAACAATCTCCCCCTCTCAACTGATGTGGAGGACACAACCATACCTGCAATATTTTTGAATAATTCAAACTTTTGCAAAGGCAAAGCTTTAGTCATCATATCTGATCCATTATCATCGGTATGGATTTTCTCAAGTTGCAATAACTTCATCTCTAGAGCATCACGAATCCAATGGTAACACACATCAATATACTTAAACCGATAATGAAATGCCAAATTTTTGTTGAGATGGATAACACTTTGACTGTCACAATACAACACGTACTTTTCTTGCTTCATACCCAATTTTTGTAAGAACTTTTTCAACCATAGTAACTCCTTACAAGTTTCAGTGAATGCATAATATTCAGCCTCAGTAGAAGACAAAGCAACACATTTTTGAAGTTTAGACTGCCAAGACACAGTTCCCCCTGCAAAAGTCATCAAGTACCATAAAGTAGACTTTCGAGAGTCAATATCACCAGCCTTGTCGGTATTTACCAAACCATCTAGTATAGGTTTACCTTCACTAAAACACTGACATGTCTTAGAAGTACCAATGAGGTATCTAAGAATCCATTTAACCACTAACCAATGTTCTTTGCCTGGATTAGAAAGAAACTGACTGACAACGCTAACTGCATGAACGATATCTGGCCTTGTGCAAACCATGACATACATCAAACTGTCAATTGCAGAAGCATAAGGAACTTTCTTCATTTCTTCTTTATTGAAGTGACATGCAATTGGAGTAATAACACGTTTCGCACTACTCATATGAAATCTCTCAAGAATCTTCTCAATGTAACCTTCTTGAGACAACCATAACTTCCCATGTTTTCTATCACGGGAGATCTTCATACCAAGAATCTATTTCACCGGTCTCAAATCCTTCATAACAAAGGATTTATTAAGTTTCTTCTTCAATTCATAGATCTTTCTAATATCATGACCAATAATCAACATGCCATTCACATAAAAGTAAGAGAAAAATAAAGTTACCATCAGAAAACTTCTTAACAAACACACAATGGTCCGAAGTAGTCCGACTGTAACCATGATTCCCCATGAAAGAATCAAATTTCTTATACCATTGTCTGGGTGCTTGCTTGAGCCCATACAAACTCTTTTTCAACCTGTACACTAGCTATTCTTTACCTTTGACTTTGAACCCCTCGGGCTGCTCTATGTATATCTCTTCTTTTAGGTCACCATGGAGGAAGACAGTTTTCACATCAAGTTATTCTATCTCTAAGTTCATACGAGCAGCCAAACCAAGAACAACTCGGATATAAGACATCTTGACTACAAGTGAGAAAATTTCTTCAAAATCAATTCTTTTCTTCTGACTAGACCCTTTCACAAGTAGTCTTACCTTGTACCTATGATGTGAGCTCTTATCTTCAATCTTCAACCTGTAGACTCATTTGTTTTTTAGTGATCTTTTTACCCTTAAGCAGTTTCACCAACTCATATGTGTGGTTTTCATGCAAGGATTTCATCTCATCTTGCATGGCTTTCAACCATTATTCTTTATGATCATTTGTTATAGCTTCATCATAACATTCTGGTTCTCCCTCATCTGTAAGCATCACATACTCATGAGGAGAATACCGTCTAGTAAGCTGACGCTCTCTAGTGGATCTTTTCAACTGAGGTTCTATAGGGGCCTGCTGAACTTCTTGTTCTATATGATCATCATGAGGCAAATTAGTAACTAAATGATCATTAACAAGTAGAGTAATATCACTATCATTATCATTTGCATATTCATTTTCTCCCTGAATTCCTCCCCCGTGATCATCATGAGCTGCAACTGGAGAAGAAATTGGATCTAAGTTAATAGGTTTTTCATTGAAAGACTTAGGTTTCATAATCTTCTGTAAGTCTTCAATGGTTTGGTCATCAAAGAACACAACATCTTTACTTCTAATAATTTTATTTTCTTTCAGATCCCACAATCTATAAACAAATTCTTCATGTGCATAACCCAGGAAAATACACTCTTTAGTTTTGCTATCAAGCTTTGGATCTCTCATCTTTAGGAATGTGAACAAAAGCTCTGCACCCAAACACCCTCAAATATTTGTAGGACACATCTTTCCCAGTCCAAACGTTCTCTTGTACATCACCATTCAAAGGAGCTGAAGGAGAAAGGTTAATCAAGTCAACTGCAGTCCTCGTTGCCTTATCCCAAAAGGTGTAAAGCAGCTTTGCATGAGAGAGCATGCACCTAATTTTTTCTTCTATAGTTCTATTTATTCTCTCTGCTACACCATTCTCCTGCAGTGTTTTAGGATAGTGTTCTTAAGCTTGATACCGAAATCCCTGCAATACTTTTCAAAAGGAACCCTGCATTCACCACCATTATTTGTTCTAACACATTTCAACTTCTGACCAGTCTCTCTTTCAACTTTCACATAAAATTCTTTGAATGCATCAAAGACTTGATCCTTAGATCGTAAAGCAACAACCACACTTTTATAGAGAAATCATCAATAAAAATCACAAAATAGATGACACCACTAAGAGATCTATCTTTCATATAATAGATATCAGTATGAACCGAATCAAAAATAGCATTACGTCTAGAATGAGGAGTTCTAAGAAAAGAAATTATTCTTTGTTTTCCAGCCAAGCAATGAACACAAGTTTTCAGAGACGTACTTTTCATGGGAGGTAATGTTTGCTTTCTGGATAGAATCCGGAGTCATTTCTCACTCATGTGACCGAGCTGCTTATGCCATAATTCAATGGACTCATTTTCAACTGTATTCACTTGGTTTTGACATGCCTTAGCTTGCAATCTATAACAAGAATCAATGAGCCTCTAGAGAGCTTCCATACTCCACCTTTGAAGTTACTCTCATAACCAAGTTGAGTAGTAGAGATTAAATTAAGTTCAATATAGGAACATGTTTAGCATCTTTAAAGAGTAATCTGCATCCAGTGTTGGTTTCCAACCAAATATCTCCCACACCGATAACTTTACACGAAGCACCACTGGCTGTCTTCATAGAGCTAAAATCACCAACAACATAAGTTGAAAATAAATTTCTATGAGAAGTAGTATGAGATGTAGCATTTGTGTCGGCTACCCAAGTGCTGTCATAACATGTGAAATTAATAGAAACATCATCACAAATAACAATAACATCAGCATCAGATGCAACTGTAATTGTACCATTGTCTACTTTCTTCTCTTTGCCTTTTTCCTTATTATGCCCTCTTTTCATTTTCCTACACTCGAGCCTAATATGACCAAGCTTGTTGCAATAATGACATATAACTCATCTTCTAGACTTTGACCTCCATCTAGGCTTATCACCTAATTTATCATGATTGTAAGGAGGTTTTCTGCTTTTACTTCTCCCCCAACTCTCTGTAACTAGTGTCTGAGCCTCAAAAGAGAGTCTCTGCTCCTTTCTTCTGGTTTCTTCATGAAACATACTATCTTTAACACATGCCAATGTAAACCTTCCATCATCAGTAGAATTACTAACTGATATCACCAATGTATCCCAACTATCTGGTAATGAACTCAACAATAACAAGGTATGTAACTCATCATCAAACACAAGCTTCAAGATTTTCAACTGATTCAATAAACTTTGAAACTCATTCAAGGGCTCTGCAACGAAGCGACCATCTTTGTATTTCAGATTTATAAGTTTCATAATGATAAAAACCTTATCCTCAGCAGACTTTCTTTCATACATAGATTCCAACTTCTTCCAGAGTGTGGTTGCATTAGTCTCAGTTGATACATGATGAAATACACTATGATCAATCCATTTCCGAATCACATCTATAGATTTTCTCTGCAAAAGCTTCCAATCTTCATCAGTTTTGCCTGCCGGTTTAGTTCCATCACCTTCAATATTACCATGCATATCCTTACAGTACCAAAAGCTTTGATACCACTTTGTTGGGAATTTGGGAGACCTTGCGTGCAGCTTGATATATACGGATGAGCATCAATATGACTCAAAAGCCTAAACTTATGAGTTTTGGGCCCAAACCATATATATAAGTCACTCTTGTTTCTAATTTCAATCCGATGTGGCACTGATCTTTCACTTCTTCTCTTACTCACATGTAAATATTCTCAACATTTTGGCCCCAATAATCTCCTCTAACCTATTCTTTTTTTCCTCTCTCAACATGACAGATGTGGACTATCAAGGTAAACAAAACACCACCTCAAAAATTCTTTGTTCTAATGTCTCGTTAGATCGATAATGACATGTGAATAAAATCTCTTAGTCTTTTCTAATTTTTTCTTGATCTGTAATCAAAGTTTATAAATCCCAAATGTTATGAAGTTGCAATCTATAATGCCAAAAGAAGAATAAAATTCCTTTAAGAATTACCATCAGATTTCTCAAAGAAAATGACAAATTGGAGTTCTCCATTTATAATCAATGTCTGAAAGTGAACAGAATGCCATATCGTCTACCCATAGAAAAGAATTTTCTTAAAAAAAAATCATGGAGTTTTTCTCTTCTAATCAGTCTCTGATGATTTCATCTTTGGTTAGGTGAATATACAAATATCTGGGTTTATAGTTTCAAGCTTTTCAAAAACTAAGAAGGAAGGCTGTGATTCAGATTTGACGAGGTGATAGGAGAAAGTTTGAGATGAGAACACCAATGAATGAATACATTTCCTTGCCTCTAGCAAATTTCTATCATGACACTTTTGCTATATGGTCGATGTGACCTGTTGATTTTTTGTTTTTATTTTGAGAGAGTGTGCTTTGTTGAATATTTGGTTACAAGATAACCGACCCTTGTTGCGCAGTACTCATATCAAAATTAGAGATGGACTCGAACCGAGTTATTTGAGTTCGAGATCGATCAAAGCTCGGCTTGATCAAGCTTGTTACATTCAAGTTTGAAAATTAGACTCGATTAGTTTATCGACCCGAACTCGAATACTTTAATGTTTTGTTCGAAAAATTCTCAAACAGCTCGATAAAGTATTATCGAACTCAAACCAATATTTATATTAATGTTAATATTTTTATTTATTAAAATTAGAGTTTAGACTAAAGCTTGAGCTCAAATAAACAATCCAAGGTTCAGGTTTGAGCTCAAGCTCGAATATGTTCGTTTGTTATCGAGCTCGAGCCATCAGAAAATTTATCAAGTTCAAGCTCGAGCTGAATTTTTAAACTTGATTCGAACTTGAACTCGAGCTCGAGCCATTAATTTTAAATTGAGTCGAGCTCAAACACTTAAGACAAAAGGACAATAAAGAAGAAGAAGGAAAAAAAAGAATAACACCCCCATAATCTCTATCTCATTGCCAATGGACAATTTACACCATTTCCAATAAAAAAAACCCGCATGCACTCCATTTTCAAACAGCCTGTTGAACCGTATTTGATTTTAATAATGACAAAACATTACTTAACCTAGACTAACAGTTTTATATAAGTATTTAAGTGGTAAAAACATTCAGTACAGAAACAAGATGCAAAAACTCAGCATGTTCAGACACCAAAAGAAGACAGAAGACCTAAATAGGCACTAAGGTAATCGAATCACTTTGTAAATCTCTAAATTCAATTACTTAGCTTGATCTATGGCTTAATTTACAAAAGACTTTGACAAAACTAAAATACAAAAGTTTTTAAGTCAAAAAACTGTTTTAAAAACATAAAAATCAGGTTGAAGGACAACCCAATCGACTGGGAAAATGGACAGTAAGTTCCTAGTCGGTTGGTAATAAAGACCCAATCGACTGGTAGTCAGTCGACTGGTACTTTCCCTAAGCCTAAAAGTGAACATTTTTCACTTGATCCAGTCGACTGGTACAAAGACTCATTCGACTGGTAATTAAAAAATATGACCGTTTAAGACGCTTGACTTGAGCTTTTAATGCCTCAAACTTACAAAGTCAGTGTCAAACGACCATATTAATTCAAGGATATAAAAACACACTTCAATGAGCATTTAAACAAGGAAGATAACACACTCATTTCATCATATAGCTCATTAATTTTCAAAAGTTTTGAAAAATTCATTGTGAGCCATTCTTCAAGCTTGTTCTTGAAAGAAATATATTCTTCATTTGTTAAAAGCATTTTTGCTATCTCTCTACCGTATACTTTACAGTTAATACAATTTATTATAAAGGGAAAGAGTTGGTGTAACTCTTAGAGTGTTTAGGATTAAACACTTCATTATAACTTCCGTGAGGAAGAGATTGTTTGTAAGGTTTGTGCAACTCCCGTGAAGTTGCTCGACTAACGATTAATGGATTAATTCAAGGAGATTCCTTGAAGAGAGTGGATGTAGGTCGAAAAGATTCTGATATTGCCAAACCACTATAAACGGAGTTTGCATATTCTCTTCCTTAACTCCTTTATTTTCAAGCATATTATTTGATTGCGTGCTTTTTGTATTTAACTGTTTTAAAACTTTGAAGTTAATTAGAAAAAAGTTTTTAAAACCCAATTCACCTCCTATTGGGTTTGAACCTCGGTTTACATAGCCCAAAAGGTCTCCAAGGAAAGATAAAGGTTTCCTTTATTTGCTCATTTAAGGTTCATTTCTTCTTTCTCTTAATTTAATTAATTATCTATATATCTTTTAATATTTAATTTCTTTGATTTTGCATAGACATGAGGAAGTTGTGTCCTAATTTTAATATAGAATCTCAAAGTACAATCACAAAACTCATCTATAAACCTACAATCCTATCACATTACCTGATGTAGGGGGAAATTTACCTTCCAATAACCCTCTAATAGCATCAATACTCGTGGTAGATGATAATGACATAGAGGTCATCTAGAGATCACGCAACCAAATGGTGACACTTGGCAAAAGACGCGGGAGTAAATTCCATCACGAAGTCATTATCACCCCGAGGTCGTTATAGCTAACTGTCCTCACACGCACCCATGCACGATTACTCATACGCAATATTCTAGGGATTATATCCCTTCCTTCTGCAAAACAAATGATTACAAATAACTAATTGATTCTTTCACAGATGATATGTATAGGACTCTTAAGGTACGCATAAAAAACAACCTTCTCAATCCATTCCTTATACACCATCACAACGCTCTCGACTCTCTTCTTTTCTTCTTAGAAATTCAAAGCTAATTAAGGCATCAGAGTGTCTCCGGAAGCATCACCCCCATCTCACTCTTGTGACTTTTTAGATTACCTTCACTTGTTTATTGTGTACAGATCGAGCATTCAAACTTTCTTACCTAGCGATAGATTTTCGGCATCAACACTACCCATTAAAGTGAGAGAAATAATCATTACTTTTTTATTATTATTATTGAATAGTTGAAAAGGAAAAATGAAAAATTTTAGTCCCAGAAGGATGTGATAAATTCTATCTCATGAGAAGGTAAGACAAAAAAAATGCAAGATTAAGAATAATTTTATCTCCATTTAATAGTATAATCTCACTTTAATCCTCCAACCAAACGGGCCGTGATAGATATTAAGGTTAATCTACTTTTGAGAGTAAAGTTTTGATTTCCATCCTGCCAGCTTGGGCTAGAGCTTGTAAAGGTTTGAGGGGGCTTGCAGGCCTTGTGCCCGTATCTGTAGCTGGGCTTCCGCCTATGAAAAATTAGAAGAAAATAAAAAGGAAATTTGGCCGAGGCCCATTGAAAAATTTCAGGGTTCCTCATTTGTCTCTGTTTGGGAAAGGAAACCCTAATTCATAAAAATTCTATTTAAGCCATAGAACCCCTTCCTCATCTTCGTAGCTTGCCGCATATTCAACCTTTCATTCGTTCTTTAAATTTATCCATCAATTGATTTTGGCAGATTTCTTCAACGAAAAGAAAATCGTTTCCTTTGTTTTTCTTTGTATTTAAACGTTTATATATATATATATATATATATATATATATATATATATATATATATATATATATGAAGGACGCATCTGTTGTTAACCTTCTTCTTATTTAGCAAATAAAGATGCTAGAGGAGATACACAACGGATGCAGATAGTGAAAGGTTGGCTTACCAGCCCATTGCAGATCTCATCTTGCCATGGCGTCAAATGAACCTACCAATACTTCATTCTCTTTTTGGTTTTTGCTGATTCTCTCTTTCCTTAGATTATTAGTTGTTGCATTTATTTTAATCAAATCGTTCTTCTTAATGATGGCAAGTGATGAGTATTGTCTTATCCTACACTCAGATGAACCGTGGTGACTACGACTCCGCTTATTATCTGATGCCATTTGTTCTTGATCTGAACTATTATGCAATGCCCTTTTTTTTAAAAAAAAATTATCTTGATTTTGTTTTTTTTTTTTCGTTTTGTTGTGCTAGATCTGTTAAACTAATGTATATTAGAGGGGATGACAAATGATGAAAGAAATTCTTATCCTACACACTGAATTTTAATGTGGACTCAAACTCCGCTTATTATCTGATGCCTTCCCTAGCTTGATTTAATTTATTTTATAAAATCGATTGTGGTTTTTATTTCATTTGCTTTTGTTACTTGTGACTTAAAATTTTAAATATTTTTCAATTTGTTTATCTAATTGTATGTTCCTGTGGATGATGTCTTTGCTGGTGGCTGCACCCTAAGGTACAAACTTACACAGACTATGATGAGATAAAAGCAGACGGGCGGTCTGAACTGATGCCATGTTGATTGTCTGCAATTTCCCACTGTGGAATACCTCTGAGGTCCAATGAAACTACTCTTTTTGGATTAATAGTTTATACCTTTAGATAAAACCACCCGTTTTTACTCATGTTTGAAACGAGATTGAATATTTGTATCTGATGCTGCGATGATGATGTTGCTAAATTATGTCTGGACATCTGAGACTTGTCTATGATTTGATATGCATTTTTCTGAGCAGAAATGTCATAGGTGTTCCTTTGCTGCCAAAGCTCAATATCTTGAGCTTATGGTACACAGTTTAATTTCATCGAATTGATTTCATGCTCCATTAGTGTCAAGTGATCTTTTCTGTAATTTAAATCTAGGATTTGCTTCATGTCTAGTGATTGTTGTTTGGTTATTGCTTGAAAATATTAGTCCTTTTTGTGCCTTTTCTTGTTCTTAGTATGTTATATATTTAGGCTAATCCCTAGTTAGCCATTCTGTAGTATAGATGTTGCATATAAGTAGGTTTGATGTTTAAGTGAGCATAACTGTGATTGGAAAAGTGTGATTATTGTCTTGATTATTTGTCTGTGAAAAACAGTTGTTGCACACTTGGTGACTTATGATTATGCCTATTAGAACCCTTTTAAAGAGGGATTAAAGTAACTTTTTCTTAAGAAAAAGATGAAAAAAATTATTTTAATCTCTCTTTAAAGTGTTTCCAAATGGCACCGGGGATGATAGGTTTTGTTTTCCTTTTTTAAAATTTAAGGACCTTAAAATGTGATATTATGAATGATATTAGAATAATAGCTAATGGTTTTGAGGATTTTGCATTTGGATAATAATTAGAAGAGGAGATTCTCACACTTAGACATCACACTTTTACGGATGGAAGTTGTGGAATTCATCTCTGATTTGTTTTCTGGTCGTATGTGTGTGGTCTAAATCTTGTTTTTGGTTAGAAATATGTTTACCTAACGTGAGTTTGCTCAATTATGATTCTTAACTTTAGTGGGTCTTTTTAAATTTGTGTTTTGAAAGCATATTTTAAGAAGCATTAAATTTCAAGTTAATATTCTTTAAATGTAAGATTCAAATTTAATGAAATTTTTTTCTATAGCATCAAATATTGTTTAGACCATATATAAGAAAAAATGATATGGTCAGAAAATGATATGATGTTATTGGAGATAATGTTTATTTGATTTTGGACTTGCTTAATTGATTGTTATTACTATTACTTTAAAGTTTAATGCTTCTTAACTTATTTTTTAGGGCATATGTTATAAAAAAAACCAAATTTTAATAGAACAAATGTGTGTGGGGAGACTTTCATTAGTGTTTTGTTATGTAAGGTAAAATTTTGACTTCAAACAAGTTAAGTTGTGATATCATTATTTGCTTTTAGACTTTTGAGCTTGAATTGAATGCTTAAAATTTGTAGACTTGAAGAATGTACAATTACTATAATCTTGTCTTATTTTTTTTATCAAGATATCCAATTTTTTTACAGCACTCAATTTTTTTTTCAATTTTCTCAATTTCTTCTACGTTATTAAAATCTTTCACTCAATTCTTTTCAGTTCACCCAACCTTTTCAGCTTAATATCGTTTTCTCCATTTCACTTATTTTCTTTCATTCACTAAACTTCTTTTACTTCATTTAATTTTTTCCATTTCATGAGATATTTAATGATTTTTATATTTAAAATTCTTTATAAATATTCTTCATTTTTCCATTTCACATAAAAAGATTACACATATATTCAAGCATCTCTTTGAAAAAGAAAGCAAAGCAGGAATAGATATTTATGTGGTTTTGCTTGAACATGTTTGAGATACTTGATGTTGTGTAGATTTTTTTATTTGAATCGAATGAATAGAATGGTATTTACAATAGAATTTGGAATTTAAAAATTAATAAAATAATAAATGAAATGAAAAAAATTAGGTTGAATTGGAAGAAATTGGATGAAGTGATAAAATTGGGTGAAGTGAAAAAAATTTGATATTTTAATTAAAAAAGAAGCAAGATTTGTTTATAATAGATTTTAACATCTATAACATCTTTTTTGGATTGTTTACTAGCCTTTTTCGTTAGGGGGAAGAGAAAGTTCTCTTGTACCTGTTTCTTCGGGTTGTTGCTTCATTCATTTTAACAATCTTTTCACTGAGAAGATCATGACCTGGAAGGAAGAGGAGTCGTTGATTTGATATCATGGAGGTTAGCTCATCTTGGTAAACTATTTCTCCCTTTTCACTATCCAAACTGAGTTGAAGAGCTTTGACAATCGTTCCTTGAAACAGTTATTATGCACAAAATTATGACAATCCTATTGATCATCATCGATTGCTGTGGCTGAGGTTGTATTTGTGTTTCTTATGGAGCTGATGAGATACCAGTGTAACTCCCTGCTTTATTCTTTTTCTATCTGGAATAGTGCTTGAACCTGCTTAGGCTTCAACTCTGTTTTGATCACTTTTACAGTTGTGTCCTTCAAAATGTGAACATTTTGCCTTGTATTATGTTGAAAATCCTTATTAGTTCCATCCTGATTACTATGTGGGACCCAGCATTCTTGTACACGATGATCTGTTCTGAGAAAGCAGCATAATAATCTTGTTCAACTGAAATTTTTGCATAAAGAAATTCAAACTCTCTCTTCAATAGTTTTGTCATCGTAAAGAGTTATTTTTTCTATTGAACTTTCAAAGTTTTACCAGGTAGAAATTCTATAACATTGCGTTTGATAACATGGTATTGAGTATTACACGTGATTGTATTTGAGATTATGAGCTACATTATATGCTGCAGAACAGTAGAACCTATTTCCTAGTTTTAAGAACTTGACCACTGTTTATGAAGTTAGTATTACCAATCGTTCCCCAAACTTTTTGTTGGCTATTTGATGAGTAAAAATATAGTTTGGAAGAATTTCGCAACGAGATAGTCCCCATCTGCATCTTTTGCTTTTTAACAGGAGTAAAGGTTACCATTTCCCTATGTTGGACACTTTAAGGTGGCATATAACATTGGATGATAATATGTTTATTAAATGATTAAAATTGTTTCATAGTTCATTTTTTTTAGTTTAATTTAGTTAAAATAATTGTTTTTTGATTTAACTGAATAATGTTTATCAGTTAAGTGGTTGGGCACTGTTAATTTTTGTTTTACCCCATCGTTTAACAGATTAAAAATTAATATATATATATATATATATATATATATATATTTACCACATTTATATACATTTTGTTTTTATTTTATAATAATTAATGAAAATGAAATTGTAATTTGAACCCTCAATCTCTGGCAATATAAATTCTTCTTCCTTAAAATCCAGGAGCCCCCAAAGGCTTCTGTTTTATGCAATGATATTTAATTTTCGTTATAATTGTTTTTAATCTTCATTTATTTGAGAATACGATAAGTAATGATATCATAATATTTTTTTAAATATAAAATATATGAAGTAAAATTTATTTTATATTATATAATAGAATATAAATCAATTTAAAATATATTTTTAATAATTTTAAAGAAAACGATGATAATATTCTTTTTAAAAAATACTCAAATTTTTTTGTTAAATATGTTTCATCCCTGATACTTTTATTTTTTAAAAAGTAATTTTGATGATATCTAATGGTATTTTTGTTATCATCAAAATTATTAATATAAATTTTTTTGTTAAAATTTATTAAAATAACACTAACATACCTAACATTTTTAAAACTCAATTCACCTTAAAAAAATTAATTTTCATCGTGTTAAAATGAAATTGTTTAAAAAATTAAATTTTTTATTAGATATTGCTTCTTTTCCCATAGGATATATTAGTTATTATTATCTGAAAATTTTACATGTTAGATGCACGGTTTTCTGTATTCCCTAGGGTAAACCATGAAGACTGACTAAATACCGAGAGCTGATATAACTCAATCACACTACACTGCTCCTATTTAAGATCAATAAACTTTCCAGTAAATCATGTTGCTATCTTTAAACATGAGCTCATATTAAAACTTGTGTTCTGTGTGATGTGTGCAGAGGGGCTTTAAGCAACAATGGTTGTCCTTGACATGGACTGAGAACTATGGAGATCCTTCTGAGAGCAAGGACTTGCTTACCCAATTCAGGGGTGCTGCCGTGGCCATTGCTTCTTGTAGGGCTAAAATTTGCTTACACTAGATACATTGATCTTGGTCGAAGGCTGACTTTTTTTTTTTCAGTGTCTTGCTGCCTGTTTATCTACTATCCTCTTATAATGTGGTTTAAGAATGTTGTTTTTAAATTTTCAAGTGGTTATTTGCTTCCATTGTTTGCGGCAACCAGCTTAGTATTGTAGCCATGATTTGCTCTTCATGTGTTGTAAATGTTAATTGTTGGTGTTTGTTTGGCTAGATGGATATACACGATGTAGCTCTGTTCTCGTGTAAGAGTACAATAAATACTACATGTACTCTATGCAACCTGGATTTAGAATATTGAGAGTACTTTTTTTTTTGTTGCAGCTACTTTAAACTCGTATGGAAGCAGATTTTAGCGAAGACAAATGTGGGCAAGTCTTCCGTGGGTTTTTGATATGATGTGCTACACTGCAATCACTACCCTCAAAGGAAAAATCCTTATTGGTTTAGTGTTTATGTTCCTGAAAATTGATTGGGATGCATATATATATATATAGTGCTACTGTTCTGGTTAATATTATTTTAGATGTGAGAGAGGTTGCTAGGCTTTGCAAATCTGAAAAACTGTTCAATTGATAGCATCCATTAAACTGGGGTCTTGCTACAATTGGCTATGTATGATAGCATCCTTGCTCAAAACTGAGGTCTTTCTCTTGGTTTCCTTGCTCAAATTTGAATGAAAGTTGGAGATCACATAAAAAAAAAAATTAAAAGTTCAAAGATTATGATATTTAAGTGCTATTGACCAAATGTTCAAAAGTTATGGTTGCAATTTATCAATTTATTAAAGTTGTATTTGATCAATGAATATTGTATCTTAAAGTTGTTTTCAACTAACTTATTTTTAAGAAAAAAAGTATGTCATCTTTTAGATATTGAATAAACTTGAATATTGTATTTAATGGGTTGATTGTTCATATTTTATCAAATTGTGAAAATTGTATTGTATTTTTTTTATTTTTATTTGTAAGAATTTATTTAACAAACAAACATGACATGACCAGGAAAAGAGTGTTGTCATGTTTGATCGATGATATATAAAAAATACTAACATTTTAAAAATAAAATAATATTAATTATTTCTAAATATTTTGTGTGTGCTTAAAAATTTGTATTTAGTAAATATGAGAAATAAAATTAATTTTAGATATAAAAATTCAAACTGAACACTGAAAGCTAAAAACAATTACAAAGAAGTGTAATCCAAACAGTTTTTTATTTTCAAAACAATTTTCGAACACTGATTATTCAAACAATATTTCACTAAAAACAGTTTTCCTGAAAACTAAAAACTGTTACAAAAAAATACTCGTTGACACCCATTTGGGCCATTCACTTTAATTGTCCAGTGGTTGACGCATAATGTAATAATACACTACCGGTAATCTCTTCAATAGTAATGATTTTTTTAAAAATAAATAAAATAATAAACTAAAAATGAATTTTCGCTTTGTTATTAATTATAAAATATAAATGTCTAAACTCTAAAGTGAATTATAAGATCCCACACTGTCGGTGGTTGCTAACTGCCGAACCATTGATAGCTGGCGTGGCACCTTGCCTTCATGTCTTAAATCAATTCAAATCAAAGACTTGTTTACACATAACGACATTACACTTTACACCTACCCCAGTACTCTCTTCTTCACCCTCTCTGATTTCTCTCTCTTTTGTGCCTTGAGTAGAGGGAAAGAGTTGCCAGTACAGTGATTAAATTAACAAAATGAAAGACGAAGAGGCACCCACATCGACTACACTGAAGAAAGATAGCTCAGTACCTGCTGGTTTATTCAGTAACAAGAGCGGTTACAAGTTGTGGGTCTTAGCCGCTATTCTTCTCTTAGCATTCTGGTCCATGTTCACTGGCTCCGTTTCCCTCAAATGGTCCTCTGGTGATCTCACCTCCGACAAAACTAATTTCCTTATCAACGACGATCTCGACATCCTTGTATCAGTCTCGTCCTTTTATCTCCTGATTATGCTGATCTTGTTTCTTCTATTTTCGATTGTTAATTAATTAACCCATTTGTTTTTTTCTTTTCTTTCTTATTTAGGAAGTGGAGGATAGAGAGAAGGTAGTGAGGCGAATGTGGGATGTGTACAAGCACAGCAGCGGTGTTGTTAGGTTGCCTCGGTTTTGGTTAGAGGCTTTTGAAGCTGCTTATGAGTATTTAGTCAGTGATGTTCCCAGGGTTCGAGACGCTGCCGTTTCCGAGATTGCCAAGTTGTCCTTGAGCTCCCTCAATCTTGATACGCTTACGCTCCCTGTTCGATCAACGGTTAGTTTACTTACTATCTTCTTCAGTAACATACTACTCCTTAATCTAATTCCTTGTTATATCTATATTGTTTCTGTTTTAGTATTTGTTAGGATTCTGGGTATTTGTTAAGTTCAAATTTTGACTGTTGTGGCTGCTAGTTCATGATTAATTTCCATCTTTTGATTAGAAATTAAACTTCAAGAAAAATCTTGAGGCTAATTTTGTGTCCCTGATCTATCATTGAAAGTCTTTTTGTGCAGAATTGCATGCTGTGAGCAGAATTTGTGTTTGCTATTCTAGGATGAGCTTTTTAGATTCTAGGCTCTTCTGATAGTGGTGATCTCATTCTTCTTTTTATTTGGGTATCAAAGCAAACATTTTCAAAATCATTTATTCTTTCTATTTTATCCTAGGTTTTGGTTTCAAAAAATCATGAAATCTTTTCAGGCAATCTGGCCATTTTAGAACCATCTATTTGACCATCGTTACCCCATCTTCTTTGCTCCCTCCATGGATATTGAATTTGTATAGATTAGGTGTAACTGGTTTATGCTCAATCCTGTTAAACTCCTAAAATTCGATTTCCAAAGTCTGTTGAGGTTTAGTTTCCGGTTTTTTAGGCAATCCTCTATCTATCTCCTCTTTCCAATTTTTTTGATAAGCCCCTCTTTCTAATTATAATGTATGAGGCATGTACATGCTGGAACTGCTTCTCATACCAAGACACCAAGTTTCATTTCTTCTTGTTTTTCATCTGTGGTGATTGTTTTCATTTTCTTGCTTTCGTTGTCTTGTTTATTGGCGATAATATGATGGAACAGTCGTGTAAACTTTTTCGTTCATGAAGAATACTGATAACAATAATTTCCTTTTGGATGTATACTTGAAACATGTATGCATCACCAACATTTCCTGAATTGAAATTGATCTTTTCTTTGCATATAAGAATTTGTGGCCTTTCTGTATCCTTAGTTTCTCTTTTATAGCTTGCAAGACAATCTGGGGACATTGGGTGTACAAAAATAAATATAATGCATGATAAAGTTTTAGGGTCCTGCTTTGGCTTGCCTTAAAACAAGCCACCATAGAAATTGTTACATTTCAATCTAGGTTGCAGTTAGTGGCATTTTCTTACATTTGGTGGTAAATACCATAGATTTCTATGGTGATTTGCTTTTGGCCAAATTTTTAATAGCTCTCTGGCTTGAGAAATAAACATGGCCCCTTTCCTATACCACTCCAGCATCATGAATACTCCTGGTTAGATTGTGTTAAATATTGTATTTGAATCAAGCTGGCACAAGGTACCCTTGCTCATGGTTAGAAAGTTAATGGAAGTAATGAGATTTTCCTGATGTCCCCGTGTTCGAATGCTGGAGTCCTATCCCCTATTTTTCCAGTGGTGTTGTTACCTGATAGCATTCCATTTGTTTATCATAATAAAAGTATTTATATCATGTTCCTCCAAATTCATTGAAGAGTAAGCTGTGATTGGCAATCACTATGAACCATACAAGTCTCGTACTCTTGTATATGGGAAGCATCATACATCAACATTCTGTTTTATGATACTGTTAAGTTTGGTAAGTTGCAGACGCGGACTGTTAGATTGTTCCGTTGATGACTATGTCTCTACGAAACGATGAACCTTTGCATACCAATATGAAGACATCTATGTGCTTTGCTTACATTTATCTTTCTCACACTATTGTTTGATTGGTTGTTAATGTTGTTATTGCTGTGCAGAGTACCAGGCAAACAAGAAATATTGCTGTGCAGAGTACCAGGCAAACAAGAAAGACTATGAAGCAAGAAGAGGAAAGCAAGGAGGTTACTACAGCAGGGACTAGCTCATAACCAGAACCTACCTGCTTTAGAATTTTCAGTTTCCTCTTAAAAGTTGTGTGGAAATGGCATCGCAGCACGCTATACTTTACCATACATTTGCAATCCTTCTTTCTTCTATTATAACCTTGCTTTAATGAGTATGTGTACTACCTTTTAGATCAAGTAATCAAGATCAAACTGTACAAATAAATCTCCTTCAGTCAGTTCAAATGTACTATATTTATTAAGGCAGCCTTTCTATAATGGTTGGAGAAAGTATTTAAGCATAATTCCTCTGATCTCAATCATGGAGTGCATGAAAATGTTCTTGGTTGAGAAGTGTAATATGCACTTATTGGTAATGATCAAATGTATGTTTTTGATGGTTGCATTCATTTGATTGAAAATAAGTAGATCTGGATAGTCCGATCTATGCATTCTAATGCCATACCCTGAAAACGATGGAATGATGATTTCTTAGAGGTAAGAAATGCTCATTATATTCCTACTTGGAATGAGAATAATAATATTCAGGCTTCGAATTCTCACATTATTATAAATGAGGCTATGTTTGTTTTAAAATATAAATATTTTGAACAAAAAGATATACTAGAATAATATTTGTAAATTATAAATAGATTATTAAAATATGAATATGTAATTACAAAACAAATATATTAAAATAATATAATTTTTATATGAATATAAATATTTTTGAACAATTATAAATATAAAATTCAATTAAGTAATATGTAAAATTATAGATATAAACTGATTCCTAAATAAATACTATCATAATATAATACAATATAATATCTTTTATTAAAAATAAATATATTTTTTAGAATTAAGTAGAATGATATATTTGTTTTGGAAGAATAATATAAAATAGAATATAAAATTTTAAATTTTAAATATATATATATATATATATATATATATATATATATATTAGTATATCAATGTATAAATAAAATATAAACATAATATTGTACTGTAATATATAAAATATATATCTATAAAATTATAAATACCAAAGAAAAAATTATTATGTACAATCTTATTAATGAAATGATTTTATAAATACTAGACATATTAAGCAATTATGTTTTTACTATTTGAATCGTTTTCAACTTAACATGTTAATTGTTAACCAAACAATTTAATCAAGCATATTCCAGCTTTAATTTAATTCACACTCAATTTTATTTTAGTCTCAATTCCATTTCAACCTCCATTTTATTTCAGCAAAACAGCAACCAAATGTAACAACCCCTTTCAAAAAAAAAAAATGTAACAACACGCAAAAGATTTGAGAAAAAGAGAAAACCAATATCATGAGACATAAATTGTAGAAGTTTTTGTCTGACACAATATCATGAGATATATACGACACAAAGGTCTATCTCATCTTAAATGATATGAAAAAATAAAAAAATAAAAAACATGTTTTATTTTTATTCAATATTAAAATAAACTCTTATGCCATGTATTTTTAATGACACTGTACTAAATAAATTTTTTTCGATGAATTGGGACTCAAGAAAAGCCTAAATACCTTATCATTGAGTCAACAGAGCGTGACAGTTACGGCATTACAAGCAGGAGGAACCCGACTTCCGCTTATATGACTCAAATCTCATCATTTGTCTAGAAACTTCCGACGGACACGAGTTCATTTAGTTTCTGAAGGGGAACCTATTAGTGCTATTGACATTACCTTTCTTATTCTTTTTTAATTTCCCCTGCCTTACAAAGAGCAGATATAGAACAAAAACAGGGGGTGTTTAGTTCGCAATAATCATAATAATAATCTTAAACATAATCACATTTCCGTTCAATTAATCAAGCTGATTAGATTACTCCCAAAAACTTCACGCCTACTTTTCAAGTATCATGAGATTACACACAAAAGGTCATCTTGGATCTACTTTTTTACCCAAAATACCCCCATAGAAATAATAAAAAATATATATAGAATATTATTAATATGTAATATAATAAAATATACTTGATATTAATTATTATAATAATATAATATAATGATACAAATATTATTTTAAATTAAAAAATATAAAAAACTTATATTTTTATAAAAATAATAATAAAAGTATATTATTAATACTAATATATATAAATGATATAGCAATAAAAAAACTAATATTATAATGATAAAATATTATATTAAATATATACTAATAGTCGTAATAAGATTATCATAAATTCATAATGGTAATGTTGCAATATTAGTAATATTAATATGATATAATTATATAATGATTTAATAATTAAATAATATTAAATAAACTAATATAGTATTTATAATATAATAAATAAATAATTAAACAATAAAAATTTAGTAACAGTAAAATATAATATAATATTTTAATAATATCATATCATATAAAATTAAAATTTTGGTTTCATGTATTATTGAAACAACGGTCTTAAATTCAAAATTTCCAACCAGTATCACTTTCAGGACAATATTATGACTGAAGGCAACAAGATTCACCACAATGTTGCATCAGAAATTCATCGGTTTATGAAAACATTGAACCAAAGGAAAAACACAACCGAAGTCCAAGCACATAAACCAACGTTACCTCAGATAAATAATAAACCTCACCCGCGTTCCCTAGAACCAAAATAAGAACTCTACCGCGGGAATACTACATCACAAAATCGCTTGAGCAAAGTGAACTAGTGCTGCTGCTACCGCTCTATAGAGGAGGGAAACAAAAATCTTAAGTGAAAACATTTACAAGTCATTAAGCCAAATGTATTTACAACTTCCTCTCAATGCATCTCTTAGTCTTCAACCGTCTGAATCTCACCCATCATAATCCGGTTACTAACAACATTAAATCCGAGGACCGATGGGCTAACCTTCTTCCCTTTCTTTCCCTTCTTCTTGCTTCCTGCTTTTGAAGACCCATCAGCTCCAGCTGTGATATCTTGATCAAAATCCCCAGTGCCTGCATTGTCAGAATTCACATCCCTGGCACTGAACCCAGTGACCTTTCGATCATTCCGACTTGTAAAGGCAATTTCAAGAACATCTGCAGGTAACAACTCCTTGTAGTTGAGAAATTTGTCAATGAACTCGTGATCAGGATCAAAAGATCCAAGATTCTCTATTAGAAGCGTTTCAGCCTCTGATCTGGTTTGCTTCAAACAAAATTCCAAGAAACTTGTATCTAGCAAGAAAAAACGCAAAAATAGCATTTTATAAGTGAGAACTTCAAGATCAACATACCTCAGGAAATGGCAGTAATTTTTTGATAGAAAGATTAGTAATTTTCTAGATTCCTGAAACACAATCCATGTTTTAAATCCTTGTGCAAAGCCCGAGAACATGAAACAGAACAAATAAATTCCATGCTATTGTTATATTTGACTTTGGATCTGACAAGCCACAATAAAATTTGTTTAAACATATATTTGCAATTGACAGTACGAAGAGATTGGGAAAATTCTCAGAACAAGCACTTCTTAAAGCTAACCATAAAAGACCAAGAATATTCACATCATTGTTACCATGATGCCTACACCTACAATACTAGCAAATAAAATACATGGCAAACCAAAAATAGATACGATATTTACCTTTTGAGCCAATAAGCCTGGCACACTCACACTCGCACCAATCTCTGAAGTCCATGGCTTCTGCAAAAGAGTGAACAGTTTAGCAAAGGCAAACTAATATCTTTAATGAATAGAACACCAATCTTAAAAACGCTAACCTGAATGCTTGGTCATGGTATCTTTTTTCCCTTTAAGCGATGACTGAGCAGGTGAAGATGAAAGAGAACACTCAGTAGGTCTACCACCCACTGACTTCTGTCGGCTTAAAGACCCACCCAGAGTTGCTTTAACAGGAGTATTTTTGGTTCCCCAACTTTGTTGGCTTGTAAGATGAGGGAAATCAGCCCTGTTTACAAGAAATATGACATAATTAATCAAGTCAAAAGTAGTGGTGTGAACCGCAAAAGAAAAGAGATAATAATGTTTAAGATAATAAATAAAGCAAACGAAGTATGCAGTTTGATTAATCCAAACAAAAGTCAATATTTTACCAAGTAGAACAGCAGCAGTTTTAGTTCTGCAAAAATGGGGTAAAAATATATTACAACTCTCGTTATACAAAACTTCCCAGACCATTTTGTATCCTCGTTTTTCAGTTATATTGATTATTGTTCATTTAAGAACATGAGAAAAATAAAGGAACTGCAGAACAGAAGAATCAAAAAGTTTTGGCTTTAATCCCACTTGCCATTTTTAATTTTTGGGTTGGGAAAGGAATAGGCTTTTGAAGAGGTGGAAACCCCAACATATACTCTTTAAAGATAGATGGCTAAATACCTTTTAACTTTTTGGTTCAAAAGGAAAGGTTGATTTAAATGACCTAGATATGTTTTGATTGTTTTGAGATTTGAATTGTAAATAAGGTTCTTGTTTTCAGGATGGCATCCCTTTAACGCCCTTTATTAATATATACTTTATGTTTCTATCCAGAAAATAAAGTAACAAATAAAAAAAAGCAACTACATTGCACTTGGTGTGCAAATGCCTGTGCAGAACCGCTAGAAAAGAAAAGCTACAGGTAACAACCACATAAAAAAACAGTACTGAAAGAGAAAATAAGTTCAGACCTAACACGCACAAGGTTACATATTCTAAAAAACCACCAAAGCGACTCCCCCCAATATTTAATGATAATATAAGACAACCAAAAGCTTTTAACTCAGATGAAATAAGTAGTTTAGAAATCATTAGATAGAAAAAGATAGAGTCATACTGCTTAGTTTCTTGCTTGGATTGCTCAATTGGGCCCCAGAATAGGTCATCATCGCCCTTGTATTTTGACTGTGAAGAAGCATGAGAATTGATCTGTATAGGAGAAGCAGCCTTAGACAGAGAAGATGTGGAATGCGACCAAGACGGACCACTACCATGGGTGGCCTGTATTGGCAGGGATTTCTGAGGAGTTGGTATTGGATTTTGGGCCTGGACAAAAGGAGTCTTCTTTCCTTGCTCCTTTAGGATATCCCTCAAAGATGCGGGTTTCAGAGACTTCTTTGAATCAGTAGACCATGCTGGAGCAGGGGATGGATTTGCCGACTCACCCTTCCAAAGAACAAAATCTCCCAAAGAAGGTCCTGAAGGGATTGCAGGCAATAACTCCTTCTCCTGCTGCACAAGACGAGAGCTCTTAGCTTTCTCCATGGGACTCGTACCAACAGCCACATCAACAGCTGCAACTGCAACCTTTGCTCCAGCAGCCTTGGCTTTTGCAGACTTCTTGCGACTCTTTTTTGTTTCCTTAGCCTCAATAAAGTTGTCATCATCTATAAAAGTTGCATGGGTGGCTGTGACTTGCACAAGAGCCTCACTAGATATGCTATCAGGAACTTCCATCTCACTTTCATTGGATTTCGCCAAAACTTCTTCTGCCAATAGGTCATGTAACTGGCTCTTCTTGCCCTTTAGAATCGGAGCACTTTCAGGTTTCCCTAAATTTGACTCAGCAACACCTGCATCTCTGGGAGAATCTCTCACGACTTTAGGATCTGAGCTAGCCAAAACCCCAGCCCAAGGAGCTGACAAACTCAAGGAGTTGACAGATGTGCTGATCTCAGAGACCACAATTTCCGCCTGTGCCCTCCTCTGTTCTTCATGTTGAATTTCCAATAATGACTTTGGCTTAAAACCGGGGGCAGGTTTCCAAGCTCTCTGTCCAGGATTTACTTGTGTGTTTTGCACTGAGACAGACCCAGCCGGATTTAAATCACCCTGGACTTCAACAGCTTCGACATCAAACCCAGAAACAGTTACTGGTATCGAGCTTTTAGCATGTTGAGAACCAACATTTTCCACAGTATCAATCTCAGATGTGTTCTCTTTAGTCTTTTTTGGAGATATTCCATACAGTGTTTCTCCAACACCAAGATGTGCCTCAAACTTTGAGTCACCAACATCTGGCCCTTCCGTCTCAGATGTCTTTGATTGCTGCAATGAGGAAGTTTTTGATGCTCCCTTCGCCTGCTCATAAGACTGTTTGTTAGATTTTTGCTTCCTGGACTTCTTCTCAGAAGTTTTACGTACTTCACGAACTTCAACATTTTTCACTTCTGTTGTAAGACTCGCAACAGAAGGCTCAATGTAGCTTGTCTCCCTTTCAACATGCTGTCCATCAACAGCAATATATGGTCGAACTTTCACATCATTGGCATGCTCATGCACAGATATTTCATTCTTACATGTTTCTCCAGTTGGTACGGCACAAGAAACTCCATGACCCTCATAAGTTACAGAATCTGCCACTGATGTTGCAACAATGACACTTTCATCAGTCTTCCAAGTGCCTTCTGACCTCTGCTCCATGTTCGCAGCTGCTTGGTAATCAGAAGCAACGACAGGTTTCTGCAACAGTGAAGGCTCCTGTGAGGTTTCGTTCAAAAATCCTACCGAAAGTCTGCTTCCAGTAACTGATGATTCTGGGAATGACTGATGGACATCATCAATTTGATCTGGAAGAGTAGACCCCCGACTTGTTTGACGACTAACATTCCCAAAAATCTGATGTGGCAGATATAATGAACAGGCTTCAGAACTCCCACTGTAACTAACATCCTGGGTAACATGAGGCAAACTGACGAAGTTAGTAGTTCGTTCATCTTGCATACTGGGAACTGGTATCTTTGAACCAATCTGAAACAATTCTTCTGATGGTTGAAGCTGAGGAGGATCCACAGAAGCACTTCCTGCAGGCACTGCAGCACCCTGTAACTGTCCATAAGATGGCTCACCAAAGCGCTGATGAGAATGATGCTCTGATAGAACCTGAGAAAGCAACTGTTGTTGTTGTTGCCGCAATAACTGTTGCTGCTCCTCCTGCTTCTGTTGCTGCTTTAGCAATAAGATCTTATCCAATAGTAGCAGCTCCTGCTGTGTTGTAAGAGGTGCCTGAGGATGTAACTGCAACAAGAGTTGCTGTTGCAACATATTTAGTGACTGTGGATCTTGAGATGATCCAGAGGAGAGTAACTTTTCCGGAGTCAACATTCCAGTGGGATTATTGTCAATAGCTTGACCAAGTAAACTTGTTAAAGAAGGTGGGTTCTGTGTTTGCACCCTTTGTTGCTGAATCCCAAAGGAAGCCTGGGTTGGAAAATTCTGAGCATGATGCAAGTCAACCTTATCCTTCAGTGGCTCCAGGCCACCTTGTGCAGAGAAATTTGACCAACCGGGGACACCATTATTTACAGCAGAAGAAGACCTGTCCACTAAGCCTTGGAGGATGGACAATAAGTCGGCACTTTGAGGATGAGCAGGCTGACGAGGATTTTCAGTCATTGCAGAAAGGAGTTTTACATGTGACGACGGGGTCTCCGAGATAACATCCGAATTTGAAATCATGGATGTAGCATCTCTCCCAGGCCAATAGGAATAAGGATTGGGTAAAGACCTCTGCCGCTCAAGTGCCATTTTCTTGGCCAAGAGGAACATGTCAGTTCCACTATCTATTCCCGACAGGGACAGGCCACTGGAATTATTTCCCATAAACCCTTGCAGACCTACAAATTAATCATAACAAACAAAGACACACTAAGCAACCACCAAATATTAATTAATAGAAAAGGCAAGGAAAATAAAAAGTGAGTACTTTAAAGCACACTGGAAAACTAACCTTGAGGCGAATTGTTCATACCACCAGACATCAGAGACTCGAGGAACCTATTTTCAGCTTCTGTTGTTGACCCAAGTTTATGCCTTGGGTCATTCCTCATCATGTCAACCTCACTCGTACCAGCATGAACCTTTCCAACACTACTGAAGCTTGGCTTACTAGCTGCATCAACAAATTCATTCTGTTTTGGAACACTAAAACCAGGTGGTGGTCCAGCCTTGGCTCGTAAATGGGGCATAACATCACCAAGTGATGAAAATGGCAAGTCCTTTGATGCACTTGCAACGTGAACTAGCAAATCGATGCCAAAATATCCGGCCTCAAACCACCCAATAATATCACTTCCACTAAAAGGGCCTTGAATTTGACCCTGAGGATCTTTATAATAAAGGGAAAGCTCCTCTGGTGAAGGAGGTGAAAGCTTCCTAGCTTCCTGTTCCCTGTCAACTACTGCAGATGGCTGCCTTTTAAGAATGGGATCCTCACTGGTTTTCCATTTATATTCATCTTTGGAGTACAATGAATTGGCCAAATTACTTTCCCTTTGGTTAGTGGGATCCTTAAGTGGCTGTGACCAACCCATATCCGGGTTTCTTGGCCTTACATCACTTGGAATCTCTCTCCAATCATGCAAGACTGAGTTTGACCGTTCTCCCAATGATGAGGGCCGCCACGTAGAGCCAGGGTGGACAGAATCATTTCCACGCATGCTTGACTCCCTATTGATGGGCACCTCATCAGCTTTCCTTGAAGGACCACTATCTTCACAAAAAGCTGCAAATAGAATGACACAACCATAATATTATGTAACGAAAAACAATGTGAATTGAAGGCACACAGAAAATATAAGAACTGTTTATTATGCTAGAATTCAGAGGAAACACCAGGATACATCATAAACTAAAGGTCAGCTAGAAAACATCATGGATCAAGAATCCAAGAGAATGAAACAACTATAACCATAGTTGTC
Source organism: Bretschneidera sinensis (assembly GCA_023935145.1). Taxonomy (NCBI): domain Eukaryota; kingdom Viridiplantae; phylum Streptophyta; class Magnoliopsida; order Brassicales; family Akaniaceae; genus Bretschneidera; species Bretschneidera sinensis. The sequence goes on from CM043700.1 coordinate 122,650,160, forward strand.
AAATCGAGATTCGAATCGTGAATCAAGATTCAAGAATAGAATCGAATTGAATTGAATTGTAAGATTCAATAGGAATTCTTAAAATCAATTTCAATTGACATGTATATATGTAAAACGAATAAAACACATTAAAAGTAAAAAAAATCCATCTATTGAATGATCAAGTAGGCAATTTAAAAGTGTCTGCACAATTGCAAGTTAACAACAACGCTCGTGAATCATGATGATGGAATTAATAAACCGACAAAAAGTATATATATATACACACTATTACTCTGAGCAAAAAAAAATATTCCTTTTGTCCCATATATATTGGTATGTATAGAAAACCCAACTTTTTAATGAGACATAATAGTTAATGCTACAACTCATTAAATTATAGCATACTTTCTAGAAATACCTTTATTTAATACCTAGACTTAATGATAGAGTCTTCATGGAAACCTACACTTAGGGGTAATTTAGGAAATTTAACTAAAATTGAACTTTGAATTTTTAAAATGGAAAAACAATATGGTACAACTCAAAATGGAATATTTGCAAATATATATGGGACAAAGGGAGTATATATTATACTATTAATCTAAGCAAAAAAAGTATATACATTTTATTATTACTTTGAGATGGAGGCATTGTCCAATCAAAGGGTTTAAGGTGAAAGATTTTTACAAAATTTTATTTGATAAAGGTTTCTTGAATGGTATCCCTAATTACCCTTTGAAAGCAATTTAGTACTCTAGATGTCTGAAGAAAGTTAATTTTTTTTTGTGGGAAACTTCGTGGAGAGAAAATTCTTACCCTTGATAATTTATGAAAGAGGGGGAAAGTGATTATAAATAGGTGCTTTATATGCAAGCAGTAAGTTGAGTCCGTCTATCATCTATTGGTGGAGTGTTCTTTAGCTAGAAATTTATGAGAGATGAGTTATAGGATTGTGGGAATCTATTGGTGATTTTCGTGTTGGATGAGATTCGAGCTTGGAGTGGCTTGAAAGCTTCCAAGGAGAACAAGAAAACTTTGCTTTTAATTCCACATTATATTTTTTGGATTGTGTGGAGAGAAAGGAATCGGAAGGCTTTTGATGGTATGGAGAAGCCTATTGGGATTATTAGAGATATTTGGTTTAACACCCTCAGTTTTTGGTTTAGGGGGAATTTCTTTGTAAATAATGAGGATTTTCTAGATTTTGTAGATTTACTTCATTGTAAATAGTCGTTCGCTTTGTGTTGCCCCTTCTTGGTGCTTTTCTAATAAAAAAATTTACTTACAAAAAAAAAGGCCCATAACTGATATCCACGCTATTTAATTTTAAAAACCCATAAGCCATAGGCCAGTAACTGATACCCACACAATTCAATTTTAAACACTGATAAGCCATAGGCCAACAACTAATAGCCACTATTAAATTCTAAACAATTATTCATTTAAGGCCTACTAACCATTAGGAAATGACAAAGATAAGAGGTAAAAATTAAAAAATACGGCAAAAGAAAGAGAAACATAAGAGAGTCGCTTGACTATAGCACAACCTCTGAAAACCTGAGGAAGAAGTTGGAAAAATTGTAGAATTCTAAAACCTAAAAAAGAAAACATTTAGTTTGTTGGTTCCTTAATTTTGAAGACAAACACAACCGAAAAGACCTTGCAAGCATTTTTTTGGCAAAAAATGTTTTTCATGGTTACTAACTTACTTGCCCCCTACATTTTACTTTGACGTACCTGTGTCGGACACAACACTTCAAATATAGACTCCTCCTTTCGACACTCCAAATCAAAGGAAAACTTACAAAACATAGACGAATCTAACACTCGAAAAAACTCACATAGCCGAGTCCGAGCAACATGCTACTTTTAAGTTCTAACAAAACATAATCGCTTGAATTGATCTATCATATCAATTCGCCCTATTCACATTATTCCATCAATTTCGATTTATCCATCCAATTCAAATCGATAAATAGGTGAATCCCTAACAACAGATTCATAACCATTGAAGCCATGAATACCTCCTCAAAACTTTATTATTTTGCCCATAATATCTAAACAGTGAATCACACTAAGTGACAAAAAAACCATCTAAATAGACTTTAAAAAAATCATCTAAATAGACGGCCTCCATCCCATAGTTACCAGGAATTCGGTACGCCCTGGTTCGCAATACGGGTACAAAAACGTGGTACGTTACCCACCCCATACACAGTACGTTGGGGGTAAACTTAAATGGTTTATATTATGTATAAGTACTTGTATAAAATTAGGATATTAGTTATATTTATGAGTACAATTTAAATAGAAATGTGTGCATAATAATAGGTTAAGAAAATTTTGGATCGCCAATTTTAGTGATCCGGTGTGTGAATGCTCAACGAATTGGAACATAGAATCTGGATCGCGGTTCCACATGGGGTATAGGGATCCTGATAATTATGCTCCATACCAAAGTGATAAGCCACTTTGAAACCAAAATGTTTTAGGAAATTATAGTTCATTTATATCCTTAATTGTAAAAACTATTAATTTGTTGACAAATAATTTACGTTTATCTAAATGAATATCCAAATCCACTGTAACTACTGACTGACTTTTGATAGTGGACACAGATTATTAGACTCTTAAGAAAATGTTCAATTGATTCAAGGAAAACATTTTACATTCCATTAAATAATAGTGAGGCCAAGATTACTTATAAAAAAATATACCCAAGACCTGCATAACATAACAAAATCACATGCAAACGCAGGCTTTGTATTCCAATCTTGTGCCAATACGCATACCTTCAGCTCTGAACTTTTTATCAGTGTATATACTTGAATTGTCAGCACTCTCATCATTGCAGTCATCAATAGACTGATGGCAGAGATAGTACTCAGGAAAATGTTTAATGGATTCATGGCAGAGATAGTAGTACTAAAGAAAATGTTTAATAGATTCATGGCAGAGATAGTACTAAATTTAGACAAAGGAGATAACTAATTACGGTCCATTACATAATACCCAAGACCTACATAACATAACAAAATCACATGCAAACGCTGGCTTTGTATTCCACTCTCTTGTACCAATATACATACCTTCAGCTCTGAACTTGTTATCAGTGTATACCCTTGAATTGTCAGCACTCTCATCTTTGCAGTCATCAATAGCATGCGGTATATCTTCTTTAGTGCCTGTTGAGACAAGCAAATTACAAAAAAAGTTACTTTCTATCAAGAATATATGATACTAACATGTCTTTGACAAGTGGTCTACCAAGCTTGGTTCGTCTTGATTGTGTAAAGTCCATTGGCGGCGCACCACTACTAACTATGTCCCCTTTGTCAATTCCCTTCAAAATAGCCTATTCAAGTAAAAGAATATGATAAAATTATACGCCAAAAGTATAAGAAAAATTCAACAAGAGAAATTGCAAATACAAATTACCATTTCCTCCGGATTAGGAGCACAAAGTGCCAGAGGCTCTACGGGTTCCTCCTGCGTAAAAGGAGGCACCTCGACAAACCCATCTAAGAATTTTTGGAAAGTTTTCATATCAGTCATCCTGTACACATCTAGCAGCTTAATTCTACTATATCTTAAAGGGTAAGGCTCTCCATGGCCACTTTCACCCTTGTCAGAGATCGTTACAGGATGGGAATGAGTTGGACCACTGTTCAAAAAGGTTCCACCAGAATTTACCCTCCCACGACCAGCAAAAAAGATTGGAGGTGCATTTTCCCCACGTCCCCGACCGTATGAGAATGTAGAAAACTGTTTATTTGCTGTCTGATGATGAGGAGGCTCTCCCTTTCCACGGCTTTGAGAGGAATTAGATCTCCATGGCCGATAATGATCCCCTTCCTTCTCGTCCTTTCCATGACTAGAAAGATGAGACAACCCTTTATCAAGAATGACTTCACCATCTCTACCAGAGTCTATCCACTTCTCACGCACACTTTCAGTCTCTTTATCATCAGGCCCCCAGCGTGTGTTCCATTTGCTCTCACGCCGTTGATCATAACTAGAATCCCTGTTACCTGAATCAGTCCACCGTTCAGAGGGGGCACGACGTGCTTCTCCAAAATGTCTCGTGGATGAGTTATCCATCCAGCGATCCATCTTCAGGGTGTCACCAAACTCTTTATCTCCATCCCTCCAGCGATCTTTGCGAATGGAAGAATGAGTGTCTCTTTCTTCATCACGCCAACGGTCACGGCGACTAGTTTCCATATCAAGTAAGGATGGCCGGAAAACATCCTTCTTCTTCTGGGTGTCATGCATCTCCTCACCGTTTCCAGATGACTTTATGATATCTGAACGACTTCCATAAGATGGATATGGACTGACTTGCCCTTCCTGCATAAATGACCCAACAGGAACATATATTTTAAAAGCACGGGAAAAAAGAGAAATAGATAATGTAGCTCAAAATTAATATTGTAAATTGCTTATGGGGAGTAATTTATGACTGCAAAGCAATCTCATCAAGCGCAATTGAGCATATGGTAGCCAAATGGTAGATGCATTCCAACAACTATTGTCAATATAATAAGAAAGCAAAAACAATAACACACCCCAGTTCCTATTCCTGGCTTACTCTCCCCTGGCTTTGGAAGAAGCCATTGCGGTGAAAGGGGAATGGGATTGTCAGACACTTGAACATCTGCATAAATCAAATAAAACATCAGTTAGTAATCATTCACACATAACGAAAGCAAGAATGCAAGATCCCATCACTTAAGGCATGGCTGTTGAATTAAAAGGCAATTGCAGAATTGGAACCACTAGCTTACCTACCAAAACACTCCCAATTACTCGCATCTAACCTGCCAAAGGCCCCCTCCAACCCCTTAAATGTTTGCATAATTAGCATTAGTATAACATTAGGAATGGGATGATATACATTGATTGATAGATGATTGCATGCCAAATTCATTTGTCCGATAAGAACAGAGAACGTGTCACTAAACAGAAATGGAGAATAGGTTTGAAGTAGACAACTAAAGTTTTCCTTTTTTTATCTATTTCTCCCCACTTTTCTTTTCACACTATATTTGGAAGGGGATTTTTTAGGGTACAGTAAGAAAGTAAAGGAGAGTTAGCTTAAAAACCTTGTTTGGGAGTTTTTTCATAAAGAGCGGAATGGTATTAAGGGTTTCTCTATAACCCTACAAAGCTCCCTACTTGTCAAATTTTTCAACACCCCAAATTGTGGGGTTTCTATGGTTTTCATAAAGACAGCTTGTTTACCCTCCTCGGCTCTCCCATACTTTATAAAACTCCCAAACAAGCTTGCTCTTTCCTTACCTTTCCTTTCCTTCAAAAAACCTTCCCTTCATTTTCCTTGAACTCCCAAGTATAGTTTTAGGTGAACAAGAGGGTTCTTATTTCAAAAATATGAAAAGATGAAACAGAAAAAGCATAATAATGAGGAATGAAAAATTTTGAGTTGGAATGAAAATAAATCAATGACAGCCATAATTTTAATATTTTTTATATAAGATACGACTATTACATATTTGGGGGATGGGGAGGGGGAGAATCGAACCCCTGTCCATTGAACAAGAGGAGGTGTCCCAACCACTGGGCTATAGCCAGATTGTACAAAAAATTGATATTAGTTTTGGAGCTTGGGTAACTCTAGAAAGACTATGTTGAGCCCTTCCACTCCATGTAAGTTATCATTCGCAAAAGAACATCCATGGAGAAAACTTAACCCAGTCATGAGGCTAATGTATGAGCTTCAAATGAAACTGACCTTTTATCGCTAAAGGAGTGCTAGTATCACAAAGAGAATTACATGCGATCATCCACTGAACCAACTAAGTAGCGAACCATTCTAATAACAACCAATATGATCAGTTCAGTGAAATCAAAGCATATCCGTAGTAATTGAGTAGCACCAAACAATGTTGCAACGAAAAAATAGCATAAAATTTCAAAAAAAAGACAGAAATTAAAACAAAAACTAATTCACTGTCGCATCACTCTTTCCACGTCTAAAGAAGTAAAAATAATATATTTAACATTGCTTTTAACTAATAACCGTATTCATACCCAATTCAATAGATACTCTCCCCCCCTAACAAAGGGACGACTAATGCAAATGAAATTATTGAAAAATCGCATTTCACAAGATAAACCAAAAACCCTAACTGCTACATAGATTAACCAAAATCTACAGTCAGTCACACTAAACCACTGATTCATCCAATGAGAAGCTCGAATCTCTCTGATAAACTAGGGTTTTCGAGTAGAAAACCAGAGGCAAAAAAATGCGAGACGCGAAAAATCGAAGAAGAGATGTATAAGAGAAAAAGGAAGGTGAATAACCTTTGGAGATCTGGTGGGGAGGAGTGACGGAGAGGTGTTGGCCAGAATTGGAGCCGGATGTATTGGCCATGGATGATCGGTGAAAGTTGCAGAGGGCCTAAGAGCGAGCGAGCAAATAAAACTCCTTTGTGATTTTGATTGAGAGAGAGGAAGCAAATGCGGAGCGAGAAGGGAAGGAAATAGGTCAAGGGTAGAGAGATAAATTAACAAGGGAGGGGGTAGGTTTAAACAATATCGCTTATCGGCTTACGTTAGTAAGAGGTAGTGATTTGTTGTCTGACCCTTACTGTTAAACGGGTTGTTATGATTATACGGGGGTACTTCCTTCACGCACTTGGATATGGCGTGGATATAGGGAAAGGTAATAATATCTGAGATATTCTAGACGTGATGTACACGTTACTTGTTTGAGACGGGAGATGTGTGATTATCTTATTTCCCCCTTCTTGCCCTTTCATTGCTTTCTTATTCTTTTGGGGTGCGCAGTGCGCTATGAGTCGTGCACGTTAACGTGAGTAACAAAAACGACTGTAACTGATGTCGGTTTATGTTCGAAAAAAGTAAGGGTTGAGATGTTAACCAGCGAAAGGTTTCAAGAAATGAGTTTGTGAGGTTGTAAAATGTGATCCAATTCGAAAAATTGATTTAATTTAATTTAAATTTAATTTGAATATAAAAATATTCAAATAATATAATTTGAACTTGTTTTGATTCACACTCTAGTTATCTAAAATTTGAAATGATTTGAATTTAAAATGGTTTGAATTTGACATTGAAATTACTTAAAACTCGAAATGATTCAAAAACAGAAATGATTTAAACCTGATATGATCCTAACCCAAAATGATAGGTTTTTTTAAATAATTAAAAAAATGTTTTGCTCATTAAACTGAAATGATAGTTGACTAGCTTCGTTTGTTTTCTTGTAAAATGATTTATGTACATGAGAAATCAATATTTTCCTATAGTTTTATGTTGTTTAGCTATACAACTAAAAATGACCATATTTTACATTACCTTGTTTTTGAATTAAAAGAAAATATTTGATTGAAAATAAATTAATTTGTAAAAATAGTACTACATTTAAACATGATACTTATTAACAATAATATCATATAAAAAATTATATGCATGTGAATATAATAAATGTACAAATAATAAAAGAAAATTTATAACCTTAAAAAATTAAATATCAAATTAAGAATAAATCACATTGTGTATCTAATATAAATATATGTATAAATAGTAAAAAAAATTAACATATTATATACAATAAATAAGGTATCTGTTGCACTGCAGAGAGAAACTGATAAAGTAAATTTATTATTATTATTATTATTATTATTATTATTATTATTATGTATATAGAAAGAGAGAAATAACGTGCAGAGATGTTTTGGTTTTCATTTCTCAATGTAAATAAATTTACGGCCAAAAATGAAGGAAGTAGTTTTTTATATCTTATCATTTAGTGGTGTAAATTATGATTTTACGGCGAAATTGATATATATTCTACCAAACACATTGAAAATGACATATTACATTGCAATCTTTCTACTCCTATAATTTTCATGCAAAACAAGCGGAGCGAGTTAGTTATCAAATAAAATTAGAGAAAATTGTACGATAACTCCTTAAACTATTAACACATAGCACTTAGATCCTTTAAATATTGATTTGGCTTTCAAGATCCTCAAACTATTAATTAGTTGCAATTAATTCCGTAACCCTAATTTCTGTTACAATTAGCATGGTTAATTTTTAACACTATAAAATTACAATGTTACCCTGCATTGTTCATCAAAGTTCTTATACTTAACCAGCAAAAACAAAGTGTTACGAACTTCAAAGCCCACGAAAAATCATCACACTGCACAAAGAACTTCTATAATAAGAAAAACTTTAAAAGAAATATGAATTCCAAAACTCTTTTGAAGAAAAATAAAAAAAAATACAAATTAACTTTAATTAAATCTGATAACCTCCACTATTGTTTGACATTGAGACAGTTTGTATTCAAGCCACTAAAATGCAAGAGATGCCAAGCACTTAATTAAAATTGCCTACCAGCTCCCCAAGCCATCTCATTAAATGCCTAAATGTCATTTTTTTCTAATTAAAAAACCAAGGTCCTCAATACCTTAGGGGCAGTTTGGTTTGAAGGATTAACATGGGGTTGACTAACTTAATCCCACATGAACAATTAGTCACGTGTTTGGTTGGAGGGACTAACTGTTCATCTATGATTAAGTTGAGACTGAATTAGTCCTAATCCTTGAAAATCTATCCTAGCCCCCAGGGACAGAATCAATCTCAGGTCTGTGGGATTCATTTTTTTCTTCAAATACCATTCTACCCATCCCTCTTTCTTCTCCTTCCCTACCACCGGCCTCCAACCTCGCGCCTCCCCCCTCTCCTCTATTTTTCTTTATCAGCAGATCGCGCAACATTCTTCTTTCATTCATTTTCCTTCTTCCTATCTCCTTCATTTATCATTCTCCTTGCCTAGATCACACCTCGGGCTACGCGTCGCCTTTCACCCCTCATCTTCTTCCTTCCTTATCCCTTCTCCTCGTTATTCTTCACTAGACCGCAGCATTCCTCATCCCCCTTCTTCTCTCTTTCCCTTCCCCCTCCTCCTCGTGCCTCTTTTTTCCCTCATCCCTCTTCCCCGCACCTTATCCCCGCACCTCATCCCATCCTTCTCTTTTCTCTCTATTTCACGAAATAGCCAAAAAATAAAGAAAACAAAGCAAACTATGTGCCTCTCTCTGTAATGGTTTATACATATGTGTGTGTGTGTGTGTGTTGATGTCAAAAATCTGCCTCTTGGATTCCTGTGCACATGAGAGACACGTAAACTAGAAAGTCCCTTGGGGGTTTTGTCCTGGGGGACTCTCCGATGCCTAAGTTAGTATAGAGCTTAAGGAGATAAACTGGAGAATATTTGGTGTAAGTTGTGAATGTATATCTTTGATGGTGAATGTCCATTTTATATAGTGTTTTGGAGTAGAATTCAATTAGGAGTGTGACTGCTCACTTTAATGTTGTGATAGGAATAACATTCTCATAGATAAGATCGAAGTTATCTATAAACTGGATTTGTTTAAATAAGATCTTATATGTAAGCTATAGTGGCGGAGTGGTACCAAGACATTAGTGTGGAATTACTATTATGCGCTTTGTCAGATGTCGGTGTTAGATTGACTACTCTGTTTAAGTTATGAAATTATTATTTTTTACTTGGAGATTGACATGTGTCATTATGCTATTGGAGAGGGAATTTTCTCTATGTTAGATATCCCTCACTTCCTTTAGTGCAGTTATGCAATTGAAGAAATAGAGTTTGTTTGGAGTGTTTTATTTCTGTGTCATGTAGTTTTGATATCGATTGGGTACCCGAGTACTAAGAAGGTGGGAAGCAAACACTTAAAGTTGTCTAAGCAGTTTAAGGGATAGCATAGGGCTATCTTTTGAACATCCCGCGCTTAAAGATGACTAATAGCTCGGCACTACCTGTTGAGGAAGGAAAGTAAACTCCAAGGAAGCCTAATAGCTTAGCGCTGCCCCATTGGAAAAAAATAGTGATAAGTCTCTGAAGCTCAATCTTGAGCTAAGTTCTCCAAAGCGAGGTGAGTAACGAATTCAAGTGATACAGACTTGAGCGGGGTGCCTTGAAGCGAGGTATGTAATGAGTTTGAGTGATATATACATAAGTGTAGTGAGTCCAAGTTAATCGTACATAAGTGGAGAGTATCGAGTTCGAGTTAATCGGATATAAATAGAGAATAACGAGTCCAAGTTAATCGAACGTAAGTGGAAAATAACGGTTCCAAATTATTCGGTAGTAAGTGGAGAATAGCGAGTCCGAGTCCATCGGATCTAAGTGAAAAATAGCAAGTTCGAGCTAATCAGATGTAAGTGTAGAATAACGAGTCCAAATTATTCGGACGTAAGTAGAGAATAGAGAGCCCGAGTTAATCGGACTTAAGTGGAGAATAACAAGTCCTAGTTAATCGGACGTAAGTGGAGAATAGTGAGTCTGAGTTAATCGGACTTTAATGGAGATATATTCGAGGAGATTGACTTGGATTAAACTACTCGAATTCGATGGAGAAACTGGACCGAGGTTGAAGTAGCTCTAAGCTACCTCTTCGGAGCTGATGGAGAAATTGGAGCGAGGTCGAAGTAGCTCGGGGCTACCTCTTCAGAGAAGATGGAAAAACTAAGCTAAGGGCGAAGGACTCAAGTCGAAGTAGCTTGGGACTACCTCCTCGGAGCTGATGAAAAAACTAGGCTGAGGGTGAAGTAGTTCAGGGCTTATAACGACCCATCCAAGGTTGGCCACCTTCGAGGCAGTGTCGTCACATTTTAAAATCCTAGCAAGACACATATATGCAACAATATAAAAACATCAACTGAAATTATCTATATACATAAATCATCAACCATCAACAGGGAAGTTACATTATTAAGACCCAACTAAAACATTATATACAATACATTATGCATAAATATTTACAAATATATTTTTTTTCTTTCCATTAGTCTGAGGATATGGACCACGTGGCTTACAGATAATGACTCAGTCTTAATCTCAGCTCACCAATCTATTTATCATACCCGCTACCTGAAATTATTTAACAATGAGGAGTGAACTTCACAAGCTCAGTGAATTAAATTTACTAGAACTACTCGATTATATGCTTCTAATCATATCTTATAATTTAATTTTTTCTAACTTACCAATATAAATCATCTATTTCTTCAAAGATAATCTTTCAATCTCTCAAATAATCTTCTCATATTTGTTTATCTATTATCTCATATAAATCAATAATAACATCTTATTATAATTTCAACAATTTATCAATATCATCTTAAATTAATCATCAAACATATCAAATTTTCTTCTTATATATTTAATAATCTTGAGATTATCAATTTAACATCATTATTTACCTCGTTATGAGGTTCACAGCATATAATCAATTAAGCAAATCAATTTTTATCCTATCTTTGTGTCATATTTCTTTCTCATCATATCTGTGTATCTGTGAAACTCGTTTGTCTATCAATCATATCAAAATCAAGACCAATACTTTAGCATCTCAATCAACAAAAATAAATAATTAAAACAAATGCAATGCATGAATTTGAATTTTCTTTCATTTTTTCTTATCAGATCATTTCATATTATCACATGGGAACGTCTTTCCACATGTCGACATGTTTTAGCCAGATCAGCTGCCTTCCTAGTCTTTTCGGCTAGACCAACTACCTTCCCGGTCTTTTATTTTCAGCTAGCCGGCTACTTTCACGGTTCTTTTATTTCAGCTAGACCGGATATCTTTCTGGTTCTTTCATTTTCAGCTTGACCAACTGTCTTCCCGGTTATTTTATTTTCAGTTAAACTAATTGCCTTCTCGGTTATTTCATTTTTAGCTAGACCGACTGCCTTCTCGATTCTTTTATTTTCAATTAGACCAATTGCCTTCTCGGTTCTTTTATTTTCAGCTAGACCAGTTGCCTTCCCGGTTCTTTTATTTTCAGTTAGACCGATTGCCTTCCCGATTCTTTTATTTTCAACTAGACCGGTTGCCTTCTTGGTCTTTTATTTTATGCATATAAATAATATGAAAATAAACAGACCAGCCGCCTTCTTGGTCTTTTATTTTATGCGTATGAGCAATAATATGAAAACAAGCATACATTCAAGCATTCAATTTACTATCCAGCTCTTTCTTAAAATTATTATTTTTATCATATTTATTAAATTATCTCTTCATATATCGTATCCACTTGTCAATCATAGTTTTCATAAATTTCTTAAAACTTCTCAATATATTTTTCATTCATCCATTCTATTTAAAATATAAATTCTTATATAATTAATATTCAACACACTTTCAAATTCATGATCAATAAATCAATCAATTTTCATATATAACAGAAAATACATCATTAAATCATTGTAATTCATTCATTTATTCAAATATCATAATTTTATATTTTTAGTGGTTTCGATTACTAAAAGTAAATCTAACTCACCACGTAGCACTTAAAGCTACCCGTGAATCACCTCCTTACCTTTCCTGCTCCTTTCAACAATTTCACTCGATTACGGATCGTCAACACCTTTTGTTTTTCTTAAAGCTTCCCTCGAATCTCTTTAAAATTCTCCTGTAAACTTCTTCAAAATTTCAATCTCTCAACCTTTCTTTGAGTCCCTAGGTGTTTAAAGAAATAAAGTAATTTAAATTGAAGAAAGAAGGAAACCAAACAGGATTTGGTAGGAAAATAATACAACAAAAATAAAAACTACATTTTATGCATAAAAAAAAAAATGCCACAGCTGTCACCATTTTCACATTTGGTGGCTTAGTGTCCATTACCTGTCTTACATGCAAGCTTTACATGTCATGAAGCCAACACCTGGACGTCGAGGTGTTGGACCCCCTTTTTTTCAAAAAAAATATTTTATTCAATAATAAATGTGTCATGAATATATTATTTTAATTCCATGTAATATCTATCAAATTACTTCTTTACCTTTACTTTAAGAACAAGGGTATTACAATTCTACCACCTTATAAAAATTTCACCCTCGAAATTTTCTTGCCTAACTCATGAAAAAGTTAGGGGGTACTCTTTCCACATCCTTGCCTCATGCTCCCAAGTAATTTCTTCAACATCTTTGTTCTGCCATGATACTTGAATCAAAGGAATAACTTTATTACGCAAGATTTGTTCATTTCTGTTTACGATTCTGACTGGTACTTGCATAAAAGTCAAATCTTCTTGAAGTTCTACAGCTTGATTCGGAATACTATGGCCATAATACTTGAATCAAAGGAATAACTTTATTACGCAAGACTTGTTCATTTCTATCTATGATTCTGACTGGTACTTGTATAAAGGTCAAATCTTCCTGAAGTTCTACTACCTGATTCGGAATACTATGGGATTCATCATGTAAACACTCTCTCAAAAGTGACAAATGAAACACATTGTGCAATTGTTTTAACTCTGAAGGCAAATCCAATCTATATATTACTGGTACAACTCTTTTAATCACTTTATATGGCCCCATAAATCTTAAACTCAACTTTCATTTCTTTTTAATCTCAACACACCCTTCCACGGAGATATCTTCAAAAACACCCAATTACCAACTTGAAACTCAATAGGTCGTCTTCTATTATCAGCATGTCCCTTCTGCCTGTTCTGTGTTGTTCTAAGGTTCTTTCTAACTAGTTTGATTCCTCTCAGTAGTCAAATTTATCATGTTTGGACCAAATATCTTTCTTTCTCTAACTTCTTCCCAACATACTGGAGTTCTGCACCTTCTACCATATAAAGCCTTAAATGGTGTCATCTCAATACTAGTTTGATATTAATTATTGTATGCAAACTCGATCAAAGGTAAATAAGCATCCCAACTCCCTAAAAAACTCAATATACTTGCCCTCAGCATATCTTATAGTATTCAGATTATTCTCTCTGTCTGCCCATCTTTTAAGGATAAAAAGTTGTACTAAATTGTAATTGCATACTCATAACTTCATGAAAACCCCTCCAAAATCTAAAAGTAAGTCTAGAATCTCTATTTGATGCAATGTTCAAAGGTACTCTATGTAATCTCATCATCTCAGCTATATATAGTTTAACCAACTTTTTAAGACTCCAAGTAGTTTAATAAGATGAAAATGAGATGGTTTAGCTAATCTATCTATAATGACCCACACAACATCAAAATCTCTATGGGTATGGGGAAATCCAGAAACAAAATCCATACTCACATTCTCCCATGGCCATTTAGGCAATGGAAGAGGTTGTCGTAAGCCTATAGAATGTCTATTCTCATACTTCACTTACAGACAAACCAAATATCTAGAAATGTATTCAGCTACATCTCTCTTCAATCCCGATCACCAGAAATTTTGTCTCATTCCCTGTACATTTTATTGTTATTCGGGTGCATCAAATACACTAAACCATGCGACTCTCTCAATATCTCTTTTTTTTCATCTCAATTTTCATTGGGAACATAAATTCTATGTACCAATACCAACATGCCATCCTTTCTGATTATGGACTCAGTATGCTCTTCACTCAGTACTTCCTGTTTAATCTTTTCTATCTTTTCATCTCTACCTTGCATCTCTAACAAGTATTTTTACTATGGATGACTGTACAACCATGTTTGCTAACAATGATCCTCTATCACTGCTATTTAACTTCATTCTTATATCTCTTAAATCTATCATCAATTTCACATCATGTTTCTCAATAACAGTTAATCTTCCTATAGAGTTTATACTTAATACATCAGTTACCACCTTCGTCTTTCCTAAATGTTATTGAATTATACAATCATAGTCACTAATCAACTCCATCCACCACATCTGTCTCAAATTTAACTCTCTTTAGGTAGGTAAGTATATCAAACTCTTGTGATCAATAAATATCTCATAAGTGGCTCCATACAAATGATGTTTCCAAATCTTCAAAACAAATACTATGGCAGTTAACTCTAAGTCATGGGTAGGGTAATTTCTCTTATGATTCCTCAATTGCCTAGAAACATATGCCATTAATTTCTCATGTTGCATCAACACACATCCCAACCTTTGATGAGATGCATCATTATACACCACAAATCCTTCATCATCAGAAGGAAGCACCAATACTAGAGCTGTAGTCAATTTCTCTTTTAGTAATTGGAAACTTTTCTCACACTCCCTAGACCATAAAAATCTCACCTCTTTCCTGGTCAATCTAGTCAACGGTACTACAATAATAGAAAAGTTTTGAATGAATCTTCTATAATAACCAGCTAACCCCAGTAGGATTCTAATCTCAGTCACATTAGTTGGTCTCTCCCAACTCAACATTGCCTCTACCTTTTGTGGATCAACTGATATACCATCTCCAGATATTACATACCCCAAGAAAGTTACTTCACTTAACCAAAACTCACAATTAAATTTTTTTGCATACAATTTCTCTCATCAGAATCTCCAACACAATCTCTAAATGTTTCACATATTCTTCCTCTTTTTTAGAATATACCAAAAATATCATCAATAAATATAACCACAAATTTGTCAAGAAATAGTTTAAACACCCTATTAATCAAATCCATGAATATTACTAGAATATTTATCAACCCAAATGGCATCACAAGAAACTCATGGTGACTATAACGTGCTCTAAAAGTAGTCTTAGACACATCTCCATCCTTTACCTTCAACTGATGGTAACCTGACATCGGGTCTATCTTAAAAAACACCCTTGATCTCTATAATGGCTCAAATAAATCATCTATTATGGGCAAAAGATATTTGTTATTAATGGTGATCTTATTCGGTTGTTTGCAGTCTATACACAACATCATCGTTATATCTTTCTTCTTCACAAACAATACAGGGACTCCCTATAGTGACACACTTGGTCGAATAAATTATTTATCTAACAACTCTTGAAGCTGAACTTTCAACTCTATCAACTCAGTGGGTGACATTCTATAAGGTGCTATGGATATATGTGATGAACCTAGTATCACATCAATAGAGAATTTACTCTCCTTACTGTGAGGCAAACTAGACAACTCATCAAGAAATACATCAGAAAAATCTTTCACTACTAAGACTTCTTTCAACTCTCTACTATCATTTTTATTATCCACCACATATGCAAAATACCCCTCACATCCTTTCCTTGACCATTTACTAGTAGTCAGGGAAAAATAAGATAGTTCGAGAGTATCTTATGTTCTCCCGGAAACTAAATTTCTCTTGTCCATATCCTGAACAGTACATTCTTTATAAAATAATCAACCTAGGCGTAATACGTCGATAACCAATTCATTCCCAAAATCAAATGAAAATCTATCATATTCAAAGGTAATAAATCAACTTCAAATTCTTTATCACTTATACGAATCACACAACCCTTGTAAACATTTATGATTATCACTCTATCTCTAGTTGGAACTTCAACAATTATATTATGCATCAAAGGACTAATACATGCATCAATAGACTTCATTTAAATACTGTATGCAAATGAATGGGTTACACCAAGATCAATCAATAATCTAACATGTATATCAAGAATAGATATTGTACCCATAACAACATCAAGAGTAGCTTGGGCATCCTACTAGGTCAATGCATAAATTTTGCTATCTCTGGACTGCATCTAACTACCTCGCCCTCTTTCAGCAACTGCTCCTCTGCCTCTGCCTCGCATATTCCCTGACCCATCACCTTTCTCCACCTGTCTTCTTCCAACACCTCCAACACTTATCTTAATAGATTTTCTCACTGGACAATCTACACTAATATGTCATCTCTCACCACATACAAAGCACATCAGAATAGGACAATTCCGAGATAGATGCCCTGTCTGATTATTTCTATAACAAACTGTTGTCTCTCAATCATACATCGAATTACCACTTCCCCTTGGTGACATACTTACTCCTCTACCATAACTTGTCTCCCAAATCTAGGGGTCCCACCAATATTCCTCTGAACTACAGAAGTAACAGATCCTGCTTGCCTCTAGATCTATATTACAGTTCTCTGTGACAAGAAACGTCCCCTCTAGAGTGGTCTGTCACCCTGCACACTTACACTACCACTATATCGAGAACCTTCATGTCTAAGCCTCTTCAACCACTCTTTCTCTCTCCCTTAAACTCCATCACATCTTTCTCAATCTAAAGTGATTTATCCACTAACCTAACAGAATTCATATGCCTTATATAAGATAATTTCAATCTAATCTCAAAATATAATCCATCTAGGAACCTCTTACGTTTTTTCTCTTTTATGTCTACCATTTTCGATACAAACCTTGACAATGCCACAAATCTACTATCATACTGAGCCACGGTCAACATATTTTACCTCAAATAAATGAATTCTCTCTTCTGTTGGGCTCTGAAAGTATATGAGCAATATTTATAAAAGAATAAGCTTCCTTAAACCAACTCCAAGTTAAGGTCTATCAACATATGCACTTATCATAGGAAGAGTATCTTCCCACCATTCTAAAGTTTCTCTTTCTAACTTAAACGAAGCAAAGGTGGCCCTCTGTTTGTCAGACACTGTTAAAATACCAAATAATCTTTCTACATGTTTCACCCATAAACTCACATTTCCCCTTTTGAATGTCTACCATTACTGAATTTACAACAACCTCAGGCACTGCTCTAGCCTGTTTATCAAGTCTATGTTATAGACTATCAACTCTATCATCTATTACATTCATTTTCTCAAGAGCATGAACAAGAGCTTCTCTTAGCTCATCTCTTTCAACTATAAATTCTCTCACATCCCTACTAGTATCAATTATACTGTCAACACGTTCCCTTCTAGGAACCACAGACTCAGACTCAGACTCAACTTCCATCTCAACCTCAGCTTGTTTAAAAATTAGGGGCCTACCACGCCCTCTCTGGTTAGAACTCTATCTCTAGCTCTAGCACGTCCACGTGTCATCCCCAGACTCTGCATTAAACTATAGTTTATTTAAATCTTCCACTTCTTTAAATTTTCATGCAGTCTACAGAATTATAAAACGTAATGCTCTGATACCAAAATTGTAACGACTTATCCCGGGTTAGCCACCCTTGAGATGATGTCGTCACATTTTGAAATCTTAACAAGACACATATATGCAACAATATAAAAACGTTAATAGAAATTATCTATATACACAAATAATTAACCCTCAACAGGGGAGTTAAATTATTAAGATCCCAACTGAAACATTATATACAACATATTATGCATGAATATTTACAAATTTTTTTTCTTTCCATTAGTCTGAAGATGTGGACCACGTGACTTATAGATAATGACTCAGCTTGAATCTCAGCTCACCAATCTATCTGTCCTGCCCGCTACCTGAAATTATTTAACAATGAGGAGTGAGCTTCACAAGCTCAGTGAAATAAATTTACTAGAAGTACTTGATTATATACTTCTAGTCATATCTTATAATTTAATCTTTTCTAACTTACCAATATAAATTATCTATTTCTTCACAGATAATCATTCAATCTTTCAAATAATCTTCCCATATTTATTCATCTATTATCTCATATAAATTAATAATAACATCATATTATAATTTCAATCATTTATCAATCTCATCTTAAATTAATCATCAAACATATCAAATTTTCTTCATATATATTTAATCATCTTTAGATTATCAATTTAACATCATTATTTACCTCATTATGAGGTTCACAACATATAATCAATTAAACAAATCAATTTTTATCATATCTTACCGTCATATTTCTTTCTCATCATATATGTCTCTTTGTGAGACTCATTTGTCTATCAATCATATCAAAATCAAGACTGATGCTTTAGTATCTTAATCAATAAAAATAAATAATTAAAACGAATGCAATGCATGAATTTAAAGTATTTTTATTTCTTTCTCATTAAATCATTTCATATTATCATCTGGGAACGTCTTCCCACATGTCGACATGTTTCAGCTAGACCCTTCCTGGTCTTTTCAGCTAGACTGACTGCCTTCTCGGTTCTTTTATTTTTAGCTAGACCGACTGCTTTCCTAGTTCTTTTATTTTTAGCTAGACCGGCTGCTTTCCCGGTTCTTTTATTTTCAGCTAGATCAACTTCCTTCCCGGTTCTTTTATTTTTCAGTTAGACTGACTGCCTTCCCGGTTCTTTTATTTTCAACTAGGCTGGCTGCCTTTTTGGTTCTTTTATTTTTAATTAGACCGACTGTCTTCTCAATCTTTTATTTTATGCATGTGAGCAATAATATGAAAATAAACAGATCAACTGCCTTCCTGATCTTTTATTTCATGCATATGAGCAATAATATGAAAACAAGCATACATTCAAGCATTCAATTTAGCTATCCAGCTCTCTTTCAAAATTATTATTTTTTTATCATATTCATTAAATTATCTCCTCATATATCATATCCACTTTTCAATCATATTTTTTAGAAATTTCATAAAACTTCTCATTATATTTTTCATTCATCTATCATATCTAAAATATAAATTCTCATATGATTAATATTCAACACATTTTCAAATTCTTAATCAATAAATCAATCATTTTTCATATATAACAAAAAATACATTATTAAATCATTGTAATTCACTCGTTTATTCAAATATCATAATTTCATATTTTTAGTGGTTTCAATTACCAAAAGTAAATCTAACTCACCACGTAGCACTTAAAGCTACCCGTGGATCACCTCCTTGACTTTCCTGCTCCTTTCAACAATTTCACTCGATTGCTGATCGTCAACACTTTTGTTTTTCTTAAAGCTTCACTTGAATCTCTTTAAAATTCTCCCATAAACTTCTTCAAAATTTCAATCTTTCTTTGAGTCTCCAGGTGTTTAAAGAAAAAAAATAATTTGAATTGAAGAAAAAAGGAAACTAAACGAGATTTGGTAGGAAAATAAAAAAACAAAAATAAAAACTACATTTTATACATAAAAAAATGCCTTATCTGCCACCATTTTCACATTTGGTGGCTTGGTGTCCATTACCTGTCTTACATGCAAACTTTGCATGTCATGGAGCCAGCACATAGACGTCCAGGTGTTGCCCCCCTTTTAAGAATTATTTTATTCAATAATAAATCTTTCATGTATATATATTATTTTAATTCCATGTAATATCTATCAAATTACTTCTTTATTTTTACTTTAAGAACACAGGTATTACATGGCTACCTCATCAGAGCTGATGGAGAAACTGACCTAAGGCTGAAGTAACTCGGGATTACTTCCTCAGAACTGATGGAGAAGTTGAGCTAATGGAGAAACCGAGCTGATGGAGAAACTGATATGAGGCCGAAGTAGGTCGGGGCTACCTCCTTAAATATGATAAAGAAACTGAGCTAAGGGCGAAGTAGCTCAAGGCTACTTCCTCGGAGTTGATAGAGAAATTGAGCTGAGGATGAAGTAGCCCGGGGCTACCTCTCTAAAGCTAATGGAGAAACTGAGTTGGAGGCGAAGTAGCTCGGGGCTACTTTGTAATACCCGTATTCATAAAGAAAGTGTAAAGTAGTAATTTAATAAATATGACCCGAAATTAAAATAATATATTTACGAAGGATTTAGTATTAAATAAAATAATTCTTTTGAAAAAAAAATAGGATGTGGACGTCATTAAAAGAAAAGAAAAGAATAAAAAATTAAACATAAATAAATAAATAAATAATTTCAGTTGGATGTCCAGAAGGAAAAAAAATAAAAAAGTTTTAAAAAAGCTTTTTTTTTTTTAAAAAGAAAAAAGTAAACATGGGGGTGGCAGCACCTTGCCAAGCAAAGTGAAGAGAAATGGTTTGTTTGACACGTTTTAGTGTCATGGCAGTGAATTGAGAGGGGGGTATGTTAAGTTGAAAAACAACGTTGCAAATTAATGACAGTAGTTGGGAGGGGGCGGTTGAGACTAGCAGGATATATATATATATATATATATACACACTGATATGGGAACGAAATTTTCACTCATCGAATTCGTTAGTTTTCTTTCAAATTTCTCTGTTTTCCTTAAACACTTGGGAATAAAAAGAAAGATTAAAATAGCAGAATTTTAAAGGAGTTTACTGCGGAATTTTATAGAGGGTTACGAATAGCTATCAGAAAAGCAGAAGGTAATAGTATAGTGTTTATTTTTGAATTTTTAGCATTTATAAAATTTCCCCAATTTCAAAGTGAAAATTTTCAAAGGGTGTGGTTTATAGAGAAATGAATAAATAATTAGAAATTGAATACAAATATTTTGTCAAGTGTTGGTAGTCAACAATCGGGGGAAGTTTCGGAGAAGAACGAGAAAAGCAAGGAGGTGATCCACGGGTAGCTCTAAGTATTACGTAGTGAGTTAAATTTACTTTTAAGTAGTCTAAATAAAAGTTAAATATTTAGTAATAATATTAAAATAAATTATTAGCTTATATTTTTGTGTTAGATAAAGATTTGGTTTATAGATATGATATGAATATTAGACACGTAGAAAAATTATTATGTGAGAAGGAATGTTATTAGAATAATTGGTTAATTTAATAATGATGGTATTAATTAAATTCTTGACAAGTTTTGGTTGATGTATTGATACAAAATTTGAGGAGATGAATTTTAGTGGATCTTGACAAACTTTGATGGATGATTTGAGGTGATTTGGGATGAGAGAAATTTAGTGGAAATTTTTATTATATAAATTTGAGAATAATCAGGATAGTTACTTAAAGTGTTTTGAATTTATATTGTTTTTATATTACGGTTCAGATGCATATTTTTTATCGTTGTTCATGTGCATATGCATTTAATAATATAACCGAAAGAACCAGGAAGGGGCTGGTCTAATGGAACAACCGTAACAGCCGGTATATACTGCCGTAACAGACGGTATATACTGAAAATAAAAGGGACACCGTGACAGCCGGTATATGCTGGAAATAAATTCTGTGACAGCCGGGATTTGCTGTAAAGAACCGGGAAGGGGCTGTTGCGCGTTTATATACCTAAATAAATGGGTAAATAATCGCACTTGTTTTACTTGCAAGTGCACAAGGTCAATAGTGTAGCATAGTGTGCGAATGCAAGATCATCTCCACAGGGATTGGTAAAGTTCGATTTAGAATTATAATTGCAATGTAAAAAGATAGAAATAATAAACTGAAGGGTGATTTGATAATAATAAAGACATAGGGCTTTGATATCCACCACTAGTCATACATTCCCGATTTTGTATAAAGTATCAGTGCTCTAGCCATATTATGTGCACCTACTGGTTGCCAACCTAAGGGCATGGTATCTACTCCTTAAGCTATTGATTTCCCTAAGCAACGAGTTAGGCATGGTATCTACTCTAACTCTTTTCTTCCTTAAGGGATTCAGCATGGTATCTGCTTGAGTTGTTCCTTAAGAAAGCATAGGTACTGTGGAAATCGACAACCACATGAGACCTAGGGCATGGTATCTACTCCCGGTTTCCCATGTTGATTAACCCGGGTATCCGGATAAGATGGTCCCTTGTTACTAATGTTAGACCCAGGACTCGGTCATCCAAATTGATCTAACTAACCCATCCATACCACATGCATATGTTGGCCTTACACATACATATGAGGAATGTAAATAAGCACAGGTGTTAATCAAGTTAAGTAACATAAAAAGCTATGCAAAGATTTAATCAATGAATAAAAATATGGGAATGCATAACTAGGGCTTCAATCAAGCCCTATAAGAGAGTTAGTTACACATACTAACTGAAGTAAACATAATTAAACAAAACATAAGGGAGAAGAATAAACCCGAGAGAAGAGGCGTCAATTCTCTCCCAAGCTCTCCACTCCAAATAAAAGAAAAAGAAAAGTGTTTACTATCTAAGGTGTAAGGTGTCCTTTTGTGTGTGAGTTACAAGTGTATTTATAGGTCTTTGAGAAGTCCTAATAGACCCATGAGTCCTAAACTTTCCTAAAATGAAAATCTTGTATTTTCCAAAATAAGGTTCTGCAGTTTACTGTTCACGCCCGTATCTTTGCGCTCGATCGCATGTGGCCTTGCACTCGATCGCAAGTTGCGCTCGATCCTACAAGTGTGCGCATGATCATATGTGCGCTCGATCGCACTGCATGTGCGCTCGATCGCACTTTGTCCAGAAAGTGCTCCAGGGCTTCTAGATTTCTTCCTTAAAGTGCCAAAACTGCTTCTTTTTCTCCAAGACCCTATAAAAACATGTAAAACACACAAATAGAGTAAAAGATACCAAATTAATGTAATAAAGGATCTAACAAGTGTAAATAAGGGGGCTTAAATATGTATATTTAAGCGTCTATCACACCCCCAAACTTACATATTGCTAGTCCCTTAGCAATACTAAATTAAAAACTAAAACAGAAATATAGATAAATCCAATGTTCATAGTGTCTATAAAAAATCTAGATTTTACACAAAACAATGATGCGCATTCATGAGCAAGCTTAACAAGTGTAAACATATATCTGCAATGAATAAGAGTTTTGAACGTAAATCATATTCACTAGGTATTTTAAGATATCACAAGTTTGACTTTGGTGTGTGGTGATTAGCACATAAAAGGTTGGGTTTTCAAGAAATTCAAACAGGTAGTGTTTCGATGACTCAAGATTCACCAAACTTCCTATTAGAGTCAACAAATATGGCATAGACTTTTATTTGCGAGATTTTTGCCAAGTTAGTTCCCTTAAGCTTTCTTGATGACTCGTGTAACGAGTGTTTGGCCAATGACTCCCAAACCAGATGGTTTTAGGGCATTAGGTGTAAAGACACCCCTAAGGACTTACTAGCTCGAGTCAACAAGGCTACGAAACTAACTGATTTTTATGCTACCATTTAGAATTTTCCACCTTTTGACGTGACACTCAATGCTTACTGAGGCAAGAGGGCCAGTTACTCAGCGAAAAATTCCTTTTTTAATGATCACTTAAGATTTTCCACCTTTTGACGTGACACTCAATGCTTACTGAGGCAAGAGGGCCAGTTACTCAGCGGAAAATTTGTTTTTATTGATCATTAGGAGCATTTTTTTCTTTTTGAGTACGAATCAATCTTTTCTATTTTTATATGCCAAAATGTCAATCTAATAGGTCATCTAGTTCACAGTCAAGCAAAAGAAACATACCAATCCAAATAACATGTCATACCCCACACAGCTATGTGCTAATGTGCTCGTGATAGCTCAAGTTAAACTTGTGAATTCTTAAATGCCAAAAGGGCAGTGATCTAGGTTCAAAACTTGTTTATTGGCCTATATGTTCAAAGTGTTTAAGCTTACTGATGAAGTCGAATCATAACATTTTGTTTAGATCATAAAAAGTTTATTGGACATAATGAACAAGTATTTATCTATGAAAATAATAACAACAACAACAACAAAACAAAAAAAAAATGTGGGACATAGTGAGTATGTGAATGTGTCCCCATACCCCCAAACTTAAATTGCACATTGTCCCCAATGTGTGAATAGCATGGAAGGAGCTGACCTGGGAGATGGAGAACTGATGGCTGACATGGCTCGTAGCACACCCCCAAACTTCAACTTGATGCACTCACGTTGTCCTCGACAAAGAAAGAAAAAACAGACATAAAATAGAAAACAAGTAATAAACAAGAATAGAAAAGTAAACTATGAAATACTAATAATAAACTACGAAAAGGATATGTTGTGGGGTGCCTCCCATGAGCGCTAAGTTTTACGTCTTCAGCCAGACGTGATACTCTCTCACTGCTGATCATCAGGTGGTGCAGTCAGAGAGGTACCGGGTGCAGGAGGTAGGTGATCAAGTATGGCCTGCAGCATGGCCTCCTGGCGTGTAAATCGTGCCTCCAAACTGTCGATGCGCTGATGTACAAGAGTGGTGGCAGCAGCGACCTCACCTCGGAAGGAGGATAGCTCAGCTAAGAAGTGCTGGGACTCGGTGGGTCCCATATCCGAATGGTCCTCCTCCCGTACCGGGCTCATGACAGGGACCTCGGTCTCCATGTGATCCTCCTCTACTCGCTCAGCTGCTGGAGGAGGGACTGGGGGTCCTCGTGGCATGTGTGATATGCTCTGTGTCCACTGAGCCCGCCCAAAGATAGGATGCTCTCGTACTGGCCCGTCACTATGTGTCCCCTTAATCCCCTTCTTCTTGAGGATGGAGGTGAGTAAGAACGGGAAAGGGAGTCCCCAAGCATTGGCCGTGGAAGTCTGACGGCCATGTACGTGATCCCAGAACTTGTGCAGCTGGCTCCAAATGATAGACGGGATAGAGTACCAGTGGCCTCTATGGAAGGCGTATAATGTCTGAAGGAACTAGTCTCGCCGCTGTGTCTTGTGCCCCAATGGACACACATTACGCTGGAGGATCGTATCGATGAGCCATAGTCTGGGGGGCAGCTTGGATCGACCGACCGCATTATTATGCCTGTCGGCATACTGGCCAGTGCACATATCCATGATGATCTCGGCCAGGGCAAAAGACTCCGGCTGCTCCTCGATATCAGCGCCCTCAGGAGGGGATCATCCGTGCAATGAAGAGCAGTGGCAATATCGGTACTGGTCACCTCGATGGGCGTGCCCCTAACTGAAGAGGTGAGGACCCCCGGTCTGCTGCAGTCGAAAGATAAATGCTCATAAAACTGCACGACAAGTTGGGAGTAGGCAGTGGAGCACAATGGCTTAAACAGCCTCTTCAACCCTCGGAGTCGGAGTGCTTGGACGGCCCATTGAGTGGCATCCATATGCCAGAATATGTCGTCAATGGCGAAAACCGTTTCGAACAACAACTCCTGTTACTCAATGCTGGGCCGGGATGAGGAGGCACGACTGCTGGAGGCGCCAGACGTGGAAACAGATGGTCGAGACATGCTGGGCTTGGCTTCTGGCTGATTTGCGATCGATCTCAGTGGTGGGCGCTCGATCGCACACTGTATATCCGCTCGATCGCAACAACCTTGCGCTTGATCGCACACGGTCAGGAATTACATCGAACAGCTTATGTGCACCAAACAGGCAAGCTATAATCTGTGCAATGTGGAACTCGTTCCTACCCCTCCTGCAACCAAACAATCATTCAATCAAACACACAACAATGTATATGTAAAAGGAAATCATAGTTTTTATTTAAAATTCGTGTATGTGTATAATACCTTGTGCAATGTATGATGGAATGTGAATAGGGAGGGGGGTGGACGGCGTGCTGGTGGAGGACGGCGGTGAGGGTAAGGTGATGATGAGGTGTTGTGGTGGTTGGGTGTGAGGTAGGGTGATGTGGGTGGTGGAGTTGTGTGCGAGTGAGAGTGAGAGCCAATGTGAGTGAGAGCAAATGGGCAGGGGGCGAGTGACGTGAGTGAGGGAAGTGAGTGAGTGAGTGAGTTCAATTTTTATAAATGTCTCTGCCTCGAGTGCGCTCGATCGCACACAAGGTGCACTCGATCACACTCGTGCGCTCGCTCGCACATGGGGTGCGCGCGATCGCACTCGTGCGCTCGCTCGTGTTTTTAGGACACGTTCGATTTCACTTTTGCGCTCGATCGCACTGAAGGGTGCGATCGATCGCAAGTGTGGCAGATAAGTATAAAAAACTTACTTTGAAAGGAATGACTAATTGAAACAATACAACCTTACCAGTTGTTAGTGGCTTCAGTACCACTAACCTTACTAGAGGTGCTTGAGCTTTAATAGATGATTAAATTTTTACTTTGCTCAAGCACTCTCTTGCGACCGTGCTAGTTGTTTGGAGGGAAGCACCTAGAGCCCACCTCTTGGAGCTCTAGTGCTTGTGTTTCGGCTGTATCCTGGACTGATTCAAGTGCTGTTGATAGTGTATTCATCTCCCATCTTGACATCTGGTCAACATAATAAGGAAAAGTAGTATGAGTAAGTGTATGAGGTTTAATTTGTAAAGCACACTTACTTGAAGGTTTTGGTGTGTCCTTGAAAAGATGCTCATCTTTAATCACATTATCCTCCTCCGGCCTAGTGTCTACTCTTGTGTTTTCATGGTAGGGGAGAGTCTCCAACGTAGTGGTGCGATGGACCTGAGAAGCTTTCTCACAAACACTTTGCATGAAATTCATATTAGAATTTTTATCATCATTACTGGTTGAGTTTAATGTATTAAACATTTGAAATTGTATTTCCTCATCATTTACTCTCATTGTGATAATGCCCCGTTTTACACTAATATTAGTGTCAGCAGTTATCATAAAGGGGCGTCCTAGGATGATGGGGAGAGGTAATGGCAAAGTACATTCTTCCATATCTAATACTATAAAATCAGCAGGTATAATGAATTTTCCTACTCTTACCAACACGTCCTCAAGGATACCTCTTGGTCGTTTGGTGCTTCGGTCAGCTAGTTGCAAAGTGACGGAGGTTGGTTGAAGCTCCCCCAAACCTAGTGTCTCGTATACACTGTATGGTAGCAGGTTGACACTCGCTCCTAGATCCAACAGTGCACGTTCGAACAGCTGGTCACCTAGCCTACAAGGAATAGTAAAACTACCCGGATCTTTTAGTTTTGGTGGGAGTTTCCTAAGTAGTACAGCACTTACCTCCTCAGTTAATGCTACAGTCTCATGTTCTTGAAATTTTCTTTTATGAGTACAACAATCTTTTAGGAATTTAGCATAAGCAGGTATTTGGTGAATTGTATCTAGTAATGGAATATTAATTTCAACTTTCCGCAAGGTCTCAAAAATATCAAGCAGTTTATTGTCTTTCTTTTGTTTTACTAACCTTTGCGGGAAGGGTGGTGCATTCACCTTCTCCGTCTCACTTACCCTTGATGCTGATGGTGTTTCTTTGGACGGTGCTGTAAGTTCATCGGATCCAATCACCTTGCCATTTCTTAAGGTTGTGACAGCTTTTAGTTGTTGATGCCCACCAGGGTTGGGTAGTGTTTGAGCGGGGAGCTCTCCTTGCTTTCTGCTACTTAGCTCTTTAGCTAATTGTCCCATTTGTACCTCTAGTCTTTGAATTGCTTGCTCATGTGCCGCATTGGTTTGTTTTTGCTGAGTTATGAACTGTTCTTGCGATGTCATCAGTTGTTTTACTAGACTTTCGAGGTCGTTTCGTTTTGGTTCAGAATTAGCATGGGCAGTGGGCTGCTGATTTCGTTGCTGTCCTTGGTTGTTTTGATTGTTGCTCCATGAGAAATTTGGGTGATTCCGCCATCCAGGGTTGTAGGTGTTTGCATATTGGTTATTCTTTGGCGGATAGTTGTTGGGTCCCACATAATTTGCTTGCTCCGGATCTGCAGATGAAGGACAAGCATTAGTATTGTGATCATATTGAGAGCATATTGCACATACCTGTAGTGGTGTAGCTGAGGTAGTTTAAGCAGTCATGGCTTTTACCAATAAATCTAGTTTTCTTTCCATTGCAGCCATTTGAGGGGAAGACCCTCCATTCGTATTTACCTCATACACACCTTTACCTTTGGTCATATGTCTACCTCGAGAGGAGAATTGCTGAGTGTGTTCGCTAAGGGTTTCAAACAGTTCCATTGCCTCTTCGCTGCTTTTCTCCATAAGGACTCCTCCACAACCTGAATCAACAATACATTTATTCGTATCATTTAAACCTTCGTAGAATGCTTGCACCAGTTCATCTTGAGGTAGGTTGTGATGTGGGCATTTGAGTAGCAATTCATTGAAGTGTCCCCATGCTTCGAAGAAAAGGTCCCCATCCTTTTGTTGGAAGGATTGGATCTCCTTCCTCATTTGTCTTGTCTTTTGGGCTGGGAAAAATTTCCTCAAGAATTTGCTTGCTAACTCCTCCCAAGTGTGGATGGAAACTGCAGGCAAGGAATTATACCAAAGTTTAGCATGATCTTTCAAGGAAAAAGGGAATAGAATTAACCTTATTCCTTCTTGGTCTAGTCCTTGTATGTGCTGGAACTTGCAAAGATCAAAAAATTCTCGGAGATGTAAGTGTGGATCTTCATTAGGAGTTCCCCTAAAATGCGTCAAGGCATTCAAGATTTGCGGAGATATGTAATAATTTCCCGCTGCCTCAGGTTGATATGCGATGCATGATGGTTGATCGATGTTCCGAGGGATGAAGGATTTCTTCATTGGAACTCGTGCAGGTGGTTGTTGGTTTTCGAGCTGTTCCGCCATTTGTGTTTCGTTCTCGATTTCTCCTTTGTTCTCCTCAAAGTTGTCCCTAAGCCTTTGTCGGATGGTCCGTTCAAGCTCGGGATCGAGGGAAAAGAATTCCGGATGTCGGGATCGAAGTCCGTGCATAAAGCAGAAAAACCAGTGTTTGTGCAGCAGTGCAACTCTACTGCTCGGGTACTCTCTGCCCTAAATGCGCTCGATCGCACAGGAGCTTGCGATCGATCGCAATTTCCACAGAAAGTACAAGTTGGGTTTCGTGAAGTACCTGAAACAGAAAATAACTTGATTTAAGTTTTGATAAAAGATGGTAAAAATAAAATAATAATAATGATAAAATGAAAGTAATCCTAAAGGGAACTTTTAGCGCAATCCCCGGCAACGACGCCAAAAACTTGTTGCGCGTTTATATACCTAAATAAATGGGTAAATAATCGCACTTGTTTTACTTGCAAGTGCACAAGGTCAATAGTGTAGCATAGTGTGCGAATGCAAGATCATCTCCACAGGGATTGGTAAAGTTCGATTTAGAATTATAATTGCAATGTAAAAAGATAGAAATAATAAACTGAAGGGTGATTTGATAATAATAAAGACATAGGGCTTTGATATCCACCATTAGTCATACATTCCCGATTTTGTATAAAGTATCAGTGCTCTAGCCATATTATGTGCACCTACTGGTTGCCAACCTAAGGGCATGGTATCTACTCCTTAAGCTATTGATTTCCCTAAGCAACGAGTTAGGCATGGTATCTACTCTAACTCTTTTCTTCCTTAAGGGATTCAGCATGGTATCTGCTTGAGTTGTTCCTTAAGAAAGCATAGGTACTGTGGAAATCGACAACCACATGAGACCTAGGGCATGATATCTACTCCCGGTTTCCCATGTTGATTAACCCGGGTATCCGGATAAGATGGTCCCTTGTTACTAATGTTAGACCCAGGACTCGGTCATCCAAATTGATCTAACTAACCCATCCATACCACATGCATATGTTGGCCTTACACATACATATGAGGAATGTAAATAAGCACAGGTGTTAATCAAGTTAAGTAACATAAAAAGCTATGCAAAGATTTAATCAATGAATAAAAATATGGGAATGCATAACTAGGGCTTCAATCGAGCCCTATAAGAGAGTTAGTTACACATACTAACCGAAGTAAACATAATTAAACAAAACATAAGGGAGAAGAATAAACCCGAGAGAAGAGGCGTCAATTCTCTCCCAAGCTCTCCACTCCAAGTAAAAGAAAAAGAAAAGTGTTTACTATCTAAGGTGTAAGGTATCCTTTTGTGTGTGAGTTACAAGTGTATTTATAGGTCTTTGAGAAGTCCTAATAGACCTATGAGTCCTAAACTTTCCTAAAACGAAAATCTTGTATTTTCCAAAATAAGGTTCTGCAGTTTACTGTTCACGCCCGTATCTTTGCGCTCGATCGCATGTGGCCTTGCGCTCGATCCTACAAGTGTGCGCATGATCATATGTGCGCTCGATCGCACTGCATGTGCGCTCAATCGCACTTTGTCCAGAAAGTGCTCCAGGGCTTCTAGATTTCTTCCTTAAAGTGCCAAAACTGCTTCTTTTTCTCCAAGACCCTATAAAAACATGTAAAACACACAAACGGAGTAAAAGATACCAAATTAATGTAATAAAGGATCTAACAAGTGTAAATAAGGGGGTTTAACTATGTATATTTAAGTGTCTATCAGGGGCTGGTCTAAGATAATAATAACCTGTCGACAGGTGGGAAGACGTTCCCATCATATGCATTCATTCATTGTATATGTTTTAATTATTTATTGTATTTATTGAATTGCTGATGGGTGGTATATTCTTGCGAAAGTAATTATAGATAGATGAGTGTCCCAGAAAGAGACAGTTGTAGTGAGAAAAAAAAAAGAAAAAGACATAGAAATATGATAATATGGTGATTATTTAAATGTTGGACATTCTGTTATTATCTAGTTATAGAAGAAATAAATGATTAAATATTATAAGTCTATTTAGGAAATTAGAATACTTTTAGTCAATTTAATTCATTGAGCTTGTGAAGCTCATCCCTCATTGTACAATGATTTCAGGTAGCAGACAGGACAAGTAGTTTGCTGGGTTAGAAGTCAGACGGATTATTTTTCTGTAAGCCACATACGTGTCAATATCCTCAAACTAGAAAGAAAAGGAATTAAATATTCATGCATGTTGCATTGTATATTATTTGTAAGTAAATATTAGATTTATGTACATCCCCTGTTGGGGATTGAGGATTTAAAAATAAAATAAAATTATGTTAGTACTATTTTATTATTGCATATATGTGTCGTGCTGGGATTCTCAAAATGTGATAACACCGTCTCGGGAGTGGCCAACCCGGGATGGGTCGTTACATACCTCCTTGGAGTTGATGGAGAAACTGAGCTGGAAGCAAATCAAAGTTGATGGAGAAACGAGGCTGATTGAGAAACGAAGCTAGTGGAGAAACAAAGCTAATAGATAAATGAGGCTAATGGAGAAACAAAGTTGGTGGGGAACCGAGGTTGTTGGAGAAATGAAGCTGATGGAGAAACGAAACTAATGATGGAGAAATGAAGCTGATGGAGAAATGAAGCTAATAGAGAAACGAGTCTGGTGGAGAAACAAGTCTAGTGGAGAAACGAAACTGGTGGAGAAACAAAGCTAGTGGAGAAACTGAGCTAGATGAACTGAGGTGTTCAAGTGTTTTGGAATTTGTATCCCGTCTTGTGGAGTGCTTCTGTTTGTTTGAGTATAGGGTATGTTTGAGGCTCTTTGATGAAGAAATAATAGTATTTTCTTGGACTGTCTGTAAGAAACTTGCTTCAAGAAGTCGAATTTCAAAATTCAGAGGCTGTTCTAGAAAGAGGAGGCTGAAAAACCTTTGGAACCAGTTTTTCCAAGTCTAAAACTGAGCTTGAGTTTGTTGAACCGACTGGTTAAAGATAAGTCAAAATTGGTGGTTTGTGAAGAAACTCATATGTGCAAGCAGAATTTTGGAATTCCGAGCTCGGATTTGAAATGAGCACGTCATAAAACCTTAGGAACCGATCTTGTTGGAACTGAAATCGGGTTATAAATAGCTACATTGGATGGTCAAAGTGGTAAACCGATTGGTCAAACCTTGTTGAACCGACTGGTTTGAGTCAACTGACACGACATTGATGTGGCGCTTAGGTGATGCCTAAGTGACGATAATGTGGCGTCCGAGTGGTGATGATGTGGCGCTTAAATGGATGCTACTATGGTGATGACATGGTGCTTATGTGGCGTCGACTAGGTGTTGACTGACCATTTACATTTTGACATGTGACGGAATTACATCACACTTTAAGATGTAATAAAAATCTGAGTATACAATGAGATTTTGACATGTGGCTGTAACATTTGATGGTGCTAGCAGTTTTACCACATTTTTTCTTCCCCTGACCTTTTACCAGCCCCAAATGACTGCAATTGTCCTGGAATAAAGAGTTATCTTTCAATATTCATGGTGAACTATTGTTTCGCATATATATCTTATGTAGATTATACATCGAGCTGTTGTTTGCAATATAGCATGCAATTGGTGCAAAAAATGGCTCAAGTTGTTCAAAAATTCTTGTTTGGGTCTGTTTACCAATTGCAAATAAGAAAAAGCAAAGTGAAAGTCATTTGAGTAGTTGAAATGACGAAAGCAAATTAAAGGAAATTTCATAATGAATTGTAAAAGAAAAAAAAATTGGAAGAAAAACCAATCAAATAAAGAGTCTGAGAGAGCACAACTAGATCAAGAAAAAAAAAACAAATCTTTCAAAAGAAAACGATGAAGAAGAAAAAGAAAATAGCAAAGAATGAAAAAAAAATATATAAAAAGAGCACTTAAGACCCATTAACCGTCATTGCTTTGGGTCGGAGAATTAATGGCAACTATTCAATAGTACGAGGATTTTGGATGCCAAATTAATAGATAAGGGATGTAAGTGTTATGCTTTAATAGTTTAGGGAGTTCAACTGGAATTGTCCCATAAAATTATATCATGATAATTTATTTATTTATCAGCTAGTCATTTATAAATTCACAAGTGTTTTGAAATTTTTAGAGTTTTGTTAGGATCTATTAGTCTTTCTTATGTAAATTAATTCTTTAATATTTTTAAAATATTATTTTTTTTTTAAAAATACTAGTTAAATATAACAAATATGAATGAATCACCAATCATAGTAAAAAAAAATAATTCAGTATGAAACAATATAAATGGGCCATATATTATATTATATTTTAACTTTTTGTATTAATATCTTAATTTTTTATTTTTTTATTAAATAACAATAACAACTAATTAATGTTACAAATAATTAACTATTAATTTATATGTAAAACAAGTTTGTGAATGTGTAATTGCTTATCACTTTTCGTAGAACTATTTTTTCTTAGCTATATGCTTCTATTATAATATTATATGCTTAACATGTTTTAAGGGTTCCACAAAATTACATGATATACATAAACACATAATTATATGTACGTGTTAGGTTATCAATCGATATTTAGTGTAATAAATTAATAATATTAATGTATCTTACACACTCTATAATTTATTATATACTTTTTATTTTACAAAAATAATGATATTTAGATTTAATATTATATTCATATAGATCATACACGTCAGCCTTCACCATCATCATATATGCTAAAGAAAAAATTAATTTTATCTTTTATTAGGTATTAAAATATAAAATTCTTTATAGTTATATTATTTTCATATATAATTGTAACTTGCATTTAATCAAACCATAATTAGTTAAATATATTAAAATGAGAAAAATATATTAAGTTATTACTAACATATTTTTGTGAACTTAATTACATTGAAATATAACAAAATAGCATGGTAATCTAAATGCGGAGTTCAAATGATTTTCTCGAAAATTGGAGGAAAAATAAAATAGAAAAATATAACAAATCTAATGGGTCATATCGAGCATGCTTGAAAACCCGAAAAAACCCAAACCGAAACGACCTAAACCTGATACGACCTGACCTTAATGACTCGAGCCTTAGAATGACCCAAACCAACCCAATATGATTAGAGACCCGACATGACCCAAAACATATATAATATGAACCCGATCCAACTTGATCTGACCTGCATCTTAAAATGACCGAAACTCAAATGACTCGACCCGATTGCCATCTCTATTTAGGATTGTGTTATCAAAAAATGATTAGAATTGGTTTTCTCGTGTCAATCAAGCTTTGCTTAAACAAAAAATCAAAATTGAGATTCCACGACTATAAGGTCTTATAGATCTGACTCTTACTGTGTGGATTATTTGTTCAAATTATGGTTGGTTATTTTTTTCATTTTAAGTGAGTAATATAATAATATTACGAGCTGTGTATGTGATGGTACCGTAGGTTTATATTATGATCAAATACGTGTACCAATATCTGCAACTATAGTTACCAATTATATGAAATATTTTCCATTCTTTATCGTTTCTCTGTTTTGGGCATCGTAGAGTTATCCTAAATTCCTAATTCAAAAGTCAGCCATGTTTAACTTTTTCAACAATTTTAAGTTGGTCTAATTGATTAGCTTCTGTTTTTGGCTTAACTTTTTTTTTTTTTTTTAAAAGGAACTCTAAAAAAACTCAGTGAGGGTACGCGCCAAAAAGTGAACTCGCATGTAAATGAGAGTTACATCCGCAAAGTATTTTTTATTTCCATGGTCATCCACTTTGCGCACCTTGCTTTCAGTATTATAGTGTTGGTGGGACGAAATATCAACAGAGTTTACATCCTAACTGTAGATGGTAGATTATCACTTTCCGAACCTTGCCTTCGGTATTATTCTTTTGATAGGACGTGGTTGAGACTTTTGAGACAAATGTCAAAATGATGATATTGTTAGAGTACAAAATATTAAGTTCACATCGAAATATTTTTAAGTATTATTGTACATTTTTTTTATTGAATCTCTTTTTAGTTTGTCTTTTTTTAAACATTTTCATCATTATTTACAGCTTAGAAAAGAAAAGTAATTAAACCACATCACCTTTATTTTGTTTATTTCTCTAATCTATTTTTTAACTTTCTAAAGCATATTAATTATAATTTTGTAAATATTAATATATATTTTTATATAATTTATAATTTGTAAGTAAATAATTAAATAGTTTGTAATTATTATTAAACTAGATAACATGTAATATATATTTATGAAGTGCAATAATATTGCAATAATAACACTAACTTAGTAGTTAATACTAGAGGTGGCAATTTTGGACACGACACGTGAACCCGACACGACACTACACGAAATAAAGCGTGTTAGTGTTGAGTATAATCGGGTTCGTGTCGTAATCGTGTAGACACGATTATGACACGGAATAATCGGGTCGTGTCGCAGGTTGACCCACCAACCCAAAATGACACGATTATGGCACGATTAATGAGTCGCGGGTTGATGGGTCGTGTTGACACGGTTATGACCCATGACTTATTTATGACCCATTTAAAAAATTTATTTACTAAATTAAAAAAAAACTTAATAAATATATAAATAAACCCTAACGCTCCCGCCTCAATTCACTCTTCACTCTAGACTTCAGCAACCCTTACACGAACCCTAACTCCCTGCCTCTCTCAAAGCTCAATCATTCACCGTTTGCGTACATGCAACAACAATCTATCTGTTTTCATTTGCGTGTTTCATCAACTCTCCTTGCACACTGCTCTCTCTCTTCTTTCATGTCTTCTCACTTTCTCTTGGTTTATGCTCGCCATCTCTCTCCTCACTCTGTTTCTGATCTCTTCTCCCTCATTCTTTGTTGCCGCGCGCTGCCTTCATCTGTTACCTCAGCGCAAAAATGTATTTTTGAGGGAATTTTTGGTTAATTTTTTTAGGTGTAATTCTCCAACCTTCTAACCCTATAAATACTAATTTAGTGTTTCCATTTTGTAGGTTTTTTCAGTGCAAGGGGAGAGCGGAGAAAGAAGAGAATAAACACTAAAGATCTCAAGTGTTTTCTTCTAATTTCTTCATGGAAATTTGAAGAGAATACGAAGGAGCTATAGATTTTAGGGTTTTATTTCTTTGTTAGTTTCTTGTAAATCGATGAGTTTGGGTTGGATTTTAGATTGGGAAAATTAGTGTTACTCTACTTTGAACCTCTGATTTCAGGTTACACTTGGCAAAGGAATTCTCTCGAAATTTAGAGAAGCTATCCTCTCTGCACTCAGGTATAATTTCTCCTTGTGTTCGATTTCTCTCGAATTTTGGATTTATGTGAATATGGATGGGCAAATGACTGCGTGTCTATGATTCTGAGTATTTTGATTGAAAAATATTGTGTTTGTTAGTATCGATTAGAGCACTAGGCCTATTAAATATGAATTTCTTATCTAAATAAGCTAATGTATTGATTTTATGAGCTATAGCAGTTCTTATGTGAACATGTGTGTTAAATTCTATGAGGGTTTTTACACTAAATGAATATCAATCTTATGTTAAGGATCTTGTTGAAATCTGTGTTATAAGCTATGGGTAGGCTCTATACAAGGGCTTGCTCTAAATTTAACAAGAAGGATCTTAAGGGGGTTTTCTGTAAGTCAATTATCCTTTAGAATATAACTGTCACAGCGTGTTTTTTCACTTTCTCGTGGTTATGAGGCCCTCTCTCAACTTCGCCTTTAATATGTTAATGCATGCCCAAGCATTTCTGGCTCCTTATTGTTAGATTTCTTTCCATACTCAAACGTGTGAAGACTGTGCCCTCTTGTAAGTATCTTTACCTTTTTCTTATAAAACAAAAGTATCTTTACCTTTCTGTATTAGTTAACTTCAAGTACAATTTGCACTGCAAGATAGATATATCAAGCCTTGTGTTTCTGTTTTAATGCAAGATTGTACAATACCTTCATTAGGTTGCTTGTCTGGGCTTTTCATTGTAGCTTCGAATGATGAAAGCTCTTAGAATATCTAAGATTCACATTGATTAAGAACTATTATGTTTTATCTCTAACTTTAACTACAATTTGCACTGTAAGATAGACATCTGTAGCCCTGTATTTCTGTTTTAATGTAAGATGGTATGATACTTTCATTAGAATGTTCTTCTGGGCTTTTCGTTGTAGCTTCAAATAATGAAAGCTCTAAGAATGTCTAAAATTCCATTGATGTAAGAACTATTATGTTTTATCTCTTTCAAATAAGAAGAAAATATTTTAATTTTACTAAGTTAGGATTCATTGATTAGCTTTTGTTTTAATGTTTGCCATCTTCTTTTTTTACATGCTTCTAAAGGACTTTTTTTCTATGGTGAGTTATATATGTTGCTTATACTTTTACTAGTGCTTTCCCACATTGAGATGTAGGCTTCAAGGCAGTTTTTGCCTTTTCTTGAACTGCAAAATGCTTACATGGCTACTGCTCTATGCATTCCATCTGATGGTTTTCTTTCTCTCCCAGAAATGGTGCACAAAAGTTGTTGGGCATCCTTGTAGCTATTGGTGAAGCAGTTGCATATGTTCTCTCTGGAATGTATGGTAGTGTCGCCCAGCTTGGTGTAGGGAATGCCATTCTCATTATTGTTCAGCTCTGCTTTGTCGGCATCATTGTGATATGTTTGGATGAGCTTCTCCAGAAAGGATATGGACTCGGCTCTGGAATTTTCCTTTTTATTGCGACCAATATTTGGTGAGTTTTGTTGTTGACTTCTTGATCCATTATTAATATATTTTGGATATTGATCACATAAGTTCTTGTAGAGTCGTAGCTAGTTAATAGTGTTCTTATTGATTCACCAGCTATTATCCTTCCAGGCTTTAAATATTTAAAATGTGTTGTATTCCCTTACAGTGAAAGCATAATCTGGAAAGCATTTAGTCCAACCACCATTAACAGTGGGCGAGGAGCTGAATTTGAAGGTGCTGTCATTGCTTTATTCCATCTACTGATTACTCGAACTGATAAAGTTTGTGCTCTCCGTGAGGCTTTTTACCGGCAAAATCTTCCAAATGTGACAAATCTGTTAATTTGGTTGGCTAATGTTGTAAATATTGTGTATTTGTAATTGGATGGCTTATGACTTATGATTTATGGTGTTATTTGTTATTTCTTTTTCTTTTTCTTTTTTCCTTATGGTTGAACCAATATGGATAATAGTTGACAATATAATGTTTATGTTATTAATTGGATTTTTTTAATGTATATTTAGATAATGAATATGTTGAATTTTGGATTATGAATGATTAGATGATAACTTATATTTGCTAATGTAATAAACAGGTCATGGCGGGTTAATCGTGTCGTGTCGTGTCGTGTCGGATTATGAAAAATTAGGCGAGTCGTGTTGTCGTGTCGGGTTTAACATTACCCGTTTGTTAAACGGGTTAAGTGTGTCGTGTCGTGTCGGGTTGGGTCTAACACGACCCGCTTATTAAACGGGTTAAGTGTGTCATGTCGTGTTATCTGTTTAATAATCGTGTCGTGTTCGTGTTGGGTTTTCTTAACACGATTAATAATCGTGTCGTGTTCGTGTCGACCCATTTAGTGTTACACCCAACTTCAACACGACACGAACACGACCCGTCAACCCGAATTGCCACCCCTAGTTAATACTTGTATTTCTACTTAGTAAGGTAGAGGTTCAACCCTTTGAATTGTATTTTTTATTATTTTAAAAGTTTTTAAAAAACCTTTACGTGCAAAAAAACATACGCCTTGGGAGAGGTATTAACTCTCTTTTCAATCTACTAAACATTCTGTCAATTTTTTGTTGGTGCAATGTGTTCAAATATGGATTGTTCATAAAAAAATTTAAAATTATATTAACAACGTTTGGGTACTGATTTAAATACTTAAATCAGTATCATTTAAATCTATTCAAGACAAAAATACTTTAATTAAATCAATATCATTTAACTCTATTCAAGACAAAAATACTTTAAACCACTGTAACTGATACATTAAACCAATGTCCAAATGTCATCATTGTTGCCTATAAGATCATATAGTTGGGTATTTGGGTCAACTTGATAGTGTAATGGGCCTTGTACTATGGCATTACAAGGCATTTGGTTGAGTGACTGTATGAAAAGCAGGTAGTCGGTTTCATTTTGGATCATTGATTGGTTTTAGGTAAGTGCGGTGCAGGTGTCACGGCCCGCGTAAGAACCGCGTGTTCGAGGGTTTCCTAGTGCCCCTTTGTCGTGCGATTATCGACCTAAATAAATAAGCAAATAATCGTACTTGTTTTACTTGCAAGTGCACAAGGTCAACTTAGTAGTATAGTGTGCGAAAGCAAGATTATCTCCACAGGGATTGGTGAATTTCGTTTTAGAATTATATTCGCAATATAAAAAGATAGAAATAATAAAAGGGTTGATTTTGATAAGGATAAAATAATAAGGATAAAGATGTAGGGGCTTGATATCCACCATTAATTATGCTACCACAATACAATAGTATGTCAATGCTTTATAAATGTCATGTATACCTAATGTTTATCAACCTAAGGGCATGATATCTACTTCTTAAGCTATTGATCTCCCTAAGCAACGAGTTAGGCATGGTATCTACTCTAACTCTTTTCTCTCTCAAGGGATTCAACATGGTGTATGCTGAGTTGTTCCTTAAGAGAGCATAGGATCTGTGGAAATCGACAACCACACAGGACCTAGGGCATGGTATCTACTCCCGGTTTCCCATGTTGATTAACCCAAGAATCTGGTGTGGATATCTTTTGTTAATAATGTCAGACCCAGGACTCGATCATCCAAATTGATCTAACTAATAAGTCCATACCACATACACATATTGATCAGACATATACATATGAGAAATTTAAATAAAAGCAGGTATTAATCAAGTTAAGCAACACAACATAAATATCGCAAAGGCGTCAATACTAAATTTATTGAGTAAACATAATTAGGGCTTCAACCAAGCCCTTACTAAAAGTTAAGTACACGTAATAAAAATAAAGGAAAGAAGAAACCCGAGAGAAGAGTCGTCAATTCCTCTCCACGGTCTCCTTCTCAAAGCTAAAGCAAAAGATAAAAGAAGAGATAAAAGAATTGATTATTTGTGTGTGCTTTACAGGTGTATTTATAGGGCTTGAGTAATCCTAGAAAGCTCATGAGTTCCTAAAATTTCCTAAAACACAAAACTCCTTTATTTCCAAAATAGGGTTCTACAGTTTACTGTTCACGCCTGTACATGTGTGCTCGATCGCATGCGTCTTGCGCTCGATCGCATTACTGCGCTCGATCCTTCATGTGTGCGAATGATTGCATGTGCGCTCGATCTCATGCAGTAGTGCGATCGATCGCACTTTGACCAGAAGCTGCTCCAGGATTTCCAGGCTTCTTCCCTTAAGTGCCAAAACTGCTTCCTTTTTCTCCAAGACCTATAAAAACATGTGAAACACACAAAATGAAGTAAAACAGACTAAAACATATAGACAAAGAGCTTAATACATGTAAATTAAAGGGCTTAAATATGAATATTTAAGCACTTATCACACCCCCAAACTTACATATTGCTAGTCCCTTAGCAATACAAAACTAAAAACTAGATGAAGAACAAAATTAAAGATAAATTCACTTCCATGATACTCAAAGATTTGGGTTGCACAGAAAACTATGATAACAGTTCATGAGTAAGCTTAAAATAAAACAAATTTTGGATTGCAAAAGGACTTTCAAAAGTTTTAAGTTACTTACCTAAGGTTGGCTTAAGGCATCGCAAGTTTGATTTGTGTGTGATGAATTAGCACATATAAGATGGGGCTTCCACATAATTTTAGTGTATAGGGTTTCGATGCCCAAACCTTTATCGAATTTCTTATCAAAGAGAACAAAAATGGCATAATACTTGCTTCTTCTTTCTTTTTCTTTCATCATGCAATCTTTTCCATGTTGAGTTCCATCGAACTTTCTATTTGACCCTTGTAACGAGTGTTTAGCCAATGACTCCCAAACCAGATGGTTTTAGGGCATTAGGTGTAAAGACACCCCTAAGGACTTACTAACTTAATTCAAAAAGGCTACGGAACTAACTAGTTTTTATTCTTCTTAATGAAATTCTCACCTTTTGACGTGAACACTCAATGCTTACTGAGGTAAGAGGTCCAGTTACTCAGTGAAAAGTTTTCATTAGAAGATTTTTTTGATCATTTTTTGCATGATAAACATTTTTCTTTTTTCTTCTTTATTTTTCTTATGCCAAAGTGTTCTTTTCAACAAGTTATCCGATTACAGTTAGATTATGGAAACATATACAAGAGAGTTATATGTCATACCCCACATAAATACGTGTTAAATGTGCTTGTGCAAATTTGGATCAAACTCGTGAATTCTTAGGTGCCTTGAGGTAGGTAACTAAACTTTGTAAAATTCCCATTGCAAGACTATGTGTTCTAGCTTTTAAGCTTACTAATGAAGTGTTATCAAATTTCTAAATCAACCAAAATTTTTGTTTACCAAAAGAACATGCATTTATCTTCCTAAAAAAACTGGGACTTAGTGTGTGCATGTGTTTCAAGTGCGTGTGTGATAGTATCTAGTATCTCCCACTACCCCCAAACTTAAAATACACATTGTCCCCAATGTGTGTGTGGCATAGAAAGATCTGACCTGGGAGATGGAGAACTCGGTTGCTTGCTTGCTTGTCCACACCCCCAAACTTGAATTGGATGCATGCACTGAGTACCTGACAAAGAAAAATAAACATTGTTCCGAAAAACAAGAAATATAAATAATAGATATGTAAATATAAATATAAATAAAAGAAAAATACTAAAATAAAAAGGATAAGTCTGGGGTGTCTCCCATGAGCGCTAAGTTTAACGCCTTCAGCCGGACTAAGCCTTATTTTTCCC
This sequence comes from Bretschneidera sinensis, assembly GCA_023935145.1. Classification (NCBI taxonomy): domain Eukaryota; kingdom Viridiplantae; phylum Streptophyta; class Magnoliopsida; order Brassicales; family Akaniaceae; genus Bretschneidera; species Bretschneidera sinensis. Next base: position 122,692,030 of record CM043700.1, read on the forward strand.
CAAAACTAAGATTGGCAGCAACTAGCACAAGTGGTATCTTATTTTCTCCCATATAAGCATAAGTTAAGTGCTTTGGCAATTGCTTTAACTCTAAATTCGGTGCCTGGACAATAAAAGGGAAAATAGTATTAGTAGGCCCAAGAATTTCAAATGGATCGGTATATTTACTTGGAGGCTTTGGAAAGGCCTCAAGGAGGTGCATAGTGTCAATGATGTCATCAGTAACATCTTTGCATTTGGGCTCAATATTTGATCTTGGGACACTATAGGTAAGAGCGATTTCTACTGGATCAATGTGATGGACCTGAAAAGCTTCCTTAACAACACTTTGCGTCATGCATACATTAAAACATTTTATATTATCTGGGGGTAATTTTAATGCATTATTTTTTGATTTCAACCTTCTCACCATTTACCTTCTCCATCTCACTTACCTTGGATGTGGATGCTTGTGCAAGCTCATAAGCTCCGATGGTCTTACCATTTGTTAGAGTTGTCATTGTGTTTAGTTGTTGATGTCCTCTTGGAGTAGGTAGTGGTTGGACTGAAAGTTCACCCAACTTTCTTTCACTTAGCTCCTTAGCCAATTTCCCCATTTGTTCCTCGAGTCTTTGAATGGCTTGCTCATGTTTTGTAGTGGTTTATCTTTGCTCAGTCATGAACTGTTCTTGTGAAGTCATCAATTGCTTCATAAGACTTTCTAGGTCACTATTTTATGATTTTGGCACTGGTTGGGCCGCTGGTTGGAAGTGTCGTTGCTGTCCTTGAAGATTCAAAGCATTTTGAGTGTTGTTCCATGAGAGGTTGGGGTGGTTCTGCCATCCAGGATTGTAGGTATTTGCATATGTGCTGTTCGGTCCCTCATAATTTGTTTGTTCTTGATCTGTAGTTGAATACTGAGGACAAGTATAAGTATTATGATCAAAATGAGAGCATATAGCACATACCTGGCATTGTGTAGCTTGTGGACTAGGTGAGTTGTTCTGATCAGCTATGACTTTTATGAGCATGTCTAGCTTTCTTTTCATAGTAGCCATCTGATTCAAAGATCCATCATTGAAGCTCAACTCATACATACCCTTGCTTTTAATTCCTTGTCTACCTCTCGAGGAGAATTGTTGGGTGTGCTCACTTAATGTTTCAAACAGCTCTATGGCTTCTTCACTAGTCTTCTCCATCAGCACACCTCCACAACCGGAATCCACTATACCTTGATTTATGCCACTCAAACCTTCATAGAAAGCTAGGACCAACTCATCTTGAGGTAAGTTGTGATGTGGACATTTGAGAAGCAGCTCATTAAAGTGTCCCCATGCCTCGAAGAAACGGTCTTCATCCCTCTGTTGGAAGGATTGAATTTTCTTCCTCATCTGCCTTGTCTTTTGGGCTGGAAAAAATTTCCTTAGAAATCTACTGGATAGCTCTTCCCAAGTATGGATGGAATCTGTAGGCAATGAATGATACCACATTTTAGCATTATCTTTTAATGAACCTCTTGATCTAGGCCACGAATATGCTGGAACCTGCAGAGATCATAGAATTCTCGAAGGTGCAAGTGTGGATCCTCAGCAGGTGTACCCCTAAAATGAGTCAAGGCACTGAGTATCTGCGGAGATATGTAATAATTTTCTTTCGCCTTAGGTTGATATGCAATGCATGAAGGATGGTTGAGGTTCTGTGGAATGAAAGATTGCTTCATAGGTCTCCGTTCTGGTGGCAATTGGTTGTAAAGCTGTTCCATTGGTGCTTCACCATCAAATTCTTCTTTTTTCTCCTCGAAGTTGTTTCTAGGCCTCTTTCGAATGATCTGCTCACTCTCTATATCAAGTGGAAGGATGGTTGGGTTCTTCACTCGAAGCCCTGGCATGAATCAGCAGGAATACCTTAGTGCAGCAGCTTCAGTACTGCTGCTCGGGAAGTCTCTGGACTATTTGCGCTCGAGCACTCCAAGCACTGCGCTCGATCGCACTTAGGTTTGCGCTCGATCGCAGTGCTAGAATTAGCATTGATGCACACCTGAAACAGAAAGCAAGAAAATAACAAAAACGAAGAATTAAGTTAGATAGTTGATAAAAATAAAATAAAATAAAACAAAACAGATTAAGAAAATAAAATTGAACAAAAAAAGAAAAATAAACGAGAAATGATTCTAAACAGAAATTTAGCACAATCCCCGGCAACGGCGCCAAAAACTTATCGTGCGATTACCCACTTAAATAAATAAGCAAATAATCATACTTGTTTTACTTGCAAGTGCACAAGGTCAACTTAGTAGTATAGTGTGCGAAAGCAAGATCATCTCAACAGGGATTGGTGAATTTCGTCTTAGAATTATATTTGCAATATAAAAAGATAGAAATAATAAAAGGGTTGATTTTGATAAAGATAAAATAATAAGGATAAAGGCGTAGGGGCTTGATATCCACCACTAATTATGCTACCACAATACAATAGTATGTCAATGCTTTATAAATGTCATGTATATCTAATGTTTGTCAACCTAAGGGCATGATATCTACTCCTTAAGCTATTGATCTCCCTAAGCAACGAATTAGGCATGGTATCTACACTAACTCTTTTCTCTCTTAAGGGATTCAACATGGTGTATGCTGAGTTGTTCCTTAAGAGAGCATAGGATCTGTGGAAATCGACAACCACACGGGACCTAGGGCATGGTATCTACTCCTGGTTTTCCATGTTGATTAACCCAAGAATCCGGTGTGGATATCTTTTGTTACTAATGTCAGACCCAGGACTCGGTTATCCAAATTGATCTAACTAACAAGTCCATACTACATGCACAAATTGATCAGACATATACATATGAGAAATTTAAATAAAAGCAGGTATTAATCAAGTTAAGCAACACAACATAAATATCGCAAATGCGCCAACACTAAATTTATTGAGTAAACATAATTAGGGCTTCAACCAAGCCCTTGCTAAAAGTTAAGTACAATTAATAAAAATAAAGGAAAGAAGAAACCCGAGAGAATAGTCGTCAATTCTTTTCCACGGTCTCATTCTCCAAGCTAAAGCAAAAGATAAAAGAAGGGATAAAAGAATTGATTATTTGTGTGTGCTTTACAGGTGTATTTATAGGGCTTGAGTAGCCTTAGAAGGCTCATGAGTTCCTAAACTTTCCTAAAATACAAAACTCATTTATTTCCAAAATAGAGTTATTTCCAAAATAAGGTTCTGCAGTTTACTGTTCCCGCTCGTACATGTGCGCTCGATCGCATGCGTCTTGCACTCGATCGCATTGCTGCGCTCGATCCTTCATGTGTGCGAACGATTGCATGTGCGCTCGATCGCATGCAGTAGTGCAATCGATCGCACTTTGACCAGAAGCTGCTCCAGGATTTCCAGACTTCTTCTCTTAAGTGCCAAAATTGCTTCATTTTTCTCCAAGACCTATAAAAACATGTGAAATACACAAAATGAAGTAAAAAAAACTAAAACATATAGACAAAGAGCTTAACACATGTAAATTAAGGGGCTTAAATATGAATATTTAAGTACTTATCACCCTTTGATTATAATGTACGGCCTTCTATTGCACATGCACTACATGGTAGTACTGTACAGCATTCTAATGCACATGCATTACATAGTAGTACCTTGTACTATTGTACTACACTTGTAGTACATTTGTACTAAACTTAGAATTGCATAGGATTGTGACACATGGCAAGATGATAGCCATGGATGTAAGGGAGCTCTCCTTATATAAGGGGGCTTCCCCCTCACTTGTAATTCACTCATTCACTTATACAAGCAATAGCAAGCTCTCTAGCTTTGCCTCATCCTCTCTCTTGTATGCCTATTTTCTTTGAGTGGGTTTAGCTTCGAGGGCAGTTCTCTTGAGTTGTCAAGAGAAAGGCTGACTTAGGCATTCCGCGGAGGTGTTTCTAAGCCTAAGGCCGCACGGTTAGCAACTTTAGCTTGCAGCCCGTAACAAATGGTATCAGAGCCAAGTTCATCGAGAACTTTCGAGAAGAGATGACAACCGCTTCTGATGCTAGCAACCAACCTCATGACGGTCCTGAGACTCGAGGGAGGGCAACCAAGAAGGCCAGTTCAAAAGACTTGATGTCAAGCATGGATGCTTGCTTGGCTAAGGTGGAGTTAGCTGTGGGGGAAATGCGGGACATGTTCGAGGATACCGAAGGAAGCATCGGGGAGCTAAACTCAATGAGGGAGGATCTCCAAGAAGCGATACAAGGTGCCCTCAACGAGGCTGTAGATGTCCTCACGAAGAAGAACGAAACCCTTGAGGCCATGGTGGTGTCAATGCAGTAAGAGATGGAAGAGCTCAAGAGGGAGCTTTTAGCTTGCAAAGCAACTGTCGGAGGAGGCATGCTTGCTATGACACCCAATCCTAGGGTGGATGTGCCAAAGCTAAAGGAGTTCAAAGGTATCCGAGCGGCAAAAGATGCGGACAACTTTTTTTGGGGCATGGAGCAATATTTTCGAGGGATGAACATCACGGAGGATGTAACTAAGGTAAATACTGCCTCTATATATCTTATCGATATTGCTTCATTATGGTGGTGACGTAGGTGTACGAGTGCTGCCATTACTACGTGGGAAGAATTCCAGAGGGAATTCCGCCAACAGTTCTATCCCGAGTATGCGAAAGATGAGGTACAAGCCAAACTGCGAAGGCTCACCCAACATGGGGAAGTACGGGAGTATGTGCGAGAGTTTTCAGAACTCATGCTCCAAATTTTTGATATTAGAGAAAGGGATGCTCTCTTCTCCTTCATGGATTGCCTCAAACCATGGGCTAAGCAAGAGTTGCAAAGAAGGGATATCTAAGACCTCACCCGAGCCATGTCCGTGGTGGAATCCTTGGTAGAGTTCAAGAAACCAGAGAAGTTTGACTCCTCTAAGAACAAGAGCAAAGGTAGGGGAGACAGAGACAAACATCAGAAGGGCGGTCCGGGAAAACCACCCATTCACAAGTGGAAGTCCACCAGGGAAGGGGACAGAAAGAGGGAGCCATTAGCATGCTTCTTGTGTGAAGGTCCTCATCGGGTGCAGGATTGCCCGAGACGAACCAAGATCTCTGCCATTACCAGGGAAGAGGGAGAAACAGAGAGAGATACTCTCAAGCTTGGTTCCATCATGCTTAACTCGATCAAAGCCAAAAGATTTGGCAAACAGAAGGGACTCATGTTTACCGATATCATGGTGGCTGGCACCAAGGTTAGTGCTATAGTAGACACTGAAGCTTCCGATCTCTTTGTATCCGAGGAAATGTCAAAGAGATTACACTTTAAGGTGGAGAAAGGCAACGTGTGGATCAAGACGGTCAATTCCAAAGAAGTTTCGACAATAGGTGTAGCACAAGGGGTGGAGCTACAACTCAGAGATTGGAAAGGCAAGGAAACTCTTGAGGTAATCCCCCTTTATGATTATGACTTTGTAATTGGGTTAAATTTTCTTGATTGGATTAATGCCTTACTAGTGCCATTTGCCAATTGTTTGTGCATCATTGATTCTCGATGCCAATGTCTCGTACCAGTAAGACGAGACTCTGGCCAAGCTAGTCGGGTTTTATCGGCAATCCAACTAGCTAAGGGAGTGAGAAGGGATGAAGTCACATACTTGGCCACCTTGAAATATGAGGGGGTTCTAGAGCCCAAGGAGGAGACTCCTCTTACAGTGCTTGAGCTCCTAGAGTCATTTATTGATGTGATGCCCCCAGAGTTACCCAAGAAGCTCCCACCTAAGAGAGAAGTGGATCGTAAGATCGAGTTGGTGTCTACCGACCAACCATCAGCCAAGGCTCCATACCGAATGTCGCCTCCCGAGCTTGAAGAATTGAGGAGACAACTTAATGAGTTGGTTGATGCAGGATTCGTGCGACCTTCCAAGGCACCCTATAGTGCACTTGTTTTATTCCAACAGAAGCACGATGGGTCGATGAGGATGTGCATCGATTATAGAGCCCTCAACAAGCTCACAGTGAAGAACAAGTACCCCATCCCACTTATTGTGGACTTATTTGATCAACTTGACGATGCCAAATGGTTCACCAAGCTAGATTTGAGATCGGGGTACTACCAAGTCCGGATAGCAGAGGGGGATGAGCCAAAGACAGCGTGTGTCACTCGCTACGGTTCTTATGAGTTTTTTGTGATGCCTTTTGGACTCACAAATGCTCCAGCAACTTTTTGCACTCTAATGAACAAGGTACTCCAACCTTTTCTAGATTGCTTTATGATTGTTTACTTTGATGATATTGTTATATATAGTCGATCTCTAGAGGAGCATGTGGGGCACTTGAGACAGGTATTCCAAGTTTTGAGAGAGAATGAGCTCTATGTAAAGAAAAAGAAGTGCTCATTCCCCCAACATGAGGTACCATTCCTTGGCCACATAGTAAGCGGAGGAAATATTCGAATGGATGGAGGCAAGATCCAGGTTATCGTTGATTGGAGGCCACCAACCAAGGTTACCGAGCTGAGATCGTTCTTTGGGTTGGTGAACTATTATCGGTGATTCATCATAGGCTACTCAACCATCACCACACCCTTGACTGATATGCTCAAGAAGGGGAGAGTGTAGGAATGGAGTTCAGTATGTCAAGGGGCCTTTGAGCAGCTGAAACGAGCAATCACAGAAGAGCCCGTCCTTACCTTACTGAATCACACCAAGTCTTATAAGGTCCACAGAGATGCATCTGACTTTGCTATTAGAGGAGTCTTGATGTAAGATGGCCATTTGATCACTTTTGAAAACCGAAAGCTCAACGAGACCGAGCGACGATACACGGTTCAAGAGAAAAAGATGATGGTTGTGGTCTATTGCTTGCGCACATGGAGGCATTATCTTTTGGGGTCTAAGTTTATGGTGAAGACCGACAATGTGGCCACAAGCTACTTTCAAACTCAAAAGAAGCTCTCTTCCAAGCAAGCTCGATGGCAAGACTTTCTTGCCGAGTTTGACTTTATGTTGGAGTACAAGCCAGGAAAGACCAACACAGTAGTGGATGCACTAAGTCGAAAGATAGAGTTTGCTGCCATTAGCCGACCACAAGGTTCCTTGGTGGATCGTATTAAAGAGGGATTGTCCCATGATCCGACCGCCAAGTCTTTGATGAAGTATGCCACAAAAGGGAAGACTCAGAGGTTTTAGCTCGAGGGAGACTTGTTCTATACCAAGGGAAATCGGTTATATGTGCCGCTTCATGAGAAATTACGGAAGAAGGTGATGCAAGAGTGCCACGATTCCAAGTGGGCTGGTCACCCAGGTGTCCACCGCACCCTAGTGCTTGTGGAGGAACACTACTACTGGCCATACTTGAGGGACGACATTGAGGTCTATGTGAAGATTTGTCTTATATGTCAACAAGACAAAGTAGAGCAAAAGTCACTTGGAGGTCTCTTGGAACCATTGCCAATTTCGGAGCGTCCATGGGAGAGTATCTCCATGGATTTCATTGTGGAGCTACCCAAAAATGAGGGATTTGGGAGCATCATAGTGGTGGTGGACCGATTTTCAAAGTATAGGACTTTCATTCCGGCTACCAAGAATGCTCAGTAGAAGAGGCAGCCCGGTTGTTTCTCAAGTATGTGGTGAAGTACTGGGGTGTACCACAGTCCATTGTTAGTGATCGGGATGGATGGTTCAAGGGACGGTTTTGGACAGAACTGTTCAAATTGCTTGGATCGGATCTAAACTTCTCCACTAGTATGCACCCCCAAACCGATGGACAAACTGAGCGGGCGAATGCTTTGTTGGAGACATATCTCCAACACTATGTCAGTGCCTCGCAACAAGATTGACCAAAGTTACTAGATATGACTCAGTTTTCCTATAATTTGCAAAGGAGTGAGGCCACCAACCAAAGTGCCTTCGAGATTGTGTTGGGACAGCAGCCTCACACTTCGAGTACTATTGCCGTGGGTTACACGGGGTCAACTCCAGCGGCCTATAAGTTTGCCAAGGCATGGCAAGAACAAATCGACTTGGCTCGAGTTTGCCTACACAAGGCAACCAAGCGTTCCAAGAAGTGGGCTGATCGTAAGAGACGAGATGTACAGTACCAAGTGGGAGATTATGTGCTTGTGAAGCTATATTTAGTACTTCGCACCAAGGGGCTCCACAAAGCATTGGTGCGCAGATATGAAGGGCCTTTCAGAGTTCTTCGGAGAGTAAGCAATGTGGCCTACAAACTTGAGCTACTATCCAAGCTCAAGGTGCACCCGGTCTTCCATGTGAGTATGTTGAAACTATTCCATGAAGACCAAGATGATTCGGATCGAGGTGAGTCACAACGAGCCCCTATGGGAGTTAGGGCCTCATATGACAAAGACATTGACAGTACACTAGCTGACCGAGTCTTAAGACAGAAGTATTATAAGCCGAGGCATGAGTATTTGATACGATGGAAGGGACAACCCGACAGTGAGACTAGTTGGGAACCAGCCGAGGCCTTGTGGTAATTCCGGACGAGGATCGACAGTTTCAGGCCGAGAGTGCGACGATGACGTCGCCAGATTGAGTGGGGGAGAATATCACGACCCGCATAAGAACCACGTGTTCGAGGGTTTCCTAGTGCCCCTTTGATTATAATGTACAGCCTTCTATTGCACATGCACTACATGGTAGTACTGTACAGCATTCTAATGCACATGCATTACATAGTAGTTCCTTGTACTATTGTACTACACTTGTAGTACACTTGTACTATACTTAGAATTGCATAGGATTGTGACACATGGCAAGATGATAGCCATGGATGTAAGGGAGCTCTCCCTACATAAATGAGCTTTCCCCTCACTTGTAATTCACTCATTCACTTATACAAGCAATAGCAAGCTCTCTAGCTTTGCCTAATCCTCTCTCTTGCGTGCCTATTTTCTTTGAGCGGGTTTAGCTTCGAGGGCGGTTCTTTTGAGTTATCAAGAGGAAGGCTGACTTAGGCATTCCACGGAGGTGTTTCCAAGCCTAAGGCCGCACGGTTAGCAACTTCAGCTTGCAGCCCGTGACACAGGCACTTGGTTGGTACAAGAACAAAGTTTGAAGAAACATGGCTATAGTTTTTCCTTCCCTGCAAATACGTACAAGAATGAAAGGTCCACAAGGAATATTTGAGAAATAAAGAAAAAGTGATTTGGCTTGATTGCTTCTCTTCTTGAGAGGTAATTAATAGTTTCGAGTGTTTTGGAAAATAACAAACGAAATAAATAAATAAAAGGCTCAATAAAAAGAAAGAGATAATTTTGTACAATCACACTTTAAGAAAATATTTTACTTTGATCCTGACATTTTGTGTTATGATGATATTGTCACCCAAATGTAAATCAAACTGCAACAAAAATATTAATTAGTGACGAATTTCTCAGTGACACGTGAAATTTTATTATTAAAAGTGTATCTACAATAACGAAATTTAGACATTGTCATGAGTTTTTAGACGTGTTAATTTCAGGTGATTCAATATAGCAACGTCACAAAATGTATGACATTCTATACCTTTCACAAAAACAAGATGGAAGGGAACTTTTTAGTGACATATAATGCATATTCATGACAATTCATTTTCATCACTAAATGTTTTTATTTTATTTTATTTTGTGATGCAAATTCTATCGACGATAATAACTAAAATATTTTATGATGCATAATTATCATCACTAGTAATCAAAGTAAAAAAATTGTTTATTTTTTGATACATAATCAGTGACGAAATATTTTTGAAAAAAAAAACATTTTGTTTGGTCATAGACAATTACTTGTCTTCATTAATTTCATTGTTTGGTGTCCTACTTAGTTGAGTTTCAATCTCTCTTGCTTGGACCTTTGGTTGTTGGGTTTCAGTCTGTTCTATTTGTATCTCCTTAAATTGAAGTTTTCCAAACTGAGTTAACTTAGTTGTGTTTCAATCTGTTGCTTGGATCTATTTTAGTTTTGGTTGTTGGGTTTCAATCTGTAGTATTTGTGTCTCCTTAAATTGAAGTTTTCCAAACCGAGTTAAAGTAAAAAGGGCTAACCATTGCTTTATAAGCAAATGCGAATTTTGTATTGTTTGCTTTGGTTCATTGGGCCGACACAATTTAACGCGATAAAATGAGTTAGACCCTTATTTGTAAGTCATAAACTCTCTTGATTCCTCAACTATATAGGTTGGGAGGTTCCTTTCTTATTTATATCACAACCACCAATTTAACAATTTTTTATTAATAAAAACTTAATGATAGAGCATAAATGTCACATCAAATGAAATATGTATTTAACAAAAGAGCAAATATAACTTTTGAAATTACGAGTTCTCCTTTTGGGACACATGGATCCAAAATACAGTATTTAGTGCATTTTATCAAATTGTGTACGGAAGAAAAATAGTTTTCCTTATAAAAACAAAGCACAATACAATTGATGGTAAAAATACAAAACCTACTGATAAAACCAATATATTTTGTGGTTATAAAATTTCTTATTATATTATTTTACAAAAAAATTGTACTGTGTATCTAGGTACCTCATGTTAGGTTTCAAGTGATTTACCGGAAGACCAACTTTGCTTGATTTCGCTCCAAACACATTGCAAAAGAAAATGGCGGGAACAATTGGCGCCATAAGTTGGAAAACATCACGATTCGCGGGTTTTTCTTGTATAAAAAATGTAATGGCAATTCCCAGCCCCTCTAACCCTCTGTCGTTGAAATCCTTTTCCTTTGGTTGCAGTTCGATCCCGCAAGCTCTCAAAATGGCCATATCAGAGTTACAAAACAACAGGCCTGAAGAAGTCAAAGAACCATCATCGAAGATCCCAAAACTCGACCAAAATGGTGTCCATGAAGTCCCTCAATGCCCCGTCTCTCTCCTCAGGGTGAAGAAGCTTTCCGATAAGGCCGTTTTGCCTTCGAGGGCTTCTCCTCTCTCTGCAGGCTACGATCTTTCCAGGTAAGTCTACGACTTCCCCTTTCACTAATCGCTGTTTTTGTCGAAGAAGCACCTGCAATCGGACCTGCAATTTTATTGGGTTAATTGTATTTTTACTCCTTTCCGTGTAGCGCGACGGAGACCAAGATACCAGCTAGAGGCAAGGCTCTCGTTCCAACCGATCTGAGTATTGCAATACCTGAAGGAACCTATGCTCGTATAGGTAAATTTCTCTCTTTCCCCTCTCTCTCTTATTCGCCCAAAAACCCGAGTATATTAAAAATGGGGTGATTTGTGTAATTATGCAGCGCCAAGATCGGGTCTGGCATGGAAGCATTCGATTGATGTGGGTGCGGGCGTGATCGATGCTGACTATAGGGGCCCACTTGGGGTGATACTGTTCAATCACTCTGATGTTGAGTTTGAGGTGAAAGTCGGTGATAGGATCGCCCAGTTGATCATTGAGAAGATCATGACACCTGTTGTTATGGAGGTTGGGGATCTTGATTCGACTGTTAGAGGTGAGGGAGGGTTTGGGTCTACGGGCATTTGAACTATTTAGTTTGTACTTATCTAGTGGATTGGGGTGGAAAGCTTTTGGACTAGTTGGTTGTGTAATTTTGTTGAACAGATGGTGGACAATCTGTTTATTTTGCTTTACGATGTTTTGAATGTCAAACGAAGGTTTTAACTATATTTTAAATAGTTGAAAAAAACATGCAGATTCAACTTCGCTTTTTGAGCTTTTAAACTCTCTGTAATCAGTAGTTTTGGCAAAGGATCCTTCAGTTATTCAGTAAACTTTATCTAGCAACTTAAGTTATGATATTGGAAACCAAGAATGGAAGAAAAGATGGTTGTGAATAATTCTTGAATCTTGGCTAATTAGGTTCTATATGCTATTTCCTTATGATTGTGGTTATATATAATTATAAATGATTCTTGACTGGTTAGGTCCCCATGATGTTCAAGTTCCTTTGAAAGGAATGGCCTAATTTTAAACTGGGAACTTGGAATATAACACACTGATCAATATAGAAGTTAAAAGATATAATTTACGCACCAGGCAGGCAGATCAGAAGAATAGGGCTGCAGTGAACAACAATAGATGTCCAACACTGTTTGTAACGTTTCTCTTTAGTGAATTGGGTGAACAGGAGAGCATTTAATCCCAGAAAGTAATCAGACGACATCTAAACCTTTTACTCTGAACGGGGAACGGCAAATTGGATATCTGAGTCTTCTTGCCAACCAAGGATCAATACACGGTGCATGAAATACATGACCACAAAGAGGAAAGATCCTGCAGCGCTCTCCGTCCTGGAAACCATTCAAGCAAACAGCACAAATTGTTGCCATCAAATTAGCTCCGCAATCAAACGAAGCGAGTTATTGTATCTGTTCAAGTGACAAACCTGAAAATTCGTCTTCTGCTTGTAATTGTGGTCTGCTGTTAGCTTCCGTTTGACCATTAAAATCAATTACTAGATAGAAAATTATAACGTATATCAAAATGAGGGCAATGATGCCGAAAAAACTAGCTCTGCATGTCGTTGGTGGAGGAGAGTTAGAAGTGTGCATTTGGGAAAGACTAGCTCTGCATGCCCTTTCGCTATATGATGCCTCATGCCACCAACAATGCCTGTATTGACTTCTTGCAACGTAACCCCTCGTTGCACTTCAAAGTCGCATGCCTTTTCCTTGCAAATCACCTTAACCATGTCATTGGCAATGCCTTCTGATAAATTTCCTCGTGTAAAGTGTTTGCAAAGCACTTGTAGAGTCCGTTTGGTTTAAATGAATTTCACAGTTTTTATGAAATTCAATTGAATCTTATATGTTATTATATTTGGTTTGCTAATTAGATGTAACGTTCATTTACAAATGAGCCGACTTTATGTTTGGTTTACAAATAAAAGTATAGAATTCATTTATAAATGAATTAAATTAATTATAATGGAATTGAGTAAGTTTTATACAAATTCTATCACAATTGATAGAATTTACAAATGAACTTTATACATGAACTTTTATAAACTTAAAATGTCAAAATGAGTGCTAGCATCACAGGTTTTTCCTTCTACCTATTCCTTTCTCTCTCCACTTCTATTTCTAACAGTAGCCCTCCCCTTTTTGCCGGAATATGCCGTTTAAACTTTGTGTAATAATTAATTGTCGTTGCGAGAATTTTTACAAGGTCTTTTTCATGAACATTATGCATATACCTATCGAATTTTCAAAATTTTCCCATTGATTACTATGTTGTTAAGAATTTGGGATTATTTTATTTTTCTTCGGGTTTCACAAATTGGTGTTTTTCTTTCTGAAATTTATATGTAATTTTATCAAATCTTTAGTGGATTTAATAGCCAAACAATCTTCACTATTTTAATATCTTCCAATGAGAGTGTACAACATATTCTCCTTTGAAGCAAATAAAAAACAAGTAGGATAAAGTATTATAAACTATATTATAATGCTAAGGATATTTAAATAAAGTTTATAAAATGAATTGAATTCTTATTGATCACAAACATAAAATTCATTTCAATTCTACAGTTTAAGTAAGATTACACCAAACATGAAAATTTATTTGAGTTTATTTACAAATAAATTCTCATTTCAATTCATCTAAAAATATAAATTTATTTATAAATAAATTTTAATTTCAGTTTATTTAAAAATAAACTGAATTTTATTAGGGTTATTTCAAACAGAGTTGTAATCTCTATTGATTCTCACGTACTAATTTGAGCAAAGGTTGTGCCAACTTAGTTGACCAAAAATATTAAATTGATCTTAATAGGACTATAGAAGAGTGGTCAAGTTGCAAACATATCTAACTTGTTTTTTTACAAAATAGTTTTAATAAAATTATAAATTATTTAATATTTAATAAATTATTTAATATTTAATAAAATAATAATAAAAATAATTCATAAATATATTTTTTAAAATATTTAACATAACTTCTTATATAAAAAAATAAAATTCATTTCATAACGTCTCAAGTGATGATTTTGACTTGGGGGTTTAAGTCCATTTACCTTTGAGGTCAGTGATTTAAGAGCAGTCTCGGACCTACGTTTGTTCCACCAACACCCCCCACCCCCCCTTTTATAAAGTAACTTGAATAGCAAAGCAAGCTCTGTGCGGAAAAATTCAAACCCATTATGATGGGAATATGAATTAGCCTTGAGATTGCAGATATCCCTCCGTTTGTTTTTCCTCCTTGCCAAGGAGGAGGTTTGATGAATCAATTGAGGCTTGGTTTGTAATGTACGTAGCACTTGGTGATATTTTCTATTTTTCATCTTTATTCTACTTGATATTTTTTTCAGCAATTTGAATATTTTTATACAAAAACAAAATTAATTTTTCCAATGTAATATTAAAAAGTTAAAAAACCATTTTTTCGTTTTAACTTTTTCAATATTATGCTAAGATGTGCTTAATTGGAAAAAATTTTAATCGCTATTTTCTTTAACACTTTCTTCAATAATTTGAACATTCTTAACATATTTAAAACCAATATTTTTTTAATATAATATTAAAAAATTTAAAACACATTTTTTTTGTTTTTCAATTTTTTTAATATTTTATTAAAAAAAGTTATTTTTCAAATCGCGATAAAAATGCTCAAATTGTTCAAAAAAAAGTGTTAAACAAAATATAAATGAAAAATATTTTCAATGTACCCAAAAAAAACTCTAAAAGAAATCATTTTTAACTGAAGTTTATTGCTGTTTAAATATGATCTTAACATCAGGGTCGGGAAAATAAGTTCCAGTAAGTAGTAACAAAATTTCACAAAGCTGAAACATGAAAGCCGGAGCCATTTACTTCGTCTGACAAAAAAGCCAAAAAAATTTCAGCTCAGGGAACTCATATCCTTGGTAAAAGTGTAGACGGATCAGCTGGGACATCTGAACTTGCCTGTCAAATAAAATGACTTGTTAGTAACAGCAGAATGCCAAACTCTGTAACAGAAATCTCTCTCAAACTGTTAGTTCAGAACAAACTCCTGATCTAGATATGAGAATGATCTGATAATTATTTAACAGGAAAGAGAACATCAGCAGTACTGTTATTTGGCCATGGTCATAATAAATAGTATAATACGAGTTTTGTCATTCATGGTCATCATAACAGTTTTGAAATCCACATTCTCCTGATAAGAGTATCGAAAATTGGCAATTTTTTAATTTTTTTTATTGCTATTCTTGTTTTTACAAGATAACGCTCTGCATACCTCTAGGTATCTTTTCAACATTGTTGTAGTACTAAAATTAAAGCCCTCAATTGGCTCTCCTTTTGTACGAGATGCATGTAGTTGCTTTCTAACTTGAGTAGCCAACGACTGCGTTCACAAACATGAAACAGATATGCTAGCAATTGAGAAAGTGATAACAAGAAAGGCAATGCAGAAGTCAGAAACATAAAATTCATTGTTTAGGAACAGCAAGATTGTATGTCAAGGATCAACATGAAAGGGTTTTCATTAAGTGACAAAATACCTTCCCTAGCTCAACTCCCCATTGGTCAAATGAATTGATGCCCCATATGAAACCTTGTACAGCAATTCTGTGTTCGTAGATTGCCAACAACTGAAGAAGATCGGTAAGATTTTATGTATTAGGTCACACAGGCAGTGCACATAGCAAATATGTTATTAAGTTAACCTTTATAGCGACCGAAACAAGTTCAACATCAGTTTACCTCACGCAACCCGAAATCTATTTTCACAAACATGTGAGCTCAGTATATCATATATCTGGAATATATAACTTGGCTAACATGAAATAAATGCCCATTGATCTTACAAAATGCTACTTGTAAAGATCCACATGTTATTGTTGACAATAATTGGATCCTTAAAGAAAAACTCAATTATGAAAAACACCAAACACAGAATATCAGAAAAGTGAACTCCTTGTATGGTTAAAAAATTTAGTCATAATCAAACTAGTAGATAGAGTAAGAAACTGCAAACCTGTCCGACATTGTAAGCATTCAGTGATGGAAGAAGGAGGCTAAGAGAAGGCCGATTCCCGGAAAAAGTCTGTGAATGATGCAATTGTTAAGACTACTCATCCAGCTGTAAAGCAAAGCTCTGGTACAGAAGCTGAAAGCAAATTACCTTGTGAGGAATAAGGTGCTGCACAACATTCTCCTTTTGCAATTGCTCTGGTGTCTACAGATGATCAATGTTTAATTAGACATCCAGACTTTCAAGTAACTGTTTCATAAAGCAGGTGAAAAAATATATTTTGTCCAAATAGCATGTACAACATTTCTCTAATCTTTTCTGTTTCCCCCACCCCCTTTACTCTGACTTGTTTTAGAAACAACCATCAGAATGTCAAGACAAATAACTATAAATTAGTATGATGAAACTTATCAAAAAAAATAAATTAGTATAATGAATTTAAAAATATAAAACCTCCTAAAATGTATTGGTCTTGTAAAAGAAGAAAGTGAATTCCATCTTAAGATTTACCTTCCCATATGCAAGGGCATCTGGCTGTGCAAAAAAGTTAGACATGAGCTCATCATGGTTGCTCACCGCTTCACCTGCAAAATGAAATAATGAATTAAATGAGATCTGAAACTAAATACTATAAAGCATCAACTTACGACTTTCAAAGATATAGAAATTCACTATTAACAAGATAAAAAAATTGTACCTTTTAGGTAAACAGGTTGCTGACTCTTCACAATGCCAATAAAATCACAAGGGATTACACGGCCCTGAAGATTTTGAGGAGGATGAATTAACATATATGCAGCTCAAAGAAGTATACTGAATGAAGTTCAGTTCCAGGCACCACAGGAGATTAAAGACAAATTTCATAGCACAAATAGTTACCATTCAAAGGATGGCACTAAATTCCGTGTTTATTCAACCAAGCATCGATGCTCAGCAGGACAAAGCCAACAATCTTCGAGTGATAGAAGAACTTGAGGCTTCCAGGGGAAATTCTAAAGTTTCTCTTCTTACAACTTTAAGGGTGTCTCTGGTCAACTACTAACAGCCAACCCTTTCATTTTCTTGATTATATACATAGAATAAAAAGGGAAACCCATCTTTCTGAGCCTCAACAGGAATAGTGGTCAGACATTTATCTCAATTCTGAAGGGTGTAGCATATATACGGACACATGCCATGTGGATATGATTACATCCTAAAATTTGGTGCACTAGTGAATCTAACATACCAAGCTTATATTTATGAATGAACTAACAAAGAAAGTGAGGGAGTGATACTGATAAAATTTAACAGGCTAAATTACAAAGGAATTTGATTTACTCTTTATCAGGCTTGGAAAAGCAATCATTCTAAAACTTGCAAGAAGTCTACTGAACCTTCAGCTAGTTTATGACTTTCAAGTGTTAGAAAAGTTTCCATCATAAATATAATCAACAAACTTCATGGAGTCATCATTGACCTAATATTACTTCCACTAAATGAATAACAGAATAAAGTACCTGATGAATTAGTTGATAAAAGCTGTGCTGACCGTTTGTTCCAGGTTCACCAAAATCAATTTCCCCAGCCTCATAGGGAAGTGGAACACCGTCAATTGACACCCCTTTTCCATTGCTCTCCATGCTGACCTAAATCAAAGTAAAATTTGAAAGGTATAATTATATTTGAAAAGAATCGTTGGGAAGAAGGAAAAAGAGAAAAAAGCAGCTCCTGCAAACATGCCTGTTGAATGTGTGGGGCAAGTTTCTCCAGGGCTTGGGAGTAAGGTAAGATTGCCTGGAGGAAGGCTAACAGATGTTATGGGATGGCCAGTAAACAGGAAATATTGGAGAATGCAAAATAAGTGGCAGTTTGATCACAGTCTGGAGGAAAGATACTCACTCTTGCTGGATATCCAAGAAATGAAACATTCCACACACTTAACAAACCTAAAACCACCTGAAGCACCAACAGAAATCATCAAACATGACTTCAATTATCTCATAAAGCACATCCATGATACCAAGCCAAGAAGCATTTGGGATGATCAAATTAAAAAATAATAATACGTACATAGTAGGTGCAGAACAATGAAACCTTAAAGTCAATGGAGTAAAAAAATGATCCAAATAGGGAGAATGGTAAATAAGTCGAACAATGTAATGCCTATTCTGGAAAAAATACAAGCGCAGGAGCACCATTGGCAGATTATCTCTGACTCTACTTAATTCCAATTGGTAACACAGAACCACAACTTCGTTAAATTATATGTCATTGCAGAACTTACAGGTATATTTTTTTCGAAAGGCGCTGAATAGAAATGCTGATCAATGCTTGAAGCTCCCTTTAAGAACCTTTAAGTAACAAAATTAGAAGATCTTATTCAAGTACACACCCAAACAATGTCAAACTTTAAAAAATGAAAAGAAGTCAGAGCATTAACAAAAATGTTATGGTGTACATTATAAATCTATCTACAATACTGATGGAACATTCTCAGTGTATTTGCCACTGTTTCCTCCAGCCACTATGATAATGATTCAAGAAGGATCTATGCAAGTGGCTCACAGAGACTGAAACAAGAAGTAATTGCGGTTGCAAGTCACAACTTACTGAAAAGAACACTAAACTGATCCTCATCGCACCTATTTTTCTGGAATAGGTAAACAACTAAATTGTTTATAATGTTAAACTAAAAAATAAAATTAGGTAAACTGTGTCATATGCAGAGAGTACATAAGGCTTCCGATTCATGATAAAAATCCACGGACCAAAGTAAACATTTTTCCTTTCCTATTTTCCTAATCTTCTTTCCTTCATATTTGATGCAGTGTGTTTTTTATGAAAGAAATTAATAACAATTTTTAAATTTCACCAAATCTGTATCACCTAGTAAATAACTACTCCGCTATGGATGTTGCTGATCATGTCTTATGCATAAAGCACTTGCAACATAACTAATACAATAAGAAGTTACCATACTTCTCAATTACAGAGAATCCGTATTGAAGAGACAAAGGCAACACTCCAACAGCGCTGCAAACTGCAACAGAAATTTAATTACCAACTAAACAAAAAATTGACCAGAAAGTCCTAGCAGAAGAAGAGGGAAAAACATACCACTATACCGGCCACCAACCCAGTCCCAGAATGCAAATGAATTATTAGGATCAATGCCAAACTTTTCTACGAGCTGTATTCGAAACAAACATAATTTGCAGATGAGTAGCTATATCTTGGATTATAAAGGTTAATTATTAATTTATGTATTAAACTATAAAACTTGCTTTTCATTCACTGGCACACCAGCCTCCAAATTAAACAGAGAAGGTCCATTTTGAAGTCTATAAAGAAAAGAAGAAATCCTATCAAAAAAGAAAAGAAAAGAAAAAGATAAAAGAAAAGAAGAAACATGCCTATCAGATTTATATGAGGAACAAAATAACAATGAACCTAGTTATGCTTAGGAAACTCAATAGCAAGAACAAAACAGGATTACAAATTTAAAGGATGAGATTACAGAATTTCTAACAATATTTTACAAATAAATGATGTACTAATTTGGACAAACTCAGTCAATACTGATCAACTGTCCTCGGATGAACTAACAGAACCATAATTTTTCAAAGAAAAATTTGTTCCTATTATTCTGGAGTATAAATTAGTTATTACCAAATAGCACCTGTATATATGAGGTGACCCCAACCCTTGCCCACCCATTCCTGTAAATTTAATTAGCAAAAGAAAATGCCAAAATATCCTTTAGCATAGTCAGCTGCCGTAGAAAAATCTTTTGTCAGAATGCTTAAAAATTTCACATAATTCATTTAACAGATGGAAGCTTTGATTAAGAAGGGATCAGCACATATCATGCTGCATTTTTAAAGACCCGAGTTCCTATTTGTGAAAAATGTGATTGACTTGTAACATGAAAAAAAGCATTTATTAGAAACCGATGAAGTTGGGACATATTAACCAAAAGGCTCCCTGTTTTTAGAAGTATGCAAAAGAATAAGATAGGTGTCTTTGTTTTCATTACAACAAGTAAGATGTAAGTCGGGGAGAGTTCAAACATAATATCTTCTCTACCAAATGGTCAAATCATATAAGAAAAGTTTTAATGCAAATAACGGAATATTGAAATGAACAATTATGAATAATTTAGAATGCTCTTAATCAACAAAATATAGAGAGAGAAAAAGGATACCATAAGATTAGTACTGACTGCCACCATGTGTTTTGCAACTGCAGAAGGCCTGAAAAAGTATGTCCACTCATATGAATTCAACAATACACACATATACACATGCACGAGTAAGAGTGCACATACCCAGAGTGAGAGAGAGTATTGCTTTCTCATTCTCCTTTTCAGAAAAGTTTTCAATTTAAATATTGAATAGTGTTTTACCGTACAATCATTGGTGGAAAATGTCTTCTAGATCAAATAATAATTTCATTGTGTTTGATTGGGTGTTTACATTGTAAATCATTTTACACCAACATCTACCATTTAGAAGGAAAATGAATTACAGTTTTTTTTTGCCCCAAGTCATTTTACAGATGAATGGAAAATGGCTCTTCCTTTATAAAATGACCCCCTTTCCCACTTTCCTAAAACTTCTCTCACATATTACACCAGTAAATCTCTCACCTCACTTATTTTCTACATTTTCCTTTAATTACTTTCAGACTTCAACCGAACACAAGAAATTTAACTGAAAATTATTAACTTTACATGAAAATGGTTTTGCATTGTAATACATTTTACATGGAAACAAATGGAGCCTAATTGATTCAATACTGAATAACTCCAGAACCTGAAACTAGCACTGTACTCATATTATTGAATAATGAGAAATTTTATAATAGTACTAACCCAAGTGCGGCCGTAATCCATTCCCTTAGCGTCCGAGCATTCAGCATAGTTTCAGCTGTTGTAAAAGTTTTTGAAACCACCACAACTGCAATTACAAGTTAACCCAATAAAAAGTATTAAAGCCATAAAAATGAGATTTGTATCATACACGGGATGATACTTTGTGAAAAGAAGGAAAAAATAAATATTACCAAGGGTAGTTTCAGGGTTTAGTCCAGTGATGTTTCTAGCAACGTCAATAGGATCAACATTTGCAAGACTGTGGATATAAAAGATTAGGTTGAATTTTTAAAATAATATATTGCCACATCATGTAATTTAAAGATTATATGAAAGTTTTGTAATTGAAAGGTATACAACCATGCCAGAGAAGCTCTTAAACAATGTATCACATGGGGTTCATCAAATCAAAGTAGTATTTACTGCCAATCCTTACATATCTCATTACTTGCAATGCGGATATCTTCTAATATGAATAAAAGAAGAAAATATTGAAAAGAACAAATACAAATTTTCTATATCCTCTGTCAATCTCCTCCATGTATTATGTAAGCAGAATTTTTTTGACAAAAGCAATTTCATTATTCCAAGCACAGGGATCATTTTCAAAAGAGCTAGTAAGATGCTAACTGGCCTTCTCATGAGTGTCTAGGACAGGGATGAAAACCATGACAATGAACCAACTACAATAGTTGACAGTTTGACACTTATAAAGGGATTCAGACAGCTAGCATTCAGTACAAAACTGATACAGAAATCCCACTACTTCAATACTAATACAGAAAACTAGCTATGAAGTTGCAGTGAGGTATAAGTACTTACAAGCGCAGTTGGCGTCCTCTAGCACATTCAATAGCCTCAGGATCTGTAAGTTGGAAACTATAGACCTAAGTAACTAGGCTGAGTTTTGTAGTAAAACAAGCTTAAAATAAAATCAAATAATGGAGTGGCATATTCAGTAATGTAGCATAATAACCTGTTTGAAGAGCAGTATGCACAAATAGAGGACCTAAGAAGCTGCCGCCAATACCCACTGCAATGACATCCTTCAATGCTTTCCCAGTAGCTCCGACCTGGCAACATGGGCCTACAACTCAACAACTCAGGCATAAAACATTCAAACTCGGATTCAAAATGCAACTGTATATTACCCAGGAACCACTGCGAACTTTCTCGGAAAATTCCTGGATCTTATCCAGAACTTTCCAAACATCCGGAACCACATTCTTCCCATCATTGTTTATAACTGCATCCCTTGAAGTGCGGAGAGCAACATGAAGCACTGACCTATTCTCTGTGCTGTTTATCTGAAGGTGCCACCCAAAGGTTATGCCAAAAATCATAGGATGGTGATGATATCAAGACAACTGAGCAACATCAAAATTATGCGACATATATCCAATTATTTATCTAATGCCCTATGATTATCACAAGATGAGAGCTAGAATTTTTTTTGTTGATAAGTGAGAGATTGAAATTTAGATAGTGCCTTATTGCTTTGTACTAATAAAGGCGATATGATTTTTTTTTTTTTAATAAAGCGTCATAAACCAAAATAACTAAACAGTAGTTTAAGAGGACATTATTTTTCCACAGAATGAGCAGTGTGCCATTTTACAGAAATCAATCAGTTGCCATATTAAGATGCTCTATATAAATCAGTACATAACTCTACTTCAAATCCAATAAACAAACACTTACATGCTCCCCAGCATACATACGGTTAATCTTTTGTTTGAGATGTGCCGCCTGCATTTACACACAGGCAAGTATCAATAGAGAATCATATTATCCATATCGCCATTCCAAAATTCTTTTAAAGAAAAAACTATTCCAAAATTAGAAAGCTATATTTTATCCATATCTCAATCCCCAAAATAGGGGAAAAAAATCCAAATTCACCTCGGCCAATTCACACAGCTTATCCATGGTTGCAAGAGTGGCGCGTTGCCGTGAGTAATCCAACAACATCCCATCAAACTCCCTATAGAAATAAGAAAATACACCCACATAAACTATTCTTAATATTATTCATTTACAATCCAACAATCATCCTCTATGCTCTATATGCTACACCAAATGATTAAAATAAAGAGGAAAAAAATAGAAATTTGTTGTTTAAAGTATTATGACAGAGACTCAGAAAGGACCATACACCATCATGGACTGGCATCGGTTCGTGTCGCTCATCAAATCGCGTAAATGAGTCTTTTTAATCTCCTCAACGTGGCCCTGCAAAGTAGCATATTTCCACATTAAACACGGAGTGATTAAAAACTTTCTCAGTACTTACAATTTGCTACAAAGAAACAGTTTACCTTCAAGCCCTTCCATGCCTCAGTGTCGCAGATTAGAGTCGATGAAGCCATCCTTAACTATGTCAATATTACTTCACGGTTAAAATTTCCACCAACAAACAATATAAACCTATAAGATTACATTTTCTAAGAGATAAGTCCTCAGTATCAGATTGATAGTGATTATTTCGATAATGATCAAAGTAAACAACCGATCATTTACTCTTCGATCATCAATCAAATCATCGAAAGAAGCAAAAGAACCATATTAATAAAACTGATGAATTTCCATCGAAGAATGTCATAAGAAGCAGATTTTTAAAGAGATATTGATATACCTTTAGATGTATTGGAGACAGATACGATGATGAAGAAGGAGAGAATCGATGGATAGAGAACTACTGGAAGTTGTGGCTTTCGAATAGAACTAGTAAAGCTTGGCAAAAGGAATACAGTGTCACGTGAGCAACGACAATCTGAGGCCACGTGTTAAAAGAGACTAGGGAAGAGTGGGCATCAGATGCGGATCAGCATCCGCTGCTGGTTTAGCTTTTAACGGATTTTGACCTCGTAGGGTGAATTCAGTGGGCCGCTAGCCTAGCGAAGCAGAATCTCCGTAAGTTTAACGCAGGGTCACTGTTTAAAAACGGCGACGTTTGGCAGAGCTGAGATAGAAATTTAAAGAAAGCGGAAAAAAGTTTAACGCTAAAAACGGCGACGTTTGGAACAGCTAAACGGGAAATTTAAAGAAAGCAGAAAAACAGCAAAAATTTCCGTTGCCGGGAATCGAACCCGGGTCTCCTGGGTGAAAGCCAGATATCCTAACCGCTGGACGACAACGGATTAGTTGTTTCGATTATTGACTATTTTATATATAATCTATACTTAAATGGGATAAAAATTAGTATCATGTTTGGGAAGTTTTTTAAACCAGCTTAAAACATCCCATCCAAAATAATTTTCTTTAAATTAATTTAAACTTGCTTAAAAAATTTCTCAAAAGACGACTATGATCGTAATGCCACTGTTTTAGTTTCCATAGTATATAGTGTCAACAAGATACGGACTACATATTTATATTTCATATGAAGTTGCTTTGCTAGTGTTTACCTCCAAATCTTACCAGCTGGGATAGGATTTTTATTGTAACAGAATTTTAAAGATTCTCGTCTTAATTAACATTAGTTATGAATTTATTTATATAAATAGTAAAATTTTGAAGTAATTTAGACATTTTTTTTAATCAATTAATCATACAATAAATCAATTTCATATCTTTACTTTTATGTTTTTACTTTTATGCATTTGCACTTAAATTATCTTTAATTTCATACATCTTTATATTTTTTTTTGCACTTGCACTTCAATTACATTTAATTCTCAGTCAATTAAATTCACGCTAATATTTTAATTTCAACATATTTATATTTAAGTTTTTATATCTAAATTCTAAACCATAAATCCAGCCATTCATTGCACTTTGTGCTTTGAGCTCAGAACCTTCTTCATAATCATTTTGATTTCAAAGCTCTTATCTACGAAAGACAAACAAGTTGGCATGTTCACAATCATTTCACAAAATCGAGCTAAATACATGGATAAATGAATACATCTATTGATTTAATGATTTTTTCTTAAATTTCCTTATTTGTCTATTGAACAAGTGATACTACGAAGAGACTATTCATTTTCTTATTCTTTCCGATACCAAATGAGCTATGAATATTTCGTACTGGGTTCGGTTCACTATGTTCGGGTTTTTATTCTTTACCTCATTTCCAAATGAAATCTCATTTTTTAATCGGAAGATGACACATCACCCTTTAAAAAATTAAATACTAAAATTTAGCCACATACTTTAAATTATTTTTAAATGATTAACATTACAAAAATGCACATCATCAATATGAAAAATAATGACTGGGATTTAACCACACCTTCTTTACCACTTTATTTTTTTAAAATTACAAAATTTCAATTCTTAATCTTTTAATTAAATAAAAAAAAAACCAAGGGTTGGGATTTTATTGCATAACAACCATTGTTTTTTTTAGGAGTAGCTAACATTGTTTTTGATAGATGGTTTCTAATTTATTTTTGATAAACTCTTATAGTTGCTCGCCTTCGAGAGTTGGTGTCATGTGCACTTCTAATTATGGCGTTGTAAATGGTCAAATTTAAGTAAGTTGATTTAAACTTACTTAAATCTACCACAAAAATGGTCTATATTTTCAAACAATTTATAAATTGAAGGAAATTAAAGCCGCTTACTGCATACTATGACCATGTTTGGTTTTCCATTTAAGCCAATTTACTTTAAATTGGCTTAAATGAAAAACCAAACATCTCCTAAATATTATCGCACTATTTTTTTTTTGAAAATAAAAACTATAACGATACGAAAAGTGATGAGCTTCACGAGAGAGAAAATATCATTTGTTTTTTTTAAAGCTGGATTTAAATAACTTTGTTAAAATCAAATTTGTTTTATTAGATTCAAATATAAAAAGAAACCAAATGGCCCTTAAATTAGTCATCATATACAAAGTCATGAAACTCATCTTTCATTTTGAAACAAAAAAGAAAATCCATGAAAAAAAACATGTAGATAGAATCTAATTTTACGATCTTCTGTAGAAACAAATAAGATTACATTTTATAAGAAACAAGTCCTCATCATCATATTAACGTGATTATTTCGATAATTATCATAATAAACAACATATTATTTACTCTTAGATCATCAATCAAATCATCTAGAGAAACAAAAGAGTCATATTAATCAAGCTGATAAGTCCTCATTATCAGATTAACGTGATTATTTCGATAATTATCATAATAAACAACATATCATTTACTTTTAGATCATCAATCAAATCATCGGGAGAAACAAAAGAGCCACATTAATCAAGCTGATGAATTCCCATCAAAGAATGTCATAAGAAATATAAAAAACAATAATAAATTCCATTGCCGGGAATCGAACCCGAGTCTTCTGGGTGAAAGCCAAATATCCTAACTGCTGGACGACAACAGATTTATTATTTAAATAATAAACTCTTTTATATATAAATTATTACTAAATGTCACAAAATGGGCTATGAGTACTTCGTATTGGGTTTGGTTCACTATGTTCGGGTTTCAATTATTTACATTATTTTTAAATTATATATATTTTTTAATAACCAAATGACACATCACCATTTAAATCAAATACTAAGAGTTAGCCACATGTTCTAAAATCTAAACTACGTCAAAATGATCAGCATTGCAAAAAGATACATCATCAATATAGAAAACAATGACTAAGATTTAACCATATCTTATTTTACCACTTTCATTTTTTTAAAATTACAACATTTAAATTATTTATCCTTTAGTTAGATAAAAAAACAAAGGGTTGGGATTTTATTACAAAACAATCCATAGGGATACCTCCACTGTTATATGCAGCTAGCTAGCATTGTTTTTTATTGATGGTTTTTATTGCCCGCCTTTGAGAACTGGTGTCGTGCACTAATGATTATATTTTCAAACAAACCATAAATTGAAGGAAATTAAAACCACTTATTGGATACTAAATGATGTGGCCCAAAATACTCCGGCCAAGTGAACTCCTAGGCCCAACAAAATACTTCGGCCCAGTGAACTCCCAAGCCCAACAAACTTGCACATAGGCCCAGACATCACCTACGGGGCACCTACACGAGCTGAGCCCCTTTAGCACGGTAAGGCATACGTGGAATGGACAGGTCATACCTGCGCCACGTCAAAGCGTGGTTAGTAGCCCTAACTCTTCTGAAACACGCTATCACTTTGACACACTCATCACCCTGAAACACGCTATCACTTTGACACACTCATCACCCTGAAACACGCCATTAGCACCTAATCTCTGCGAGCAGAAGCGGTATGGGCAAGCCCATACCCCCCCACATAGGACACACCTACTCGAGGGACTATAAAAAGACAGAGATATGAAGTCTATGAGTAAGATTTCACACACTCCTGTCTAAAATACTTTACTTTAAAGCTTAAGCACTCGGTTTCGCCCTACCTCAAGTTCTCACTTGATCATTGGAGTGCCCTCGGAGGTCTCCCCCTCCCCTCCTTCCGAGAGTCTTTAGTTCACCACTGTTGCTTGTGCAGGTAACGTCAGCATCCAGGCCACGTCGGTATCCATGCCATGTCAGTATCTGGCCACGTCAGCATCTATAATTTTTGGCATCAACAGATTGGCATCATTTGTGGGAAACCACAATCTCTCGCTATAGTGAAAGCGAACAAGTGCAAAAAGAACTCATCTATCACGATGCAACCAAGAAGCAGCACCAGAAGGATCGACAAAGAAGCTCCAACAACATGCTCGGCTCCTATCCGAGGCAGCACTCGCAGTCACCAATCTGGACCTAGGTTCCCCACAATCCCCGAGCATGCCACCCCTGGACGGAGCAGGAGGCCCCTTGCCAGAGAGCAACGCCCTCATTTTCTCAGAAGCGACTCTCCTAATTACGAGGAAGCAGCTGTACACCTTCAAGCCCTAGTGACTCAAGCTCAGTTCTAGGAGCTCTCCAGGATGATAGCCAACCTAGCGGCCTAGGTTCGGGGAGGAGCTCAGCAACCTTCTATTTCTCCTCACCAAGCTCCAGAGCAAGCAAAATCATCTGATAGAGATGATCCTACCTTTAACCAGTTCCCTACCGAGCCCTCGCTGCATAGCAGCCGATCCAAGGAGAGCTCCTCCTCAAAAAACAACCTCAACTTAGATAGACGGTTTGAAGAAATGGAAGAAAAGATAGACTTGGCTTTGACACAAGAATCTCAGTATCATGGATGAGCTATGCATCCAAGACCCTCCATTCATGGAGGACGTTCTCGAGACCCCGCTTCCACCCAACTTCAGGATGCCTCAAGTCAGAATGTATGATGGCTCCATGAATCCCATGGACCACCTACAGCACTAAAAAATAACTATGATGCTACACTGGCACTCCGACCCAGTCATATATCGTGCCTTCCCTCTAACTCTCAAGAAGGTCGTAGGTACTTGGTACTCACGTTTGAAACCAGGAAGCATCAGCAATTTTAAAGAATTCAGTTACACATTCGCCTCACATTTCTTCAGTTAAAAAGGGCCCAAGAAAACTTCAGAAAGGCTCTTCAACGTTATTCAGCATCGAGGGGAGAGGCTCCGAGCCTACATATCCCCGTTCAATACAACGGCGTGGGAGATTCCTGACCTTGACTCAAACGTCCAAGTAATGGCATTAAAGAATGGATTAAGGTCTGGTATCTTTAGCTCCAAACTTATTTGGCGCCCGTCCAGAGACATGAATGAGATTCTAACCCGAGCTGAGAAGTACATGCTGGCAGAGGATGACCAAGCTTTTAGAAGAGAGAGAGGGAGAAATAGAGAAGAAAATGAAGGACCCCGACCCCCAGAAAGGAGCAGTCAAGAGACCCCACTAGGAGAACAGGTATAGACCCCACCCCCGAGTTGACGGCTTCACTCCCCTTAATGCAACTAGGACTAACATCCTCATGCAGCTTCAAAATAAGTCTGTTCTCCAGTAGCCACCTAGGAAGCCGCATCTCAGGGGGGACCAGAGACGATAGTGCCGGTTCCATAAGAACTATGGTCATGAAACTGAGGAATGCCATGACTTGAAGTAGCAAATCGAAGCTCTTATTAACCGGGGATACCTAAAGGAGTTTACTGAACCTCGGAGGAGGGATGAGCTTGTGCCTTTAAGAAGAGATTCTGGGAGTTCCTATCTCCAACAGCAAGAGCGGTGGGACCCTTAAAGGAACCCCAAGACTGAGCAAGAAAGGCCCAGTCAGAAGAAGCAGAAGGTGGCCACAACCACCCGCATCATCAAAACAATTTGCAGAAGCTCGACTGCGGGAGGTAGTTCGGAGCAAAACAGTAAAACATACGCCAAGGCCATAGCCTCGGTCAGTGGTCCCCACAAAAAAAGGAGAACAAAACCCGTAATCTCCTTTACAAAAGATGATCTGGAGGACGTGTAAACTCTTCACGACGATGCTGTGGTTGTCTCTCTTGGTAGCCAATCATGAAATACGACGGGTCATGATTGACAATGGTAGCTCCGTAGATATATTGTTTTATGATGCTTTCTAATGCATGGAGCTGAGGGACGGGCACCTAGAGCCAGCCCCGGCCCCTCTCTATGGTTTAGGTGGATCCCTAGTGTTCGTCGAATGAAGTATAATCCTCCCAGTAACTGCAGGAACAACATCAAGGACCTCCACAGTACAGACCATCTTCCTGGTAGTCAAGCATCCCTCCTCCTACAATATGATCATCGGCCGACCCACCCTCAACAAACTGAAGGCTGCTGTCTCCACCTATCACCTGAAAGTCAAGTTTCCCACCAGTAAGGGTATGGGAGTGATCAGAGGAGATTAAAAAGTCTCTTGGGCCTGCTACCTGAATGCTGTCAAAGAAGGAAAGAAGATTGAGGCCCTACCCCTTGCAGTGGAAGATCTCAGGGACGAGATGAAGACACCTAGAGGATGACCTGTGGAGGAGCTAACTTCAGTCTCCCTCGGGGAGAACCCCACCCAAACCATTTAAATAGGCGTAAACCTCTCTGAAGTGCACAGGAACGAGCTCCTATCCCTTCTCCAGAAAAACAAAGACCTGTTCGTCTGGTCAACATCGGACATGTCGGGGATCAACCCTAGAACCATCGAGCATTGCCTGAATGTGGACCCTAAGTGCAAGCTGGTCATTCAAAAGAAGAGGACCTTTGCCCCCAAGCGCCAGATGGCTATCAACACTGAAGTAGATAAATTTTTGGAAGCTGGTTTCATCAGAGAGGCAAGGTACCCTGAGTGGGTATCTAATATGGTAATAGCCCGGAAAGCGAGTGGCAAGTAGTGTATTTGTATTGACTTCACCAATTTAAACAAGGTCTGCCCAAAGAACAGCTTCATTCTCCTTCGGGTTGACCAGATGGTGGACGCCACTTCAAGGCATGGACTCATTTATTTTATAGACGCATATTCTAGCTACAATCAGATCTTCATACACAGACTGAACCAAGACAAGACTGCCTTTGTCACTGATCGAGGGCTATAATGCTACAAAGTCATACCCTTCGGGTTCAAGAATACTGGAGTGACCTATCAGAGGTTAGTGAATAAAATCTTCAAGGAGCAGATAGGACGGAATATGGAGGTCTATGTGGATGACATGCTGGTCAAAAGCACGGAACCACAGTTCCGACTTATAAGAAGCATTCAGGGTACTACTTAAACATAACATGAGGTTAAATCCATCAAAGTGTGCATTCAGGGTAACAAGGGGTAAATTCCTAGGGTTCATGTTCACTCAGAGAGGAATAGAAGTCAACATGGAGAAGATAAAAGCCATCCTCGATATGATCCCTCTAAGTCCGTGAAGGAAGTCCAACGGCTCACCGGCAGAGTCGCAGCCCTAAACTGATTCATGTCCAAATATGTGGAAAGGTAGACGCCTTTTTTTAAGGCCATCAAGAAAACAAAAGATTTATCCTAGTCCGAGAGTTACCAGGAAGCTTTTGAAGATTTAAAGAGATATCTAAGTTCACCACCGCTCTTAACCAAGCCGCTCCTGGGTGAGGAACTAATCCTTTATTTGTCAGCTGGGCAGAGCACTGTGGCCTCTGTCCTCGTTTGGGAAGAGGCAGGCATCTAAAAGCCCATTTATTATGTCAGCAGAATTCTCCAAGAAGTTGAAGTAAAGTATCCTCCTATTGAGAAAATGGCCTACACCTTAGTAGTAGCTGCACAAAAACTTCGACCTTGTTTTTAGATCAGCCCCTAAGGCAGGTCCTGCATAATCCGAATGTTTTTGGAAGAATGGTCAAATGAGCAGTAGAACTGAGAGAGTTCGACATCTGCTACCGGCCCTGACAACTGATCAAAGGCCAGGCTTTAGTCAACTTCAATGTAGAGACCACCCTGTCCATAGATTCGAACGAGTCTACAGTATCAGTGACCAATAGACCCCCTCCAGGGTGGACCCTCAATGTAGATAGATCTTCAAATTCACTGGAGAGTGGGGCAAGACACATTCTTTGTAGTCTAGAAGGCTTTACGATCGAGTACGCATTAAGGTTTGAGTTCCAAACCTCCAATAATAAGGCGGAGTACGAAGCTCTTTTAACTGGTCTAAGATTGACCAAAGCATTGACTGTCGAGGTTCTGGATGCATTTAGCAACTTTCAATTGGTAGTGAGTCAACTAAAGGGAGAGTTTAAGGCTCGGGGAGAGAAACTCGCCCAATATCTCCAAAAAGTGAAGAAGCTCACCACCAACTTCATGACATTCCGGATAACTCAGATCCCTCGAGCTGAAAACTCCAAGGCAGATGCTTTGGCCAACCTGACCTCCTCCCAACACCTGGTACCCACCCAAAGTGTCTACCAGGAAACCTTCTCTGTCCCGTGTATAAACGAAACTCCAGTCCTACCAGTAGAAGAGGAAGCAACATGGATGGATCCAATCCTGCACTACCTGAAAGATGGGAAAATCCCTGAGAAAAAGAGTGAGGCCAAGAAATTAATCTCCTGAGCCTCCCGGTACACTATCATAGATGGACAGTTGTATAAAGGAGCTTTGACCATGCCGTACTTCAGATGTTTTGGCCTTGTCGAGGCCGATTATGCCCTCCGAGAAGTCCATGAATTCATATGTGAAAATTACTTAGGGGCTCGAGCCCTTACCTTTAAGGTCCTACGCCAAGCGTATTACTGGCCCAAGATGAAAGAAGATGTTGCCAACTAAGTCAAAAAGTGCAGTAGTTGTCAACAGTACTCTCCAGTGGCACACCAACCTGCTAATCTCCTCACCTCAATCACTAGCCCACTTCCCTTTGCTATGTGGGGGATGGACATTCTAGGCCTGTTCACCGCTGCAGTTGGGCAGAAGAAGCACCTTATTGTGGCCATTGACTATTTCACCAAATGGGTTGAGGCAGAGCCATTGGCCAACATCACGGACCACCAAACCAGGAACTTCATGTGGAGGTCAATAATATATCGGTTCGGGATTCCTCGAGTGTTGGTCACCGATAACGAAAGGCAATTCGATAGCTCCTGGCTCAAAATATTCTGTGAAGACCTCCAAATCGAGCATTGGTTCTCATCAGTCGGGTATCCTCAGGCCAATGGTCAGGCCAAAGTTACTAATATGACCCTCCTCCAAGGTATCAAGAAAGACTAAACAAGGAAGATAAACAGTGGGCTGAGCAGCTCTCTAATATTCTTTGGGCTTACCGGACGACCGTATGAACGCTAATAGGAGAAACCCCGTTCTTCATGACGTATGGTTCGGAAGTTGTCATCCCCGTCGAAATTGGAATTCCATCAATGTGCATACAATTTTTTGAACCAAGTAACAATGAGGAAGCCTTAAGGATGAACGCGGACTTGGTTGATGAAGCACGGGACAAACCCAAATCCATCTAGCCGCGTACCAACAGAGGATAGCCCGGTACTATAACTCCCGAGTCAGGAATCGAAGCTTCAAACTCTATGACCTCGTCCTACGAAAGAGTGAAGTGTCCCAACCTCGCCACACGGGAAAACTCATTTCAAATTGGGAAGGCCCATGTAGAATCCAAATAGTTTACCGGGTTGGCACCTATGAGCTCGAGGAATTGGATGGTAAACCCATCCCATGCACTTGCAACGTGGAGAATCTCCGAAAATTCTATCAGTGAAGTGTAAAGCAAAGGTTTAATAAAGTTTGAAGTTTGAATTCCAAAATTCTATTAAGTAAAAAAAAGAAGTACAAAATTAGATGCTAACGACCTTGGATACAACAAAGCACAAAGAAAACCTAGTCTAAGGAAGTGGGGGCCTCCTGGACCTCGCCCTTGCCTCCCACTGCCTCCTGGGCGTCACCCCTAGCAGTCTCCTGGGCCTCGTCCTCATTGACCTCCCCAGCGCCAGGATCCATTGCAGTAACCGCGCCCATTTCTTAAGGAGAACATCAAGATCAAGGCCTGAAAAATTGAGTCCCAGGTAAAGGAACTCAACCTGCCTCTTGACCTCATTGAAGCCCGTCAGGATCTGGACCTCGACCTCATCCAGTAGTTCCTCTTCTCTTTCAGCAGCCTTGGAAACCGCCTCCTCCATCTGGGCCCGGGCCAGGTCCCTCTCCTTCCTAAGGGCATTCTTGGCCTTGCACTGTTGGTCCCTCTCAAAGACGGCATCGTCCTTAGCCCGCTCGGCAGACTCCAAGGAGGAAGACAAAGCCTGGACCAACTCTCGGGTCTCCTCCAGCTTGTATTCGATCTTTGCCAAATGATCATCCAAATCAAAACAATGGCGAGCAAGGACGCGGCCAAGAACTCCAGCCTGAAACGCGAATGATGTTAGAAGAAAATGAGTAAACTAAAAACCAGGGTAAAACAGAGGGATGTTATCTGAGAGAAGGTGGTCTCCGCAGCCGAGCACAACACCTCGAGAGGCTTCGTCGATAGCTCCAATATATCGCGGGGAGGGATCCCCAAAATGAGGTGATCAAGCGTAACCTTCGGGTGAATGAACACCGAGTTGTCACCCCTCAGCGCCCACCGCGGTATGAAAGTAGCAGCAACCCCAGATCTGCCCTTGGAGGAAAACAGTCCCGGGTGAAAAGTGGGTACAGCAGGATGCTCCCTACCCTTGGAAACTGGAACCATCGGAGGGCTCCCTTCAACTGCGGGCACTGGGGTATAGGCCCGAGACTTCTTCTGCTCTTGCCCTTAGCTGCCTGCCTCTGCAGCTCTTTTTCTCTCTCAGGACATGCGTCTCGCCCTCTCCATTGCCTTGGCAGCCACATCTATTTCTGCATAAATAACGAGCGTTAATAATTTAGAATAAAAAATCAAAGTTACTACAAGAATGAAAGGCTAAGGGCTATCGTGTTCGAGGTCCGGCCGAAGGCTAGGAGGGCAAAGGCCGCGCCTGTGGAGCTCTTCGTTATCTCCAAGCACTCCAATTCCCAAGGGCGCGGCCAACATAGCCTTAATCGTCTCCTGTTCTCAGTGTAGGAGGTGCGACCTTTTGCACGCTTCAAACTCCAAGCGAGGGGAACTTCAAAGCTTTCAGCACTCTTTATGAAAAAAAAAACCCCTTTCCACCTCTTCACAGAAGAAGGCTTATACTTTAAAACCCTCTTCCGCCTCCTCGAACTCACAATGACCCACCCTGTATGACCAAGGAGGGCCAATTGGAAGTGCACTTTGAACACGTTCATGTTCATTACTCCACCCAACTCATAGCACACGACAATGAATGCTAGGATTAGTCGGACGGAATTGGGCACCAATTGACTTAGCACGATGCCAAAATATCGGAGCACCAAGCAGAAGAACGGATGAAGAGGGAACCTGAGCCCGACAACACACAGCTCGTAAGGCATCTGGCCAAGGAGGACATCGCGGGCCCTCTCCCCACCTTCTGGAGCCCTCACATGGTAATCCATGGGGATCTTATACATAATCTTAATCCCCACGAGCTCAGACTCCACTATTGAATTCGGAATGTAGTTCACTTCAAATGTCCACTCCTCCCTCTCAGTATCCAGGACGTTGTCCCTAGTGAGCATTGACGCCCGGACATCCTCCTCCCCAGATGACTCCCCTTCCTCACTCTCCTCATCATCCCCTCTCCCCGGGGCATAGGGCACGAGGGCCAGAGCCCCATCGTGAAGGACGGCCTCCAAGGAAGAGACCTCATCGCTGGAGGAAACTCCCATTGCCTCCTCCAGCTCCCTTAAGAGATCCCTGCTTATATCACTCTCGGACATTTTACTTACCAAAAAGTCTTTTTTAGGGTTGCCTCCTAGAAAGACCGAGTGCTCTCAAGATTCCTCTCTCACTATGAACTTTCAAAAACACAAGTGAAAAATGAAGGAAGCATGAATCCTCTTTTATAGAAACCAGGGCAGCAGAACCAAGAGGCACTAACTCAACTCTTCAAACGAGGCGACGCGCCCTTTGCTGTCATCAAGGCACTGTTTTCGTACCCTGAGGTGACAGCTGTCATCTGAACACGCCCCCTGCTGTCACCAATGCGCCGTCATTGTTTGTTGCACCTACAAAAAAGAACACAGTGAGCCCAAAGTGGGTAAAAGGCCCACATACACAAGCAGGAAGAAACAACGTGAACATAATTTCTCCAAGTCTTGATCTCTCGTCCAAGTCTCTCCAAGTTCAAGCGTTTGAGTTGCTTGTCAAATGCTCGAACAAGATTCTCCAGGTCCGAGAGTTTAAGCTGCTTGTCAAGCACTCGGACAAGTTCTCCAGATCTGAGCATTTGAGTTGTTTTGCAAACGCTCGGATAAATTCTCCAGATCCGAGGGTTTGAGTTGTTTGTCAAACACTCGGACAAGTTCTCTAGGTCCGAGCGTTTGAACTGCTTGTCAAATGCTCGGACAAGATTCTCCAGATCTGAGCATTTGAGCTGCTTGTCAAACACTCGGACAAGTTCTCCAGATCTGAGCGTTTGAGCTGCTTGTCAAACGCTCGGACAAGTTCTCTAGGTCTGAGCGTTTGAGCTACTTGTCAAACACTCAGACAAGTTCTCCAGGTCCGAGTGTTTGAGCTGCTTGTCAAACGCTCGGACAAGTTATCCAGATCCAAGTGTTTTAGCTGCTTGTCAAACTCTCGGACAAGATTCTCCAGGTCCGAGCATTTGAGCTGCTTATCAAACGCTCGGACAAGTTCTCCAGATCTGAGCGTTTGAGCTGCTTGTCAAACATTCGGTCAAGCTCTCTAGATCCGAGCGTTTGAGCCGCTTGTCAAACGCTCGAACAAGTTCTCCAGGTCCGAGCGTTTGAGCTGCTTGTCAAACGCTCGGACAAGTTCTCTAGATCGGAGCGTTTAAACTGCTTTGCGAACGCTCGGACAAGTTCCCCGAGTCTGAGTGTTGAGAGACAGTTGTCAAACGTTCGGCCAAGACTTCTCCTAGTTCAAACATTTGGAACTTCTTCCAGATTTCGCCCAAAATCAGGATCGTTTTACTGAAATAAGTGTAAAAGGCAAGGATAACATGCAAGACAAAGATTGAAAGAAAGGTATTTTATTAATTACAACTAACAACCTCAAAGTACAAGGAAAATATGGCTCTAACAGCCTCAAAGGACAAAGGGAAAACCGAGACACCAAGCTTTTTAGGCAGTCCAGTACACAAGTTGCCTAACCTTTTTAGTCCTCTTCAGGGTCCCCTCTTGAGCCTGAAAGCTCTCACCTGCCATGAACAGCTCCAGGCTTAGGGGACATTTTCAACCGCTCCCGCTCGGAATCTGGAAGAGGTCCTTGCCCCGCTCGGAATCTTAAAGAGGTCCTGACCCCCGATTAAAATCAAGAAGAGGTCCTTACTCATTGGGCAACATCCCCCCTCCAGAGTAGGCCCTTCTTCCCTCTTGGTTTCCATAAATCCCTCAAAGAACTACTAACTCCCCTCCCTCTCCGAGACCATCACCATCAAAATTTTCTACGTTGGAACGTAACCTCTCAATTATCAAGAAACTAAACTTGTTTCAGTTTAAAAGAAAAGGTGTCAGAGACCCATTTTTATAAGAAGGGAAAACACGTTCAACGAGAGGATTTAATGCAAAAAACAGAAAAAGATGAGACTTTACGGTTTCGAGGCCACTCACACTTCTCCAAACGACTTTTTGCTTCCTGAGAATGACGAATCGGCTTCCAAGGACAGCCATCCAAACACAAGTTTGACTCACGCATACATTTTCAGCTCCATTAAAAGCCCGTGCCACACAATACTTCTTTAAGTACATAAATATACTCAAGGAAGTGGAGGCCTGTGATGTGGCCCAAAATACTCCGGCCTAGTGAACTCCCAGGCCCAACAAGACACTCTGGCCCAGCGAACTCCCAGGCCCAACAAACCTGCACATAGGCCCAGATATCACCTACAAGGCACCTACACGCGTTGAACCCCTTCAGCATGGTAAGGCATACGTGGAATGGATAGGTCACACCTGCGCCACGTCAAAGCGTGGTTAGTAGCCCTAACTCCTCTAAAACATGCTATCACTCTGACACACTCATCACCCTGAAACACGCCCTTAGCACCTAATCTCTGTGAGCAGAAGCGGTATGGGCAAGCCCATACCCTCCCACATGGGACACACCTACTCGAGGGACTATAAGAAGGTACAAATATGAAGTCCATGGGTAAGATTTCACACACTCCTCTCGAAAATACTTTATTTTAAAGCTTAAGCACTCGGTTTCGCCCTACCTCAAGTTCTGACTTGATCATCGGAGTGCTCTCGAAGGTCTCTCCCTCCACTCCTTCCGAAGGTCTTTAGTTCACCACTGTTGCTTGTGCAGATTACGTTAGCATCCAGGCCACGCCAGTATCTTGGCCACGTTAGCATCTACAATTTTCGACATCAACACTAAATATTATCATAGTACCATTTTTCCAAAGAAAAAAATTATAACGATGCGAAACATGATAAGTTTCATAAGAGAGAAAGTATAATTGTTAGTACATAAATTAACCATTAGATATAATTACAAAATCGTGAAACTCATCTTTTGTTTTGAAACAAATAGAAAAGACGTACGTCCAAAAAAAAATGTTCAAAAATTTACGTTTCAAGGTGTTTTGCCTCCATCTCGTTTCTAAACCAACTCATTTAGAAAATGCTTTTGAAAACACTGACTGCGACTATGACATCTACTTACTGCAGATGAGAGAAGAAAGAGAAAGAAGAGAAGAGAAAAGAGAGAAATGTGAGTTGGATATCTTGGTAAACACCATTAGCTTCTATTGATGACATGGCGCGATGAGAACGATTGGATTACTTAACACAATCACAGCCATCAAATAGAGAATACTAGACACTACTAGACTGGAGGAGGTATTAGGGTATGACGAACATTTGCCATTTATGGAGAAAACCCCAATGATGTACCCACAATTCTTTACAAAAACTTTCTGTCTTTTATAGGTATTTACAAAAACTTTCTGCTTGGTGCTGGAACATGATAAGACAGACGATTGGGTATGTTAAGCCATTCTGAGCAGCGCATAAGATCTAATTGTTGAAGGAAAAATAGAAAAATACGCCGCCATCATTCATTTCCTCGATCCACGGTTAAACTTTTAATGATGTAAAGAGTGATTTTGAAATAAACTAAACCAATCTCATTTTAAAATTTATTTAAATAATTGATATTTTAAAATTTATACAAATTTTATAAAATGATGAAACATGATTAGTTTACTCTGGTATTCATGTCTTAGGCAACGTTTAACTAAGAAATTTTCTACAGGAAATTGCCAATTCTTGTTGGAATGGCTTGTGCATCTGCGGTAGTTAATATCTAGGCA
Organism: Bretschneidera sinensis; assembly: GCA_023935145.1. Classification (NCBI taxonomy): domain Eukaryota; kingdom Viridiplantae; phylum Streptophyta; class Magnoliopsida; order Brassicales; family Akaniaceae; genus Bretschneidera; species Bretschneidera sinensis. Next base: position 122,730,436 of record CM043700.1, read on the forward strand.
TTTTAACAATAATCAGTACATATTTCATACAAGAGATTTCTTTATGAGAAATAAATGATTTACATGAGAAATAGATTTATTAATTATATGATTAACAAATCTCGAATAATTAAATTTTTTAATAAATTCGATTTAGAAAACATTTAAGGCCTATGTACCGTCTCTTTTAATCCTGTCATTTTGCTATCATCAAACGAATTTTTCTATTGGAATCAACTCTGTTTTTTATCTCCCTATACTAAACGATTTTTCTTAAAAACAATGGTGAACAATTAATTAAAAGCATTATCCTTCATTAGCAGGCTATCATCCCCAGCCAAGCTTTAGCACCTGCAGTCAATGACAGAAGCATAAAACTGCATAGAATTTTATGTGTTGCAGTTTTATAACTCACTCCTCTAAATGCACCATCTCCTTAAACACCAACAAGTCAGAGATTCACGGAAAAATAAAAAGAAACACGACAATTAAGCACAAACAACTCCATCATGTAGGAAAAATAGATTTTTTCGTTCCTGAAAATTTCAGAGCCTGCTGTAGTTAATGGATACTATTAATGGCAATTTGTTTGGAAACAGATTGAAACGGGAGACATGACAATAGAAAGGGTGTCCTTTCTTCCCATAAGGAAGATTATAAGGTACCTTGTCATCGTTGAAACTCAAAAGCGTTCTTGTAAGAACAAATATACCTATAATGAAGGGGAAAAAACTATTGACCTGGTAAATCTGAGAGAGGCTCCTCTGATCAAACCACATACACCCTCATACGATTCCTTCAGTTAACTTAGATTGTATATAGCTAAATACACATTTGCATGATGAGAAGGGCATCTAACTTAGAACAAATATATATAAACATTTCTTCACGAGCATCACGAACATGCAGCATCATAATTCCTTCACACATGAAAAGGAAAACTTTGCCCTCTGAATTCCGTTCTCCATATATTTGGAATCTGTCCTCCATATATTTGGATGCACTGCCAGTCTTCTTCTACACTTTATAAGATGATGCCTTGCCCACTAACTTATAAAAAGAACATCAAAAAGCGCTTACTGCCTTTATTCGTTTATCAAATTAGATGTCCTCCCCCATTCTTCAGGTACTCCCACCAGCGTAGGTGCAATCATTGTAGCCTACATGTTGGAGGAATAGCATTCTTTTTCAAGCAACATGTTGTTATGATGATAGTGAAACAAATCCATAAATTTATATATTTAATATGACATTAAAGGAGAAATATCAGAATGCATTAATAGTCTAGACTACATAAATGGTTATGTTCTGGCTTGCAGCTTGCAGCCATATAAGAAAGAACAAACTAGTTTCTGAACTCAACTTATAGAACTACTATTTTTCAAGAATTTAGGAAATTATAAGATTCTTCCAATATGATTTGTTTGAACCAATTATTGAGGCTTGCATTTGAGTAGACTTACTTGGATTGTTGGAAGTTAGTGTAGCTGTCTGTAAGAAATCACAGCTCAATGGATTCCGACCAGAAGTTTGATACAGGAGATTCATAGCGAATGCAGCATGTGATACTACTGTATTTGGCTCAAAACAAGCTCCGCCAGGCTGGACAGGAGTGCAATCAATCCCTTGCCCACAAGCATAATCTAGATTTGCCTGCAATTGGGCATCTGAAACACCTGCCTTTGGCAGACACCATGCTGATTTATTTGGCTTTGGCGATGGAGTCACTGGTGTTGATGGAGTAACTGGTGTTTTTGGAGTAGCCGGAGTCTACAAGCAAAACATTTCATCATATCATGTTAACAAAGTTTACTACAGCTACTACTACTGATTAGAAGAAGACCGACAAATGAAAATGGTGAGGATGATAAGTAGTACAGTAAGTTCAGAAGGAGAAATGTATAATGTTTGCTGCAATCTAAAGGGATTCAACCAGATAAACTTCACTCAAAGACACAAGTACCTAAGAGATACTTTAACCATTGCAATACTTCCATATACTAATCTAAAATTTGGTTATGCTGAACTGAACCATTAACGTTTATGAAGTCTCCTACTTAACTCAGAAGAAAATGCTAATGCTTCATTTTTCTTACAAAATGTTATTGGTACGTATTAAACCCCAACTTCCATACCAAATTTAAAGGAAATATGTGCGAGTTTAAGAATTAGATACTCCGTTAATAATAAAGTCTCACCTGGCTGCTGCTACTCTTGGTGAGACCAACATCATATGTCATGGTAAGATCAGGCTTGAAAAGCCCAAACGCTCGCTCTGAACTAGGCCCTGGTTTCAAGTCCTCGTCATACATCGCAAACAGATACGTATCTACCGATTTCCCTGGCATCAATGGAGTCCCCACCATAGACCGTAGATGGGCAATCAAATTACCGTTGTAAGCCTTGGCGTTTTCAACGCTAGGCCCTACTTCATTGCTGTCTCCCTTGTAGGGCCACCCAGTCTCAGCAACCACAATCTCTACATTCTTAAAACCCATTGAATTCAACGCAGAATGAACAGCATCCACCTGTGCCAAAACATCACTTGTTAATACAACAAAAACATCGATTAACTATAGTTAATCTCCTATAATTAGATTTTAATTTATAAAAGATCAGAAATAAAAACCCACTTGAGCATCAAACATATTCATGTACTTGATATTTGTGTTGGAGTCAACCCGCCCTGCATTGGGTTGAAACAAACAGAAGGCCAGAGTCTCGGGTCTCGGGTCGCTCCGGTACGCGAAGTACGGGTAAGGGTTGATCGCGAAAGGCGAACCCGTGGCGTTGTTGAACCCCAACAGACCCTTCATCACGTCGCCGAAGCTCGGGTCAAAGCTTCCAGAAGAGGGAGGCTCGGATTGCTTGAGCACGGCCATTGAATGCACGGTCGAGACCTTGATCTTGCCTCCAAGAGACACCGAATCGAGGGCGTTTTGGACATTTCGCATCGCCGGCAAGAGCTGGGTCATCAGGCCTTGGTCAACGGAGGTCACAACCTCGTTGCCGACAGAGATGAGGATGATCTTACTTGATGGGTAGAACGGGACCACGTTGGCGTTGACCCAGTTCTTGGCGAAGTTTGGGTCCGAGGCTAAAGCTGGAATGTCGCCGTTTGCGGCGCCAATGACTATCCCAATCCCGGTGTTTGCCAGTGCTTTGATTATCACCGGGTCGGATCCGTACAATCGGACCTTTTCGATTGAGGTGGACTGGAGAAGTTTAGCGGTCGCTGACGGTGGAGGGAGGTTATCCGCGACTTGTCCGTAGTTCACGCCTATAAACGATTGGGAGTCTGCACAGAGAGTACAGAATACAGAGTGTGGCATTTTTTTTTAGCTTATTATAATTTGAGTTACTAAGAATAACTGAAAAAAAAAATACAAATTTGATTTCTGTACTAATGGGTTTTTGTCTGGATTTCTTAGCAAACAAACAGTTTTCTTTCTTTCTTTCTTATTTTCACTTTTCCCTTTCTTACATATGGAAAGTCCAAACTCTAGACGAATCCGTTACGTTTAAAAAGAAAAACATTTAGAAGTCAAGTGGTCTTCGTTTTCTTTCTCTAGGTGAAATGAAATTAAGAAACATAAATGAGAATTTTAATGGAGCTGTATTACTTAACGCTTTCTCGGCGAAGAAACTGAAGAATCTGAGCACTGAGCTTTCGATTTCCAGTGATAAAGGGAAACAAACAAAACTATGGAACCAATAAAAATCCAAAAGTAGTGCTCCTCTAAGAATTTACTGACATAGATTGTGAGAAGTTTCTATAAACCATCTACCTTAACTTGAAGTTTATATATAAAAGAAAACGTTTTGTAAAGGAAATCCCATAAAAGATATAAGTAATTTGATTATATAAAACGTGAAATTTAAACTTACTGGCGAGGTTTACAGCCAGTAAGATGATGACGAGGAAGAAAGTTGCAGTATAAGGAAGCACCGCCATAGCTAAAGAGCTTGCTCTGTTTTGCAATATTACGTGAGTTATTTCGATGTCGGTAACGGTGGGGAATAAATAGATGAGGCAAAAGACAAAAAGGTCGAGGGTATAACCGTATAATTGGAGTTTAGGTGGCCAAAGGCCACAGTATTATTCTTCACCTTGTAGTGTTCGGGTATACCCGAAAGTTCACTGTACTCTCCATTGATGAACCGACGTAAATGTCCTAAATTTTATGACCGTTAAGCTTGTTCTTGAATTTGCTTGTCAGTGGGCGACAGCTGCATTACACGTGGTTTGGATCCGAGTTGCATGGTTCGTATAATTCAAATCCCCATAACGGCATAATCCGATACGATTATGCCGTGGTTTGGATCCGAGTTGTATGATTAGAAGTGAACAAATATAATACCTATGTACACGAAAATTTGGTTGGATTTAAATTCGGTTTGATTTGAAAATGTATTAAAATAATATGATTTAAATCATTCAAAAAGTTATAAATTCGAAACAATTTAATTTAATATAAAAATTAAAAAATAATAATTTATTTTTTTAAATTGAGATAATAGTTAATTAATTAGTTGTCTAATAAAGTAAATTATATCATATTTACTAATTTATTGATTTATATGTATTGATTTGTATGGTTCAATATTCTATTAATACGAGTAATATTATTAGCTTTAAATTAAAAATTGAGAATATTAATAAGTTTTGCATTGTTCTTAACGTCACAATAAAATTTTATCTTTAATTGTCATAAAAAAAATAGAGTTTAATGAAGTGATTATATGAAATTTAACTATGTGGATCAGCTATCTTAGAGTTTTTAATATTGCATTTTGAGATTAAGAGTTATAACATTGCACATTGTATTTACGAATTAAATATATTATTTTAAAAAATAAACATTGATGTATTATTAATTAATTATTACGAATTTAATCATGCAACTCGTTTAATCGTATTATATACAAATAATATATTTTTTAATTATATATAAATATTTATTTTGTTAATCAGACCTGATTCAATTCGATCAAAAAAGTCAAAATTATTCGAATCAGACCCAAACTCAAATGATATCAAAAGCAAGGAATTTATCTCAAGCATGAATGTGGGGTACTGCAAAACTTCAATTTATTGATCAAATTCCATTAATTTAATCCTAGCAGGGATCACGGTCTGGAAGCAGACATGAGTTTAATTTGAAAAGCATAAAAGCACACACCATGCTATCATTAGGAGAAAGTGGGAAACTTTACAATGGTTTTCCTTCTCTACTAAGAAACAACACTCACTTATTCAGAAGGTGCCAATACTTCAAAATACTTCTTTTAACATAATACAAATAAAGTAAAGCATATCCAATTAAAAAGCACAATGTAAAAAGAGCTTCTCATATAATTGTAGAATATTGATAGTTATAAGGGAGGAAAGTATAAAGGTAATTTAACTTTGGGAAGGTGGGTATAATTGATGCACAAGCAAACTTTTGAATAGAACAATATAAAGCAACTTTTTACAACTTCAAAATTAAGCTTTTATGCAAGTGTTACAGATTTTGGCAAAGAATAAACCTATATTAAATCTGAGGTTCATGAGTAGGGATAGATTCGAGTTGAACTCGGTTAAAATTTGATCAAAATTGAGCTCGAACTTAAAAATTAAGTTCGAATACTTTATCGAGTCGAACTTGAATACTTCAAGGTTCGACTTGAAAGGCTATCAAACAGTTTGATAAAGTATTATTGAGCTCGAACTCAAATTAATATTTATTTAATATTTTTATTTATTAAAATTATAGTTCAGACTGAAGCTTGAGCTGAGTTCGAATGGACAATCTAAAGCTTACTTGAGCTCGAGCTCGAACTCAAATAGACTCGTTTGTTATCGAGTTCAAACCGAGTCAAGCTCAAACCGTCATAAAATTGATCAAATTCGAGTTTGAGCATGTTTATTTCAAATCGAGCCGAACTCGATTCGTCCATCCCTATTCATAAGATTCTCTTGAACTAAAAGTCAAACGGAGAGAAACAAAAAAATCGTGCCGAGCCTATTTAATCAAATTTTTTTTTTTAATAAAACATATCTGGATAACAATTTTTCGTTATTACCAATGCTTTTAAAAGAAAAAATTTATTTTTATTTTTCTTTTCATCATTTATCTAACTAGCAAGCATTGACTACATGTGTAACAAAATTCTGAACCAGGCCAATTTAGGTGGTGTTTGGGTACCTTTCTAAGTGGAGATTTAATTAAAGCTTTTTTAAATGGATTGATGAGATTTAATCAAAGCTTTTTAAAATGGATTGATGATTTAAAGATAAATTTAAGGATATGGTGTTTGGGTACCCCATATTTATTAAGATATCGAAACACTGCCTTAATTGTAAATGCATGAAACCTGTTCCATGTGTACTTTTCCCTCTTAATTAAAATGAAGCGAAAAAATAAAGAACAACGACCTAAACCATAGCACTAGTCCCACTTACCCAACCTGCTATTCAAAAAACCACTAACACATTTGTCTTTAATTTGTTGTTCTTGAAGGTGATTGATGACAACGACGTTGTCTTGTTGCACTGACCATCGTATCAGGGTGCAACTATTATACTGACCTGTACAATTTAAACAACGTAAGTGGACAGTTAATTAAAGGAAGATTCTGACTGCTATTTATATCAATTAAAAATATTTATATAAGTTGAATTTAAAATATTAATTTAAATTTATATAAAATTTTATTAATAATTTTAAAAAAATTTATTGATAATATCAATATATCGGATTTAAAACTATTCAAGTATTTCTTCCATTTAACTTCATGCTTCTTTTCCTCCTCACCAATAAATTTTGGGCAAATTTTGCACTTCGATGAATTAATCTTGTGATAAATTACTTTTTGACAAATTACTCTTTGTAATTCATGATGTTAGCATTAGGAAAGTATTTCGTTAGTTTTTAAACATATTTCATTATCTTTACATCTAAAAAAATTAACGAAATATGCTTAGAAACGGATATAATATGTTTAAAATTTAACGGAGCACACCTAAGACTAATGTCGTGAACCACAAGAGTCAAATTATTAAAAAAAAAACACAAAAAAAACAATCTATCATAAAACCAGACCATAAGAGTACAAAGTATACTTTGCCCACAAAGTTTTCACGCATGTTTTAGAATCGATCTATGTTATTTAACAAGTGTGCTTTTTTTTTTGTTGTCTGTGTTTCACTTTTCTCTAGCTATTGATAATTATCTGATTTAAATGTTTGTTTATAAATTTATAATTGTCAATTTTTATTATGACCTGAATTTTTTTCAGAGTTATTGAAATTATTAAGATATTCACATATAAATTATCTCATATAAAAATATAAATAAAAATAGGATCAGAATTTATAAGTTGTAATCGACCTTAACAGAAACATGATGGACAACATGGTCATTTTTCTTTCCTTTCCTTTTTGTTTTAAAAGAATTGCAGTAGGTGCAAAAGCACTCACATGGTACTGGACCTATTTGCAGGCCGAAAGTCAAGGCCGATTTGGCCCAATACACGTTCTCCGCAGGGGCCAGACAGCCCATGTTAAGAGGTTGCGGCACCGGGAAACCGTAAAGTGAAAACAGATTTTTGAATGTTTTGTTTCCAAATTCCCTGGGTTTATAAATTCTTGCTAAAAGGATGGGATAAATATCTTATACGAGAGTTGATCATTCATTTGAAGCTCCAAAACCCTAGATCATATGAACAGGTACGCTTTACCAGTAACCGAAAAACTGTTTCTGGTATTGTAATTTTCCTTTGATCATCCTGCTAGGTGATCTTAACTTATTTTGAAATTAATCAAGTTCTTGTTTATATTGGAATCAGAACATCAAATTGAAGTTAATTTGTGTTAATTAATTAATTACATATCTAGAAATGAGACATTTGCTACATTTACGTCAGTGTTAGCATTTCATTATTTAGGTCTCTATTGTGCACCATTTAAATTACCATTATCTTAAAAGATGTCTCTATTTCAATTTATGATTTTCTTTTAATGGATGGTTTTGTGCTTTAAACTGCTATGGAAATCAGTTAGAATGACTGTATTTTTGTGAGAAAAAAAAAGTGTTTCATGTGTGAACTCACATACATGTAGTAACTGAAATTTGCAAATAGCATTGCAGTTTACCAATAAACAATCATTACATTTCAATTTATCGTTTATGAAACCGCCTCAGTGATACAAGCTGGAAAATAAAACCTACTTTGCTTAGATAAATATCATAATGTTTGTTTAATCAAATCGAAAGTGCTTAAACGCATAAAAGATCTCTGGTTACCTCATCTAGGAGCCCATTGAGAACATGCTTCTCCACATCCCTTATAACATCATCTTTTTCGATGAATGCAAACATCATATCGTTCCAACCCAAGTCCCACATGCAATTCACATCTGGATCCTTGTTGTGGAGATCACTCTCAAGCACTTTTGGTAGGTAGTCTTCAACAACACCGTAGAATTTTAACTTCTCAAAGTCCTTATTTAATTGCTTAACTAAGCCATCCAAGGATTTTACCTTAATGGAAGTGATGGATACCTTCATGAAAGGATGACTGCTTAGCTCTTGTCGTCGCCCTTTTCGTTTCATTACTTCATAGCCACAGTCTAATATGAGTTTGCTATCTTGGTCATGACAATCATGCCCACCGGCATGAAGAATGCCAATAGGAATGTTCAGTTTGAAAAGTGCCTCTGCGGTGTTAAGGCATAGTCGGCTTTTAATCAGTATCTGCTTGAGATGATTTTCACTTTCTGTCAGTGGCTCTAGTATTTCTGATTTGGAAATTTTTCGGTGCTCCAGTTGTGAGGTGTAAAAGATATCCATGCTTTCTTCATGAGTTCCTGAAATATTGAAACAATGAAGTTTGACTGTCAATCCTCCCCCTCCTTTTCCCAAGCGTATTTTGACGATATTGTTGTTAAGTGTGTATGCATGTTGCCATAATTTCTGGCCAGGAGTATGGATAAACAGAGGTTTTTGTGAAGTGCAGGCCTTCAATTTATTAATATAGGTTAGATATCCGTGTAATGAAATGGGGTGTTTAGATCTTTTATCCCCCTCGAGAGGCTCAATGATCAAAATAGGTTTAAGCCTGTCTCCTGATGAATACTTTAGGAAAACAAATTTCCTGTGGACGGTTTCACATAGGGTAATATCTCAGGTGGAGGATGAAAAAGATGGTATTGATTTGGGAGAGGCTGATCAACTTCGCTACCTTTTGTTTTTTTCTCTCTCTCTGTGCTGTTTTGTAGACTAAGAAAATAACGATTTCTGCTTCCGAAAGATGAGAAACGAAATTGAAAATGCAAGCTTGTACTTACCATTTAGTACATCGGGCACAAATTTTTCAGATTTGAGTTCCTCTCTGCTACGAACAGATTCTTGAGCTTGATGATCATTTGTAAGTCTTGAGATTTTGTTTTGACACTGCATAACATTTAAAAAATTTACGTGAGCTCACTGTTTTGGTATTATGAACATTTTCAGACAATGAAGTGGCCTGTAGTTCGTAGAATATATATGTTTCATATTTGTGAAATAATAGCCTTTAGATTGCAGCTATGATGGGCTTACGCTGTCAGTTGGAACTGGAGTTTGTGGTTCTTTTTGGCTTTGGTGGTCACCCTCTCCAGGAATGTATAAAACTGGATCTTGTTGAATTTCTCTCTGAAGTTGTTGTGCTCGATTTGCTGGCTGAATGGTTGCTACCAAGTTTTCAGACTTAATGCTGCGCACTTCTGCTTCTTTGGACCTGCTGGTTCTCACTTGATCAGCTTCTTTTGGACTGCTGAGTTTGTCCTGCCTTCTATGTTTTGCTTCTTGCAAAATCGAACTCTGATGTTTCAGTGGCCTGGCTAAGTTGTGCAAAATCTCATTTCTTCTGGTCATCACCTCATTCATCTTTTGAGGGATCTCACTTTTATGCATATTTGCTTCTTTTGTCTTCTGTGTGCCTTGCTTATGAACACGTGTTTCTTCCATAGCTGGTGGAACGTCAGCTTGTGCTAATTCAGATGCTAGATCTTTTGGTGAGGAATTCTGGTTTGAGTTTTTGTTCATTGGATCTTTCATATTAATATTTGAACTAGTGGAACTTCTATCCCTGGAAAGATCTTCCAAGTTTCTGCCATTATGGGACCCCTTGGATTGCATTGCATCATTAACTTCTGTAGAACTTTTCCTACCAGCTGCAGTTTGGTTCAGGCGTGTCTGCTTCTTTTTCATATTAAGTGAATCATTCATGGGTTTCGATAAACTACTGGGTATTGGTTCACTTCCTTTTTGTTTCCTCACCTGCAACTTATGTTTCACACTCTTCTGCTCCCTTTCTTCTGCTTGATGCTTTTTTTCCTGAGGGTCAGATTTTTGAAGCACGAGTGGTTGTTGGAATCTGAGATTGATTTGAGGCTTTTGTTGGTTCCTGAGGAGGAACTTGTTTGTGTCTCTGTTTTCTATTTGAAATTTGCTTTCCTTGTACTCTGTTTCTTCTTGAAATGTAAGTGCAACTTCTGGTCTTTTATTCATCTGTGGTGCCATCCGCTGTGGCTCATCCTTGATTACTGGTTTTTTGGTTTCACCATTCTCTGTGCTTTTATTCTCCTGTTTTCTTTCTTCTTCTCGAGTATTGTTTCGACTTCCGATGTTATTGTACAAGTGTGTGATGTTGCTTTGTTGCTTATATATTCTGATGGCAACCTGTTGTGAGCCCGTCACTTGTTTCATAGCTTCCAAGTCCTTTGAGGCTTGTGTTTTGCCATGAAGGACCACCTCAGAAGTGCCATTTCGCGTAGCCAGGTTCTTTCCTGCTTGCAACACAATGAGATCCTGAATTGTTGGAATCTTGCTTGCTTGTGTTACCTTCTGTTTTACAATTGGGGGTGCTAGATTATCAGTATATTTCGTCCTCTGTTCAGTCTTCTTGGTGCTTGACTTTGCAGTTTTGTTTGAAACCATCCCTTCTACTTTTGGCTTGGAACTAGAATCTTTCTGTTTGTTGTACTTCGCATCTGAATTTCCCGGAAGTTTCTCCAGCCCCATCAGTTTTGCAATAACATTTGGAATTCTTCCCTTCTCTGCTTTGGATTGTGATGAACTTGACCAGTTATTTTGGTCTGAGAACATGGCAAGAGTTTTTACATCAGGACCATAGCTAGATGATTGCTTGTGAGAACTTGAATTTGAGGTCGAAAGAGTTTGTTTTCCATAGTTGAAGTTAGCTTCTGAAGGGTAAGTAAGAGCTGCCAGCCTCAGCTTCAGATCAGTCCTTGCAACTTCTTGGATGTCATGATAATTTCTTGAGGGCTTGTCAAAGGAAAACCTTCGCCGGTCCAGTTGCTTCTGCTCATCTATTTTGATAGTTTTGTCATCATCATCTTCATCATCCTCAAGCAACGTGATCCGACTTTTTCTCTGCGGGTTGATCATGTGCTCTGAAGCTTCCTGCAGGTTTACAAGCATCCGCAGAGACTCTTCCAAATCCATGGCACCTTTCAATAATTCCTTTCCAATTTCTATCGAATATCCATCAAAGTTAAGGCCATTAGAGCAGGCTCTTAGGATCTGGTTTAATTTTTGAGCCCCCTTTGATATTTCTTTTATATGGAGTTGAGAGAGTGTTGGGAAACGGCCACTTGAAGGCTGGTGCCTATCTACACTGCTTCTTCTTTCCATCTTCCCATGGTCCATTGATCTCCTACCGATTTGATGCAGGAAATTTATCATTGAATTACTGCCTGAGGAATCCATTCTTGTGAGTTTTGCGCCATTCTCAAGGGCAAATGCCAGGGCCATGGACAGATCTCCTATTTTTTCTGAGCTCTGGCCTCTCCCAAAAGGAACAATCTGATTTGAAGCTTCTCCATTGGTGAGTTTGCCTCCACCAGACCTGCTTTTTGTGTTCCCATTTCGAAAACCAGTCTGCAGCAAATGAACCATTTTAAGTAAATAAATTTTTTTCCATCTACTTCAACTTTCATTTTAGGATACTAGACCTACTTCAGCCCTGAAATCTTACCATTTCGTGTGTTTTAATTTCCTTGGATCCTCTGTAAGTTCTCTTGGAGTATGCATATGCATCTGTCAAACACAAAGAGCAAATACAGCAAATAGTTATACATTTTAAAAGTGATTCTTAACTCGAAACCTGTTTCGCTTGCTAGCTGAAGCTTGTATGTCATTGGATCTTAGACTCATACGAGACGCATGGTGTGAAAATTTTAAAAATCCTCAGTTCAGTGACAGTGTTTGAATTGGGTGACAATTATTGCAAACAGCCTCTTCTTTATTTTTCTGATATTGTCTTTAGCATATTCCCCTTTGTTGAATGTAAACACGTGCACAATGTTTTGAAGTGTGTACTAATTCATATAATTTGGCCGAGAGGGGAAGGAAAGAATTTTAATCTTCTTCAAGAAAAGTAAATAAATAACTTCCTTTATATATTCAACTATTTGTTTGCCAGTAAAATGGAAGAAGAGAAAGTTGGATTACTGAGCCAATAGAAAATTTCACCTTATGATGGTCAATATATTTGTATTGAAACTGTAGGCAATGCACTGAATAAAGTTTGCTATGAGCACCTTTTTTTTTTTATAGAAAGGGAATCTGTTAGTTGAGCTGAAACCTTATCCTATTTTACTTTCTCTCATTAAGTTTGTATAATATTCTCCATTTTTGTAGCAGAACGGAGTGTAATTGCTTAAACCTTTGGCCCTAACCTAAATTGGAACTGAAACACAACCAAACAATTACTTTCCGAGACTAATCTGCCTGCTCTGTAATCTTTTTGTTCTTTAATCCTAACTCTAGTAAAGCATGTCATGCTTTCTGTTCAAGGATACGTTCAAATGGAAGTAGGAATTCTCTGCGGCTGCAAATATGATCTTTCATTGCACGTTTCACTCTTTTCAACAACAAAGTGGGAAAAAAATCATAGTGCTCATATCTAATAGCTTACATACGTGTATAATAGGCAATGAAAAGAATTGCATTATCTTTTGAGATTCCAATTGGCGACTTTAAACTTCTTTTACAACAGCAGGTGATACCTGCTGCTTTTATAAATATTGCTTGAAGTTATTGAACAAGAATCATGATCTAAAGAAAAGTTCTGTTGAGAATATTAACTTCTTGGTAACTTTAATTTGAAGCTGCTATTCCCCCACTGCACGATTCAGTTTTTGATGTGTGCTATTTGCATGTGTGTCTAATGCAGAGATTTCAATCAATGCTTACCTGCAACCGTGGGTTTTGTACGGTTTGAGCTCTGAGATGCAGCCAGACGTTCTTTTCGCACCCGAAGGTCATCTAACAGCTTCTGTGCAAAATCTGATCTCTTTGCCATGTTGTGCTCTCTATTGGAACTTAGTTTCAATCTCCAACAGTACTCCTTCAGCTAGAAAAATGGTAGCATGTCTTTACATTGAGTTTGGGCTATTTCTTTTACAGATAAGAGAAGGGATATGTTTTCATTCCTCTTCTAGTTGGGTAGGTTCTTTCGAAGTTGGGTGAGGTGGGAAGTCTAGTCCAGGGCAATAAGATGGGATTTGAAATTTTTGTCTCGAATGGTTGACGTGAACGTTAGCTCTCTCTCTCTTTCCGTAGGAGGGCGTTTGTAACATTTCGAGTATATTTTACTTTGATTCTAATCTAAGCAATGGCAGAGGTCTCAAAGGGCTTCCCTTCCAAGGCTTATTTAGTTTACTAACATTTTTTTTTCTTTCCACCTTTTTCTCTCCTGATTCTCAAGTAAATGTTTGCCTTATGTTCTCTTCATGCATTCATGATGATTCACATTGGTATGGGTTGCCAACATGGGTGATGCACATGATTAGATCTATGTTACCCGAACTCAGGTATAAAGTTGGACATGTTCGACAATTTTTTTATTATAAATTTTACGTTGATTTTAAGTGTTGTGTAACACGGATACAACCAAATAAAATAAAGGAAAAAGATAAATCAGTAATGATATTTGTATTATCAAAATAGACACTCTTGATTAAAATGCAACACTTGTTAAAAATGTGTTTTAGATGAGAATAGAAATGATAATTTAATTATAAAAAAGAATTGATAATTTACTACTTAAAAACTATGATTGATTTGATTGTCCGTTTTAATATCATTAGTAATTAAAATAAAAAAGGAAAAGATGAAAGTTAGTACTCAAAATGAAAAGTCTTTATAACATGAAAAATTATTTTTTGCAGGTTTAGTTGTATAAAATGTAACATTTTATATTTCTATTTTTTTAACACGAAACTTATTAATTTGTATATTTTTAACATAATATTTCTTTATTTTTCATTTTTTTCAATATCATACAGAAAAAAATGTTTTTCAAAAGATGTTGAAAAGATGAAAAAATAAAAAAAAATGTTTTCCAAATTATACAAAGAGTGTGCAAATTGATGAGGAAAATATTAGAAAAATAAACAATAAAAAATATTTTTCACAACTAAACATATATGTATTCCAGATCTTACTGTGTATTCCGTATTCTGATGCATATTCAATCTCTAACATAGTTTGGTGGATTCTACATACAAAGTGTGAGTTTCATATGTGGTTCGTTATGTGAAAGAATGAACATGTGATCAGATACATGCAATAATTTTTTATTGCATAAACTCAATTCACACATATAAAATATTAAAATTGATATTTTAACTTTTAAGTAGTCATCTAAATTTGACATTTGAAATAAAGAACTAACAATTTTACGTCGCGTTATGAATCTTGGTTAACAACTTATCATTTTACTCGGAAAAAAATATTATAAATAAAAAAACAATGTTAAAAGTGAGAGATAATTTCTATTTAATCCATTCTTACATGTTAAAAATAATGTCAAAAGCAAAATGTTAACCTACCAACCTCTTGAAATAGATACGTGGTTGTTTTTTTCAATGGTATGGTAGATTTTCAATGGTATGGTAAATGATCAATTTCTCATAATGTAGAATGGGATGTGACAAGAAATAGGGAGCACATCATGATGCATAGGCATTAAACTCGAATCAGCAGTGGACTCTGGAGTGGGTGCCATGTGGAGTAACTTAGAATTTTTGTCTCAGGGGACTCTCTCTCTCTCTCTCTCATACTTATACACACACTCATGCTGATATAATATACCATATAATATAAAGGACGTAATACATTGAAGCAACGCGCTTAATGTGCATGTGTAATCTGTTCATGAAACCAAGGAAGGCTCCAACGTAAGACAAAAGCGTGGGTGGGAAGAGGGTGTCAATCAATTGTCAAGTATTCAATCAACCGAACGAAGGATCAGAAGGCAATTCCCCATTTGGTAAATGGTAATCCCAGCTAGCTTTCAATTTGATTGACGTTTGGGGCATTGTAGCAAATTGGCAAACAAAGTACATGAATATAAATTCTATAGTTGTTATTATTAAAATTATTAAGACATAAAATTTAATAATTTTTATAAAATTTATTTTGAGTTTTATAATTTAGGTATAAAATTTAATTGAAAGAAAATTATTAAAACATTTTTGTGGTTTAAGTTTAATTACTTTTGTATCTTTATTTTTTTTTATTATACAATTGTATCTTTCAATCATAACAAAATCTAGTTACTGATCAAACCATAAAAGATCGATTAAAACATATCAACAAACAATTTTTAAAAATAGAAATACCCTTAATTAACTATTTTAAATATTCGTTTCTCTTTATTTCCCTTTTTCTTTCTTGACCTCTTGCTTATTCCCTTCTTTTTTATTTCTGCCATTAACGCAGACCTAAAACTCAAGGAATTTCCGTTTTACTTCTCCAGTAGCCATTTTGTCTTTATTGTTATTTAGCTCTTCTTTTCTTCATCCTCAGCCTTTCGCTTATTCTTTTTTTTCTTTCTATTTTTCTCCATTGAGCAGCACTGTCATCACCATCTATTAGGTTTTTTATCCTAAAAAACTACCCACCAGCCCATAGTCCACCTTCGGTCAGCCCCCTCTTCTCGCCTCTCCTCACTCCCAAAAAATTGACAATTACTAGTACAATTTCTTCTTTACAAGAACAAGGGGAAGCAAAAAACAAAAGACAAGGCATTTTATTCTCTTTTGCTTGATTAGCTTCACCAATCACCAATTACCAACGTTCATTAATTTGCATCATAGATCAGTACGTATCATCTTATTTTGTGGGTGTCGGTGGTGGTGTTGCTCATTCTTTCTTTACATTTTGTGTTTTTTTTTTTTTTTTTCTTTCTATACTTATTGATAGTAGTAAAAACATTTTCATATTGTGGAAAGAAATTAAGCCAGAGTCTTATGGGTATTAGGAGAATGAAGAGGAGATGAGCATGTACGAAGGGGATCCATGGGAGGCTCACTTAAGATAAACGTGATGATGATGGTGTTAGTTAAGTAAGAGCATAATAACATTATAATTTGAAAATTTACTGATTCAGAATAGATAGATACGATTAATTAGAGTTTTTTTTTGCTGTATTCTTTCATCTCAGAACATATTCAAAATTTAACTTTGTGGTTTCTCGAATAAATAAGAAAAAATGATTGTAAATAGAATGAAAATAACTTAAAAAACATAAATGAGTTTGTTCTGAAAATGACACGGAGATGTTGAACTTAAATGAGAGGTAATAATATCTTTATATTTGAGCACGTCTTTTAATAAATACAAAGTCAATAAAACTTTACGTTTATAAAGATCTATCATAATTAAAGATTGCGATCTTATAACAATAAATAATAAAGATACAAATATAATTAAACCCAAACCATAGGGATCTTTTAATAATTTTCCCTTTAACTTATGATGCCAGGGGTTTGATTTCATCTTTCGTCATTTTGCGGCAATTAATCAGATTTCATACGAGATAGAGCAATCTCATCAAACAGAAAATTCGACCTCACGAATTGAGCCTGAATCCGATCTCAAATACACCAAATCGCGAATTGAACTGTAATTCGTAGCCGATACAGGCGAATCCTGTATCTCAGCTACAAACTTAACCAGACGAGCCCGCGCGATCAGATGGAAGTGCGATGGTTAGACCCGAAAATTTTAAGTAGACCGGTCTGCCAAAGAATCTATCCTAACCAAGGCAACGAAAATCGAGAACCTTCTCAACTGTAGATAGGCAACCGACTCTAAATGGATAATCATTCAATCACTCAAATTTCACCGTTGATCTCTGAAACAATCACAGCCGTTGGATCTTTTAGGGTTCCTATATGATTCCGTTTTCATATGCTCATAGCCTGTATTCCCCAATTTCGTCCGCTTTGATTGCTCTATATATACCTTTCGCTACATTTTTTTCTCCTCCAATTTCTTCATTCAATTCATCCACCGTTTCACGAACTACCTTTTAATCATGGAATGCATTTAAATTTTCGATTGGAAGGTTTCGATTATCATCTACTGATGGATTTCTTCGCTATGGTAGATCTGTTTTTGGTTCGCTCTACTTGTCACGGTTTCTTTTAAGATCTGCGAAGTTTGGGTGACAAAGATCCATTATCGACTAGCTTGCCTCGGATATGTGGAGGTACGGGAATTTTCTTGATTTTATTGTCGTTGATCTTTCTTTTTCAAGTTTAGATTGAATTTTTTTTTTCAAATCTGGATTGAAATTTTTGTTTCATGTTATTTTATAATTCGGATGCGAATTTGGTAGTATTAATATGAAATTTTCTTGTTAATTAGATTTCATCCTTACCAAATCTATTTCTTGTAAAACAAATTCTATTTTTTGCAATTCATTATTTTTTGTCACAATATTTATCATATATTTCTCTCAATTTTCGACATATTTGATAGAAGGGAAGTTGCGTCCTGAAATCCGAATAATAATTATTACAATGAATATCATTTTGCAATCGCTTCGAGTTTGATTCTTCAAACAATATTCTTTTATTGTTTTTATATTTAAATTTGAAGATAAGGCTCGTTTTGTATTTGTCATGAATTTGTTCTCCATTTTGTTGTGTTCTTAGATATCTTGATTTGGGACAGAAGATGGAACGGATCAACTCTCGTTGACCATAATTCTTGGTCCGGATAGCCATGGAACGACATCTTTGGAGTCGTTTTGCCACACAAAAGCTGATGTTTTGAGCCTGATTATATACTTTCTTCTCCTTTTATGTATTGCAAATGATACGACATGATCATTGAATATGCTGTGAGGTGAAGTGAAAGAAGAATTGCGTGGTGAAACCTGTAAAAATTGTGAGGGTGTATGTATCCGACCTTTGCCATGACAGGTGCGCTTGCATGGCAGGTCAAAAACCCTAATAAAATTTTATCTTTTTGGGTTTTGGGGGGTGGGGAGATGGCACGGGATATTGATTCTCTGAACTTTTAATTCTGCCCGGCTCTCTCTTTCCCCATGTGTGTATTTTCTTCTCCTATCTTCCCTATATGCTTCTTGCATATCTATATTTTGCTGTTTTGGTTGGTCAACAATGCCAATCATGCAATGCAACACAAACAATCAAGGCAAATAAAGATATTCCTCTCACCAATATTGGATACTGAAGCAGCAGCTAATTGAGCTTCATTTTGATATCACCAAAAGGTACCGTCTATCGTGCACTTCCATTTATGCTATTACTTGATTTTGTCTTTTCATTGATCAGATTCTACATATCAAAAAAAGTTTTTTGTAGATTCTGATTCCTAATAAATTCCATGGGCAAGAAATTGATAAATTATTATTCACTGCCAAAAAAAGGTTAGTTTAATAGAATTATGCATGGTCATCACACATTGGAGCAATTAACAAAGGCAATTAACTGAACTGTTATTCTCCTACAATGGAAACTGTGGCATGTTAAACAAATGATTCTTTTATTTTACAAGCTGGACGATGAAGGCACTGCATTCGATGTCACTTTCCTGCCTACTATACCATTCATTCTAAAGTTGCTAATTTTTATGAAGTATGGTGCTCCTTCCAAATTGCTTTATTATTACTTTTAGTTGGCTACCATTATCTTGTGTACTTATAATTTCTAACTTAATTTCAATGACATGTATACAGCTGCAGATTGTGTTTCGTAGATGGGATTTATCAAAAAATTTGTAGTCTTGTGGTTAACAAGGAGGGCTAGATGTTGCCCTGATTAGAAATAGTTCTAGATAACTACTTTCATGCTATGTGGTCCTGGTGCTTTAGTTGCATTTTTTTCTTTGTCAATTCTTCCGAAGGTAGCATGGAATGGTATTGCAAACTCGTGCTCAATTGAAGTTGCAACATTCGTAGTAGCTAATATTTGTGGTGGGGACATTGCCTTTTGTCTTACATTTGAAGTCTGAACTTCTGTTGTTGTACAAACCAGCGGAGATGCATATGATCAGATCAAGAAGAGATTATAGCCTATTTGCGGATGTTCATTTTCTTTTATTCAAGTATGATCTCTTGTTTTAGATTCTGTACATATTTTGGGTGTGGGTTTTTATTTGATGGTTTGGGGGTTTGGGTTCATGAATAATTGTGGTTTTATAACAAGATGGGAACTCTAATTAGAGCATCATAAGTTGCTTATAGATTTGTGAGGTTGAATTTTGTAATTTTTGGCAGGACGTAGCTTTACTTGTGAATTTGGGGATATAAAGTAGTATTTTCTTTTTGTTTATAATTCGTATGATGGTTAATGCTGTGTTTTCCTTGCAATTATACACTTGGCAGCTGTTATGGTATAAGCATGTTTGATGATCATAATCGTCAGTGCTATGGCAAGGAAATTGATAACATTCGATTACTACTTGATTGCTTTACTGCTTCAAAATTTATGTTTTGATACTCGACTGATAAGAAGATTTGAATAATGGTTTAAATTAATATGCAGAGGTGCTTCAGTGATCTTCTACTATGTCAAATCTGACAGATAGAAGGTGCTTCAATGATCTTCTACTCCGTCGAATCTGATAGATAGAAGATGATTTGGTAATGTTTTATGAGGCCAAATGTTAAAAGGTGACGTGTAATCCTTTTCATTCTCATTATGCTTTATATAACGAGGCCAAATGTTAAAAGGAGCTCCGTAATCCTTTTCATTGTGATTAAGTGCCTTTTATTGGGAATGTTTTGGTCCCATTTCATTCAATGCAGATGAAGCATGGTGATGAGTTCTTTTTCGATATCAACTAACGCCCACTGGATTTCTGTAAAAATGTATAGCCAGTAACTTTGTTGGTTTGGATGATGTTGCGGTGGATAAGGCAATATGTGTTGGAATTGGGGCATCAAGTAGAGAATGGAGTATGCCATTAAGATTTTGATAATTGATATTTCGAATGGGAACTGTGTAGGGGAGAAAACAGTCTGGGGGGACTGTTATCTCATCTATCCCACTTTATTTGGGATAAATACGAGTTTTTTCAAGTGATGAATGCGTGAGGCTACAGTAGTAATTTGAGAGCTAATAAAATGGATCCATAAGCTCTAATTGGCAAGAGCGCTCAAACTTTTTTGTTTGGGAGGCTGGGGGTTCGAGTCCACCTGGATCCTTGGGTTCTTACTGCTTATTACGTGTGACATTTAATTGGTGAATAGCAAAATTACGTAGAATCAATAACACTTAATAATTTTTTTTTTAATTTCGAGTTTAAATTATTTCAAGTATTTTTTTTCCTCTGTTTCTGATTAATCATCAAATAATATGTTAAAACAATCTAGCTTTATTATTATTATTTTATTTGTTTATTCTGCTACGTTCTTGACGGCGTTTTCTTTATGTTCAAATTTTAATGAAAGTGTATTATTTATTTATTTTTGTTTATTCTGCTTTGTTTTTATATGGCGTTTTATTTTTGTTCTACATAATTTATTGCTTCCATTTGTCAAATTTTGAATGTTTATGATGACTCATTGGCCTAAAGTGACATTCTGTTTTTGGGTCCAAGGGTTCAATGCGGTTGGATCTACGCTTTTACGAAGGGGTGTGCTTTGGGCTAATTGTCCAATCTGTATCAATGGAAGAATGAAGTGTTCACTAGCAGTAGATTTATGATTTACGATTTTCAGATAAATAGTAACAGAGTTAAAAACTGTTTAAATAGTGTTTGATAAAATTATTTTTTATAAATAAAAATTAATTCGAAAATTTTAAAAATTTCATAAAAAAATCAAAAATTAGTTTTTGTAAATATAATTTTGTATAAAAAAATCATTGTTTTATATTTTTAGCTTAATTAAAAAATATATATTTTTAAATTTAAAATATTTAAATGTTATATTCTTATTCATAACGTTGGAGTCTGACATGGGTAAGATATAAATTAAATTAAAAAATTCATGTAACATAATTAAACAGAAATAATGAATCGGTCTAAGTTGCTTCAATTTATACGCTGGTCAATCTGGAATACGCTCTTCCAGTCCAACTAGAAGAAGAGAGGAACGGAATATTAGCAACCAACAAATAATTGTAAAAATTGAAAAGGAAAATTCATAAAAAGTTGTTCAAGAGTTGCTTCCTTAAAGTACAATTCTGGCAACATGAAATTACAGAGAGTAATAGAGTGGATGGAGTGAGTAATGCCACAACTGTATGAGTCACTTTTTCCCAATTTGTGATATACGCGTGCGTCTTATTCTCTGTGCCACTAGCCTTCTCCTCCTCTTCTTTCTCTTCTTCTTTTCCTTTTCCATGGAATTGAAATCTGATACCTCTCCTTTTAACATTAAATCCCTCCTCATCCTCTTTTCCTTTTCCATGGATTTGGAATCTGATACCTCTCCTTTTAAGTTTAAATCTCTCATTTGCTTCACGTGTGGTTTTGGTGGATTTACCTTTCTATGGAAGTGCATCCTTTGCTTTTCCTTAGTACCTTTTTCACTTTTGCCTTCCATATTCCTCTTATTCTTGCTTCTATTGCTGTGGCAGCTGTGATCCAGCTGCTTTTTTTTTTTTCTTCCTTACTTTTTAAAGGAAAATTACCTTAACCCACTTAAGTTTAATTCAAAATTACATTTGTTTACTCGTATTTTTAGAAACTCTTATTTTTATCATGCTTGATTTTGACAAAATCTATAAAATTTAATAAAATTAGCAAAAAGAAGTCGCTATTTTTTCTTCTAACTAAACACACTATTTAAAAAAAATAACAAGTGGATTTCTGTAATAAATAAATTAATTAATAAAAAAATAGTTATAAAAAATAAAAATAAAAAATAAATTAAGTATAGATTTAAAAAATACGAGTGGACAAATGTAATATAAAGACTAAACTCATATGGGTTAATGTAATTTTTTTAAAAGTAATGTTTTAACCGGAATGCCATATTTTAGGGGAAGGGATGATTTTGAACTTCAGCGTACAATGAAAAAATTGAGTTATTTTATTCAATTGTACGTTTGATAAAATAATAAATATAAAAAGAGAAATACATTTACCTCTGAGGTTTGGTTTAATGTATATTTACCTTTCATAGTTTTGAAAATTACACTTATCCACTTTGATCAGTGATGACCAATCGGATTTTGTTATTTTTTTTTTTAAGGATTTGATAAAAAGACAGTGTTAAACTTTCATCAGAGAATAAAACAATTAATTATTCTGTAAATGTTATGTACAGCGACACCCATTTCCCTTACTTTTCATTTTTTATTTAAGAAACCCAAAATAATTTAATTTAAAGAAATAACTAAAACAATTAAATTCAAAACAAAAAAAAAAGTCAGTGAAATCTCAATTTTCTTCTTCAACTTCTTCTCATTTCTTTTGAAGAAACCCGACATTTTTTACCAAGAATAATCATTAGATTGTCGAAGCATAAGCCAGGCTTACAGCTTCTCCTTCATCTTCTTCTTCTAACTCTCATTCTTTTGTCTTTATCGATTTCTCTCTCATTAACTAAAGCCAAAGTTTCTCTCTCTAGCAGCTTCCGAATCTGACCAGATCCAATCAGATATGTCTACACTCAACTAGATTAAGTTAGATCTAACGATTGGTCTATTCGATTAAGAAATCGGTCTAAGCAGAAGCGAGGAACTTAAAGACTCGGTTGCAAATGGGTAACTCGGAGTTTAAGAACCCGACGATGGATTCGTTACTTGGTTTGCTCAGTCAAGATGCTAAGAATGTTTTGGTTGCATGTGCTTGTTGGTTTGCTTGAATCAAAGAAAATGTAGTGTATGCGATTTTTTAGTACTTGAAAGCTAGATTTGTTGTCCTCGAGCAATTTATTTTTCAAATGTGATTGTTATCAACGTGTTTTTAATTAATTTTTTATTTAGTAGATACTTGATCTAAAATGGGAAGAAATAAGTGAAGAAGTTGTGTTAGTAGAAGGGTAATTTGAGATCAAACACAAATTTATATAAAACCCAAACTAAAAATAAGATAAAAAAGGTGAGTGTCATTTTCAAAACAACAAAAGAGTAAATGAATATTATGCCAAACTTCAAGGGTATATATGCATTTATCTCTATAAAAAATATATCACTCATTTATAAAAAAATATTTTTTAGTATCTTTATTTAAATTTTATTTATTTCTTCAATATACTAAACAAACACTTAGTCTTGTGTGACTTTACTATCTTCTCATCTATTTAGACTCGAGAGTAATAGTGATTTTCAAACAGTTTTTAATAAAAAAATATTTAAAATTGAAATTTATTTAATGCTTGATAAAAATGTTAAAAAACTAAGAATTGGAAAGAAATCTTCTTAAAGTATTTTTTTTTTCAATTTTTGATTATTCTCAAAACTGTTTTTCTTCTTGATATTTGATATAATTTATGTTTTTTAAAAGCTAATATCTTAGCGTCAATGTGCGAGAATCCATGCATTGGTTTCCATCACAAAAAGAAAATCTTGCCTTGGTTAGGGCAGATATGGAAGATCTTTTTGCGGTATCTAATCTTGATTCTTTACTTTGGTGGACTAATGCTCTTTGCCACTCGAATTCAAAAGCCAATGTGTCATCTTCCAAATAAAATAAAAAATAAAATCTGATAAGATTAAGATATTATAGATTGATAATTGCAATACTTAGAATTCTCGTTGTTGGGACTTTCTGCGTAATGGAACAGATAAAGCAGTCGGAAAAAGGTCAAAAAAAAAACAAGAGAAAGAGTTGGCAAAGCATGCACAAATTGACCCGAGGGATGCGCAATACCCAATATTGGAGACTTTCCATAGAGACTTAGTGGCCCTTGTTTTACTTTTCGTACAGCCAGTATGGGCAGGGGACCATCCGTTGATTTTGAAATACTTAGTTAGACTTAGATTTAAAATATTTTGTTTTTATTAAAAATATTTTAAAAATATTATGATATCATTCATCTTTAAATAAATGAAAAATAAAAAATTATTATTTGATTTTGAAAGTTGTGCTTTTAGAAAAATAACTGATCTAAAATATTTTATTTTTTATTAAAAATTGTTTAAAATATATTTTAAATAGATTTATATTTTATTATATGATATAAAATAAATTTTATTTCATATATTTATATTTTAAAAATATTATGATATTATTGATCTTCAACTAAATGAAAAATAAAAAAACTATTATAAAAAAATTATATGTTAGAAATGACAAGCTTGTTGATTTTTTTTTATAAAATTAAATAGCTTCACATCTCAAATAAATGAATATCAAATACCATCATAAAAGAAAAATCAAAGACAAATTTTTTTATTTTAAATATTAAATTGATACTACATGTTTTTGTTTTTAAAAAAAATATGAATTCAAATAATCTAAAAATTTGTGTTATAAACAATTTTGAAATAAATATAATTATTAAACTTATTATAATTATTCGGAGATATTTTAATATTAAAAGTACATTAGTCATTATAAAAAGTAATATCTGATTAAAATTTTAATTATTTAAAAAAATTCATTATAGGTTGTTTAGTGGTGAGAATTTATGTTTTACAGTGAATTGTGAGTTTTAAAAAAATTTAATATTATTTCAACAAATTTGGAAACAATTCAATGTAATTTACTTTAAAAAAAAAAGAAATTCAACGAATCAGTTATCTTTGGAAAAGAACTGGCATGTTGCCTTAGCCATTCATGTAAGAAAATCTGTTTTTTTTTTTCTCTCTTTATACTAGAACAAAATATCTTTAAAACAGAAACTCCCATTTCACTTTCCCTCTCTCCTGGGTCTTGTTGGCCTGCTTTGTTCTGTTCCATGACACTTGTGATTTAGCTCTCTCTCTTTTTCTCTCGCTCCCTCTTTCTTGCAGCGGAGGAGGTGCAGTACGGTCTCTTCTCGTCTTCACTAGGTATGTAAACGTTTGTTTGTTAACAGCCGATAAGTCTCTAGTATAGTACCGTTGTTTCAAAGCGGTGCACTCTGTTCTTTTTGGTTATGTTTTGCTAATGATTTGTCCGTTCTTGTTGGAGTATGATTTTTTATTTTTTTTTAATTTGATGTAGAATTGGGAAAACTATTTTTCTTGGGCGGTAGAAAGAAAGAGCTCCAACTAAGTTTTTTTTTTGGTTGTTTTTTATTGAGTATCGAATGCTGGAGTGATGTTTTCACAATGCACAAGCTGCTTTTGGTTTATTGTAGTCCTTGTGGATGATATTCGTTAATATTGAATAATTTTCTTTCCCAAGAAAAGTTTGGAGTATTATTTTCTCAACGCAATAGGATAGGAAAATTCGAAGAGAGTATAATTTTTTTTTGTATAGTAAAACAACCATCTAAACTAGGCAAACAACGGCCTAATTTAGGTCTTGTTATTGACTATGCAGTATGCAGAGCCAAGTTTTTTTTTGGGTAGAAAGAGTGGTTGTGTGTGGTGGTTGAATCATGCTTCATGTGACGATCCAACATTCAAATTGTGTGATAGCCATTTCGGTTATTACTTTTGTGGTGAAACTATCGTGGGATTGAACCCATCACAAGACTTGTACCAAAAGATATGGAACTGTTTTGGGGGGTTTGCGAATTATGAAGAAGTATTAGTAAGTTAGTAACGACTGCATAGATCTTGTGCTAATTGGATCATATGTATCCAGATTTGACCCTACACGGGTCTGATTTGAGCAGAGAGCCCAGTAGGCATCATTAGTCTTCAGTTGAATCAATGAGCGTGAATCATATACCCTATGTCCTATGCTATCTACTTCTAATTTCTTTACGACGTTTGTTGATGTCGAAAATCTGCCAAGGAGCCCACGGATCCTACGTATGTGAGAACCCATAAACTAGACAGTCTACCGGAGTTTGGGTCTCTTGGAAGACTCTTCGACGTTCAAGTTAGTATTCATAAAGTAAAGAATGTAAAGAACTAGAGAGTTATAAAGAGGGATTTCCCTTGTGTGAATGGGAGAGAGCTTAACATTTATAAAGGGGGAGCCCCTTTATATAGGCTCGAGATCTTATCTCCAGAAAATCTAGAGTGGGTCCCACTAGGGTGTCTCACCCATGCTTTTAAGTCTATGCTAAGGGTGTCTTAACCCATGTCTTTAGGTTTGTGAGCACATCATTGTACCTTGGAGTGATGTCACATGTCCACATGTCAACTTCTGACACGTGTCAACTTTCGACACATGTCAACTTCTGACTAGTTGTATATTTTGGATATATCAATGTTATTATTACTAAATTGTGTGGACTTGATTGCTTTAGGTAACCCTTTCTATGATGCAATTTCATCTGCATTTGTGGATTCGTTACACTAGTAGTTTGGCGGCTGAGTTTAACATTCTTGAATTTTTGTCTTGTTTCTTGCTAGTTTAGCTAACAACGGTAAAGACTCGTGATATGCTAAATTTGTATTGTTTTGGATGCAAAATTAGTTCCTGTGTTTTGTTTTTTTTCTTTTCTCAAGAATCCCGATTCTTCACAAGAAAATCTTACAGTAATCATTCTAGTGCTCTTATGCAATGTTCTGTGTTTCCAGGTTGATTCAGCTGCCAGATTGTGATAACATTGACCATGTTTCGTCTTTGGAGTAAATCTAATCACGATCAGGAGAATGATTCAGTGCAGTCTGAGTCAAAGGTAATTAGTTGAGAGTTAAAGTAGGCACTAAATCAATTCATATGACTGCATTGATTGCCTTTTCAGTGCTTATTTAAATCTCCCCTTACCCCACCGATTTATGTTTTGATAAAAGTGTATATGATAACATTGATCATTTGTAGTTAATACCGGTGAATGTTTCTTTTTAATTCACTAGCAGATCAAAGATCTTAAGGCTGGAATGGGGCCACTATCTCCACGCAGTTCACAATACTGTAGTGACGCATGCCTGAGGAGATATTTGGAAGCTCGGAACTGGAATGTAGACAAATCAAAGAAGATGTTGGAGGAGACACTTAATTGGAGATCGACCTATAAGCCCGAGGAAATCCGATGGGTAAGGCAGGTTAAATTTTCCTGGATGTTTACGTTTAAAGATGATAATGTTAATAATAAATAGTTACTTCCATGGGGTTTGTGAGTAAAACTTTCACTGATTATCATTGATGGTTTTGTTATCAGCATGAAGTTGCAGTGGAAGGTGAGACTGGAAAAGTATACAGAGCGAGTTTCCATGACCAAGATGGAAGGAGTGTTCTTATAATGAGACCAGGAATGCAGGTCTTATATTTAGTTCATTCATATAACCTGATTCATTGAACTTTCAGTTTTCAGAATTAACACCATTACAAAATGTTGCAGAACACAACATCATTAGACAATCAAATCAGACACCTGGTTTATCTCATAGAGAATGCTATTCTAAATCTTCCAGAGGGTCAAGAACAGATGGCATGGTTGATAGACTTCACGGGATGGACATTGAGCACCACCGTGCCCGTCAAATCAGCTCGAGATACTATCAATATTTTACAAAACCACTACCCTGAGAGGCTAGCGGTGGCATTTCTGTACAACCCCCCACGGATTTTTGAAGCATTCTGGAAGGTTAGACTTCTACTTTCCTAGCTGACATACTGATTCTTATATGACTATTAAAGATTACTAGATGTTTAGTCTACAAAAAGTCTCACTAATGATTAAACCCTTTGACCTTTATAGGTGGTAGTGATAACAGTTCTTAACTTTGAATAGCATGATACCCAATTACTAGGAGTTCTCTTTAGGCCTTACTTGCTGCTTAACCTTTTGCTAGAATAGATACACACAACCCAAAACAGGAGGAATAAAATGAAAAAGGAAAGAGGACATGGATGGTATCAAATTCCTAATCAGGCCAGATCGTTCCATTACTAAATATACCAGGAGATGGAAATTGATCATTATATTGTTGTTACTGGTAGCAGGCAATAATTAGATTCAGGGTACTTTCTGATTTGTATTTCTGTATGTTAGATGTTTCAATGAGCTTCTTACATTGTTCCATAGAATTTCTGTACTGCACTTCTCCAGCGTTAGTTGTCTGCCTCATTCTTTTGTGTTAGGCACCCCTTGTTATACTTTTCCAGCTCCATCGTGCAT
This sequence comes from Bretschneidera sinensis, assembly GCA_023935145.1. Lineage (NCBI taxonomy): Eukaryota > Viridiplantae > Streptophyta > Magnoliopsida > Brassicales > Akaniaceae > Bretschneidera > Bretschneidera sinensis. Next base: position 122,758,849 of record CM043700.1, read on the forward strand.
CCTTTGGCAGTTATGGGCTTAACTCATTAGATATTTGTGTCATTACCAGTAATCATTTGTACTTCTCAATTAAAAAAATATATTTATTAGTTATCACTGAAGTAAACACAAGAAAGTTCATCAGTAATTGTCCAACACAAAAAAAAGACTACTCGACTAATACTTCTCTTATCTTACATTTTTATCCCTTTTTCTGGATAAATTTTTTTCCTTTCCTTTTTGAACTTTGAAATGGATATATTTAAAATATTTTTAACTTTTTTGATTTATCTATAAGTATAGATTAACATGCTCTATTCACACACCTGCAGATTGTCAAGTTTTTTATGGAGACCAAAACATTTCAGAAAGTGAAATTTGTGTACCCTAAGAATAAAGATAGCGTGGAGCTCATGAGGTCATATTTTGATGAGGAGAATCTTCCAACTGAATTTGGAGGAAAAGCCATATTGCAGTATGATCATGAAGAGTTCTCAAAATTAATGGCTCAAGATGATGTAAAATCTGCAACCTTGTGGGGATTTGATTACAAACTCCAATGTCTGAGTAATGGGCATTCCAGAGCCGAGGTTGCTCCAGAGCCAGCCTGCCTGCCTTGTACCACCAGCCAGCTGAGGTAGGAGTTCTTAATCAGTGACTAATTGTAATAAGTTATAGATCTCTTATACACCTGAATGTGAGGCTTTGATGTAATGATCGAGGCCACTATCTAACAGAAGCAGTAACATGTGTTCCAGATGGAACGAATATCCCAATTTTTACTTATTACTGCTACTCAAATAGGTACATTATCTCGCTTTTCTAGCGCATATCTATTATCGTCCTGAAACACAGTTATGATCACTCCTCCAAAAAAAACATTATTACTAAAATTATTGTGTATTTTTTTATCTCTGAAGATCTTTTGCAGTATCATCTATTTAAGAAAAGTACAATCCTGATACAATTAGAAAGAACTTGACGGCTTGCAACAAACCGCCATTGGAAAGGCCATCCATGCACCGCATGTGTCGACAAGGCCGCAAGCGGACCTTGCTTCAGTCGCTGTTATTTTTTTTAATACGAAAAAAATATGATTTTTCAAAAGACCTTTGCTAATGTAGCAGAAGGGTACTTTGGCTTGATAAAAAATCAAGGTGCAATCCAAACCATTGACTTAAATTTTAAATAAAGTGAACATTAGCATCAAACATCAGACAACCCCAAATGCCGATGACAAATAACAGTTCACAGGAAAAAGACAGCTTCCCACAAAAGCAAATTTATTTACAGGGAAATACAAGCCATACAAACTTAAATATGTATAATCATGAGACGGACTGCTGTCATCCCTTCCCATTAGCAGCAACTAATTGTCTATTACCTCCCGTCAAAAAAAGAAAAAGAAAACATTTTTGCACCAAAAGTTCTCAAAGGACAAAAATAAAACTCGAAAAAATAACAAATTACTGTTAGGTACAAAGAGAACTACTCACTCAAAACCTGCAGTTGAAGATGGATCTTGCAAACAAGATGAAGTTAGCTGCCTTTGGATTTACAGGGAACAGACTACTCCATGGGAGAAATCACAGAAGCCGCCGTTTGAAGTTTCTAGTGGTTGTTTGGTAAGTACGAACCAGTAAGCCAACTCCTATACCAACTCCAAGACAGATGCCAAGCCCAATCCCTACACCAACCCTCACACCAGCATTGAACCATGATAGCTCACCATCTTCACCATCCATGTATTCTGTCCTCCTCCAGTACATGTTGCTGTATTCTTCATCGTTTTCCAGTTTGTAGTTTCTGTATTCTGCTGCCTGCGGATCGAAATTGAAGGTTATAACAAGGTAGAGGCAAAAGGATACCAAGTATACAACCAAACAAAAAAGGGTATATAATAATGTAATAACTAAATCTCTCTCACTCCCATTTTTCCCGTGTGAAAACTCTGAACACCTGATCCAGTAGTATACAATCAACTAATTGGAGAACCATGGACAGTAATCAGCCTAGTTGATGGTTCTTGTTCATTCAAATTTAGCCATTTCCATCCATGGTTCTACGGCATATGGACAATAAAAGGCCTAAGAAAAGAAATGACTCTGCTTATGAGAAAACATCCAAGTCTGATGCCACTAATCACCCATCATGAAGAATATAATCGGGGACAGTAACATAATAATAATAATCCAAGCAATGTCACCGGACACACAACCACAGCATATTTCATTCAGATGCCGCATATGGCTGTACAGTGAATATGCAGTCCTTTATCCCAATTGCTTGGTGGATAATTATACGCTAATACAAGGGTTAACTCACTCAGAAGATGAAACAATCATTATTTGAGAATTCAAATATAGCTAGAAGTCAAACCACTGAATGCATCGAGTCTGATTCTAGTGCATCGCCAATCTCATTTAACTAGACTGCTATTAGCAATACCCGTGATAAAGAACCATAATGAAGTTCTAAAGAAGCAGACCCAATTCTTTATTACATCCGTTCATATGTGAAGAGCATAATAGCTTTTTGAATATGCTACAGTAGATTAAAATAGGATCCAGTGAGAGAGAATAAAAAAGAAGTACAAAAGATAATCAAAACTTGTAGCAACCTGATTATGAGCAAGACAATTCAAGTTCAGATAAGTAAGAGACCGTCAGGCCATTTACCACATAGAAGAGCATATTGATTCACAAGGTACAAGATAAAAGCTAATGAAACTTCTCCAAGTTTTTGCAGCTCGGGGCAGAGTTCAGATTATGATACCTTTATTAGCCATACAAATTGAGAATTTTAACCCATCAAGTTGAGAGTTATAGGTCCAAAACGAAGTTGTCACGCCAAAAGTTCATAGGATCTAGAAATCAAAACTATTCTTGGCAAGAAACACTGAAGCTCTAATGATATCTAAACTTATTTTTCGTTACTCTCTTCAAGAGAGGTCTATGTACAAGCGCAGAAATCACCTCCACTAGGTTCCAGAGCAGATAATGCAGACTCTAACATGAGAAGGACCAGAAACAGTGGGCCTCACATGCGGACACCAAACTTGACATGGCCTGGAGGTGAGGCCTATACACATCAGGTTCTGGCAGAACATGGATTATTATATAAAAGAAAGGAAAAAGGGCAATTGAGTACGTATCCTATCGCTTGGAATCTGTGTCCTACCCATACCTCCCATGACACATGTAGGATAAAGGTTCTGTTTTTTAAACCATACATCAATGCATAACCAAGAAACATGTTTCCAGATGGGAAGCGCTTGGCAGCCGTAACAAAAGTGAAGTAAACAAATCAACAAGTTTTTAATCACATAACTTTATGTCAAAAGTAATTTAATCAATAACCCAGCTGAAAAGAATATGCAATTAGCTAGAACAAGTATCTAAATTCCGAACACAACATCATAAGTTCTTAAAACCAAAGAGAAAAATCACAATACTGTAATTTCAAAAATGATTTTTTCCTTTAATGTTACCTGCAGATCAAGTTCGGGTGAGACATCTTTCTGGGACCCGGTTGTCTCATACTCTGGGATTGAATCCAACATACCCTTTCTATTGTGCTTCTTCCGCAAACTAAGCTGCAAAGTCTTGGTTAAGATGATCGGCGTTCCAGAGAATATACCGGCAATGTAAACCTCAATGGTCGGTGATGGTAATTCAGGGCCTGCAATGTGTTTTCCCTTCAAGAAGCCGGAGCCAGCAGTGATCTCTGCTTCACAATTCATGTTCCATCGCTTTGAATTACTTTTTGATTCCCCAATGAAACCATTGCCACTAGACATCTCCAAAACCCCGGACAAAATGAGATCCTCCTTGTCGTAAACCTCAAATTTCACATTCCCTGTCAACCTAATACTGTCTGTGCTTACAAATGTGGCTTCCTCTGATTTCTTATCTACCCGATCCCTCCTAAGAAGTGAAGAGATTCCTTCAGAGTAAATGCTACTTCTAGCACCATTGAGTTCCAAAAGGGTATCTGGGCTAAGAGGAATATGGTTGAGAGTGAGTAACTCCGGGGTCGAATCATCAACCTTGAAATTGCTGACCCTCACATAGAACACTCTCAAATCAAACCCGAGTGATGATAATTTGGTGTAGGGTTGGAAAGGAGAGTATCTAACAATCTGAAGGTCATGACCGGCCGCTTCACCGTTGCTTGGTGTTTCACAAGGACCCTCCATGATTCAAGAGATTAATCCTCACTGAAACCCCACAAATTCCACAATAGTGATGGATTTATAACATCCAAAGAAGCAGACAAGTCGAAATCAGATTACTGGTAGAAACCTGCTTGAAAGCCAAAGAGGGCATGTGCTAATCAGATTAACACAAACAATGAATTATTCAATTATATCCAAAATTATGCAAATAAATGAGATAAACCCAAAAACCCAAACCCAAATGGTCAGACTCATCCAAGCAATCAGAGAAAGCAAAATAGAAGGTTGCCAGGTAATATAGGAAAATAAAAAGAAACCTATCTTTTAGGAACGGAAAGCCCTTCAAATAAGGAAAGAAAGTAAAAATAATATGCGATCTAACTGTACTATGACCAACATAGATCATAAAAATACACAATCTGTTATACCTATCCCACGAGTAAGAAATCTAAAACCGAGGTTTGAGATAAGTAGACCTTATAGAAGGAAGAACAGAGAACAAAGAACAAAGTCTAGGGACAAAATTCTATTTGTACCAAAATTATAATATGAATCAACAACAAAAATTAACAGTTAGCTAGTAAAACAATTGTCTTTACAGAAACGATTAACACCACATCAGATTTAAAGAAAAAATCTTTCGTGATGAAAAAATGGAAAAAAGAAATAAGAATTTATCAAAGTAGAAAAACAAAGTTTGCATTTGGAAACAGAGGAACCCACCAACCCCAAGGGATCTGCGGAACCAGGGCAAACCGATTTCAATTCTCTATCTTCATCTCATTCAATTTCAAACTAAGCAAAATTATCAAAAAAAAAAAATTGAAGAACTTACTAGACTCTCTAACTATCTTTTGATCCTTCTTCTCAAAAGAAAAACAGATATGTGAAAAAAAAAAAGATTATACTAGGAAGAAATTGCCACACATGTCAACAAAACTGTCGGCAATTAACACATAACACACACATCATACAACCAGCCAAAAAGTTCTCTCCTCCTCTCTCTTTCTCTCTCTCCCTCCGGAATAATACAGAACCAGAAAACAATTTTCCAAAAAACATGAACTTACCAAGAAAATCTTTCATCCACAATCTTCAATTTGTAGTGTTGTAGTGCACACTAATCGAATTTCTAATAGCAAATGGCTTTCAAATCGCTTTAAGACTTACGAGGTTAACGCTTTTGATCCCCATAAGCATGTGGCCAACAATATTCCAAGAACGTTCAACAAAAATTTCTCCTTTATAAAAAAGGAAAATCTATGCATTAGTAATTTAGTAATAGGAGTATTTTATATTTTGTATTTTATATTTTATATTTTAGTGGTGAACGTAATCTGAAAATCTCCATAAATCGAGTGATGGGACTTCGATGATACAGTATATATATACGAGGAGGATATTCCTCTTACAAAAAATATATACATATACAAGGGGGGGCCTCTGACCAATCCTCTTATCGGATTAGAGCCAAAGAATTTGCATTCACGTGGCCGGTGTCCCCCCTCCCCCGTGAAAAGGATGTGCAGTGTATAGAGGGAGAAATCAACGGCTACGGACGGACACATGGTCGTTGTCAGTTGATTGGAGTCATGGCTGGGCTGGCTCGAAAAATAAGAATTTGACATGTAAATTTTTTATATAAATTTTGTTCAAAAAACCACACATCTTATTTTGTTATTATTGAAACGATAACTTCTGTTAAATTTTTGTTTATATTGAATTATTTTTCTATCAAGATAAAAATTTTATTGATAAATTTTTAAAATTTAATTAATAATATTTACATATATTTAATTAATATTATTAATTAAATTTTTATCTCGATTTAAAAATAAGTTTTGTACCAAGAATCAGTCGCTTAAGAGATGCAACTACTTTTTCTTTTCATAATGAAACGCAACAACTGAGTAAATCTCAAAAAATGGATTTATTGAAACCTAAGAATCCACTTGATTAATCCCATTTTCTATTTCTTTAGGGCCAATTGGTTAATGATAGTTGGAAAGTAGACCCAAGAAAATTGGATTAATTAATAGCAATTGCATGCCTGTGGCCATATGTTTGATCGGAAAATTTTTGTTGGTATCGGATATCAATTTTTTTATTTATATAATTGAAAACATGATTGAAATTTTTTAAAAATTTTATTAATAATAATAATTTTAAAATTTATCAATCAGTGTAAATTTTTTAATTTACATTCAATGTAATTAAAAATTTCTAAAATTATATCAATGTGCGTCCATATGTAATCACATCTTTGTTGACAACTCAGGATCATGTGGACAAGTATTTTTTTAGTGAATTTTGGCGGTATTGACAGTTGAATTCATTTATAAACAAAATTCAACTGAATTTCTTTCTTTAAAATACATGCATAATCCGATAGTTTGATTTAATTTTATAAGAGTTTTTTTTAGGCAAATAATAAATATGATGGTTTCAATTAGTTGCAATGTAATCTTTTTAAATATTATTTATAAATAAAGTTGTCTTAAAAACTAAACAATATTAGGAATTCTGTCTTGATTTTTTGACCACTTAAAAATATTTTTTCTTATTTTTTTTACTACAAAAGATTGAAAAAAAAACATGTAATTGAAAAATTATTAAAAATTATTGGATGATCTCAAAATGGTTTATAGAATTTATTGGGCATCAAAATGAGTTAATCTCGGGCCCAAATGGGTACAGGTGAACGGTGAATTTAACGGAGACCTACCTTATACTAATAATGCAACAATGTTTGTTATGAAAATGGACCAATCCATATAGTTATGCATGTGTTTTAGCCTTTTTATTACTTACAAACCAAACATCATATTAAATACAAAAAATCGTAAATAAATCTTATCATTCTTCGAACTCACGCCCACAAAACGTAAATAATGTGTTTAGTAAAAGAGAAAAGTTAAAAGGAAAAAAAAAACCAAAAGAACATAAAACTATATTTGATGAGAAAGAAACATAAAAGTATGATAAGATAAGAACCATCTAAATGGTAGACTTTATGTTGTGAACCTCATTACGAGATAATTATGAGATAATTGATGGTTTTAGGGTGAACTAATATATAAGAAGAAGAGATTGATAGAGAATGAGATTTACGATATGTGTAGTGATAGTAGAATGCTATTATCAAGTTATGTGAAATATAATTGATTTAATATTGAAAGATCATTTATACAAATTGAGTATTTCTAATAAATTTAATTCACTGAGCTTGCGAAGCTCACTCTTCATTGTACAATGATTTCAGGTAGCAGACAAGACAAATAGTTTAGTGAGTTGATGTTCAGACAAAATCATTAACTGTAAGCCACGTACGTGTCCACATCCTCAGACTAATAAAATTTATTTGTAAGTATTCATGCATTTTACGTTGTATATAATGTTTAAATCAAGATCAGAATGATGTATCTCACCTGTTGAGGGTTGATGATTGATGTAAAAATTTCTATTGGTGTTATTTTTATTGTTGTATATATATATCGTGCTGGGATTTTCAAAATGTGATGATACTGCCTCGGGGGTGGCCAACCCAATATGTGTCATTACAATCACCTTAATATTATGTTTGGTTCCTAAGATTTTTGAATTGAGATTAAATTAGGATAACATGAACAATGACCAAAGTATCGTTGCAAACCCAATATACCTTCTACGCCAAACCCAAATCTCTCCATAATTCATTCTTTCTCAGTTTTTCTTCATCCCTCTTCAGTTCTTCTTCTTCCTATCAACCACCGTCACCTTCCTCACTACCCCATCAACCACTAGCAACTAAAAAATCACCAAAAAAACATCAACATAAACCTAGAAAGATCATCTGCAAAAATCAAAAGAAATTCACAAATCTTAAAACCAATCAAAAAAAATCCACACAAATCCACAAAACCCATAAACCCAGAAAAAAAATGAAAAAATCACACAGCTCTAGTCTCGGTCGAACCAGTCTGGTGCGATGGTGGTCTTGATCGGACTGGTCTGGTGTGACGATGGTCTCGGTCAAAGGAGGAGAAGGAATGAGGGAGTAAGAAGGAGGAGGAGGAGGAGAAGAGGGAAGGGAAGGCGTGATCTGACCTGGAGAAGGAGGAGGGGGAGGGGGAGGGGGAGACGCCCAACGCAATCTGACCAGGAAGAGAATGAGGGAGAAGGAGAAAGGAAAAGGGAAAGGGAAAGGGAAAAGAGGAAGGGAGGAAGAAGAAGGAGAATGAGTTATAGAGGAAGAGAAGGGAGGCGTAAAGGGGAAGGGGAAGGAAAGAGGACATGCGGGGGAGGAAGGAGAGAGAACGAAGGAGGAGGAAGGTGGAGGAGGAGAGAGAAAGAAGGTTGAGGAAGAGGAAGAGGAAGAGGAAGAGGAGAGAGGAAAAAGAAGAAGAAATCATAGGACTAAGTCTGTCACAAGAGGGCTGAGACAAATTTTGTAGGATATAGTCCTTCATTAGTCCCATTTGCACAATAAACAATTGAAATTAAACATGAACAAAAGATTGATGTGAGATTAGATTAGTCATATCTCACCCTTATCTTTGATACCAAACAAGCCTAAACAATTCTAGCAAAATAATAACTTATACAACTACTAAAAAAATTCCGCTTTTATTTTTGTGGAGCATAGTACACATTATTCACTCTTCAATGATAAAAACATTTAATAAATTTCCAAATAAGGAGGTAGATTTTTCACTATAGTTTTTTTTTTTGAATCGTAGATTTTTCACTTTAGTTGTTTTACCCTTATTTCCATTGGTTCTCGTTGATCGATCCAGACAAGGGAAAGAAGCTCTCGGACGCAAACGACACAAGTGGTCAGACTGAAGAGGCACAGCACGCTAATCACACCAACGTAGAAAGCGCATGCTCTATTCGGCTGAAGGAAAAGACAGACTCTGATTTTGATTTAACCCAACCCAATTAACTATGGTTAGCCTTTACCCAACTTTTTATTAATGATAATCTCTTTAAGGATACTGTTACCTAATTTCTTCTCACGACCTCATTTTCTCCAACTCAATTGTCTTTTTCTAGAGCAACAAATAGGATATATAGATTGGATGATAGACAAAGAAAAGGAAAGTTAATTTTAGTGGCTTTTGTTCTTTTAGGCTTTTTTTTATTCGTTTTCTAGTAGTAAATATTTTTGCTTCTACTAGGTCTTTGGTCCTCTTTCAAAGAGAGAGAGAGGGAGAGAGAGAGGGCATTTATGGGGTTTCCTCAATATGGATATTGGTCAAAGATTTTAGTCCAGTTGCTTTAAGATATTGAGGGAGGGAGGGTCTTAAAAAGTACAGAGATTCTAGCTAGCTATTAAGGATTTTAATGGATTTTGGGTTCATGAATAGGAGGGGGAAGGGATTGTAAAACATTAGAAAGTTATTGAAGATTTGATTTTGATGGTGTGTAGGTTCAAGAATAATCTGGTTATTGGTGGTTTTAGCTTATTGATAGAGAGAGAGAGAGAGAATATGGGTAAAAAGAAGCCTCAAAAGACAAAGGAACTCTCAGTAGCAATAGCAGAAGCTTCATCAACAGAAGATGGAACACAGCAAGCACAACAACAGCAGCAGCCTCAGACTCCTAGAAGAAGAGGCAGACCTCGAAAGATCATAGTTGAAAATACAGAAAGTATTGATCAAGAGATCAAAGCTATTGAAGAAGAAGTTATAGGGATTAATATTCAATCAAAGAAAGCTAAAACCAACGAAGAAGAAGAAGAAGAAGAGCAAAAGACAGAGACATCATCGGCTTCCATGGGAGGTACCAAGAAGGAATCAGAGGGACAGTCTGAGGAGAAGAAGTTGCCAAAGGATCAGCCTCCAAGAAGCAGAGCTAGGAGAAAAGGCAAACCCAGAAAGAGTACCTAATTAAACTGCCCATGCTACTAAGCTCCCCTCTTTAATTGCTACTACTTAGCAACTTTTGATAGATTAGAAGATTTGATCATGTTGATAATTATGAAGCCAATTCTGGGGTTCATTTAATTTTGTTGCTAATCTCTCTTTCAAATGAAACATTATTAATTACTCCGTAATAGATAGAGAAAGAATAGTTCTCTTTTGTATCGATTATGGTAGTGGTTGTGCCTTTATCATCTTCTTATCCCAAATCATTTTCTTGTTTGAGCAAATTAACAAATTAAATTAAAGGTAGATAGAAGTTATTACACTTTCTAGTGATGATCATGTTTTCTTATTATTTTTCTTTTTATAACAATTAGATAGTATTTAGATTAAAGGGTTTTTTTTGGGGGTTATGAGATTAAAGGTTTTTCTCATGTTCTTTCTCTTTCCTTTTAACATTTTTCTGTCCTCCTGAGGGTACTAGCCAATTATATTACCAGAAAATTAAAGAGATTATTAAAACCAAATAAACATATTTAATGAGGTGTTCTTTCTATTTATTCATTAAAAAAAACAATGGTAAATTACAATATATTGTTTTTAAGTTCGTTGAAAAAATATAAATATATCAAATTTTTTTAAAATTTATATTTTTTAATAAAATATCAATTTTTACTATTTATCAGTTTTAAAGTGAATTTCTTTTAAAAAATTAAAATTTTAATTGAACATTATTTTTTTTTATGATCAAAATATTTTTAAATATTATAAGTATTATATTTTTTAAAAATAAAAACATTAGGAAAGAAATATATTGAATAAAATTTTTTTAGAGTTTTTTTTAAAAAAATTATCATAATTTTTTTTTAATTGTTAAAAAAATATATTTTAAATAAATTTATATTATATTATATAATATAAAAATTATTTTGTATTTTAAAAAACATTATATATTATCTTTAAATATATATATATATATATATATATATTTTTTTTTTACGGTGAACTATTATTACTACTATCACTAAAATTTGTACAAATGTTTGATGCGATTCATTGCCACTAGCACGTGATAATCACAATCTTTCTTATCAAACAAAGGCATACCCGGCCGCCTTAGCGAACAAGTAACTGATAGTGAAAGTTGGCAAATATTGTGGGGCTCCCTTGGAGCGTAGCATATAGGTGGATGCTCAGCACGTGGAGATGGAGGGTTTTCTGATTGATGCACAGAAGGAAAAGCTGATGGGTCTATTAAGTACTACTACGTCTACAAGTAACGGACAAAGTCAAAAAAAAAAGTTTCAGCAATACAGCTGCAATATTTCGATTCGGGTCTAAACCATGTACCAACAGAAATTTTATTAATAAAATCAATATAAATATGAGGTTAAAAGTTAAATTAGTAAAGTTGTTAAAGATTATTAATTTTTAATTAATTTAAATTATTAAATTTAGATTCGAGATAGTTAAAAAATTCTCGCATAATTATCAAGTTCATTGGAAAGAAAAAAGAGTAAAAATATTTAGTTAGATTGAATCTAGAACCAATATTATTTTAAAATTTTACTAATAATTTTAAAAAATTTCATTAATAACATCAGTATAAGTATAAAATTTAAAAAATAATGTTACCAATAAAAAAATTTAAAATTATTAATAAAATTTTATACTAATTTAAAATATTAATTTTAGACCCGATAAAATTCTAAAAAAAAAAAAAAGAGGACAGTATAAAGTAAAAACTTGAGATAGATGTCCGCGTGAGTACAAAACTTTCTTCACTGAGTGTTTAATTTTTGGGAAAATTACATCTATCTATTAAACACTTATCCCTTGTATTTTAAACAATTACATTTTGATCAATTTTGACTTTAATAAATTTTGTTAAATTGAGATAAAAAGATAAAATTAACTATTTCATAAAATTGGTCATTTGTTAAATAATCAAATGTTTTTTTTTAAAAAAAAAATGAAGTAAAATCTTAATTTTTGAATTTGAAATAATTAGATTTAAGATAAATTATAAAATTAGTTTAACAATTTTTTTAATTGATTCGTTTATAATGATTTTTTAGTATTAATACAATTTGACGAATCAAATTTAAGATTAATTTATGGTTTTTTATAATTCACAAATTTTCATAAAAAAAAACATTATTCTAACGAGTATAAGAGTGAGAGTGCATGATCACAAACCATGAAAAATCAATAAAAACACTTTAAATCGCTTATGACTATGATTGTGAAAGTTGAATTTGTTTTTTTTAATCAAATATTTGACAGATTTATAATTGAAAATTTTCTTAGCACAAATTATGTTCAATAAATTCTAACGAACTAAATTAACTCATAATATTTTTTTTCCTTGTTTTACCAAAATGTTTTTTAAAAACATTTTGGTAAAACAAAGAAAAATTAGATGGAGCCCACGTAACGTGGGGGTCCACCACTAGAACCCTATTATACTTCAGCAAGTTTGTAATGAATGGTTGACACTGAGGTGAGGGTATATTTGTAACAAAAATCCCAAAGTAAATAAAATTGTTCCAAATATAAAAAGAGTAAAAGGGTAAACTTAGGTTACCCAGACCTTAGCGGGGATTTACAACGTAGCCACTTGCGAGGCTCAACCGCTTTTCCCACGCGCTTTACCGTGGGCCCATCCGTATTCGTACCCAAGTTTAGCTTTGATAACTTGTTGTATGTCCCACCTCAGTATCTCAACTAACTAGACTGTTAATTGAACAACTTTTCTTGTTTGCTTCATTCGGAACCTAGCCAACGCGACCACTACTTTTTTTTTCAATACTACTTTTACTGCATTTTATTCAATTAATTCACTGAAGTCCTCAAAAGTTGCAGACGTTAATTTACAAGTTAAAACGACTTATTTGATTTATTTAAACGCAGAGGATGACTGTGAAGCAGAGATGGTAATTTGCAGATTTTAACGGTTAATTAATCGTTTAAAACCTGTTTAATAGGTTTTGATGAGATTTTTATGAGTTTTATCCATCAAATTTGATTATATATAATACTTTTAAAAATATATATTTAAAAAATGCAATGTAAATTGAAGGTTTAAACCCATAATCTTTTATTTGAAAAACCCATATATTACCAATGATCTAAAGCTTCTTATTGTTTAGTTTTTCACAAGTCATATATTTGTATAATTAAAAATACATATATTTAAATTCTAAATAATAAATGTATAAATAAAAAAGATGAAGAAAAAAAAGAGACTGGCAAAACCCATAACTCTACTTTTTTTAATTTTTGGTTTTTCGTCTTCACAACAAGACAGGTTAATTTTTTTTTTAAAAATTCTCATCTCTCTATCTCTCACACCTGAACAGGCAACAGTGCATCCATCTCTTTTCTGAGAAAATTTTCCTCTCTTTCTCTTCTCTCTCCCGCACAGCATCAGGCCTCGCGACCCCAGCCACCCAACCCCCCAGTCGTTGCCCCTAAGAGTCACACAACCACAGTCGTCGCACGTCGTTTGGCCTCTCCCCCAGCCGTCGCACGCTCTCTGCCCTCGTCTCCCTCTGTCACGCGACTGTCTCGTTTAAGTGTTTGGGTTTTCTTTGTATTTTTCAGTTTGATTATCTATTTTTTACATTGATTTGGTTTTTTTTTGGGTGTATTGTTTGGTTGATTATCTGTTTTTTTATGATCGAATTTTTTCTCGGTTTCAATGTTTTGGCGGGTAACCTCAACCGATAACCTGTAATAAGCGGTTAAAATTATTTAACGGATAGTTGTATAGTTAGAGATTACGGTTTCGAATAGTTCTCATAATTTTAAATGGTTAGTTAAATGGTTTTGGTTAATAAGTTAGTTTTAAGATTACGGTTATGGTTATGTCAAATTTCATGATTAACCTAACCGTTACCATCACTACTGTTAAGTCTTTTCGATCTTTAAGTTTTTAAAAAATGTGGTGTTAAATCTATAAGAGATAAGTCTGCTTTTAAGATGAATTTATTGCAAAAGCAGATTTATCTCCCATAAATTTAGCTTTACTATTCAAAAAATGACAATCACATGTAACTTTTTAAGATTATTAGATGAAAGTATAGGAATTGTCATTTTATGAGTTACTTTTTGAATTAAGTTAGAAAAATATATAATATGTCAAGTCATTATTTAATTTTATTAAATTTCTTAATGTTTGTATACATTATAAGATGGAACTAATTTTTTTATGAAAGTTTATGGTAATGTCCGCTATGGTTTGTATTTTGTATGCTCTCGAGGAATTTTTGGTTAAATAGGGTCTAAAACAATAGTTTTAGACCTGTTTTATATTTTATTAGTAATTTTAATTTTTTTACTAGTAACATTATTTTTTTGTGCTTCGCATCTATAGTAACGTTACCAATAAAAAATTTTAAAATTACAAATAAAGTTTTGAACGGGTCTAAAATTAATGTTTTAGACCCTGATCTAAGAATTTTTCGTACTCTCTCAATCGACACTCTTCTACACGAAGAATTCTTGACTGCACCGAGTTGAAAAACTTGATTGATAATTTTTATGAACTTTACTAATAATGTCTTACATACATAATTATTATTATAAATAAAATTTTAAAAAATTATCGATCAAATTTTCACTTGTACAAATCTTATTTGCACTAGATGCAACCAAATTTTTTTCCTTCTACAGACATATCACTATTTGGTTTTGCATTTTGTAAGTGCATTGAAGTCTTTTTTGTTTGGATATATCTGCACTGCACAATCAATTTAAGAGTTCATTTTCCTTTTTTTTTTTAAAAAAGATACGTGTAAAATATTTTGATAGAGTTGAGAGCTCAACGTAAAATAATACATGAAAAATTGGTATAAATCTTATAGGTAAAACTTAGATGAGGTTTTTACACTACTTAAGATTTTATTTAAAATTTTTGCATTATGACAATAAAATAATTATAATGATCTATTATGTATAATACATTAATGAGAATTTTAAAGTTATTAAATTCAAAAGGTTATGATAAATTTTGACATCTGATCCAAACTTTAGATTTTTTTTTAACAAAATGGGATAAGTTTTAACATGTTAATTAAATATGAGTATGATTAAATACTAAAATTTAACTTTGAATTTATTTTTGAAAGTGTTATTTTTCAAATGAAACTTAGTAACCTTGTATGAGGAACCACATAAGAGTACAAGTTTTACCCAAATGTAATCTAACACCCTGAAAAGTTAAACTAGTTTTTTTTTTTTTTTTTTTTTTAAAGCTTAAGAGTTATTAATAAAGAATTTAGTCTTTTTGTTGAAAATAAACAACATTTTCTTTTTATTTCTCTTTAAAAAATGACAGTAGAGTTCTAATAATCCTTTTAACCGATATCCTAAAGAAAAAAAACTCTTGGAAATTTAATTAAAATAACCAACTTCTAGAAAAGCAATACGTTCACTATTTCTCTCTTTTCTCAATTGGAGAATTTGGATCATCTCCATTTGAGATTTAAAATAGTGATCAAGTTCATGATGAGATTAAATATCACAATGACAAACTTAAATTTGAATTTTCTTCATTTGATAATGTGACATTTAATCTTATTATGAACTTGATCTCATTTCAATTTTCAAATGGAGAGGATCTCAATCCTCCAAAGAAAAGGTTTTGAGTTGTTTAATAAGGAAGAAAAATTAGCAAAAAGAAAACTAAGAGAAAATAAAAAGAAAAGGAAAGGAAACTAAAAACATCAGTGTTTTCTTTCATATGTTTTAGTAGAGATAATGAAAAAGTAAGATGAAAAAAATACTTTTCACAAACCTCTCTTTAGTAAAGTGAAAAAAGTGAGAAAAGAAAATATAATAATATTATTTTTATCATTATATTTTTAATAATATTAATTGATATTATGTGAGAGATTAAGTAGAGATTAATTGATAAATTGATAATTTTTTTCTTTTATTTTTCACTCTCTAATCATCTTAATTTTATTTCATCACACTTTTCTCTTCAATTATATTAAATAAAAAAACTCATTCTACATATTTTTATTTTCCCTTATCCAATGAGTTGAGATTAGATGGCATTCATCTAATCATATATTATTTCAAGTTCATTTTAACCCAACGAATTGACACTTAATAACATAAAGAAACAAACAACAGTCAAAAGTTTGGTAGACACAAGCCGAGTTTTTGATACTCGAACTTAATCAAAGTTATTTATAGTCTACTCAATCTCAAAGCGAATATGAAAATTCATGCTCCAACTCAATTTAGATTGAACTCGAGCTTTTGAGATCGAGTATATTAATTTGGATATTTTGAGCTTAAATAAATATATATTTGTTTATTTTAAAATATAAATAACATATTTTTGAATTGAACTTGCAAATTACCAAACTGAGTCGAATAATCCTGAAAACAAACTCGATCTTGACTTGAAAGCTTATTGAATCGATCGACCAACCCTAGGCGAAAGTAAATACAAACCAAACATGAAAGAAGTCGAGAACTACGGTGCAAATGTGAAAATAGTCTGAATTCTGAAACAAACCGATTGTGGCGTTTCCAAAGGGACAACGACCCCTCGTCATGCAAGTCGGGACCGCATGGTCCAAGCCAGTTGTAAGTTGTAACATAAACATCATTGATAGTGAAATTAATACGTTGGGTGCCGTGTACTTATTCATAACAAACGAAACCCTAACTTAATGCCTCGCCTGGCTTCAAGGTGTCATTATAAGAAAAACTCCAATTTGTTTACACAAAAAATGAAATAAAAATAGAATAGAATTATCACTCGAATAATGAAGCTTGAGAGAACTCGAGATAGTGAAGTAATTGTATTTTATCGGTAAAATATATTGTCTCAAGCCCAACGAAAAAAAAAAGAATACCATTTTAAATTCAACAATCTATTTTTCTTTACATTGGGCATGAACAACATAATTTTCCAACAAAAACATCGAGTCACCAACTCCTCAAGCTTCATTTTTGTAGTATCAATTTTATTCCTTTCCGATTTCATCCCTTGTGTCAAACCAAATGGGCTCTAAGAGGTTTAAGGAAAATTAAACCTCAATCTTCGTAAAGCACAGATTGCCGTTTGCAACACCATGAACTAAAAGGCTTGAGTATCTTATTTTTCTTGGGCATATCTCAGGCAAATGCCACACAGTCACTACAACTAGAGATTTTAACTAGACTGGAAGGAAACTGAATACGCTTTAAATAGCACTGAAAATATGAATTTCAGAAGTTAAGGAAGAACAACAATTGACATCTGGTGCAAAGAAGTAATGCACTATTATAATTTTGAAAGAGAAAAAGGAAGATACTATGTCAAATTTCCTTTCAGTGCGAAAAATACAGCATACAAAGGATGCAAACTATAATCTCAACCAGGATTTGTATCCTTACGTATAACCATGTAACAAAGAACTTTCACAAAAACTAAGACTCAATAGTAACCTAGCAATTGAAATAAAAAAATTGACGACAGCTCAATACTATTCTAATCTATAACCTGGAGAGTCAGTGGCTGGGATTTGTGACGTCTCCCCTTCCTATACCGAGACTGATCTGGATCAAATCCACCTTCCTCAGCTTCATAGACAGCCCAGGATGGTGTCGCAGCCATGTAATTCTTGCTGCTAAAAGGTCTTCCAGAAGCCACCTGCATTTGAAAAGAAAATCTATTAGAAAATGAATAGCCAGACACTTCAAAGAATAAAATTCAGGGCATTACTAACCAGATCGTGAAATTTTTCATAGTCTATCCATGTGAACCATTGACCATCAACCTTGAACTTTTTAGTTCTAGCCAAGAGGACACAACATGAGTGGACATGCTCACATGCAACTTCATACTCCCCTTCACTTTTCAAAGCCAAGGCCTCTGAAAAAGCTTTAACATCAGAATGCCATGGTACATTCTCCATCGTCAACTTTGATGTCGCAGACCTGTAAAAGGATCACCATGATTAGACTTGGAGAAGTATAACGATGCAGATAACAACACTTGACAGGACAATAGGTAACTCACGATCCACAATATGTGACGCCTTTGATTTCAACAAAATCAGGCTTGCCAATGCTAAAAAGGTTAGAGTACGCATCTATGTCTTCTGTATTCCACCCTTTCACCAGAGTTAATCGATAAACAGTACGCTGTTCTCTCTCTGTAAGAGCTTTCAAGGAATCCTGGAAATAATTAAAGAAGAATACAGGTACATGTGGCTTTTTTTAGCGAAAAGGTAAATAGCCCTTTTTAGCAAAAGGTAAATATCCATCAATTGTCAATAATCAAATTGAGGAATTGGAAAGCCAAATGCATACATGAGTGGGAGATCTGAGACGTCTTCAATAGATATTTTTCATCACAAAACTGATCCCTAAGATATTTAGCATTAGCATTTCCCCATAAGTTACTGTTTAAATTACATGTCACTGCTGAAGAAGTTATTTTAGTTAACTAATCAATATTCCCAATGACCAGAAATATACATATGCATTCATTCAAAGACATGAAATGCCTATTTCTTTAAAAGATTATATATAAGAAATGACTAATGGGGCCTATTTGATCTGTGTACCTAGACAAGATAACCTAGCATCCGGCATTAGAATTTTTCATTCCTAGAATTTGAGAAGTGGAAAATGAGTAAATTTTAACTTTGTTAAATTAACAAACAAATAAAGAAAGAGATGGCATTTAAAGCTAAATTTAAAAGCATTTAAACTACTAAGGAATATAAACCCCCAATTTGGATGGAAATAGTTATTCAGACAAAAATATCCATTTCTTTCCGAAACATCATTTCGTTGTGATCGGTGCAGGAATGTAACACGAATCAGAACGTAGAATCCGGATCATGGTTCCAAGGGGGGTATAGGGATCTTGGTAACCCCCTCTAATATGCTCAACAATTTTTGGAATGTTGTTGTTGACTGCCTTATTTTCCATTTGTCAATTCCCTTTCTCCCTCAACTCTTGTTTTCCCTCAAGAGATCCTCTCAAATCTTTGTTCCCTATTCTCCTTGATATATTTTCACAACTTATTTAGAAGAGTAGTTTGAGCTCAATATTCCTATTTACCAAGAAAAAGTACTTACAATAAATCTCTCCCAAAAGTCCCCGAAGAGTGGCCTATCAATAGCCTTCAAGGTCTCCTTTGTCGCAGCATCTACACTCACATATAACTGCATGTGTCAAGGGAATCGAATAAGTATTCTATTCAAAATAAGAATAAAAGGATCACTCCAAATTCAGGTTTTCCCCAAAAATGAACTTATAAAAAAAAGATGTTTTCCCCAAAAATGAAAAAAATCGGAGCCTGCTAACCTGGGTAACAGGTTTAAGCATTTTAATCTTTTCAGGGAACTGTGCATTTGTTACTAAAAATGTAGAAATCCGCCTTCTGTGCAGCTCATCTACAAGTGCATTAATCTCTGGATACATGATTGGTTCACCAACAAGTGATAAAGCACAGTGCCTTGGAGAGAGACCTTCTGTTAATCGCTCCATTGTAACACCTACAGGAACAGAATTATCTGGTCAATGAAATGGGGGTTTAGAATGCAAATTAACACCAAAAATTAACTAACGAAACACTATTCCAAAGTTATAACGAAGCAACTCTTAGGCATACACACCTTGCTGAATCCTCAAAATAACTAAATTAGGTTCTTATAGTAAGGACAGGACAATAATGAGTGCTACAACAGGCTATGTATAAACAAAAAAATATCACTATCCTGCAAAACATTCACCCTTGAAATTTGGAAACTAGGCATACCAGGTGGTACAACGTGCTAAATAGTCAAGTCCATGTAATGTCGCTCCATTTATCCTGAACGTATTAAATTATTGACTAGCTACTCGTTAACTTTTGATACTGAATGACAATGACATCATAGAACAGTGCACAATTGAACTATTCCAGTCAGCACTCTAAAAACTAGAAGCACAAAATCACCCCTATCCAAATTCTATTTAATTCACTTCATCATTACCATATGCAGGTCTAGAACTCTGAATCCCAAAGGATAATCCAACCAGTGCAAAAACATAACAATTACCTGGAACTCCTTTCATTTGCTTAATCATATTCGTATGAAGATTTATTGCAGAATTCACAATTTCTAATGGATCATCCATCTTCCACTGCCAGCTCTTTCCTACAGGATTTGTGTGATGCCTCCAGCAGAAAACACATTTGTTGGCACATGCCAAACTAGGGGTTGTCTCCATGCACCTGTTTTTATGAGTGCACCAAATTCAAGCTGCTGGTCCAGGCAATAAAAGAACAAGAAATGAATTTCAACCAAGAAGATCAGCCTTTTTGAATGTAGATGAGTTTCTGCAATCACTTGACAAAAATTAAAGTGCAATATAGAACTAGTAAGCATAGTACACCCCCTATCTATATCCCAACATTCCTTAAAAAGTAACACAATAATGAAATAGAAACCCCTAAAGGTATTTAGGAAATAATAAGAGAATTAGTTCCAGAATAGTCATCTTGTTCTATCCTCCCTCTACCTCCAGTCTCCTTATTTCACTCTAACACACCACTGCAATACCACCCTCTAAAAAAACAAAGGACTCCAACTGCAGTCAAGTTGTTCACCCAAAACGTCCAAATAGAATAGAAAGGTACCAAAACTCTAAATCAAGTAAAAAAAGGAAGAAGAAAGAAATAAAAATAAAGCCTACATAACTTTGCTAATAGAACTACATATCAACTGATATTCCAGAGAAAGCAGTAACTTAAAATGGAAAAATATAACCAAAGTCTTAAAACATGAAAAAAAAGTTAATCACCTGTGACTCTCTATGCCATAAAATGAGTGTTTATAGCAACCTCCTCGGCCTCTAAGTTGTGACTTGGTCCATCTACAAATTTTAACACCACTATGTGAACCAATAATTTTATATCCCTGCAAATTCACATCATTTGAGAAGATCTAGTTAAAACTAAAGCTGTAATCATAAATAGGAAATGAAAAATAGATACAGAACAAAATGCATAGAGAAGTAAACATTACTAGCAATGCCACACCATAACAATGCTGGGCATGTTTCCTTCTATCAAATTGAAATTTACATGGAAATTGCATAAGAACCAGTACAAGCGAACAAAATGCACCCTTGAGCAACTTCTTTGTTAATATCGAACAAGTACCAAATTCACAACGCAAAACAGACATAACCTTTCCAAAGATACCTCCAATAAGAGCTACATAAAAATTTAAACAAACACGCCATACCTGCTTCTCTAAGCTTGCTCTAATAACCGGAGTCACCATTTCTTTCTTTCCATCGATTTTCCCATTAGTTTCAGCCACATTCACGGCCGCTTTCTTCCTCGAAGGCGCTTTGCCAGCAATGTCCTCAACATCAACGATTTCTTCCTCCAAACCGCTCTCATTTTCCTCATCGTCTGATTCCTCACTACTCTCACCGTAACTCTCATCAATCCCATTCCCCAAAGCCCCACCTTTCTCCACCACAAAACCTCCCTTCAAAACTGTAACCACTTTTCTACCCCAATCCTCAAAAACACCATCCAATTCACCATCATCAACGTCGCCCTCCCCCACATGAAAAATCTCGGCAGCTCCCAAATCCCTCATTCGCTTCGAAAAATCCCTAGCCACCGCATTGTAGGAATCTGCGTACGCTCTGCTCCCCACTCCAAAAACAGCGAACTTGCACTTGGAGAGCAGCAAAGAGCCGACCCGGAAATCTTCGGCGCTCTCGGCGAGCCAGTTTGCCAGGAACTCCGCGTTTCCCGGAGGTTTTCCATTCTCCCAAGTAGAAGCAATGATCAGAACTAAGGTTTCTTTAGCGAGGTCTTCGGGCTCATAGTTTTGGGGATCGACGAGATCGAAGGGGAGGTCGTTGGAGGAGAGGAGCGTGAAGAGACGTTGAGCTAGGGTCTTAGCGGTGCCAGTTTGGGAGATGAAGAAGAGCTTGCCCTTGGAGGAGAGATTGGGATTAGGTCTAGGATTTAGAGAGAGATTTTTTAGGAGCTTGAGGCGGCGAGATTTGTAGAGGCAATAGAAGGTGGTGGCTGAGAGGAGAGCGAGGAGGGTGAGGCGAGCTGGGATTGAGTACGGGGACATGATGGGGATTTTGAGCTATTTGATTCAGGGTTAGGGAAAGTGAGTGAGTTTAGCGCGCATGAGATTTGAGTTCATCTTCGAATGTGATTAAGAAGACTAAGGAAGAAGAGAAAAATATTTAGCACTCCACCTTCTAATATTAGATTGGGCCCCCATTTGTGAATAATATTTAGCACTCCACCTGTGTTTTGTTACTGAATTTTACATTAATACTTCTAACTAAAATTAAATATTATTTTGATTTAAAAAATATAAAATACTATCATGTATTTTCTCCAAAAATTTTCATAACACGAAAACTATTTTAAGGTTTTATTTTTTTCGTCTCTAACTCTTTACTTTCTTTGTTTTTACAGCAAAAAAAATTCTCTTTTTAATTTTTTTTTCACTTTTCATAATAATGGATAATCAATTGAGAAATTCGTATTGCACCTTAAACATTAATAATTATTAAGATTACATACTTATGACTGTCTTATTATTTGACTTGTTTAAAATCACTAGCTGAAAATAGTAAATTTTATGAATATTTTCGGAAGTTAAATCATCGGCACAAAACATAACTACTCATTTAGACCTTTCGACAAACACCAAGACTACATACCAATCCAATCTTTGGTCTGCAAGATTTATTTAACAACCAAACCAAAAATATAATCCAAACAACCCAAACTATCACATAACCATGGAATTTAAACGGCAACAACTTGTCAAGTTTTGAAATTTCTTCAAGATCATTGAAGCCATTTATGTTCAAAGATAAAAAAAAAATTTCAAGTTATGAAATTCCTTCGGGATTAACACACATTGCTATGAAAAAGTGAAGAAAGAAGTAAAAAAGATTAAAACTTTTGGCTACAAATGTGAAAGAAGGTAAAGAGTTGGAGACGAATAAAAAGTGTTATAGAAGGTTGTGTTATGAACTTTGTAAAGAGAATACAAGGTAATATTTTGTATTTTAAAATTCAAAATAGTATCTAATTTTAATTAGTTAGTGGTATTATTATAAGTTTTAACAATAAAAAAAATAAGTGATGTGTCAATAATTATTTTCGAAGTATCAATATCGTTATAATAAACCTAATTTAATATATAACACTAACCAACAAGATCGGTAACAAAATGGATTCCCCGATCACAAAATCGAACAATCAAGGATTGCTTTATTAATTTATTTACGAAATTTGTTTACAGATATTTAAATAAGAGAAAAGAATATGAATTACAACACTTATGGCGCTCCAAGAAAATTACTTTGGAATTCTTTAATCACTCTCCAATAAAAATGTGTAGATCCTTCAATGCGCTTATTTATAGGCAATTTCAAGTGACCTTCATGTACTTCTTGATAAAGAATTCCTGTATAAATTTTGTATCTAGACCAAAAATAAATAAAGAGAAAATAGATTTTTTTGTTAAGGGTAAATCTCGGAGGGAGATACACAAACTCTAAGCTTTTCTCATTTAATTACATGAAAATCTTATTTTGGTAATTAACTAAATGAAATATTAATTTTAAATAATAGAATAAGTGATCTAGAATTCCATCTAATTAATTTTCAAATTATAACATTTTGATTTTTTATTTCAAATTATTGCGATGGACTCGTTGCCAATTGTTGTTCATGTTCATCGGTATGGTAGATCCTTGTTGAAAAGGGATTGGGATTATGATGTTTGAACACGTGAAGCCAATAGATAGTGCTGATTTTTTGGCTTTCCATTCTATCACCTCACAAAATTTCTCGGCTGGTGTGGGTATAAACCGTCTGGAAATTGAAGAGCTTCATTGATAACGTCAATATAAATGTGAGACCTAAAAATTAATATTACCAATAAAATTCTTAAAATTACCAATGGAGTTTCCAACTAGTCTAAACCCAACCAAGAAATCCTCGTCCCCTCACATGAAGCTCTCTGGTTTTGGTCTTCCTCCCTCTACTGGGCTGATCTTGGGTTCATGTGGCTCCATCTTCTCTCTTTTTAGTGGGTTGTGCTGATAGGGGGCGTACGCGAAGGGAAAGGAGACCTAATCCAAGGTATTTGGATTAGCTCCAAGATGTGGACAGAAGGAAGCGAAGAGGGAGATAAGGATGGGAGTATCTCCAGGAGTAACTATGTTATCTTTATTCATATTTGTATTTCGTATTAATATCTGTATGTTATCCTTATCTAGCGATTCTCTAGCTGGAAAGTTAGAGATAAGGTACGAGTGTTAGCCTATTTAAATAAGGCTCAAGGTTAGGAGATCGGCAACTAATTATTGAATCAAAACACGTATGTGTAAGGTGTCTTCTACCTCAAGTGAAGAATCTATTAATTCATATTTCATTCCATTATTACTTTCATTCCCCAATTCATCTCTCCCTGAGTTCGTAACTTATCAATTGGTATTAAAGCAATGATGACCCAGAAGGAACGCATCGAGAAGTTGGAAACCGACATCCACGAGATCAAAGAATCCATGCAGAGGCTTGAGCAGTCCATGAAGGAAACAATTGCAGCAGCATTGAAGGAAGTAGTGGCTTTTGCATCCACAGAAACATAAGTGAAACCACAGCATCATGAACGGTAAACCATGGCGTCAAACTCGCCCCCGCGACATCGCAACAATCGTCATCATCGGGAGGATGGTCATTCCTATCAACCCATGAAGATGGAGTTTCCGCGATTTCATGGTGATGACCCCCTTGTCTGGCTTGACCGGGCTACTCAATTCTTTGAGTATCAACAGATCGGAGAAGGACAAAAGGTAACATTTGCGGCGTTTTACTTAGAAGGAGAAGCCAACCAGTGGTAGCAATGGTTGAAGAACATTTATTTGGAGGATGGCAGCCCGTCACTTGGGAAATATTTGAAAAAGAAATACTGGTTCGTTTCAGACCAACAGAATATGAAGATTATGATAAAACTCTCTCTAGGGTCAAACAGAAGGGTACTTTACGAGAGTACCAGAAGGAGTTTGAATGTTGGCTAACCGAGTGGTAAGATGGCCACAGAAAGCACTCATCGGCACCTTTCTAGGAGGGTTGAAGACGGAAATATCCTCAGATGTCCACAAATTTAAACCGCGAACCTTGCGGGCCACCATCGAATTTGTGAGGATGAGGGAGGACGAACTAAACCACACGAAGAAGCCAACATATTCTGACGTTCCAAAATATAGCCCCAAGCCACCATAGGGGAGCAGCCCAACTACGAAGCCACCATCACCATCGCTAAAGACTACTGGATCTCAAGTAAAGAAGCTGTCGTGGGATGAAATGCAACAAATGAGGGAGAAAGGACTATGCTTCAACTGTAATGAGCGGTATACACCTGGCTACCGCTGTGCCGTGCCACGGTTGTTCATTATTGAAGCTGAAGCGGAGGACAGTGATAGTCCAAAAGGAGAAGCAGTAACAGATGAAGACGAAGACAGTAAAACCCCAATAATTTCTTTACATGCGTTGACAAGGTACACAGGACCACGGACGATGCGTGTCGTCGCTCGGTTTGGCCATCGTGCGTCGCTTGTGCTTATCGACAGCGGGTTAACCCACAACTTTGTCGACCAGAAAATTGCCCAAATCACTAGGACTACCTGTGACGCCAATCACAAAATTCTGGGTCACAGTAGCGAATGGGGAAAAGCTAGCCTATATAGAGAAATATGAAGGCGTAGGACTAGTAAATCAAGGCATGGCAATCATCGTCACTTTGTTTGCTCTACGATTGACAGGGCTGGATATTGTCTTAGGCATTCAATGGCTGGAGAAATTGGGGCAGGTGGTGTGTGATTGGGGATGCCTCTCCATGACAATCTCAAGAGGTAATCAATGGTGTAACATTGTGGCTCAGCCTACAACCCAGGGGTATGCCGTTAGCAATTCCATGATGACTCGGGAAATGGATAAGGGAGGAGAAGTATTTGCTGTAGCCATCCGGATGGCCAATTCAGATGAGGAGATTACTGGTGGGGTGAGCATGGAAATATAACACATACTTGTAGATTTTCCACAAGTCATGGAGGCACCTACAGTACTTCCTCCAAAGAGAGCATTTGATCATCGGATTATTCTTCAAGAGAATAAGGGACCCGTTAACGTAAGATCCTATAGGTATGCTCACTTCCAGAAGAATGAAATAGAAAGAAAAATTTCTGAAATGCTCATGTCCGGTTTAATAAGACCCAGTACTAGCCCTTTTTCATCACCCATTCTACTTGTCAAGAAAAAAAATAGCACATGGCGGTTCTGTACCGATTACAGAGCTCTCAATGCAGTCACGGTCAAGGACCGTTTTCCCATTCCCACGGTCGATGACATGATTGATGAGCTGCATGGCTCTCAATATTTGACGAAGCTGGATCTACGAGCAGGGTGCCACCAGATTCGGGTCCATCCGGAGGATATCCACAAAACGGCGTTCCAAACACATAACGATCATTATGAGTACTTGGTAATGCCGTTCGGACTGTGCAACGCCCCATCGACATTTCAAGCCGCGATGAACGACATATTCAGGCCTTACTTACGTAAGTTTATTCTGTTTTTTTTTTTGTGTTTTTTTTATGACATTCTCATATATAGTCCAGATTGGGAAAACCATTTGCTGCACATCAGGAGGACCTTTGAGATCCTGGCAAACAAAAACTTTGTGGTGAAACCCAGTAAATTAGTTTTTGGTCAGACGAAAGTAGATTATTTGGGCCACCTAATTACTATAAACGGGGTGAAGGTCGACTCCAAGAAAATCAAAGCAATAGAGGCATGGTCGGCTCCGAAGACGATTACAGAGTTGAGGGGATTCCTCGGGCTTACAGGATATTATCGTAAGTTTGTTAAGAATTACGGTATTATTGCACAACCATTAACCCACTTGTTAAAGAAGCGACAATTTGGATGGGGAACCGAAGCAGACATGGCGTTTGCAGCTCTTAAACATGCTATGGCCACAACCCCGGTTTGGGGATTACCAAACTTCTCTGACATGTTCATCTTAGAAACAAATGCGTCCGACAAGGGAATTGGAACGGTTTTGGCACAAAACGGAAGACCCTTGGCCTATATAAGCAAAGTAATCGGACCAAAGAAACAGGGATGGTCAGTGTACTTCAAGGTGACGCTCGTGATCATGAAGGCTATAAGGATGTGGAGACCGTATCTAGTGGGCCGTCATTTTCAAATATGGACGGATCAAAGGAGTCTAAAATTTTTCTTGGAGCAACATGTGGTAACACCAGAGTAGCAAAAATGGGTGTCGAAGTTGTTAGGCTATGATTATGGGTCTCGACGACCTTACAACCCTCATGATGGAGACACAACTGGAGGGGAAATCAGCGACAAAGAGTCTCAGGTGTTCGCCATCAGTAGCCCCCAGTTCCAACTGTGGACCGAAGTAAGGCAAGCAAACCAGACAAACCCATATTTATTGGAGCTGCGTTCCAAAATGATAACGGAACCAGAGAATCAGCACCATTTGCAAGACCGTGCAGGCATATTAATTTACAAGGGCCGAATCCTGCTACCTACACGATCAGAACTGTGCACCAAGCTCCTAGCAGAATTTCACGAATCCAAAATAGGAGGGCACTCGGGTGTATTACGGACCTATAGCCGTCTTGCCCAATCATTCTATTGGGAAGCCATGAAGAACGAAGTCAAGCAATATGTAGCTGCGTGCGACACATGTCAACGAAATAAAAGCAAAGCTCGATCACCCGCGGGCCTTCTACAACCCTTGCCAATACCCTCGTTGGTATGGGAGGAGGTGTCTCTAGACTTTGTGGATGGGTTACCAACATCGGCTGGGAAAACTACAATAATGGTAGTGGTGGATAGACTGACCAAATATGGCCATTTCATGTCGTTATCCCATCCTTACACGGCCAAAAAAGTTGCAGAAATATTCACCAGCAATATCATCAAACTCCACGGTGTCCCCAGGGCTATGGTGAGTGATCGTGACCCCATTTTTCTGAGTAATTTCTAGAGAGAACTTTTTAAACTGCAAGGAACCCAGTTGAAGATGAGTTCGGCCTATCACCCGCAATCTGACGACTAAACGGAGGTTGTGAATCCCTGCTTTGAACAATACCTCCGCTGTCTTTGTAGCCAACACCCCAAGAAGTGGGAGCAACACCTACCATGGGCGGAAATACAACCTTGCACCAATCATTAGGAACCACCCCTTTTCAAGCCCTTTATGGCCGCCCACCTCCAACGGTGATAAATTATTTAGCAGGAACGACGGTAGTTGCGGATGTTGACCAAGAATTAACTGATCGAGATGAGCTCCTCCAGCAGTTGAAAATCAGTTTACAAAAAAGCTAGTAATCGTATGAAGCAACAGGCTGATAAGAAGAGTCGCGACTATGTTCTGGAACTTGGTGATTGGGTTTATCTCTGGCTCCATCCATACTAGCAGAATAGTGTTTTTTGGTGAGCCCACTAGAAATTAGCAAGCCACTACTTCGAGCCATACCAGATTATTGAACCGGTTGGCAATGTAGCATATAAATTGACTCCACCGAAGACAACACAAATACATCCAGTGTTTCACGTGTCTCTTCTCAAGAAAAAAAATTGGGAAGTCGGCTCCAGTTACCATCAATTTACCCCCATTCCAGGAAGACCATACTCCAATCTTGGAACCATTACAAATCCAAGACTATTGCTGGATAAAAAACGGACCTAGATATATCACGGAGGCCTTGGTACAGTGGAAGAATTTTCCTGTGGAAGAAGCTACTTGGGAAGACGTGGAGTGTCTTTGGCAGCAGTTTCCTAATCTCGACCTTTAGGACAAGGTTCGTGTTCAAGAAGGGGCGAATGATAGGGGGCGTACGCGAAGGGAAAGGATACCTAATCCAAGGTATTTGGATTAGCTCCAAGATGTGGATAGAAGGAAGCGAAAAGGGAGATAAGGATGGGAGCATCTCCAGGAGTAACTATGTTATCATTATCTGTTTGTTATCTTTATTCGTATTTGTATTTCGTATTAATATTCGTATGTTATCCTTATCTAGCAATTCTCTAACGGGAGAGTTAGAGATAAGGTAGGAGTGTTAACCTATTTAAATAAAGCTTAAAGTTAAAAGATCGACAACTAATTATTGAATCAAAACATGTATGTGTACGGTGTCTTCTACCTTAAGTGAAGAATCTATTAATTCATATTTCATTCAATTATTACTTTCATTCCCCATTTCATCTCTCCCCGAGTTCGTAACATATCATGTGCCCACTCCAATGTAACCAAGAAAAAAAAAAATCGATAAGTGGCTGTGTTAACAAAGAAGAATGATTGACATATATCTCACAAAAATGAAGAATCACTATTCTCTGTTTTATTACAAAGGAAGCCAAAACTTGCCTTAAGGATCAAGCTTTTGTAAAAGAGAGAAACAGCATGGTTTTGTAACATTTGTAGTCAATACTGTCATAAAAGGCAGACCGCCTGTACAAAGATCTCAAGGCCGCCACATGGTTTTTTGTGCACATAAAATACCCTCCTTATCCTGAGCATAAGTCATTTGAATCTCCCAATGCAAACTTCTCAAGATTCCCTCCAGAGGATCTAGTATCTCAACCTTATCACGTACGATCACCCAACCTCCAGGCCGTAATACACGATCCATCTCAACAACAATTGAAGCAGGCTGCTTACACCTGCAAAAGTAATTTAAACAGCATGAAAATGGCTGAAAACCACTGAAGAGATGGTGCGGACAGAGAGACCAGAGCCAGCAACACAGAACACACTGCAATTCTGTCTAAATAAGAAAATCAAGCCCAATCTTCAGATAGAATCATCTTACAAAGAACAACACTTTATCATAACAAAGCCATAACTAGAAAAGCATTTTAACCTGTGCTTTAGCCTTGAGAACAGATGATCTGCATGCAAAAGGTCATATGATCTCGGATAAGTCCCAAACGACTCGCACCAATCATGGTAGATGCCAATAAGCCCACGTTCATAAATGAATGGAAGTGTGTCTGGTGCATGGACAGGGACCACATTAATCACCCAAACTTTCTGTTGCGTGA
Organism: Bretschneidera sinensis; assembly: GCA_023935145.1. Lineage (NCBI taxonomy): Eukaryota > Viridiplantae > Streptophyta > Magnoliopsida > Brassicales > Akaniaceae > Bretschneidera > Bretschneidera sinensis. The sequence continues at coordinate 122,788,995 of CM043700.1, forward strand.
GTGCTGCAGCAAATCTGAATTTCAACATCAACATTATAATTTTATCTCCTGATGTATTTTTCATGTATCCGAGTAATCAAAGAATAGTAGAAGAAAAAAGGTCACAAACAGCTGCTTTTTTTTTCAATAGAAGACACATCTCCAGGTAAATGCTACCTTATTAATCATATGGACAAGCGCAAGTTTCAAAGAGAATATAAATTACTAAGTACTGTTTGCATACCCGCCATAGATGGCTGTCATGTCCATTATACTCCGGACATTTGACCAGTCAATACCCAAACCACTTAGATAGGATTTGTCAACAATAGCTTTCCAGTGGTTGGTGTCTGCAATCAATTTTTCTTTGTTGTTTAACCAATCAGGATAAGTTTCAAGTCTCTTTGGCCAATCCTCAGGCCAGTCTGTCCCGTGTTGTTCAATAGCAGATGGAATAGTGTGCAAGCAATTCTTCATAGGAACATACCTATTCAAAGGAAAATGTTACTGTCACCAAGCAAATCGATATAAAATCATGATAAATAAGTAGGTTTTGGCAACCAGCATTAGACTAAGGATACGACATTATTGTACATTGGTTTGGACTTCTCTTTTTTTGGGAATAAAACTCATTCAATTACCCAAAAAATGAAAATAAAATCTGGAAAAAATTACAATCATAAAATCATAATGCCTGTGTTTTGTTATTTGGATTGAACGGAATAGGAAAGCTTTTGATGAAAAGGAAAAACCACTAGCCAGAATCAAGGATAGGTGGCTACAGACTAAGCACATTTTCTTATCATTAACGAAAGTTTGCAGGGCAGTAGTCAAATCAGACTATGAGAAGAATTTCCAAAGGAGAAAGGTAGAATCCACCAAATAGATGCCACCTTTATTTCGATCATTTTGAATTAAAATATGAGCTTACATTCAAAATTTGAGAGCTCATATTCAAAATTCTAGATCACGTTCATGTGGTTAGACATGATTTTCGGAATGTAAGCTCAAGTTGATCACATGTGCCCATAGATGAGGTCACAAGCTTGGCAATAATGATACTCGATCCTAACCAACACTTATGGTTACATTGACCACATGAGGCTAACTGTTGGTTCACTAAGGGTGCTTTTAGTTGTGGACAATGTTTTCCATTTTCCATCTTCATTTTGCTTAACACTTTCTTCAACAATTTGGAAATTCTTAACATAGTTTGGAAAACAACACTTATTTTTCAACACAATATTGGAAATGGAAAACTGTTTTTTTTTGTTTTCCATCTTTTCCAATATTATGTTTAAAAAAGAAGTGATGCTTTCTAAACTATGTGTGCATATTATTTAATAAAGTGTTAAGCAAAATGGAAAGCATTTTCCACAACTAAACGCACCCTAATTTAGTTATTTTCTAAACAAGAATTCTACTTTTACTCTAAATACTAATATTATTTGAAATCCTCATACAAAAGAACAGGACCAAACGTAAAATTCAGATTAAAATTGACAGCTAAATGATTACTAAAGATAGTGTTAGGATTTTGACTCAAATCATCACAAGGAAGAATTCTAATTGGTTTGGGAAAAGTAGTTTTCTATTTTATAGTTGGTTATTCCAGTGGGAGTAGTACTAGTTTCCTATTAGACTGTTCCTTGTACAAGTAGCTGTAGTCTACTATGATGATGTTGTTCTTTTCCTAATAGTATTAGAAAAATATCTTCTATATAAGCGAGTCCTAGAAAAGGTTTAAGGCACAATCATAATTCCAATATTTAACTAGAGCTAGGTGGAGAGCTTTGAGTGTATTGGAGATTTTGGGTTGTGAGATTTTCAGGGTAATAATTTTGCTTTTCCTAAAGTTGTTAAAAATCAATAAAATTGTGAGTTTGTTGGTGGCATAGACAAAGAGATTGTCGAACCACGTTAAATTATTGTGCTTGATATTTATTTGCCTATTTAATTATTGTAAATTTGAGTAGGTGCATTTATGGGGTAAAATCCCAATAGATAGGAAAATAAATTTCATAAAGCAAGATCATCATGGCTTACCAGGCTGCATCTGGATTTTCATTTTCCTTGCATAGGGGTGGATTTTTCTTCCTTCTCAGCTCATAAATATCATTCGATTCGGGCTTCTGATATATTTTAACACCCATTTCACTGGCTTCATCAGTTTTATGAGCCAGAATGTTCCAACAGATGGATGCAGTCAATGTGATCATAACTGGAAAAAAATCATGCTTTACAGTAAACATGATGCAATAGAATGAAAACAAATAAAAACAAACACCTGTTTTGCATACATGGAAAGAGGCAATTGCATTGAAAATTGGCAGGCTTTGAAATGGAATAAGGTCCATCTCGCTGACCACAAAAGATAGGTATAAGACCTTTAAGTTCATTCCTCACATCACACAGCAAGTTTCAACCAAATATTAATTTTTTTTTTTTGATAAGTAATAGTTTTCAGCATTATACAATGAAATGATTACGTAACTGCCCACTTTCTCTATTTTTTAGCCCAAAGTGTGTGAAGCAGACCTCCATGTCTAGCAGAAAAGAACAAATGCACTAAAATCCGCCACAAATACATAGATGGTCAAGTGGTAAAACATGTAGAGAAAACCTTAACAGCCTTATTTGACTGAATTCTCAGAGTAGGAACTGGTCCTGGATTCCACCAAAATTACAGGTTTTAGACAAATTTATAAAGAAAAGTTCAACTCAGCATGTTGGCTGCGCAATAATAACTAAATCAAGGTCATCCACTCGATGTTCTTGAACGGATCTTGGCCTAAGAATTATATTCGTAAAAGAGGCAATACAAACAAAACCTTCCAAAATTTCAGGGTGGGTGCATTTTCACCATGAAAACAGCCACTGCTACAGAGAAAAAAAATGCTTTCCAAGCAGGGATCTAGAGTTCATTTTTTTCAAATCAAGTTCTCAAGCATCAGCAAAATCACATTTCAAACAAAGTTTAAGAGGCCAAACCTTCTTCATCTTCAATGCTATCATGTTTAGTTGACAAAATAAAGTATCCACCAGGTCTTAAAATCCTATTCATCTCAAGAAGAAGCCTGCCCCCTGAAAGTGGGAAAAGGAAATGCCATTAATTTTAACAAAGAGAGAACATAATTTCAGAAAGAATGAACAGGAATAGGAACAGGAACAGAAACACAAACCATTGGAATGCCAAGATATGCTACAACCACCACAGTGAATAGCATCAAAAACACCACTAGGAAAAGGAAGCCTTCTACCTGCAAAGGGGCTAACCACAGTAGGAAAACCACGCTCAAGTGCAACCTGTGCTAGGTCAACTAGGTCATCCTTCAAGCCTAGTGATAATGTTAATACATCCTTATCAAGGAGAGTAGCCACAAAGCTTGTATCTGTGCATCCAATGTCAAGCACTACACGAATATTCTTTCCCCATTCAATATCTGGTACTGTCTATCAAACCCAATCAAATTTCAAAATGCTAAATATGCCAACAATTGTAGTATTAAGGCTAAAAAGTTACAAGTACCCATTTATAGTAACCTAGGAGCATCATTGTAATGAAAAATAAAAAAGAACAGAAAACTTGCCAATTCTAGCTAGCAGGTACAATATTTAATGCCATCCACAAATGTTTGTGTTAGAATAGCAAATTGCTTCTCAACTTGGGTAAAATAAATAACAGAAAATTTAGGAAACATTCATTAAGCATGTATTTCTAGCACAATGCTCGATATTATGACGCCTTTATCTAATTATGATGCATATGCATTACACAAAAGCGCAATGCAAAGACAGTTTAGCGTTGTATTGAAAGCACATTTTAGTATAGAAAACTTACAATATTCTTTATCACAATTACCTTTAAGCACATCAATTATGAAATACGGGAGATTATACATAAAGGATTGGTGTTTAAGGAAAAGAACTTTCAACACGGTTTCACCACTTTCCACCTCATACAAGAGGATAGATGTTAGAAGGAAAAGGTATGCATGAAACAGCAAACTTCTATTACAGGCACAAAACAGTTTGTAAGGCTCACTTCTAAAACTTTAGATGAGATTATTAGCTCATGATGTTTTCGACAGAAAACACTTGTTTGGTCAGTTCATGTTCTTGTTTCTGACGATTTCAAATCACTTTTCATTACTAGAACTAAAGGAGGTATGACGCATCAATCCAACTTCAATATGGATTGAGAAAAACTCACCTCCTCAATGGACTCAAGGTACTGAAGAACACCACCCTTAAATTCAGTCTGGTTCTGAGGAAAAGTAAGATACTCCCCAGACTCCACCAACCAACTATGTTTCTTAATGTAAGCAACAAGTCTTGGATGTGCCACATTTTTATGCAATATCTGCAAAAAAAGCAGCACATTACCACAAGCACCATCAAGCAGGCCTTACAATGCATCTTCATACAATGAAATTTAATGAAGAAAGTAAACCCTGGTATATACCTTCAATTTGCTATCTGGCCAGTGCACTGGAGAACCATAACCATCACGGGGAAGAGGAACAAGACACATCAGAGGTGTTCTGGGGCAACTCCTCTCACTATGCCTATAGCTCTGCAGCCTTCCGATGCCAGTTTCAATGTCGATACAAGGAATGTAATTGTGCTTGCTCCTTGTGCTACATAATTTCCAACTATAATGCGCTTTAGGATCAAACAAAGGACCCTTTATCTTTCTCTTCTTCCCTTCAGTTTTGGATCCACCAGTCTCCTCTTCCCCCTTTCGCTCAGCTTCTTGATCCACTAATTCGGCTAAATCACCATCTCCTTCTGGATCCCCATTCACTTCACCTTCACCATCATACACTTCTTCTTTACCATCCACTACTTCTCCTTCTTCCTCTTCATTTTGAGACTCCCCACTCTCAGATTCAGATTCATTCTGCTCTTGATTCTCCTTAGCTATCCCTTTAGCTGACTTTAACTTATCTTTTTTCCCATTTGACACTACTTTTTCTTTCTTTTTCCTAGATTCATGCTTATGAACAGATGAAGACACAGACCCATTAAACTTTTTCTCCTCTGTCCCTTTCAAACCATTTTCAACTTTCACCCTCGCATCTTCTTTACTTGATTCGTGCTTTTGTAGTTCCTTTTCTTTGGCTTGAGTGCTACGATTTGTTACCTTCGTGTTTGCTGAAGCTGGTTCAGCGATATCGTCGAAGCTTTCCCTGATTTGATCGGTCACAGAAGTTGAAGGAGAAGAGAAAACAGACCAAAGGAAGATGAAACAAAGACCTAAAATAGCCACTACCGTCATCTTCACGCAGATCCCAAATGGGCGCTTTGCTTGGCGATTAAACCGAGCTATAGCCATTTCTATTTCTGTCTCTCTAACCCCGCAATAAATGTTTCTTTGAAGTAAGTAAATTAAACAGAACAACACATCTCACAAGGAAATCAATATCCAAATGACAAACCGCCAAAACAAAAAATGAAGTAAGCTAAAAAAAAAATTAGTAAAAAAATAGCACCGGAGATGTTTCACAGGAACTTCACTATAAAAGGTCTACAGAGTTTTTAACTTCTCAACTGAAAGCAAAAGCGAGGCGCAAATGGAAAATCAAACTACTACATTATTATGAATCGAAAGAAATGAAAGTCCCCATAAAGATTACCCTTCAAAAGTGAGAAATTTTGCAGTATCCAGATCGGTGAAACCACTACAGAAGAGCTTCAGCTCTGTTGTGTCATCACCTACCGAATTCAACTTTATACCACGTATTAAGGGTAAAAAAGCTGCAAAAAAATTCATTTTGGTAGGATGTAGACTTTGATTTCAGCTAAAAAATTTTATAGAAATGAAATGAAAACTTAAAAATTACAAAAAAAAAAAAAAAAAATCACAGTAGTAATTTTTTGCTATGGAGATTACATCGTCCGGGCAAGGCGTCGTTTATAAGGCATATGTGCCGCAGCTACATACTAGTGTCACGACCCTAAAATTGGGATGACGTGACATTTCCTAAAATATAAAATCGGGATGATGTGATAGTTCTTAAAATACAGATTGACTGGACGGAACGGCTTTCGGGGCACAATGGGTACAGAGAGTCGTGTTGCGAATGATAGTAGCAATGTGGGAGCTCGCAAGATTGCGAGAGGGATTAGGTCACCCTGCACAAACTGGTCGGGGGCTGGAGCCGCTTCCCTGATGAGCCCAAGGCAGGGCGAAACCAGTTGGTCTCGAGATAAGGTACCAGTCAGACTGAAGGCTGTCCTCGTAGAGGCGGGGCGCCGCACAGGCCGAGTGTCATGCTGATAAAATGACCCTGTGCAAAGAGAAATGCTGACTTAGGCATTCCCACAGAGGTGTTTCTGAGCCTAAGGCCGCACGGTTGGTGACTTAAGCTGGCAGCCCGTGACAAATGGTATCAGAGCAGGTCTCGCATCTTCAACTGCGTGCTAGTATTCGCCAAGCACTTGACCGTCCCCAAGCAGGCAGGGTATGCAAGAGTGTATTCGCCGAGCACTTGTGGGAGCTTAAACAGGCAAGGTATGCGTGCACTCGCCAAGCACTTATCGAAAGCAAGCAGGCAGGGAGTAAGTAGTTGGATGTGTGGGTCTTGGTATGAGATGTTGCCGAAGGTACGCTTGCACGAGGGCGTGCAAGGTTTTTAACTAGAGGAGTATGTCACAACCCTAAAATCGGGACGATGTGACACTCCCTAAAATACAGATTGACTGGAGGAAACGGCTTCCGGGGCACAATGGGTGCAGGGAGTCGTGTTGCGAATGGTAGTAGCAATGCGGGAGCTTGCAAGAGCGCGAGAGGGATTAGGCCACCTGCACAAACCGGTCGGGGGCTGGAGCCGCTTCCCTGATGAGCCCAAGGCAAGGCGAAACCAGTTGGTCTCGAGATAAGGTACCAAGCAGACTGAAGACTGTCCTCGTAGAGGCGGGGCGCCGCACAGGCCGAGTGTCATACTGATAAAATGACCCTGTGCAAAGAGGAAAGCTGACTTAGGCATTCCCACGGAGGTGTTTCCGAGCCTAAGGCCGCACGGTTGGCGACTTAAGCTGGCAGCCCGTGACAAATGGTATCAGAGCAGGTCTCGCATCTTCAACTGCGTGCCCGCATTCGCCAAGCACTTGACCGTCCCCAAGCAGGTAGGGTATGCAAGAGTGTATTCGCCGAGCACTTGTGGGAGCTTAAATACGCAGGGTATGCGTGTACTCGCCAAGCACTTGTCGAAAGCAAGTAGGCAAGGAGTAAGGAGTTGGATGTGTGGGTCTTGGTATGAGATGTTGCCGAAGGTACACTTGCACGAGGGCGTGCAAGGTTTTTAACGGGGGGAGTATGTCACAACCCTAAAATCGGGACGATGTGACACTCCTTAAAATACAGATTGACTAGAAGGAACGGCTTCCGGGGCACAATGGGTGCACGGAGTCGTGTTGCGAATGGTAGTAGCAATGCGGGAGCTCGCAAGAGCGCGAGAGGGATTAGGCCACCCTGCACAAACTGGTCGGGGGCTGGAGCCGCTTCCCCGATGAGCCCAAGGCAGGGCGAAACCAGTTGGTCTCGAGATAAGGTACCAGGCGGACTGAAGACTGTCCTCGTAGAGGCGGGGCGCCACACAGGCCGAGTGTCATGCTGATAAAATGACCCTGTGCAAAGAGGAAGGCTGACTTAGGCATTCCCACGGAGGTGTTTCCGAGCCTAAGGCCGCACGGTTGGCGACTTAAGCTGGCAGCCCGTGACAAATGGTATCAGAGCAGGTCTCGCATCTTCAACTACGTGCCCGCATTCGCCAAGCACTTGACCGTCCCCAAGCAGGCAGGGTATGCGTGCGTTCGCCAAGCACTTGTCGAAAGCAAGCAGGCAGGGAGCAAGGAGTTGGATGTGTGGGTCTTGGTATGAGATGTTACCGAAGGTACGCTTACACGAGGGCGTGCAAGGTTTTTAACGGGGGGAGTATGTCACGACCCTAAAATCGGGACGATGTGACACTCCTTAAAATACAGGTTGACTGGAGGGAACGACTTCCGGGGTACAATGGGTGCAGGGAGACGTGTTGCGAATGGTAATAGCAATGCGGGAGCTCGCAAGAGCGCGAGAGGGATTAGGCCACCCTGTACAAACTGGTCGGGGGCTGGAGCCGCTTCCCTGATGAGCCCAAGGCAGGGCGAAACCAGTTGGTCTCGAGATAAGGTACCAGGCAGACTGAAGGCTGTCCTTGTAGAGGCGGGGCACCGCACAGACCGAGTGTCATGCTGATAAAATGACCTTGTGCAAAGAGGAAGGCTGACTTAGGCATTCCCACGGAGGTGTTTCCGAGCTTAAGGCCGCACGGTTGGCTACTTAAGCTGGCAGCCCGTGACAAATGGTATCAGAGCAGGTCTTGCATCTTCAATTGCGTGCCCGCATTCGCCAAGCACTTGACCGTCCCCAAGCAGGCAGGGTATGCGTGCGCTCGCCAAGCACTTGTCGAAAGCAAGCAGGCAGGGAGTAAGGAGTTGGATGTGTGGGTCTTGGTATGAGATGTTACAGAAGGTACGCTTGCACGAGGGCGTGCAAGGTTTTTAACGAGGGGAGTATGTCACGACCCTAAAATCGGGATGATGTGACACTCCCTAAAATATAGGTTGACTGGAGGGAACGACTTCCGGGGTACAATGGGTGCAGGGAGTCGTGTTGCGAATGGTAATAGCAATGCGGGAGCTCGCAAGAGCGCGAGAGGGATTAGGCCACCCTGTACAAACTAGTCGGGGGCTGGAGCCGCTTCCCTGATGAGCCCAAGGCAGGGCGAAACCAGTTGGTCTCGAGATAAGGTACCAGGCAGACTGAAGGCTGTCCTTGTAGAGGCGGGGCACCGCACAGACTGAGTGTCATGCTGATAAAATGACCTTGTGCAAAGAGGAAGGCTTACTTAGGCATTCCCACGGAGGTGTTTCAGAGCTTAAGGCCGCACGGTTGGCTACTTAAGCTGGCAACCCGTGACAAATGGTATCAGAGCAGGTCTTGCATCTTCAACTGCGTGCCCGCATTCGCCAAGCACTTGACCGTCCCCAAGCAGGCAGGGTATGCGTGCGCTCGCCAAGCACTTGTCGAAAGCAAGCGGGCAGGGAGTAAGGAGTTGGATGTGTGGGTCTTGGAATGAGATGTTGTCGAAAGTACGTTTGCACGAGGGCATGCAAGGTTTTTAACGGGGGGAATATGTCACGACCCTAAAATCGGGACGATGTGACACTCCCTAAAATACAGATTGACTGGAGGGAACGGCTTCCGGGGCACAATGGGTGCAGGGAGTCGTGTGGCGAATGGTAGTAGCAATGTGGGAGTTCGCAAGAGAGCGAGAGGGATTAGGCCACCCTGCACAAACTGGTCGGGGGCTGGAGCCGCTTCCCTGATGAGCCCAAAGCAGGGCGAAACCAGTTGGTCTCGAGATAAGGTACCAGGCAGACTGAAGGCTGTCCTCGTAGAGGCGGGGCACCGCACAGACCGAGTGTCATGCTGATAAAATGACCCTGTGCAAAGAGGAAGGCTGACTTAGGCATTCTCACAGAGGTGTTTTCGAGCCTAAGGCCGCATGGTTGACGACTTAAGCTGGCAATCCGTGACACTAGCAGGGAGTGAGGGGCTTTCAAAAGAAAAGACCAACTCCTAATTTTTTTCGACTTTGCTTGGAGATTTGGTTTCTTTTTTCTTCTGAAAAAGTATTGTCTGGTGCGTGCAGACATGTAAATAAGAACAGTAAAAATTTCTGCCCCCATTGGATGGATTAGCCTATTAATGAATTGAATTTTAATCCAATTGTCAATTCATTTGGTTAATAAATCAAATATGTATACCCTTTTATCAAATCTGATAAAAATATTAGCCGAAACATTCAAAAAAATATATACCTTTAGTATTATTAATCAACTGTTTGATTTAAAACCAATTTTGAAATAAAAAGTATTAATTTTGAATTATAAAATCTTAATAAAATAAAATAATTTTTTTTGGTACACAGATTAAAACAAAAACCAAACTAAGGGCCTTGGTATTAGTCAATTGTTAAAACTTATCCATTTTCTTTATCAAGTTGAAATGATCAATGGTGGGGAAATTTGAACTTTAGAGGAGGGATTTAGCTACCAATTAGCTCATGTCTTAGTTCAGCTCGAGCTCAATTTGAGACTGGCTCAATTTTTTCCTTGCTTAATCTCGTACATACATCTTATGAGTTAATCTCAAACACAATTTTTGTTTGTAAAATTTCCCAAATCAAGATTAAAAATAAACATTTTAAACTCGTTTACCCTTAAAGTTCGACTCGATTAAGCTTGAATCAATATTTAACATATTTATATACAAGATAGCACAGTTCATTCTCTCTCTTGTTCCTTTGTATACTCAATTATTTTTTATCATGTTTCAATATCTTATCCACTCTTTAACCCTTAGTAGGGTAAAACCTTAGCTTTAGCTGCACATGCATGCATTCAACACACAAGAAATCAAAGAAAATCTTTATCTTGCAAACCATCTAAATTCAATTATAAGCATTGATGCAGATATACTTTTCTTTTTCTTTTTCTTTATTGATGCAGATACACTCCCATCATTCCATTTTGTTAGCTGTTTCCATGCCCTTCTCTTTAAAGATACTATAATTTTAGCACGTTTGATGCTCTTTCAATAGTAAATGATAAACTTGCGTTTCAACTATCACCAGTCATTGCCAGCCAAAACCAAATGACGTCTACTGGAGTCCTTTTCCATTAAGCCTTGTCAAACAAGAAACGTCATTCACTATAATTGAAGTGCATCCTTCGGTGCACCTGCCTAAATTTCAAGTTGGGTTTGCCATTCACTCTGACCAAGTAACTAAACTTTAACTTTGTTCATCTTAATCTATGTATAATTATCATATCAATTAAGTAAAGCACAAAGAGTCTCCAAATTTCACCTATCACTTTATGAGTCCCCTTCATGAGCTTGATGCGGTGTGGCTGGTGACACCGCATTTGAAGTACTGCTAGATATTGACACAGTTGGTGCCGCATCAGGGGCTACCAAACAAGAGGAAACTGGGGAAGTTCGAGTGTCACTGGACCCTGTAGGCATCAGAGATGTTGGACTTGTCCATGAAACAGAGGACTCATTGGAAGAGGGTTTTGTTGAATTCAAATTAGTAGTCTTTTCCTGTGATGCATGCATGTTGACTTTTATCCTGCATTCCCAATAATCACTAAGGTCATTCTTTTTAATCATGAGTCGAGATCCATTGCTGCAATGTAACAGCACCACAAATCAGGAGATCCAAGGATTCTCCATTTTGTTGAAATTAAAGGGTATATCAGCAGTTCTGTTCTCCTGCTTTCTAAGAGAAAGGAAGGATGCTCACCCTTGGCATGGCATGCAATGATTGGACAGTGAAACAAAGTAGATTGTGTACTGTCTGCTTTAGTGATTCTCAGAGAAAGCTAAAATAAGAGACGCTTTCTAAATTGCAAAAGAAAACGACTAAAGAAGGCACAAAATTAAACTTTACCTGTTGTGAATATTGATGTACTCATCGGTCTCATCCAATATCTCTTCCTGCCATAAACAAATATTCCCAAACACGGATCAGAATTCAGAAACGAAAAATAGAAGAACCCCGCATAAGTGCATAACAGCAGTTTCAAGAAAAAGGTCACTCTTCAGAAGCACTGTCAATTACTTATCCCTGGTAATTTTATGCAAAATAACTTTTTGAAAAACCCAGTTCAAGCATATGGCCGATGTTTTTTCTAGCTGAGTAAAAAGGGAAAGGGTATATTCCTGCTGTCAGCTCCACAACATAGGGTATAGGCACATATCAGGATGATATCGGTACAAGTATCAAGATCATGGTAAGTGGTCCAAGAAAACCAAAATGATGGTGGCATCATATGCTCCCCAATAAATGCATGTCCATGATGAGCTGTATACTATAGATTTCGTGTGTACCTGAAGAAGTTCTTCAATGACATCCTCCATGGCAATAACACCTACAACCTCTTCACTGGATGGGAACTGTGGAATAGGAGCATTTTCAATGTCCAAAATGCAATATGAACAACCTCTGTGTCGCTTCTTGAAGGCAGGAGTAGCTGGTGGACTCTTCTTTGCATGTTGACCTCCATCATTCTTAGTCCCAGGTGTTAGAGCATCTTGTGATTCCGATATAATCCCCAGAATTTGGGTAGTAGCATCACTATCTGCCAATCCATCAAGCAGTATTAATCAGGAAACCTTTGTAAGCGAGAAAGCCATAACCATCAAGCGGTATTTATCAGGATAAACTCAATCATTTAAAATGATAAATGCACGAGTTGTTTATGCAAAACAAGATAACACAAACCAATCCAAACTGAGCCTTTTCCCATCTACTTAGGGTCATGATGATGCATGTATGGAAGATATTTGGCTTTTAATGTTATGGGTTTTCTTGTAATCAATGGGAAATATGTAACTTTGATTGTTTTTCTATTATTATGGATTTAGAATATTCTAGGATTTAATTTAGAAATTAGAGATTTGACTTTCATTTAGGTTTTATTTAGTTTTCCTTATTTGGGTAGGACTAGGATTTCCAAGATGTCTATATACTAGATATCTTTATGTTATTTAGAGGTAGAACTGATGGTTGAGAACTGAATTTGATTAATAATATCGAATTTGGTTTCAAGATCTAAAGTCTTTCTTGCTCTGTTCTTTATTACTATCCTTTTGTTCCACAACAGGTTGGCTAGATGGACCTTTTTATGTCATTCCACTGTGTTGAGTTTGAGGGTCATTTCCTCTGCAAGATCATTAACGAAGGGGTCTTGTCTAAACCCTTGTTTGAATTGAGGGGATTGGGAGAAAATGAAGGGGTACATGTATCTCTTGTTTGAGAGTTTTTCTAAATGGAAATAAGAGGATAAAGAGGGGTACCTTTATCCCTCCAAGTCCCTCAAAACTTAAAAAATAGTTTAATCCTCTCTTGTTTAGGAGTTTTGGAGGGAGAGCAAAGTAGAGTAAATGAGTGCTGACGAGAGAATTCGGAGAGATACTCTACTCTCTCTCGATCCAAGCATACCATAACAGTTTCCAACCACATCCTCTTAGGCCTTCCTCTACCCCTTTGTAACGAAAACACATATAAGGAAGTAAATAACAAATGTACCATTTGATTTGGTTTAGCTTATTTTCAACAGATAATTATTAGTAGGTGCTTTGTTTATGATGTTTTAAGCTGATTTTAGTGTTTTTGAATTACTGTTCGAGTAAATGAGTGCTTAAAGTGGTGAAATAAGCTAAACCAAACTAAGCCGTAATACCATGATGAGAATTTCGATCCAAATATTTCCGTGTTTCACAAACAGATCAAGGTTAGAACAGCAACAACGACAGCAAAATTTTCTAAAATTTTTGCAAACCATTAAATTTTTTTTTTTTATAATAATTCTTTAACTGTGAAATTATGTAAGGCAAGAGCATGTACACACGCTGGCAAATTCAAAAGTACTTCATTAGAACAATAGAAAAACTATGGATCCGTGGTAATGCTATAAAATTGAGGTTTCATCCTTGAAACTCTAACCGAAAGTGGAAAGTAGTTGTTGTTACAAAAATATGAGAGAAACTTTTACTAACAGTGTGTTTGGGAGGGGGGTTTTGAGGGTTATGTAAGGAAAAGGAAAGAAATGGCTAGTTAAAAACTATGTTTGGGAGATTTTTCCATAAAGAAGGGAAAGGTTTTGGGGGTTTCCCTGTAACTAGTGACGGAGCAAGGACTTTTAGTCAATGGGGGCAATGAAATAATAATTAATATTAATAGTTTTAATTAAATTGTATGATTAATCATATGTTGTTTCAAATAGATAAAATTTATCTCATAACAAGGTAATAGTGATCAAAATTTATAAAACTCCAAAATATTTATATTGAATTTCACAAACAAAATCACTAAGTTTACATGAAAAATAGAAGTACACCATCATTAAATAAAATGTTTATTACTAAATAATTTAATATATTGAGAAAAAATAAAGTTTTTTCACTGATCTTTAAATTATTTGAAGAGATTATAATTTTAATCAAATTCTTCCATTTTCACTTACCTTTTCTCTTATTCTTTGTTTATTTTTTTCCTTTTATATTTATCTTTGTCGCTTTGTCTCTTGTATAACTGTATCATACAAATGAGAAAACACCCAAATCACACTATAAATAGTTAAACTAAAGCCATCGGTTATAGATTTTTTGCATTTGTACTTTGTTTTTAGTGGCTTTTAAGTGCAATGAGAGAATGAGAGTCATGAGATCACGTGGTTTGTTACATACATGATGTCACGCAGTCATTGGTTTAGGTTTTCAAATTACTAGTACAATTTTTTATTTTTACTTTTGCCTTACGTTTTTGGGTACTAAACTTAATCTTTTAAATTATTAATTTATGAGGCCACTTCCAGTGGAGTCAAAATCAGCATCTTTTCCAGCAGTCTTAAACAGATTTAAGTATAACTAAATAAATTTCTAAGATTTCATAAAAAGTGAGCATGTTTACCCTCTTTTACTCTCCTTAACTTTATAAAACTCCCAAACAAGGGAAAGTTTTCAACCCCTCCTTTACTCTCCTTTCCCTACCATTCCTTTCCTTTAAAATCCTTCATTTCCTTTCCCCCAAATCTCCCAAACACACTGTAAAAGAAATCATGTGTTGCCACTATATGCATCCTTACCCTTTTTCCGTGACGCCTCAAGCTGGCTTCTTGGCTTCCTACAGCTGTCCTTAAACTCATAATGTTCACCTTCTTTGCTTCTCTTGGTTGTCCCTTTTTTCTCGTTCCAATTTTTATATACAACGGCAATGTGGCTGTGACCCTTCTGAAATTCATTTAGAATATCATAGAGTGGCATGTCTTCAGACACCCTGTAGGATGAATGGGAAAGAAAACAAGAATACATTAGCTCCTGCCTCGTTAACAAAACATAAATAGGAATGATATATTAACTCATTCAACTAATGCAATTTTAAGCCAATGTCGCATATTCTTCAGGGTCCATATTTACTTCTAAATGACAGACCATCTTGCCAATCTCACCTGACAAGAGGAACATACAAAAGAGGAAAAAAAATCATACCGAGGAATTTTTCTTATGATCATTTTTCTCAAAGGAACTGCTTCTTCTGGATCAACTGTTAAGAGATTTTTAACCTGCTCATGTTAGAGAGAGAACAAGAAAGATCCAAGTAAATTCCATATAGAAGGGAAACATCAAGTCTACTTCATTTACATAATAGATCCATGCCATAAATTGGGATTGGCAGCTTCATTAATTAAGATAGAATTATGACCATGTGAACCCAAAAAACCAATGTGTTATCAATGGTCAAAAATCGCACCACAGCAGAAATAGCCTTTAATTTCCATACCATCTACCCTCTCTTACAAATATAAACTGTGTCAAGAATACTAGAACACCAAAAAAGAAGGAAAAACTTTCGTTAATAATTTTCACCAGTCAAGTGAGAACAATGGGAGATAAAACTATGCAAAGATGAAACATAGCCAAAAGTAAATGACAAATAAATGTCAAATATCCTTGCTATCAAGAATTCAGATAAAAGGAATTCATATACAGAAAGAGAGAATATACCAGAATAAGTCCAATTATGTTTGTTGGACTACCAGAGTAGACTGGAACTCTACTATGGCCCATTGTCATTATTGCATTCAATGTCTCCCTGATTGCACACATGAGAAAGATATAGCGTGTTTAGAAGATCTGAAGATTGAATAAAACATTGTCAAGAGAATTCACAAGAATCCACAAACCCACAAATTAAGAGTTGCATCCAGATCAAGGGAAAATGCCTTCGATATGGGAGTCATGGCATCTTTTGCAGTCTTTTCAGTCAATTCAAGTGCCCCAGCGATGATAGTAGTCTCATCATGTGTTAGATCCCCGCCTTTCCCAGCCTAACAACAAAGAATATATATACTATAGTTTAGCAGAAAGCTGGGTGGCCCTAACCGATGTTTTCAGCACAACATTGATGCTCCTCGTCAAATTGACAGCTCGTATAGCATTCCAAGCGGAGAGAATTTGAATACATTTAATGCAAACTATTTCTAATACTTCCAAAAGCATTTTTAAGATAAAATTCAGTACCTCATTGCCATGGAAATTCACAAAAGTCTTTAGCTCTGCTCTCCGTAAAAGAGCAGCATGTCCCTTACCCAACATCCAATCGAGAACCTAAAATTTATATATAATTTATTCAGAGATAAAAAGCATATAAAAATCAATGTCAAGACAAGAATATAAAATGCAACTCTCAGTACAACCAAGTGCATTAACAAAACCAGCTTGCAAGAAAAACAGGTTATAGATACTGATACTCGTGTGGTTCATGTGCATAAACTCATGCACCGACTATACCTTACTAATTGGATAAGAAATAGGGAAGAACACCAAAAGAAGAACACGGACAAGTGGTGTCATTATTGCTCCAATCCTCAAGCCATAACGAGTACACAGTGCTTGTGGCAGTATCTGCAGCGAAATGCACAAGCATATAAAAAGAACACCCTTTTCAAGCAGACTATCTAAAATGAAGAAAACCCAATTTAGTTTAAAGATGAGAAACCTCTCCAAACGCAAGTATGAGAGTCACTGATATCAGGATTGCAGCCCATGGAGGCACAAGCTTATCCAAGAATATCGGTAGAGTCTACAGGGCAGCGAAAGAGATAATGGAAACCACTGCGATAATTAGCATGAAAAACCGAGGACAACCCAATTAAGCTTGCCAAAACCAAATAATTACCTCCATAGCCAAAGAGTTTCCTATCAAAAGAGTACAGAGGAGAAGATGCTGATTCTTTACCACCGGAAATATTTTAGCTGTGGAAAGCAGAATAGATCACTTCAGCCATGATAGAAGAAATCAAGTTCAATCAGATAGCAGGATCAATGAGTTTACACAAGACTCGGAATTCAGCGAGTTGAGACAGTATCCCACTGCCAGTCCCCAAGGCCACCAAACAAATAAACAGATCAATCAGCATAAAGCAACCAAAGCAAGCACCAAATTCAGCTCATTAATCAATGAATTAGGTAAGTTTTCAACCCATCCACCTGCAATCTGCCAACCATCATGGTGGCATGTGAGGTAAAAGTTGACTCGGCACTCAGTGAGTCGATTTGTCCCAAACTTTTCAAAGCACAAATATAGGCAGCACAAACTTGCTAAGCTGATTGTCTGCTATTCATTCTAAGCCAAATTCGTTGCAAAAGCAAATGAGTAAAAACCAGCAACCTGTAAGATTTATCGCTTACCAGTACAACAACAAGAAGTCTAAAACCTCCAAAAAAAACCCCATAATGAACTTAAAAGGAAAAAAACAAGCCCAAATGAGTAGATTGAGTGAATATACAGAACCAACAAGCCTATAGGGACCCTGATATTCATCAAGTATAACATGCGCAACTGGGTCGTCAAAATTAGAGGGAAAATGGGGTCTAAATTATCGAAGGTTTTCATTTCTTCCATTTCGAAGCTAAAATATCATCGTAAAAAAAAGGCAAGATAAAAATCCCCCCCAACCCAGAGAGAGAGAGAGAGAGTGTGTGTACCGGCATGGATACGATCCTGAGGACGGCCGGACTTGATGAGGACTTCGAGGTCGACGAGGCCCAGAGACATGAGACCCAGAGTAAGCCCAGCCATTAAGCCAGCAAAGGCAACGAGTCCTATTATTATCAGCACATACAGCATGAACTGAGTCCCACAGCACGCCACCTCCGACGCCATCTCCCTCTCTCTCTCTCTCTCTCTCTCGACTGTGTGTATTTTAGTTTTTAGATAGCTGAGAAGATGGTGCAATCGTGCGAATTTGTTTGTCCCTTTATTCCTCACTTTCCTCACTTCATTTGACTCGATGTGACCAGAAAGATTCGTTTCTTACACGCATTTTAACGTTTTACTACTACACTAATTTTTCTTGTGTGTATCCATTCGTACACAATTAACCTGCTTATTTTAGCTAATGTGGACCCAATCCCTTGCCTATATGAATTTGATCACCAATCTCTGCATCGAACATTTTGCCAAGCTGCTTCCCAATACAGACGATCCGGCGATAGTACACTGATGTGGCAGTTTAGCGATGTATGCTTCAGGCCCACGTGTGCTTCGGTATGATGTGAAGCATCTTATGATACCCCGGCGTTTAAAGTACCATAAACGTTACTACATTAATTAATTAATACAACTAAGAGAAGCAGCACTAGGGAGCACATAAATGTGCGAAGCTGAGGTGGACCCTACCAAATTTGGCGTCCAAGTGGTTGGTTTTTGCCGTCTTCTTCATCCTCAATTGGCTTAGCATTGCAGTTAGTAATTCATTTTCGTGTCTTCA
The DNA here is from genome assembly GCA_023935145.1 of Bretschneidera sinensis. NCBI lineage: Eukaryota > Viridiplantae > Streptophyta > Magnoliopsida > Brassicales > Akaniaceae > Bretschneidera > Bretschneidera sinensis. The sequence goes on from CM043700.1 coordinate 122,807,364, forward strand.
ATGACATGCTCTGGTGCAGGCTCAATCTGGGGAAGAGGAAACTGGGCTGGCCCGGACCCACTCAAGTAAAGATCAAGATTTTTTTTTATTGGCCATGGGTGAAGCTACAAATCATTGATAGAGCGTGGAGAATGTTGGGACTTGACGCATTCATAAAAATGATGATCAACATATTCAAATCTTTATCGCCATGATAAAAAGGGTAGCATGAAAATTACCAGAAAAGCATAAAAATTAAAGACGGGAAGGGGGATTGGAGAGGGGTTCATTCCCTCCAATGTCTTAATTTTCATGCCCCAAGTTGGGGATTTGGTAGTAGGACTGCAAGTGAATCCATGTGCTCGCGTACTTGATCGTGTTTGAGATAAGTAAGGACTCGTTGGTATTCGTTCGTTAAGGTAAACGAACAAATATGGACATGATTTTAATGCTCGGTCAAAGACTGAACCAATCATGAACGGCCCCTTTAACCGTGGAAAATGTTTTATTTTTTTTATCTTTATTTTGTTTAATATTATTTTTTTTAAATTAAACATTCTTAATATAATTTTTAAAAAAAAATTTTTTTTCACATAATATTAAAAAAAAATTAAAAAACTATTTTTTCAATTTCTCAACTTTTCTAATATTACTTTAAAAAGAGAATAATTATTTTTTAAATTATATTAAAAATATTTAAATTATTAAAAAAAATATTAAAAAAATAATGAGAAACAAAAAGTAAAAAATATTTTTCGTGACTAAACGCACACTAGCATTTGCTTGTGAACACACTGCTTTACAAATTTACTGTTTGTTTTGTTTGTTCATTTTTAATATGTCTATTTATTGTGTCTGTATTGTTCATTTGATCACTTAGTTTTTTCACTAAAATTTAAATTTAGGTTATATTCATTTAAAAACTTACTAGTTTTAACCATCAATTTTGGTTCAATGATTATTATCTCAAATCAAATATTTGAATGTTATAAGTTTTAATATCAATTTTGCATAAATTTATAGATAAATTAAATCATCATTATAACTAAGAGAAACATTTGAGCTTAAATAAATCAAACACTAAACATTAATCTAAAACTCGGTTCAAGTTTGAATTAAGTTCGAGCAAAAGCTTTTTCGGATACTTTACCTTTTCTTTCTACTCTCATCCTCTACTAAAATATCCAAACTAGGATTGGCTAACTACATAACTCTACATTCACATCTTCTATAAACCCATCTTTCATATCCCACAAAACTCCACATTTTGTAAAATGCAACGGTGACCTGATTCATCTCTTGAAATGCTACATTTCCATGTCAAGTAGGTGGCCTTGCAGTCAAGAAGAATCCACCACACCACAAACTAAAATAAAATTCAAAAACTGGGTAGGTGTCTTTTTTATTATCAAGCAATCCTCCACATGGAACCCCAAACCACGCACTCAACACACGAAAATCCTTCTTTTCCACCGGTTGCCTGGTGCCACAGGTCCAAAAATGTGATGTAATCATACTTGCCATATGTGAACAAAAAGACAAGTACTTGGTGATAGAGCGGGCTCCTTGAGAGCTATCAGAAAAAAAAAAAAAAAAACCAATCCTACATGAGAGCCACCCACATCTGATAACAAGTCTTTCCTGGTAGGAGCCGCTCATTGTTGCTTTTCCACTCAAAAGGGACAGATTAGAAATAAGAAAAGGAAAGGTCAAGCATAGGCAACGGTCGCACTCGTGGACTACTTGGTTACCTTCCTTTTCATTAAGGCAAATAAGCTGGATACGGTTGAGCTTCTCTCAAACGTTGGTTATGTGTGTGGCTCTCTTTTCTTATCCCTACTTACCATTCTCAATTACCTGTCACGAGCCCTTTCTATTATATATTGCATACAATATCTCCTTCGCTCCCTTATATTAGTCTTCCAATTTCTCTGTGACTTAGAGAAATGACAGAAAAAAGAAAATGGCATGCCAGAAGACCCACAATGGCTGGAACTGAAGCTCCCATAGTTGTTATCTACTGAAAAAGTTCGGGAACTCCATGCAACAATTGAAAACGAGTGAGATTCCCTCCAACGGTCAGCATGCCAAATGGCAACTGGAAGAGCCCTGTGGAAGTATGTGATCCACGACCCACTTGCAGACTTGCTTGCAGGAGAGACATACCTAAGAAACCTTCATGAGAAGATTCAGAAAGATTGTCTCAACAATGCCAGAGACGTTCAGGAATGATTCTTGCTGTTCGAACCCTCTGGCTTGACTCAAAAGTCCAAGCCGCTCTAGATTCTTTCAATGGTGGAGCAGCACAGGTTGTTCTTCTCAGTGCAGGTTGGTTATCACTCTAAACCCAATTCTTGACATGCTCTCTCACATTTATAATAAAATCAATGTAGATGAAACCCATTGCAGCGAGGTCATAAAATTTGCACTAATTTATGTTCATGCCTAAGAATTTCAGGATGAATAATGGCCCAAAAGCATGCTAGATGAATGAGAGATGAATTATAATTGAAGCATTTAAACTACCTCGTCACTGGCTGAAGCCTCTAACTTGTTAAAAATGAAAGCAAACCATGCAAATTACAATGTGACTGCTGGAAAAATTACTGGCCCCTGAACTAACCATTTCCAAGCTCTATGTATGTACTAAATCAGACTGTAGAACCATGAATAACAAATGTTTGCCAATATCAGTCATGGTACATCTACCTTATAGAAAGAATTCATTTGCAGCAGCTTTTGGACCATGGTCCATCAATCTAAATAGTAGTTATAGCAAGCATCTAAAATATCAGACTGGCAATTAATGTCCCAGGTGGATAGCTGCTGCATAGATGGGTGTGATGTCTTCCGAATGAAGAAGTAAACCCCATATCCAAAAACAAAGCATTCATTAGGATACTTAATCAATATTGGGCTGCATTTCTTATTACCAAAAGCTTATAAAATAATTGAGAAAAATGCATATTTTAAACTAGCAGGAATGGATGCAAAAGCATACCACCTAAGCTGCTTGAAGGAAAGTGGTGTCTTTGAAGTAGATTTTCCAGAATTCCTGAATATGAAAACCACTATTCTTCAGGCAGCAACGGAATCCACTGAACATTTTAAAATGATGACAGCAAAATCCCTTATCAGAGTACCAGCTAACATCAGAGAGAATGACTGGCACGAAAAGCTTCAGAATCAAAGTTTGTGCACAGAAGAAGACAATCTGGGTTTTAGAGGGTATCCTCTACTATCTCTCCAACTCCCACGCCATGCAAGTACTCAATGGCGCCGTTTGGGAACACTCTTAAAAAGGGATTAAAGCAACTTTTCCATAAGACATACTACAATATGTACAAACAATGTTTGAAAAGAATAAAAAAACAGACAAATTGGTATGGAAATAGGAAATCTCGTAGCATATCATAGGGGCCATAGGACCAATTGTTGGAACAAAGAACCATACTTCTGGAAATTAGCACATTGACGAGAGGATTAGGGCCTTTTAGAGCTGGGCACATGTTAATAGAGACCTTCAACTTTTGGATAATGTTAAACATAATTGTGAACCCTTTAAGGATTTGCTAAGAAATTCGGGTTGATAATAATTAGAATTCGATATACGCAAATATGCACCTTTCATAACATCGATCATCAAAAGAAGAAAAATATTGGAGTTTGAAGAGGAAGAAATAAAAATTAGTGAGGTAAACAAATTCTATAGTCACCCAGGTTCTTCTGAGTTTGATGTGAAAGGCATACCTATTGGAAACAAGTTTAACATCAGTTTCACTAGCCAATCCATTAAGTGAAGTAAAAGACCAGCAATAAAGAAGCATTGGCAGAGATAGAAGCAAACAAAGTACAACATCAGTGACTGAATCATCAATTAATTGGCAAGATGCAAATTTCGGTGGATCATTAAGAAGGAATAGTCTTCTTTTAGATCTTGAGGAGACTGACGAAAAGGAATGAAAATGCATGGAAACTGTTTGCATTTGACTTCAATCCTTAAACAATATACTCCTATCATTTTTATTACCCTTGTTCTTCAAGAGTTCCAAACAGAAAATATATAATTCATAAGAGTGATAAGCTACAATGAACTGTAAATCAGAACCATGAATAATTCCCTTGCGTATTTATGGTATACTAGCAGTGGAACTTTAGTTCACAAAAGAATGTAAGGGCATGTTACATTTTATGCAGCCATGACAAAAAAATAAACTCGCACATCACACCCACAATCCACAAAAATAGTGGCTACCTGATAAGATCATTTAGCATAGCTTCAGCTTCAAACTTTACAGGATCCTTATCATCAAGTAAGGAAGCCGCATTCTTTGCAACAATTTGAATGTGCAAACCTGTGGATGGAATCAACATTAAAAAATTACTATAACTTAAAATTTAGATCAATGATACTAAACATTCGTTAGCTTGTCTTTCTGATCTTCCTTCACTTTAAAATTCAGTTTACTTTCTCAACGAAAATACAAATTAATATGTTTATGACGATGATAGAATAAATGGTTATCGACTCAGTCATCCTTATCAATTAGTATTATGTGATCCAAAACTCTTAATTTTTAGTATGAAAAACAAAAGATGCACAACAAAAAATGGAAAAGAGAACCAAAAGACCAAATCTCAACTCCGGTATTGGCTTGAAACGCAACAAATGAACTTCTCTCTTGTGTAACGCAATCCCTAGCCACTGTTAACCAAATTAATCGATACAAAACCAATAAAAATCAGATATATATGTGTAGAGAAAGGGAATTACACTGAGTAAGAGATAGACAGAGCGGCGGCTCTCTCAAAAAGCGTCAATGGGGGCTAACAGGAATTTCGATGCCTTCTTCTTTTGCTCTTTGAGCCAATCCTTTGGTCCTGCTGCATATTTTATCAAGAAATTAGGGTTTCGATATATCAATAAAAAACAATAGTTAAAGTAAAAGAATCGGTTATATAAAGAGAGAGTGGTGCCTACAAATCCGAAAGGAAAATGCAATTGCAGGGTCAGGTTGCGCGAGAGCGAAGCAGCGTCTCTGCGAGAGATCTTGAGCGGGACTTGAAATTGGAAAGATTGTTGGTTTTGCTTTCGTTTTAAAATGTGGTGTTTTGGTTTTGGAGGGAACGGTAAGAGGGCGGTAAAACTAGAGGAGGTCCAGGAGGAGCTTGAGATAAGGGGAGTCATGGCTGATGCTTTCAGTTTACGCACTATTAAGCAAAGACATCCCGACTATTTACCCCTTACTAATTTGTTAACTGCCTTTATGTGGCCGTACCTTCTTCCTTTAGGAGTTAATTACCTCTCATACCCGATTTTTAGATCTAATTACAATCATGTGTATTAGTTTGAAAATTAATATTACGTGACAATTAAGTTCAAAATTTAAGACACTTAAAATCTTGTAATATTTATCATGTGATTGTAGTGTGACTACAAAATTGACTAAATTATTTCTAAAACTTGAGAAATGTTCAATTGATCAGTGACTGTTAAAATTGTAATTTGATTTGAATTAAAACATAAATTTGTTGCTCAATTGAAAGGAAGACAAACAAGTAAATAAATAAAATATAATCAGTGAAAAGTTATAATGATTGAGAGAATATAGTCTACCACATCATTGATTACTGTTGATGCCAAAAATGTGTTGTGTTGAGCTGGAGGCTAGGACCCAGACGTATCTGCACAGGGAGAGGAAGGTGAGCTAGGGGGTCGCCGGAGGGGGTGCCTCCGAGGATGCTCCGAAGCTTTAGTTAGAGTCAGAGCAAAAATATGTAGGGGATGAGCGCTCCCTTTTGCAGTTGAGCAAAAAGTTTTTGTTTGGAGTGTATACCTGACCCTTTTTATAGGGCTTCGAAGGCGGCATTTGGCCTAGGGCGGCAGTGATATGTTGTCCCAACTGGGTTGGGTAATGATGCCTAGGAGGCCCAGCTAGGTGGCTGGGGACCGTCCATTAGGGCTTTGCCTTGCTGGCTTGCTCTGAAGTCATTTATGCATTAAGGCGGTTTGACGACCTGACGTCCCAACTTGGTTGGGTAATGATGGCCTGGAGGGCGGTGGTGACGTGGAGACCCAGCTGGGGGGCAATGATGCCCTGAAGGGCGGTCATGACCTGGAGGCCCAACTGTCCGAGCCTGGTTCTTCCGCGTGTCTCCTTGCAGCTTGGGGTCAAGATGATCCACGTGTCGTCTTCTTGTTGGAGAGGTGTATTCTGGCAGTATCAATTACCTTAAATACTTGGTACAAGAGATTGACTAAAGTAATAAAGTTATTCAAAAAAGAACATGTAGAAAAAAGGAAAAGGAAAGAAAAAGCTGGAAAATCAAGATAAGTAAATATGAATTGAGTTTACCGTGAAATGAGTATTGATTGTCTCGTTGTAATGTGTTTGTGTTTACTCCATCTATCTCATAAAAATGGTCCAATTCCACTGATCACAAACATTAATGCAAGTTTTTTTATTTTCTGTAAGTATCCTTTTTATATCTTTAAAGTAAAACATAAGTAAATAAAATTGACCCAAAAACAATTAATATTTTATTTTATGTGTTTTAACTCGAGTGGTAATTCCAGAGAACTTAAGTAATACCAATGTGTTGTGTTACCACTCGAGTTTTTTGAAATTATCATTTGAGTTTCTCATATTATCAATATGATAACACTGTATACGGTAAGGAACACACAATAATTTCTCTTTTGTAAAGGTATTTTATTTTTCACTTTTAGAAAGTAGACGATCATTTTGTGACATTCATTCATGAATCAATGACAATCCTTATGAGATAAAAATAGTATTTTTTTATTAGTTGTTTTGATAAAAAAAAACACAATGTGCATCCATAACTCATATAACAACCTAGTGTTTATTTTTTTATTATCAATTTTGTCAAATTAAGTCATCCTGTCAAATATATTTGACTTTGTTGGTATTATTGTCACATAGAATATAACAATTTAGTCATTTTTTTTCTTCTAAAAGTATAAATTCTCTTTTGGAATACCATTCAACATAGTTTTGATAGTAGTTAACCCAAGAAAAAAGTGTAGTTCACTCACATCGCTCAGGATTTCTATTCTTGGATAGCTCTTACTTTCTCTATATCCATCTGGACGTGACCATGATCAATAATATGATCTATAAACTTGATACAAGTTTGCACACTCACATTGTTGGATTTTCATTCCTGGATAGCTCTTACTTTCTTCATATCTATCCAGATATGACCATGATCAATAATATGGCCTATGAACTTGATACAAGTTTGGACGAACGTGTTATTATATATATTTTTTTAATTAGAACAAAATATGAGAATCGAGACTTAGAGGCGTGAATTAATCATTGTATTTTAAGGCTTTACTCGTCCCCACTTTAACAAACAAGTTTGCTATGGGTACAGACAAATAGTTCTACAGGATACAACTAAGTCTTTAGGTTGAAGTCTGCAGATAACAAAATCTGGAAAAAAAAAAAAAAAAAACTTTGGATTTTATTATGCTTTAAAATAATTGAAATACTATTGTAGAGGTTTTTGATAGAAAAAAAAAGAAGAAATAAATAAATGAAATTGTATTCTGAATGTGGAGGGAGACAAGGTATTTATATGTATAAAAACACCTCTTCAAACAATTATGGAAATACATGATTTTTCAGATTTAATATGAGTTTTTTAATCATGTTTATTGATTTTAAACGGTCTATGTTGTGTCTATTAAAAAGACAGTTGACTAATTTGATACCTTTACCTTTGAGATTTAATCACAACATTACCTTTATCTATTCTTTTAACAAAAATAGATAAGAATCCCAAATAAGTACTTGTAAAACATTTTATTTCTTTTTTTTTATTTTAAGTTTTCAAACAACTTTTTATTCACATTTTAAATTTAAACATTAAGATTTATTTTGAATCAAAATAAATATTTATTAAATCTCTAATTTGAATTTAATTTAATACGATTAATTAAAAAAAATTATTAATTATTAATTAACTCAGATTAAGATCTTAAAATGATTTTAAGCTAATTTTTTTTTCGCATATTTCTCTTTCTTAACATAAAACTGATTTTCTCACAACTTGCCAGATACCACACGCTAAGTGTTCCTCCAATGATGAGTTCTACACCATAACGTCAGAGAGATATATAAACCACTATAAACCAATATAGTCATGGAATATTTTATTCTCAACATGCAAAAAGTGGTAGGGGTATTTGCCAACCCAAAAAATGATTAGATACTCAACGGCTTATAACGGGTGACACAAGTTGTCTTGATAGTAACCGTATCTTAAATTAAGCTGGGTAAAATAGTTAATTTGTCTCGACTAATTAAACAAATCAACAATAAAAGGAATCAAATAACTGTTGCGCACCGTTGCGCACCGTTGCCTAATTCAATGCACAGTAATCCTCACACATACACAAACTTCCAACATATTTCTTTAAAAACAATATTGGACCCTAAAAGAACCCTCGAAGGTTTTAGAATTCGAATTCAAGTAACTCATTTAATTATTTTCAAAATTCTTCTATTCAAGAGGAACCATATGATATGACGCTCATTCAAAACGTTGCATTCGTGCTATGCAAGACCTCAATATTATGATCTATGCTTTTACATGGAGGTAATATATTCAGTAACTCATTTGATCATCTTGATAAGTCATCAATACTTCTTGTAATGTTGCGGTACAACTATTTGGCTTATTCTTTTTGCTAATAATGGTAGTGCGACACCTGAGGTTGTATGATAAAGTTATCTTTTTAAAAAATTATTTAATATTATTTTATAAAAGTTATATTTTTGATGAGATATTAATTATACTATTTTATAACATCTATAAGTTATTGAATAAAGTTAAAGGGTAAATAATTTATTAAGTGATTAAATTGTCATATCTTATGTGTTAATAATAATAACAGATTCATTTAAAACTTTTATTGGTATTATAAGATTTGAGAATCCAAACAAAAAATTCTTAATTGTATACGTGATAATATTTAATAAATATACACAAACGGATTAATAAATTTTTTAAAAATTATCAATCACGTTTTCATTGTCAATATTTTGATATCTTATTAATTCTGATATCAGAACGGTTTTTAACTACAAACAACAAGTGACTAGAAAAAAAGGCTGTTACTTGACGCAAGCTATGACTGCCTCAATATCCCACGTGCCAAAGCATCTCCGTCTTACTTACCCTTTCCCCAACACACCATCCTCTCAGTGGCTCTCTTTCCCACCATATTCCCCTCAAAACGTCTGTCATTCCTCCCCCTCGAAAAACAAATATTCTCAGATCTCTAGCTGAAAAGCGAAACCGAACCGCACAAAAAAGAACTCAATTCCCTTTTACCTCAGTATGGATAATCCAATTCCGATTCCGGATAGGACTAATCCCATCCTGTTGCAATTAAATTCCAATATTTGCGTGCATTAAATGTCTCTTTTGAATCCATTTCTCCCAACTTCATTGCCAACTTGTAATCGCACCGTTCCCCTTCCATTCATAGCATCCTATTCTCTCTTACGTTTCCCACTAACCAACACCACCGCTCGCACGAAATGCCTATTTAACTCCACCATGCGAATTCCAAAGAAGCCCGTTTCCTTTTGCCTCTCTCTATTCTCTAAAGATTTTTTTACACCTTTCTCTTCTCGTCCGCGCTTCCATTCAGGATTCCCTGGAAAATCTCTCGGCAATAGGAAAGCTATTCACGCCACTGGTTAGTAACTCTTCTTTTTATTTTGTTGTATGAATTTTTCCATGAATTTGTTTAATCAGTTTTGGTGAGTTTCATGCTCTCTCTGGTTGCCTTTTGCTTTCCTACTTTGCACTGATTGTTGTTGAGGAATGTTTTCTGTTTTCTTTTTGTTGCTCAAATTTAGACGTCAACTGTTGCATTTGTTTACTGGTCGTTTAGACTATTTTTCCGAGTTTCATGCCTTACTCGGTTGCATTTGGGTGAATAATTTTTACTGTTGTTGACAAATGGTTCGTTTGGTAGAAATTTTGGGGAATTAAGGCGGTTAGTTTTGTAGGTGATTGGGAGCTGAATTGGTTTGATTCGTAGGGAGCAAGAGGATGTTGTTTTAATTGAGAAATTGCAATTTCTAGGTGTTTCTTGGAGCATTTCTTGGAAGATTATTAGGCTCGGAACATAAAGTGGTGCACTGTTTGCTCTTTTGATTGACACACACCTGAGGTAAGATGTCAAGGTTTTTGTTTGTAGGAATGTGTAATCTATTATTTTTTAGTTTTCACGAGATACTGGCGATTAATTTTTTTTCCGAAAGTTGATGAATATGTTGGATGAACAGTGAAGAAGTTCCTGTTCAGTGTTCATTCTATGTTGATGGTGGTACATGTTTACTTAGCTCAGCTTGATGGAAGAGAAAGCTTAAGCTAAGGTTTTTAGTTAACATTGTGCATGTCATTTTGTGGAATAAGGAAATAAGATTATTTTCCTTGTCTGTATATAACGTCTCTAATTAAATGCACTTTCTACTCATTTAAATTGGTCTAGATGAAATGTGCACATTCTCAAATGGTTGAGCTGTGAGCATTTGATGGTAATGTAATCACTCCATGGTCTTTTGTAGAATGAAGTTATAATGAAAAAGTGGGGTAACAACGACTGTGCAATTGGGATTCGGATTTGTACTTATAGGAAAATGTTTTGTGTTGTCGTGACTACGGTACAAGATATTTTGGAAAATATTGGGTTCTAAACTTACACATGTTATGTGCATACATGTAAATGCAGTTTTAAACTTTTTATGCAGTCATTTTCAGAAAACAATTGAAGTTGAATGTTTCTTTGTCCTCACAAAAATGATCAGGGGCTCAGTTGCATTACAGCTGTTCAATGGACGGGCGTCATAAGACTGTTTCAGGTGAAAAAGCATTGCAGTTAGACTATGTGGCCTGCAGTGAAGGCGGTAAACAGTGTGTATGGTCATCTCCTGAAGGTGGACATAAAATTGATATTGGAAGACAGATCTTCTGCAATAGATCTTTGAATATGAAGAACATAGTTGCTGTCGGATTTGATATGGACTACACTTTGGCACAATACAAGCCTGAAACGTTTGAATCCCTTGCTTACGAAGGCACTATCAGGAAATTGGTATATGATTTGGGATATCCACAAGAGGTTTGTCTGTTTACTACACATCTCTTCTAAGGAAGAATTTGATTGTGATATTCCTGTATAATCAGTTATGTGAGTATCTAGGTTACATTTACATGCTTTAATTGATGTAGTCAATTTTTCTGCCAATTTGCAGTTAACTTTATTGATCTCATATGAAATTATCTCAGCGTGGTCGGCTAATAATGAGGACGATGCTGACTTTTTTTTTTTTTTTTTTTTTTTGCAGTTGCTGGAATGGACATTTGATTGGAAGTACATGGTCAGAGGCTTGGTCCTAGATAAAAAGAGAGGCAACATCTTAAAGGTCGACCCAAGTGATTAATATTCCATGATAATTTGCTTTCTATATGATTATTTTGTTTTTGGTTAGCAATTTCACTTGAGTGGTTTTTTCTTAATTTTTTTTTCTTTTATCCTTTTTATTGAATTGCATGTGTGGAACACTTGCCTTGATGGTTATGCATTATCATACAGATGGATCGCCATAAATACGTGAAAGTAGCCTACCATGGATTTAGAGAGCTGTCTAAGGAAGATAAAGTTGGCACCTATGGGAATACTCTGATACGAGATTCTTTTGATGAGCCAGACTATGCCCTTATTGATACACTCTTTTCGCTAGCTGAAGCCTACTTGTTTGCACAACTTGTCAATTTTAGGGACAAGAACCCAGGAAAAGTCCCAAAGGGTGCTGAGTAAGATATTTAATGACCACTTGTTCTGATATATGTTTGCGCACTTCTTTCTTGGGTTTAAAGGAATATTTAGGTAGTTGCCATCAATTAAATAATCTCCATCTTTTTTTTAATGCTAGTAAAAGTCTCACCATGTCATGTTATGGTGACACCTCCACTTGAGTACAATTCTGTAAACTGAAATTAGTACATGATGCTTGGAAAATTTATTTCACATCTATACTGTCCAATAATGTGGTCTACAGTTACAAGCTAAATAGAGAAATAGCCTACATCTGTTACCGAATAATTCTATTCTTTGCTTCATTAGGTTGGTCATTCTAAGTATGTATTTATTTATTTTCACTGTCATTTATGCTTAATGAATTCTTATTGCAGTTATGTTGGCATATACAAAGATGTTCGAGCAGCTGTTGATTTATGCCATCGTGATGGAACTTTAAAGCAAATGGTGGCGAAGGATCCTATAAGGTCAGGGTGAAAAGTGACATTAATTTCTTAATAAAAATATAAATGCATACTGCAGGCTGCTATCGTAGCTGTCAATTTCTGTGGTATTGATTAATGAAACTAACGGATGTTATGTTAAATTTAAGAAGAGACATTATTCACTATTGTATTTACAAGCTATTTACCAAATTGAACATAATTCAGCAGTTTCATGCATTCATTGTTTCTACCATTGCTGACAGTTTCTCTTTTCGTTCTTTTGCACTTATCTTTTCTGCTGTCATTTATCAGGTATATCAATGAAGATACCTCCATAGTGCCCCTGCTCAAAATGCTCAGAGACTCTGGTCGTTCAACATTTTTGGTGACAAATAGGTACTAGTACTTCTCCTTCTCTCCCCGGAAGAAACATGGTTACATGTAATGCTCTTGTAGATTTTGCAGTGGATGACTATCTTACTAATATCTATGTTACTTGGTTTATGCTTGCAAATTTAACACATGATGAACCGGTTCTCTCTTGCAGTTTATGGGACTATACAAATATTGTGATGAATTTCCTCTGTGGAGCACGTACATTAGATAGTAGTAACCCTTGCAATTTTGATTGGCTCAAATATTTCGATGTTGTCATTACTGGCAGGTAATGTTCTTTCCTTATACTTAGAAACTACAGAAGTTAAGTCTTTTATCTTCCTTTACACATAGTGCTTAGTAAATCTACTTGATGAGATGTGAACTCAATATCATCCTTATTATTGCTGTTTTATTATTTCACTAGCATGCAATGTTACAGTGGAATTGGAGTTTTTTCCCTTTTTCACACTATGCCTTTTGAGATCACCTTGTCCTATTTTAATGTTCAGTTTAATTTAAGTTCTGCTATTATGGAACATCATGTTTCATATTGGGATAAAAGCTGCTTTAGAAACCCTCTTTTGGGACGAAACATATGAAAGAAGTATGGGATTTCATATTGCAAGTGTAATAAGGTTTGTATTCTATATAACTTTGCCAGAAGAATCCTATAAATGTATTTGGATGGCTTGATTCTACTTTTCTTTTTTTTTTTTAATTAATTATGTGCTCTACATTTAGTACTTTGTCCCAACCCATTTAAATCTCTGAAAACCAGCTTTATGATATTTAAAGGAAAACTTTTAAGTGGAGTTGTTCCATGCGGATTTCAGTGTTGCAACTTGCAACCTGCAGTCAGCATTCATGTTGTGATATTTGGAGACATTTATTTATCACCGCCATTATTATTGTGACATTTTATCAAATATTTGCTCATAACAATCACTGATTTTGAATCTAAATATTCAGATTGATTATAAATTTTTTTAATACAAATGATAGAATTTTCATAAGCATAACTGGAAGATTGCATCCATTCATTTCTGTTATAAAAGTATGTATGAGTTATAATTTTACTACATCGGTTTCTAACAAGTTGGTGCTCATTTGAAAAATGATGTGCTTATTTTCACTTCGTTTATAATGAAATTTGATTATCTACAAGTTGTAAATTTTACAATGGATTAATATCTTACTGGTATCTTATGTGTATTGGTTTGATGTTAATTGATGAATATTTGTTGATAAGAATTGTCGTTTAGTGTATGTGCTATGTCTTTTGACTTATGACACTGAAGAAATAAGCATCATACAGTGCAAAACCAGGCTTCTTCCAAGATGACAGCCGTGCTAATCTTTTTGAGGTGGAACATAAGTCTGGGATGCTACTTAATACTGATAACGGAACTCCTATGGCTCAGGTTGGTACCAAAACATGCTATTTTTCCATGCAGTATTAGACATTCTATTTCCTTGTCTTCTCTGTCCTTTCTGTGACTTGAAACTTTTCTTTCTTAAAAGGTGGGCAGTACTTCAACGAGAATATTACTGAAGGGGCATGATAAGGGTTGTCGAGTTTTCCAGGTATTTTTGGGCAATCCAAAATCTACAATGATACGTAGTTATGTTCATGTGAATTATGTTACAGTATTCACAGCCAGGTCTTTTTTTTTTTTGAAATATTTTTGAAAAATGAGGGAATAAACATTGTAGATAGCGGCTAATTATGGCTTTGAACTTGTCTTCTAGGGAGGCAGTGTTGGGCATCTACATAAATTGCTTTCCATCGAGTCAAGTTCACAGGTAATGCTTCATTTGGTGTATAGAATATTCAAGGTCACTGACTTACATGTTTGTTTATGAAACCTCTTTATTATACTCATTCAAATGCTTGTCTAGCTTTAAAAAACGAATTCCATGTTAAATACATGTGGCGATAGGTCAAATGGAATATTGATCAGTGAGTTAATAGTGGAGCTATTTATGTCTTATAACTTTTGATATTTGAATACTCTCTAATTTGTTGTAATTTTTAATAGGTTCTTTATGTTGGGGATCACATCTATGGAGATATTTTGCGCAGCAAAAAGGTTCTTGGTATAACATCTTTATCTTCTTAATTTTCTCCTGTTGCTAAATATTTGAATTTATTAGTTTTGTCTTTTCATGTTATATATTGACAAAATTTTCAGATGGATTTGAAGGGGTCTTATTTGAAACTACACATGGGTCTGTTAGTTACTTATTATACACCTGAAATTAGGAGTAGTGTTGTGTAATTATAATTTTGTTGAACTATATATGGAGGTTTTGGAGTTTGGTATCTCCATAATTTTGTTATTAGATTCATTATTTTTTTTATTGTGATAATGATTAAAGGCATAAACATGAGAGAATAATATGTAAAAGTTTCCTTTCCCCTCTTTTTGATGCATTATTGTGGTTTGGTTGTCACTTTATCGTCAGGTTGGAGAACCATGCTTGTTGTTCCAGAGCTTGAGAGGGAGGTTGAACTTCTGTGGGAATTGAGGGACATGCGTAAGGTGAACTTCAAAAAATTTCTATTGTTAGATAATATCTTACATTAGTGTCCTTTGTTGTCTGAAAAGTTGATTGGTGCTATCTTGTTTGACATTAGTTTAGGACTCTCAAACTTGCTAACAAAGTCCGTGTGATGTAATGTTATCTAGTATATTTTAGTATTCACAAGGATCAGAGAGTGCCATGTAAGAATTCAATATTTGCTTATTTCATTGAATGACAATATAGCTGCCATGTCTTGTTGCAATCCATGCGACCGTGACTCTTGAAGGATGATTTGGATCGTCAATGTAATTTTCACATAATTGTGCACTTCAGTTGTCCAAATGTTGAGATTATTTTTTATGCTTTAATTGAAGACGGAATCCCGATTGAATCAGTTGCTTTTTATCTTTCCTAGCAACTTACCTTAGCACTTCGTTTGCAGCAACTTCGGTTGTGGAGAAATGAGCGTGATCTCATTGAAGACCAAATTCATCATTTGAGGTGGTCTCTCAAGTAAGTATATATTTAATATGCCATATTTAATGCTTCAGAAGGTCTAACATGTAAACATGTTTTTTTGGGCTTATATGTAACATGTTCACTTATCATATTTATTTCCCCAATCTGTAACTTGATATTTAATTCACTTGGTGCAGCTAATTAATTTATTCATATAACCATTTAGCTTGTATGGTTTTCCATGAGGTAGTACTGGGCTCTGTTTGTTGTTTTCCAAGTTGTAGACTGAAAAAATATTAATCATGATGTTTAGATTGTATAGTTGACATATTATCCTCCCAAAAAAATTAAAGATTGTACAATTGACTTAGAACTTTGTTTCATAGTGAACCTGTTATTGTATGTCAAACTTCCCTGATGATACATTTTTTTTTTTGCATTTGAAGTGTGTTTCAAGTTTGGTGGGAACTGTTTTAGGAGTAATTTAACCTGAGATGGAGAATTATTTTTTATTTAATGATAAATATATTATATAATTAAATTCAGGTTGACACTCCAACCCTAGCTGAACGGAAAAAAATGGTTGAGATTTGCAAACCCAAAAATATCTCGACCTTAACTTGCCCAACGTTTTGGATTAGGTTGGGCGGGCTTGCCAAAGTTGCACCTCTACTTATGACATGACATAGGAGTAAATACTTTATATCTCAAAAAAACGTAGGAGTAATTATTGTACAATATTTTTATCATACACTCACATACAGTTGTACCCTTAAGTCCATTTGAGCCCGCCCCAATCCATTTGAACGCGATTTTAGTTTTAGAAAGCCAAATCCGAGCCCAACGTGATTTTGTATGGGCCAAGTTAAGGTTGCTATTCACATAAACCGTCATGGATCGAGTTGGATTAGGGTCGAGAAAATTATAGTGGGTAGGGCTAGGGCTGACATCCAACCCAACCTCTAACCTAACCTGTGTACACCCCTAAGTAAGCAAGCATCTCAAAATGGTATGGAAATTCCAGAATCTAGTCACTATGTCCATATATTGTGTGTATGTTTTTCGTATTTCCCTCTGAAAGATGCCTTCAGTTCCTCATTGTTTTATTGGGTTCTTGATTTTGTGTTTGTTGTACTATAGACATAAAATAGACTGATGGACTATTTTTTTGGGTGATAGACTGATGGACTATTTCTCTTTACATGTTTAACTTTCTGCTTCTCTTATATAGTTTTCAATTATTTTCTGAAATTCTGTTTTTATGTTTGAACTGAACTTGCATTCCATTGTTCAGGTTCGAAGATCTTAATGATGATGATAAGCCGAAAATATCCTCTACACTTAGAGAATTGGAGGTTAGATCATATTAGACTGTAATATTCTATCAGGTGCATGATACAAGTTTACTCATGATTTTTCCTTCAATTGTTTTCATGTAGTCTCTAAGGGATCAAGTGCGATTGAGTCATCAAAACGCTCAACGGGAAAGCCACCAAAAGGTAAAGAAATACATTAGTAGCTTGTACTGTGTACTTTCAACTCTGTAGCTACTTGTTTGGTGGTGCATAAGAAGTATGATTATGACTGCTGTTTTGCTTATTTTTAGTTTCACAAGGTTTGGGGACAACTCATGAAGACTGGCTATCAGAATTCTCGCTTTGCTCATCAGGTAAGATTCAATATTGCTTTGCAGAACGGCATTCAAATTCTCAGTCTGCAGCAAAAGCTTAGTGGGTGATTTGGAGGAACTTTTGTATGTGTTTTACTTGCTGAAAAAATGTAACAAAAGTAGTTCTGTTTATTTTTTCTCTCATTTGTTTTATCAACTGGCTTTTTGGCTGCTAAATTTGTATCGCGATCATTAATTATTAATTCTTCTTTATATTTGGCATGACAGGTTGAGAGATTTGCTTGCCTTTATACTAGCCAGGTGTCCAACTTGAGCTTGTACTCCCCAGACAAATACTACAGACCCAGTGAAGACTTCATGCCCCATGAATTTGATATTATTAGCTTGTGAAACCCATCTGCACCGTGTTGTTGATTAATTTTTAGGCCCTGGAGGCATAAAAGTAATGCGTTTACCATAATTTTTCATTCCGTATATTCCCTCTCAATGATTTGGACAATTGGAATCGTGCAATTATATTGCAGAACAAAATCTTACTAATATGTAGTTGAATGGTTGATGCTTTTTCTTGCATTGAACATACAGTGAACTGGAAAATTAATTGTTCATTTTCTAACTCTGCAATTATCATGTGTTGTGTATACTGTTCAATTTTGTTATGTCATGGAATCTTCACATTAGTTGCAGATGTAGTCTGGGTTTTCATGTCATATGATACGTGAATTAACTTTTGCCCAATGATGCGGTGATGCAAATGTAGACTATAATTCTATATTTTTTTTCATTTTAAAGTATGTAATTATAGTCATTATTTTGAGCTCCAATGTAATTACTAGCAAGAGTTTGTCAAATACACTTATGTTTAAGATTCAGTAAGAAGAAGAGGCAGCATGAGAATGTCATTATTATTAGTGAGGGAATTTTAAGATTGTCACACGCAAAAAAAAAATTGTATAACAAACGTTTCAATCATAGATGGAAAAAAGGGAGAAAAAAAAATTACTGTTAACCATACATTTGAGACGAAAGTATTGGAGGATTGAAAATGGTGGAGAAAAATGCAACATCTAAGTCGAATTTCGAGTTGAATTCAGTTTCATAGCTTTTCATTTTTTAATTAGTATATAGAGATAAAACCCTAAATAGTTTTAACTCATTTCAGATTTAGATAATACTTTTGTAAAACTAAGCTTAAAAATCATCCATAGTTTCAGAGATTTAACGGCTAGAATTGTCTATTATGTTGTGTTCAAGGATACTTTTTCTCTGTTAAAAAACAACGAGGTCATTTTTACTTTGGAGACTAGTTTATTACCAACCTTAAAATCTACAATAAACTTTTGGGGTGGATTTGTAATTTACCCTTTTCGTTTCTTCCAAAAACAGTTTTTTTTCTTTCTCACGTCCCTCTCTAACATCTCGTCTTCCTCGCCGAGATTGAGAACGGGACTGCCACTGCCTCTTCGTCTAACTTGGTTCCAGATCCTAGATCCTAGGTATGTAACGTCAAGTCAGGGTTTTTATTTGTTTATTTTTGTTCCTTTTCTCATTTCTCTCTTACCTCTCCTCTTCTTCCACGCCGAGAATGGCGCTGCTGCCGCTGCCGCTTCATCTAACTCAGTTAAAACGTGAGGAAATTTTTCAGGTGGTAGATGCTGTGTGTTAAAGGGTTTTTAATTTGAAGCTTTAAATTCTTGGTTTCTACTTGTCACTTTCACTAAAATTTTGGGAGTAAATAATTTGGTTGGTTGTTCGTTATGATCGCTCACCGTTTCTAAAAATTTCTTATGTTATTCCCTGTTCAACATTATAGAGCTCTATGTGCTTCCAGGTTGTGTTCAATTTTTTTTTCCTGATAAGTGAGGCTGTGTTAATTTTTCCTTATCTGATGAGTGAGGCTGTGTTAAATTCTTTTCGTTGGGCTATAATCATTTCCACGGATTCGTTTATTTCTCTTGATTACTAAAAGGTTCATATATGCAGCATTATGAATGATAAAAGGATGTTCTACATGAAATGATTTTTCTGTTATTGCCACCCTTCAATGAGGCTATTTCATACTTTGTTCCATTACATTTTAATGGTAGCTTCAGTTGCAACTAACGATGTCTAACTGTGTATCACAGATTAATCGTTCAGAATTAAATGAAGTGAAAATTGTGTTTCTCTGGCTTGGTCTTCTTCAACTTGTTGAGATTTAGAATGTGCTTAATTTCTTAATTCTACTTGATTTTCTAATCGGTTGTTGTGATTTTATACAAGACTTCTTCCAGGTGTTTTTATTACAAAAAAAATGAACATATTTAACCTAGCAACAATATTCTCCAAACGTGTGAGTGTGAGGGAGCTAGTTACTAATGTTCCTATGTATGGCAGCATTACTGGTATCGTCAACTGAACCTTTGACAGAAGTTCTTCTTCTACATGTTATTTCTTGAATATTGGTAGGTGAATCTTATATGGTGTTTATTTAACTGTTGTCTAGATGGATCTTCTGGCGGGTCAAGCTTGATCTTCAGGCGCTGGGCTTCTAAAAAGACAGCCGGATCCACAAAGAACGGACGAGACTCAAAACCAAAGAATCTTGGAGTGAAGAAATTTGGTGGGGAGGTGAGATGGTAGACACAGATTCAAATAGTTCCTTCTGAGCTTCTATTACCGGCTGTAGTCCTTGATTAAGTTGTTTGTTCTATTTCTGCAGAGGGTGATACCTGGAAACATAATAGTTCGTCAACGAGGAACCCGTTTTCATCCTGGAAACTATGTTGGGATAGGAAAGGATCACACCCTTTACGCCCTGAAGGAAGGACAAGTGAAGTTTGAAACACACAAGCTGAGTGGCCGCAAGTGGGTGCATGTTGAACCTAAGGATGGGCATGTCCTTCACCCGCTCTATGCAAATGCTGATTCCCCCAAGCTGGAGACAGCCTCATAGCCACCTTATCATTGTTGATGTAACCAAGCTACATGTTTCTTGTTTGTTTTGCAATGATCCTTGCACGTTCTTTGTTGGACGGCAGGAATTTGGGAGATAGCAATTGAAATAACCATGTTTCCTTCCCACATTTCTTGATTCACTGCATGTGATACGCTTATCTTTGTCTAAGCTTTGTTACTTCCTCCATCACTTCCCTTGTAAGATGTAAAATGTTTGTTGGATCTGCTTGTTATGGTCATACTGGTAGAATTCTATAGATCGCAAGCTTTTCTGGGTGAGTGGATGAGTATTAGAATCTTTGACATTATCCATAAACTTTATGAATATTTGTATTGGCAAACAGCCAAAGTTCTGCTGCTTTAGTTGTCAAGGTGCACTTGATATGGTAGTCAAACATGGGCAGTAGAATTATGTGATGTATCTAGAAAATTGTCAAACGCAACAGAGCCTTGTGTTCACCAAATTCTATTTGTGAACAAGTAAAATGTCTGTAGGTACATTTGATTTTCTTTTGATTCTGGAACAAATTGAAACTCCTAAATGCTGCAAGACGAAGCTCTTCTACAATTTTACATCTACATATCTCTGAGAAAAGTAACAATTACAAGAAAAAATTGCAGCTTGCTTTGACAATAAACAAGCTTTAAAACCTCAAAAGAATCTGGCTGGAAAGTAGTTGCTTACTTGTTTCCTTCACAGAACCTACTTCAGCCATTTTAATTAGGCTTAAAAGAATATCAGCCCCACCGATTATCTTAAACAGATTTAGTCAATCCGCCAGATAATTTTCATAATATGGCTTCGAGACCCGATGATAAGGCAATTAGAAAGGAACTTCACTTCAATGGGAAGCCCACGAAATCACTAGCAGAATCACGAATTCCACTTTAACTACTGCTCATCTTCCCTCTCGATGTCTTGCATTTCAACACATTCAGGGAAAATTTCATTTGATAACCTTTTATGTGAAGATGAGTGTTCAATTCCTCCACTGCCATGAGAGCCTATTCTTCCTGATTGCTTTAAGCCACTGATACCTTCTCTGTTTGGATGACCTGAAACAGCAGCACTTTCAGTTGAACTCTGTCTCCAACTACCAACGAAAGCAGCACTCCAAGATCTCCTAGATGAAGTTGTTCTTAGCCGTGCAGAATTGAAACTCTCTGCCCTCACCACTTTCAAAGGATTTTCCAGTGCTTTAAGAATGTATTTCATTGGGGGTCGCTTGGAAGGCTTCGGGTTAAGGCATGACTTGGCCACTATTGCCATGGCCCATACTTCTTCCAATAGGTCATCATCTACAATCAAAGACGGGTCAAGGATCTTATTCACTAATTCCTTATCATATATACTGATGTAAGGCAGTGTCTGCTCCAACCACTCTCTTGTAGTGGTATCATTTGACTTGCTGATGCCAAGCTTTCCTGTTACAAGCTCAAGTAATACCTTTCCGAAACAATACACGTCATAAGGACAAGTCGCTGAGGATGAGCCTGTTCATTTCCAAAGAAAAATATATCATAATTATAATTTTCTTTTCAACTCATGCCATCTAACATAAAACTAAACCTATCATAAGTCGTATACTCAAAAATCTTCCAAATAGTATCCTCCCTACTCAGTCCAGCAAGTTCTTGAGTTTATGACACTTTTCAAGTAATCCAAATTTTCATACTATCCGGTATTTCACCTACACTAAAGTTTCAGTAGTTTTTTTTTTGGTTCAAAAAAGACTCATTGGGCCTATGGACTACACAATGGGAGGTAGCCCTCTCCCGTCTTCCATCTCCCATCTCCCATCTCCCATCCCTGGTGTGATCCCTGGTCTCATGTGCAAATGACAAGTGACTCTATCAACTATGCTAGCCGGTATATTATTTGCCAGGATACTAGCATTGATGAATTTGTGAACTTTAGTTTGCTCATGAACCAATCAAGTTTTACATTTGAACTCGAGTCAAGACCAGTCACTCAACTCCTCCTAGGACTAGAATTTTCTATAATTGGAAAAATGACCCAGTATACTGCCAGGTCTTCAAGTAAATGAGCTTGTTGAGTCCTATGAAGATGACTGACCCCAGAACAATCATAAATTGTACTCCCTTTGTCCCATAATAAGTGACCTCTTTAAAAAAGCTTTGACATTAAGAAAGTGCATTAATTATATTCAAACTACTTAAGATGGGTATTAGAATACCAATTTTATCCTTACATATAAAGTAGCATTGTCATCCCTGTTTTAAAACGGGAGTATTACGAAGGATATTATTGGAAGTTTGATGATATTTAGTATTTGACTTTTGACTGTGGACAATTATTATTATTATTTTTGGATAAGATTGTGGACAATTATCTTGGGACACCCCAAATGGAAATAAGGACACTAATTATAGTTGTTATGGGATGGAGGAAGTACTGTTTTTAGAGAAATAAAAAACAAAGTGAACTAGCAAAACTGAATATTACATACCAGATGAGCCTGCTTCAGAGTTTCTGCAAATCACCAAGAGGAAAGTGTCAAAACATAGTAAACATGGAAAGGAGCAATGGTCATATCATATTTTCAACAAGGAAAGACAAAACTAAAATCAAAAGATATTTTCAAAAGAAACTATCGGTATTTTGAAGTTTAATATCTTGAAGCCAAGTGTCAGAAACAATATCTATCATAACATTTACTATCTTTATCGAAGTTTAATTTCATGGGACAGATGTTAAAAATATATGTATGCATAATATTTACATCTATGACCAGGGGCAAATCATACAATTTCCATACTACCCAGAATAAAGTGGGCAGATCACTGGACTTCGTAGTAAATCTGGCCAGCTTTCTATTATATAACACATGTTAAACCATATTGTTGATCCAATGTGTCATTACAAATTCTATTGAACTTTTTGTATTTTAGTTTTGAACCGCAATATGTGTCAAGTGCCCGTGTTGCCTACATTATACACAGGGTTCATTGATACCATAAAAAGTAACTGAAAAATAAAATCAGCAGATCCAACAAGTTTCATTGTCTGAGTGGGACAAAAAGGTAACACTGAAGGTGATAAATTCCTTTTTCAGCATTAAATATACTATTTCACATATATATTTTTTTTAAATAAAAGAATAATCTTATTAAAAGAAAGAAAAAGAGTAGAGAGGTGGAGTTGTCCTCCTCCTAAAAGAGGAAAAAGGAGATTACATAGAATAGCCCTTAAATCTCTACATATCATTCAAAGTACTCCTAAAAACTCTTGTAGCTAAGCCACTGTAGTTATATCCATATTCTAGTTGATTGCATTAGTTAGGTCACCGCCCTTTAGCATAAAAGTTAGTGATTTTAAAACAGCCAAAGGGAAAAAATATAGGTCCTATCTATCAACACCAAAAGCTCTCGTCCCATTGATAAAGGAGTACATGAACAAATAAGCAAAAGAATGATTAGGTGTGAATCATCCAGTCAAAGTGAGTGCACTATTGTGGTTCATAGTGAATGCACCGCCTAATCTATAATACTTACTGTGGCTTCCATAGCAACCTTGTGAGCATTTTTTGGTGTGAATCCCCTTCCTGGGCACAAACTTCACTCAAGCTCCCAAGTCGAACTTCAAATTTATCATCAAGAAGGATACTACTTGCTTGAACATCTCTGCGACCACCAAAAGTAAAAATTTCAGTTAAAGATTTACAATATGAAGTATTATGCTTACCGTAAGCAACAACTACAAATTATAATAAAGCAATGAATAGAAACAACTTGCCAAATTGGAAAGCACATGAGTATCACAAATATGTAGATCTTAATGACTAGAATCCATTTCTAATTATCATTAAACTAATTTGACTAAGGATATGTCGTTCAAGTTTGGAATGCCTTACATAAGGAAGAGCAACTGTCATGAAAGTACCAGGCTCCGACAGTCGATGATCTAGGCCTTCACATACTGGGCTGGAAAAGAGAGAGGCAAAAAAAGGTGTGTGTGTGTGAGTTTGGGCGTGGGGTGGGGGGGCAAAGTACATGACTTTGAATTCTACAATCATTTTTAGATTTTATAGGACCTTTTTTATAAGTGGATAGGGATGTTTCTCAATGTTGTACTGAGTTTTAAGATGCTTGGGATGGATGCGCACATATATAATCCATATAGATGGACCAAGAAAAACACTTTTATACCCCTTGAAAACCATACTCATCAGAAAAATCATTATCACTGAAAAAAAAAAATATTTGGCAATTGGAGATAGAAGATCATATTTTCATTGCCATGTTTATCTTAACTTGAAACTTTCTGGTCGAATTTGCAACTTCAGCTGACATAAAAAAGGAAGGAAAATCAAGAAACATCGAAAAGTGTCGCTAGGAGTTAGGACTAAGGAGCCTAAGGTACACATTTTTATTTGAAAATTCTACTTTGCATTTCTTTTCTTTTTGGACATAGGATTCGAACCTAAATCTCTTCTCTTACCTCCACCCAATCTACAAAATGAGCTAAGTTCAGGCAGCTAAAACTCTAGTTTGCACTTTATGTCCGTAGGAGTGCCGCAATCTGTGCAAGCTAAACTCACAGATGCTTCACACAATGACATGGGCATCTGTGCATCACATATGCTATTAAAATATGTGGAACCAAACAGAGTATGTGTGTATCGGAACACATTTTTGACAAAAGCTTGAGTCCCCAAATGTGGTAGAAGGAAAGCCAAGTCTTTGCTCGTATTTCTGTGCGACACTTGGCACTGCCCAAAAGAAATTCTTTCCCTTCAATTTTAATTGGCAGGCAATACAGTATTAGTTGTTCTATACACAACATTATAAGGTTCCATCATTCTTACATGAAATTTAGAAGAAAAAAAAAAAGAACACCTGTTGTTACAAATAAAGCTGGTCAAGAAAACTTCACCTCAAACCAAATAAAGACAGCAAAATATAGGATCATGCATCCATCAAAATGAAGGGAAGGGATATAGCTGAAAGCAAGTTTTGTAATACCTGTGAACAAGGGGAGGCGTACACTCATGGTGTAGGTAAGATAGGCCTTCAGCTGCTCCTATAGCA